>JAQPZY010001044.1:0-662500 GCA_029931535.1 Margaritifera margaritifera
ATATTGACATGGGTTTCACAAAAAAGACTTCTTGTGATTGTCTAGTTGAACATAAATAAAAAAAAAAGTACCAATCAGGACATCCAATATTGCCAGCATAGGCTGTATTGTTGAAAATCTTGTTAAAGCTTTTTCTTCTCAACAGAAAGATCACATTGACATGGGCTTTCTATTACATACCAGACTCCACATCTAGTTTCTCACTGTCCCTATGCCCATACATCCTGTACCATTTCATTCTGTCCATCCCAAGAAAACCGTTAACCTGACAAAATAAGATTTTTTTCTGGAAACAAATATTTGAGCTTTTTATGGACTTTATATCTTTGGGAATAGGTGTGTGTGTGAAAGCCTTGCTAGCACAATTGTGCAAAAATCACTTGACAGATTAGACAAATGAGATTAGGCCGGCGGCCCGGCCCACTACCAAAAAGAAATGGTCCATTTTCTATTGTTTTAAAAAATTAACCATTTAAAGAGTGCATTGGAAAGAACGCATTAAAATGTAAAAATACATTGATATCCCATTTTTTTCTGACTACACATTTCTGATTAACCATTTTTCTGAGCAAACATTGAAACTCCATATTTATAAAAAAATTCATTTAAGCTACCATTGGAATATCCATTCAAATTTTACCATGAATGTTATTCAATGGTCTTGTTTTAACAAGAATTTCCATTTAAATCCCAATTGAACTTCCATTTTCGTTATTCTAAGGCCATTGATGAGATTAGATATCTCCTTAAGAAAAAATTCAGTTGAAGGGTGAATGAATTGTTGAAAGTCATTTTTAGCATGGGGCACCTTTGGATTGGGGGAAGGGGGGGGGCTGGGGGGGGGGAGTGGTGGGGGAAGGGGGTGGGATTCGGGGGGGGGAAGTGGGAGGTTGAGGGGCAGGGGGGGGGGGGCCATTGAAAATCTCCATGTATCAACTGTCGTACCATGGGGATTGTAGATACTACAATTAGTTATTCTGAATGACTATAATTAAACACACACCACACACACAGACACACACACAGACACACACACACATATATATATAGATATATAGCTGATATACATGCTGATATACATATAATTTGCTTATACATTCTACCAATTTTATACATTTGACATGTTTAAGAGCAGAATATATATGTTGAAACAACACAATATTATTGTACTTTAATTAAATACTAAAATGCATTTTCAAAGTGTATACAAGTGTCAAAGGGCATCAATCAAGGTAAACTTGGCTTAACATGGATTCTGTTCACACCTGTGCCAGTAGATGATAACTTGTATCACTCATTAGGTCACCATTGATCATTGATTGACAATTAATTATGTAGGCTTGGACTACAGAATACCTTTGATCAGACCATTACGTGTCAGTAATCATGCTTATACCTAGGCAAATAATCAGTATTTTAGATATCATATGTATAACACCGCAGGTTTAGTATAACGTCAGCGATATAATTAGTTTTGACCCATGGGTAAACTACCGTTGTGTGTGTGTGTTCGAACAAGTTTTTAAAAAATTGACATCGTCAAATGGGCCCATGCATATATGGACCTTATACACTTAAATTAGGTCTACATAAGTCATAAAAACTAATATATACTGACGCCATGTGCTTTTATTTTTAAATACGGTCCGCGTCGTTTTTTGTTCCTTGGTTCCATTTGAATTATTTATTGATTTGTTTTTCTAAAGAAAAAGCTTTCAACTGACGCGCGGTTGTCTAATGACGAAAACAGTTTTATATCGCGTGATCAACATGTACATGCGAGAGTAGGGATGCTGGCGCTTCTTTGATTGGCTGATTTACAGGATTAGAGGGAAACTCAAACTTTGGCGGTCGAATCACGACAGGCTTCGAAAGTGTGTTCCCTGGATAGTTCCCCACTTTGTAGTTTTCTTCCAGTATGATAACAGTTTACCAAATTTCCCGCATGATTTGGCCAAGTGAACGTGATAGCACACGGGTATCTGTTACATTAATAACTTCTCTGCTAGACGAAGAGGGATTGGAACAGATAATTGATCATCCCTAGCCTAGGGCCTAGGTTGGGTGGGTCTTCTTTTCAGGTAGTAAGTACTCAATTTATTATTATTATTCTTAGTAGTAGTACTATTTTTATTATTAATTGATAGTTTTAAACATTCTTGTTCTGCATTCCGTATTCCCCCCACCCACCAGAAAGAAAAAATGTGTCAGTCGTTCATAATTTCCCATACAAATATAGTAAACCTGTGCAGATAAAGGTCCAACCATTTTTGGGGGTGGGGGTGTGGTTGAATGTCTCTTTTGAGCCTAGAGATTTTCTTGTATCTCGTGAGAATTTATTATTTTCAACTAATATAATGGATATAATAGGATTTTTCTTTCTTGTTGCTATGAATCGGAGCAAGAGAATTTTTTCAAGGTATTTGAGAGCTGGAATTTGTTTCATCCAAAAATCCATTCCCCACCCCATGCACCCCCGTAAATGGTTGGTCCCTAAATACCAAATGCAAAATTGGAAATCAAAGACATACTCAAAAGCCTAAACTTTCAAAAGTTTAAATTGAGAAGCTATACGTCATCGGAGCTGTCTGTAGTGAGAGTCCGGATGTGCTGGTCTGCTTCGAGGATCACCCTCTTTGTGAATATGGACACTTGATCATTTTCCAAAATTTGATAAAACGTTTTCTTCATTTATGTGTTCATTTTAGAAATGTAGCTTAGATCCCAACTTTAGATTCAAAATCCTATAGAGAGCTCATACTACAGAAAATTTACAGCACATAATTTGTATTTCCCAGATTTAGAGGACAAAATAAAAACTAAGAATCATAGATACTGCTAAAAGAAAATTATGCTTTGAAAATTAGAAGTCTGGGAGTTCTATAAATAGAATGTTATATGTGTCGCAAATCTGCTCAAAATTGACAGTTTTCTCCAAATTGTGATGGACAATCAAGCAACATTTCTTTTCTTGTACATGGTTTGCTGTTAATGCCCTTTTGACTCCGTGCTGATAGTCTAATTACAAATAGATTCTTAATGTACTCGTCAGATTAGAAACAATATGATCCTTTTATTAATGCACTAATTATAGATATAAATTTGGCAAATCATAATTCAGTTAAAACGATTTCATTTTACACTGAAGCCCTCGTGATAAAATTAATTTGCAAGATTGTATTAAAGCTGATTATGCTGTACATGTTATACATTTTGTTGTATCTATCCATGGGTTACAATATATTAAAAAACAAACACTTGATTTGTTTTGAATTTCAAGGATTTCATACTTGTGTTGTTGAATGCAGTTTGTTTCAAAAATGTATTGTCTGTTTAATTTTTCTGCTGTTTAAATGTATTCATTGAATCAGATCGCTGCAGTTAATTATAGTCTTTACATTGCCATTGCAGCCCATTGATTGCCATTTTTTAACCATTTTTTTGACATCATTAAATATGTAAATCATTATTTACACATTGGCCAGGCCAACCATTTATATTCCATGTTTTGTTTCATAGTTATGACATCATTTCAATATTCTTTGAGTGTTTCTTATTATCCATTGATTTTCCCATTTTTTACCATTTGTATGACATCCAATAAATGGTCCATCTCATTAGCATATTTCGCCTCAAATCAATGGTTTTTCAATGCTTTTCTAATGAAGTTTCAATGGTTTTTTAATGGAATTTCAATGGCTTTCTGCATTCTTTGTTACACGCACAAATCTGAGCCAAAAAATGGTGAATCCATGGATTTTCAATGGCAAGAATTTAAATGGAAGTACAATGACATTTCAATGCATTTCATTTTGCTAATAGGGAAGCATATCTGCCCGAGTTCCAGAAAATGTTTTCATGACCCAAGGGAAGTCCGTGCATGTGATCCCAAAAATGCAACGTCGTGAGAATAAGATATCTTTTTATCAGAGTCTATATAAAATGACTGAAATTCAAATTTGAAATAAAAGAAAATAACATTGGTTTTCTTCAAAGCAGTTACATGTAATACACTTGCAAACAAAAAATAGTTGGTAGACTTCACATTGTCAAATGTCTTCACCACACACACACATGTATGCGAACACACTCATATAATCACAACCACACAGACATTAAATAAGAAAATACACAAAGTTTCTGTCTTTAACATCCATTGCATTGTGGAATAAAGGCAGTCTTTGCTGCTCTTGGTAGTTCAGTTGTGGGTTTGAAGGCAATGCAAGTGGCATTTGTGTTCATCTCAATAAAGACTATGGGACTGTTATTAAAACTTCCCCAAAGATCTTGTTGAATTTTTCTCAGCATAGAAAATGATATTTCTGCATCTGCACTGTTGTGGTGCAGTGTCAAACATGCAGTGGCCACCCAAGTTAGATTATCATATCTTGGTTTTCCTGAAGGGTGATGACAGACTTTATTCATGGCATGGTCATACACCGGGGTCAAAAATAGCGATGGTCTTGTCACCTCCATTGTCTTTAGATTCATCAATCAGGACTGAGTATTTGTTATTTTGGCATAACTCAGTTACTTGATTGTCCAACATTGGTGCAATTGCATTATTTATGATATTCATTGCTTTTGTCCTTTCACAACTGCATTTGCTAGCAATATTGCTATCCAGGAACATTTCCTTAAACAGGTCTGAAAAATGATTTGCAACTGAAAACAAACAGATCGTGTTCTGGAACAAATTTGCAGCAAAGTACTTAAATTCTTGTGACATCTTATGCTGATTGTTTAAACCTGTAACTTGCTTTGGGATTGAGCTGTACATTCATGCCTTGTCCCAATGTTAGTTGTAGTTGCTATGTGGAAGGATGTCATACATTTCACAATGTCTATATGGTGTTTGCAGTATGTGCAAAGCAGAATGGCTAATGCCGATATGGTGTTTGCAGTATGTGCCAAGCAAAATGACTAATGCTGATATGGTGTTTGCAGTATGTGCAAAGCAGAATGGCTAATGTCGATATGGTGTTTGCAATATTTGTAAAGAATAAGATGCTTTCTTCCCGCTGCACTTCACAAAGTCAAACTTTGTCAACCAGGAGTTCTGAAATTTAGTTTTGCTGGGCTATTCTTGCTTCACAAATGGCTTTTCCTTCCCTGAATCAAAGGTGCATTTCGACCTTTTGCCTTAAAAGATGAAATCGCTAGTCTTGTACACTATTCTGACTACCAAAATAATCAGGTTTTGCATTTTATATATGGAATAAACTCTGACTTCAATGAAATGTTGCCTTTGATCATGAAATTGCCAAAAATATTTAATAAAGATGGTTTAAACATTCTCATTCAAGGCAATGATGTGTAAAAACTTGTTATTCAACACACATCTCTTTGATTTAATACTGGAATTCAAACAAATTGGGTTGTTCCACTTAGTGTACTTTAGCTATGCAAATTAGCAATGAGTTCTCCCACAGCAGTGTTCAAAGGACTGAATATAATATCACCTTAGCTATTATCAGCCAATTAAGTAATCTTGTGAAATGGTGGCTGTTCATCTCTGACCACTTGCCTTTTAATTGCCTCCATGAAAATAGCTGAAGATAGTTTTACTGAGCTCAGAGCAGGACTGTTTGACTATTTATGCAGGGGTCAAGCTACCAGGCGAAGTGGGCGACTAAGTCGCCGAAAAAATGTAAACTTCGCCTGCTTGTATTAGGAAAGCGAAAATGACTTCGCCCTGTCATTTTTTAAATTTTTCTTTAGAGCTACAATGAGTGCCTATAGTTTATAGGTTTTGAGATGCTCCCTCAACCCAGCCAAGTAGTGTTAAGACCCTGGTGAAATGGATTGCGCATTGCCTTGGCATGTGTTCATATCAATTACGTCAACAAAACATACTCTTGCACATTCACAGACATGTGTTAGAATAGCTGACTGACCAATTAACTCTTTGGCCCCGCAAGACATTGCTGCCCGATTTCCGCAAGTTATCATTTGATGCCGAAACCTTAATAACTTGTGTTTCAAAATTAAATCATCTATATGTAAATAACAATTTGTGTTTTAAGAATAGAATGCACTTTCTAAATATATCGTTTGAAGGTTTTAAGTTACGTGCTTCCAATATTTTCCTTATAAAATCAATTTGAAACCATAAGTGAACCAGCTAAGGGGTAATAATGGCGGACATCGCTGTGTCTTGGAAGTATGTCTTCATAAGACGGTCTGTTTTCATAATTCATTGGGCACAAACATTAAGGAAATTATACAATTCGTAGAAAGCAAAGGTAACTACCGTATTTACCGTATATATTGGGACAGGATAAAATAAATGATTTTTTTCCTGTCCCATAACTTATGGTTAAACTTTTTTTCAACTAGATCATATGTCCCAAAACTTAAGAACCGAAGCAAATTGTGTTGAATTTGCCCCCCCCCCCCCCCAGCTCTTCATGTTAAAATAAGGTAGGAAAATTAAACGTTTATTTGATAATAAACTGAAAGAAACTAACCTTGCACTGTTCTCATTTATTCCTCATTTTTTTTATTCATAAGCAATTTATGTATAAAAGACACAAACGTATCCACTAACACATGGTCCGGAAATGTAGAGTACCGGTCGTGTGTATCGCTTATGTCAGGTAACAACATTGACACATTATTTTATTGACATTCATGTAGACACACGAATCATGTTTGAGTCCTCAGAAGTTTGAATACCGGTATATTATCAAGCTTAAAATTGAATCCAGTAAAATCACAAAAAAACAATAGAAAGCGAGAGACAGAAATAACAACTGATTGCTTGAAGGCACCAGCAATTCACGCATGATCCAGTGTATGGTGCAAAATAACCAAGAGTGTATTATATCCAGGTTAACAATATAACAACATTTCGCAAATAAAAATCATTATTAGGAAATACATTCACCGTGAGAGCAAATGACAATACAGTGAAACCCCGCTATAACGCGATATTTGGGGTCCATAAAATTTGATAGCGGAAAAAGCGGGGTCGCGTTATTGCGGGGTTTTACTATATTTTACCTTATTCAGAGAACAACGTACACATATCTAATGTACAGCATGAATAGGGTATCAACACCGTTTACTATCTGATATCGATCCGTCTTTGTTTTCCCACATGACAACCCTTTGAGCCACGAGTTTGATACAGCTGTACTTGTTCAGTGCCAAGTAATAGAGAATGGTTATTTGAACTCACTGTGATCTTGCCGCCCAAGCTCAGTCTCTACATAAGCACCCACATATGACAATCTTTGATCTTGCCGCCCAAGCTCAGTCTCTACATAAGCACCCACATATGACAATCTTTGATCAACCACCGCATTGCCTGGTGCTTGGTTGTGTATGCAGTTAAAGAAGAAACATAAGTCGGCTATTGTTTGCGCAATGATTGTATACAGGATGAATTGAAGTCCAGCGCATGTGTTGGCAGCTTACATTTTTTGATGTTTATTAAATCGTGAGAATCTTTTATCAACCACCACATTGTCTGATGCTCGATTGTGTATGCAGTTAAAAAAGAAAAACATGTCGGCTATTGTTTGAGCAATGATTGTATACAGAATGAATTGAAGACAAACACATAGAAAACTTACTGGCTTTACTCATGGATCAGTAATAAGTAACATTTCCGATAATGTTTATTTTGGCATAACACTTCAAGAAATTGGTGAAATTGTTAAATTTCAGAAGCCATGCCACAATCGAATTCATAAGTGATCTCTTCCCCAAAATGATAATAAACCTTTTATACACTAATTCTCGTACTTAAAAAAAAGTTCAAGAAAATACATGTACCTGTATATAAAATTTCAGGAACCATGCCTCAAACGTATTATACTCGAATTCATACACGATCTCTTCCCCAAAATGATAATTTAATATATACATTATACACACTATTTCTCGTACTTTGAAAAAAAAAATGTTCATGTGCGAATGAATATATGAAATTTTGGGAGCCATGCTACGATTAGGGCTGTCAAAAACAACGGAAAACTTCACCCGGGTACGCGTTGCGCCGTTTAACAGGTAACCGGGTACTCGTTAGAACATGAAAGACATGTACAACCCTAGTTACCTCACTGTCAAATTTTCACAAACCTTGATTGTTGTAGGGTCACAAAACGAACCGACTATTTACATCATTTTGCACATTGTTTACCACACTTTATCCACTATTTCGCATTCTCTTTTTCGCATTTTACCAATTCGCACTTTCGCATTTTCACATTCGCAATTTACCCACACCCAATGGGAGATGGCTGATAGTCTGTCGACGGAGATAATTTGTTTTCCTGTTGTACTTCAAGTTGTCTATTATAAATTGTGCTATAATATTTTGTTTGATTTGTCAATAATAATTTATTAATATTACAATGTCGTTTCACTTATTAATAAACTTCCAACAACTTCCACAGCGTGTTTTGTTATTTATTACTCACGGCGAATGGCGGTGAAAGTCAACTTCCAGTTGAGAACTTGAATACTAAAGGAGGTTTACACTTAAGTAAGTAAGTAAAACAGTACAATATTAATCTTTCAAACTAGATAAAATAAAGTTTTTTGAATGTTTTTATGAACTAAAAACTAAAAAATGAATGAACTAAGAAAGCATTTATCAAAGCTAAATAATACCAGTCTGTCCTAGTGTACAAGTACATGATCATTGTTCCCAGCACAATTTCCAGTTTCTGCTAAAAAAAAGACCAACATATCGACCGTATCTGGTGACAGCGATGCACGTTTCCTGTTTGCAACGTGTCCTGCCGTCGAAAAAGCACTTTCGGATGGAACTGATGTTGCAGGAACACAGAGATATTTTCGCGCAAGGGCAGCCAGCCTGGGATATCGTGATGTATTATCTCACCAATACTGAAGAATGTCACCATTAACATGAAGTGGCGTCTCCGACAGATATGTTGCCAATTTGTCTACCGATGCAGCGTTGTCGTCTGCAGCACACAGAAGCTAGATCATCGGAAATGTTATTTTCGGCGACATTTTCCATTCTCGGTCTCTTCGGTTCCGGTTCATCCGTTTTGTCAGTGATTATGGCAACAGTGGTTAGCGGCATCAACTCCAGTCTGACAGCAGCGTACGTCTCCTGTCGTGGTGCTTCCTCAAAAAATGTCAGAAGTTTATAACGCAGATCGACGACTGCAGCCTTAGCTACATTGAGCACGCTGTATCCGGTAGGATAATAGCGGGTTTGAAGTTCATTGGTGATGGCTTTCCGACATTCTTTAATTGCAGCATCATCATCTGGTTTCAAATCGGAAATGTTTTTCATTATTATATACAAGTGCGCATACACAGACGAGATGGACGGGTACTTTTGTCCAGATGACATGATGGTAACTTGTTTGAAAGGCTTTAGTATAGGTATGAGAGCTTCAGCCAATGACCAGTTTTTGTCCGTCATTTCAAAAGTAGAAGCGAATGCTGCGGACTGTTACCTGTGGGTCAGACAGAACTGCACCGATTGCCCACCGTAATTTCACGAGGCGTTCCAACATATCCAGAATCGAATTCCACCTTGTGGAACAATCTATGATAACTTCCGAAACTGCAGCGGTGTCATTATTTTGTAGTGCTTTCTGTTTTTCCCACAAAGCCTGAGCTGCAACTGTACTGCGTTTAAAATGTGCAGCTATTCTCCTGGCAGCACCAAGCATTCTGGCTATGGCTTTCACTTTTAAACCAGCGCTAATTGTCAATTGCAACGTATGAGCAAAGCAAAGTTGATCTGGCCAGTCATCCAGCAAGTCCATGGCTGCATTCATATTTGATCCGTTGTCATGGACTGTTGCAGCTATTTTATTCACTGGAATGTTCCACTCATTGGCACAATCACTCAGACGAACACTGATGTTTTGCCCAGTGTGTCGTTCCGGAGTCTCTCTTGTCTGCAAAATGGCTGATTCCAGTTCCCACACAGGATTTATCCAGTGAGCAGTCACGCACATATAGGCAATGTTCTGCAACGATGTCCACAAATCCGTTGTAAATGCTACATAATAAGCCTTTTCCAATTCCACCAACATTTTCCGAACGCCTTCATCATACCGTTTCTTTATCAATGCAGTTGTCGTTGTTCTTGATTTGATTTCGTAGTCTGGCTCTAGAAAATTAATTAGGCTTTTAAAACCGTCTCCTTCCACAATACTTATCGGCCGCCCATCTTGTGCAAGGAAGGCCGCAATTCTCTGATCAATTTCTAAGGCCCTGGCTTTTGATAATTTTGGTTTCCCGACCATGAATGAAGCAATGCACGGAGTACTACTTGTGCTGACGTTATTATCGACGTCGATGCGGTATGTTCCAACGAGATGGTTCCGCAAAGTACTTGTGTTTCTACCTTTTGCAGAAAGCACCAGTTCACACAATTTGGAACGAGCACTATTCTCATTTAGTCGTTCAGCATGCGTCCACACTTTAGAAACTTTGCCCATTACTCTTTGTTAAATATTTATTTAAATAGAAAATAATATCACTGCCTATAATAACTGTGTTTTGTTAGACACACATGCAGCGCTTTTAAAATGGCAATAGCAAACAGGGCTACAGCGACTGCGTGGTTACGTGGTATCACTGGTACATACCAGTGACACCACGTGACCACGCAGTCGCTGAAGTGATATGTTAACACGAGTAGTCTACATATTAGTGTTTTGAACTGTGAAGCTGTTCGCATAGCCAAGCATGCAGCAGCCATTTAGTAGTGGGCCACTGATGCATAACGGGTGGTCCTACTCCTAAATATAGACCGGAGCTGCAACTCAGACCAGCGTACTGCTGATGATATATGATATTTTGATAGTGTTGTCGACAAATTATTTTTTTGAACAGGTCTCGTCATTAATTTTCAATGCCCGGGTTTTTCACTACGGTCGGGTACCCGTTGACAGCCCTAGCTACGATCGCGTTATATCCGATTCGCGTTATAGCGGGGTTTCACTGTATTTTCGCTAGGATGGGATACAGAACGTGTTCTTAAAGACAATGCCGTGTATATTATTTACCCTGCAGACATCAATGCCTGTTTGTATCAGTTACAATTACAGATGGCAAACAACAGAAGACCGTGTGGTGAATAAACACAGTGTAGCGAATAATAAACTCATTGTTTCAACTTACCAGTAGGATTTCAAATACAAAGTTTATTTTATTACAAAGCAAGCAGACCCTGGAAGCCAACTTTGGATTATTTTAAGTGTGCAGATTTTTTCTATACAAAGTCGGCAGACCAAGGGAAGCCGGCTTTGGTTTCTTTTAGCAGTATTCACAGGAATTTTGAAAATAAATTGAAACAGTGGAACAGTCTGGGTCTGTAAATGACACTTTGAGCATACATTTGTGAAATGTACTGGTATTAACGGATTTGCCACAACTGAACAGGCGTCAGTTGTGCGGCATGATCACAGGAAGTTCAAATAAATTCTGTCAGATGAATATAGGACTCTAATTGGCACTGAACAAGGATCAACTCGGCGGCTTGATCAAAGGGTTGGGAAAACAAAGTGAGGCTGCCTTTACAAGCTAAGGGATTTGCACAAGCAGATAACTGAGGAAATATTACTTGGGAATTAGATCTGGCTTATGAAAAAGGCAAATATAAATCAACTCAAAACTTTGATTGCATCAAACAGTGATTATACAGCAAAACAAAATATAATACAAGTACGGGTTGCTCTAGTCTCCTATATTGCCCATAGATTTATCAAATTTTGTTCTTCAAAAGTTTGCAGATAAGAAGACAAGTCTAAACATACAACACTGACAGCGGTTTTTATTTTATTTATTTAATAAAATATAAGTTCGAGTGCATTTTTTTTTTACCAGCTAAGCATCGATATTATAATTTAAAAGGTGTCCCAAAACTTACGACTAAAAAAAACCGATCTGTCACAGAACTTACAGTGCACAAAAAATTACTTAAAAAATTAATTTATGGTGTTCCAACATATACGGTGTCCCAACATATACGGTAAATATGGTAAGTGATTAGTTTGTTTTATTTTGCTCTGCCAGTTGACACAGCATATTAAAAATATAGCTAGAACTGAAACAATATTAACAACAATTGCACACGACAGGAGAAACAGACTGAAGTACGCAGTAATATAATATTTTCTGAATGTTTTTTTAACTCTGTTTGTCTTTGGACACCAAAAATTATTCACCAAAATAATATTTTAATGCCATATAATTTTTGGACAATGTTTATCAATATCTTTTTTCCAGAACTTTTGTTATGCATCTTGTTTTCAAGCAAAAGTCTCAGTGTGTTTGCCAGTAATCAAAGGGCTTGTATCATTGCATATTTAGCAATAAACATACTTGTAACAATATAATATCATAATTAAGCTAAATATATGGTCCCTCCAATTTCCTTGACACCATGTTTTCAGAATTGGTAATTTCAATCGTTCAAAATGTTCTGCACCAAGTACAATTTTATTTATGCTGACAGAAATTGAAAACATTTAAATTTGAACTTAAACTAAGGAATGTTTAACTCATACTAAAAATTATGTTCGAATAGGCAACTGTCAGACAATGAAAACCACTTTGATTATCCACATTATCTTGTGCATTAACAGAAAGTGTTGGCAATAGGCAGTAGTAGAAATAGCTTACATGCTCCACAACTCATGATTACTAATTGTGATATACTCGAAAATGTGATGTAGACAGTTCACATTATCAGTAAAGTGAATTAACTTGTGCGTTATAAAGTTTTAACTACCGTATATACTATACTCGATTATATAAGTCGACTCAACTATAAGTCGAGCCCCCCCTTTTTAGCGCTGCAAAAGGTGATTTTCTCTATGACCCTCCTATAAGTCGGGATGTATTTTGGAAGTCAGATCCGTCTGAAGGGGTGACTTCTTAGTGAGTCAGAAATGCACTTTAGAAATATAAACAAGCCAAACTAGATAGATATATAAGAAAAATAAAGACAAAACCAGTGTAAAATACAATTATATTATTGAGTGAAATATGCCACAAATAAATTGACAACTTACAATTTGTCCATCTTTGTGTAATAAAGTCCATTGAAATCCATAATGCTTGACATTTTAAATCCATTTATATGATAAATCCACGAATTCAATTATAGGTCACATACCGGTATACAAATAGAAGTTCAGAATGATCTGATTCACAATATCCGTAATATGTTAATTCCACACATCGTACAAATAAACAACGAAAGTTAAGTCCACTTTTTTGTGAATCACGGTATCCTATAAATGTCACTATCTAATGTCATCTTGTACAAAGTCCAAGAATTAATCCTCATTGTCTGATAAAGTTCTGAAATCCTACATCGTCGTCTAGTCATTGTAAATCGTCATCGTCTAGTCATCGTGATATCAAAATGTGTTTATAATATACAAACAACATAGAGAATTTTCTGCTTGAAGTTAAAATATTGCTTAAAACTAATGTTAAATGCAAATATGCATAATGAGAAATACAGGACACAGTTCAAATAAGAGAACCATAGCACACACACACACACACACACACACACACACACACACACATATATATATATATATATATATATATATAATTTTTGCATTTCTTGCATCACTGCCACTTCTCCCTAAAATTCAAGTCTAGCTTGACCCCTGTTTATGTATACTACAGGTTACAGGCATATATCATGGTGGTTAAGATACGTCTCTCTCTCTCTCATTGGGGACCTTGGTGGCCTTTACATGTCACTCTCTCATCTCACCTCTGTCCATGCAAGTTTGTCTAGATTCGACCAATGTGGGTATATGCGAATGCTTGCTAATAGCTTCCCATGGATCGGTTGTTGTTCCTGGGGTCTTCCCAGGTTCTTCCGCCACCAAATATACTGGCCGCCAGGTGTAACCTATCATGTGCTGAAAAATGGCGTTAAATCTCACACAACCAAACCAAACCCCTCTTTTTTTTGTTTTGTTGTTGATAACATTACTGAAAATCTTTTTTTTCTAAGAGGTTTGGGAGTAAAGAATTTTTTTTGCATGACAACTTCTTATGGCATGTACAAGGAAGGTATATGTGGATGGGTTAATTGATGCCTCTGAAGCAAATTTTCTGCTTTTTACAAAATTTTGAACTTGTATGACTTGTATTTGTTTTCTTTGTTTTTTGTTGTTGTTGTTGTGGCAGTCAGTATATAAATGTGTCACAAGCATTATACTGCTGTTTGCAGGTGAGTGTTTAAAGGCACCATGTGTTGTTTTTGATGATGATGACAATAACATCAAAAACAATGACAATAACTCGTGATACCTGCGAGGGATGGTTTTTCATTGGATGACACATCACATGATTTTATATTTCCTTATGGGGCATAGTTATTCTTGGTTTTGGTTTTGTGGTTTTGACACCATTTTTCAGCACAATAGGCTATATTTCACGGCCATTATATATCTGGTGGAGGAAGAACCTGTGGAAAACCCAGGGAAGAACCAGTTACCAATGGGAAGCTACTGACAAGCTTTCTCACATCTCCACGTGGACAGAGGGGAGATGTCAGTGATCTGAAAAGTCAAGCGCCTTAGATCACTTGGACACCTGGGTCCTCAGTTATTCTTGTCACATCAGGGGTCACTCTACCAGGCGAAGTGGGCGACTAAGTCGCCGAAAAAATGTAAACTTCGCCTTCTTCTGTTAAGAAAGTGAAAACAACTTCGCCGTGTCATTTTTTTTTAATTTTTATTTTTTTAATCTACACAGAGCGACAGTATTTAATGACTTTTGAGATGCTTCCTGAACCCAACCAAGTAGTTAGTATTGAATTAAGCCCTAGGCGAAATGGATTGCATTATGTATTGGCAGGTGTTCATATCAATTGCGTTAACAAAACAAACTCTTGCGCATTCACAGGCAAGTGTTTTAATAGCTGATTGACCAATTAACTCTTTTCCACCGCAAGATACCGCTGCCCGATTTCCGCAAGTTATCATTATGATGATGAAAACTTAACTTGTGTTTCGAAACTAAATCATCTATGTGTAAATAGCAATTTGTTTTTATAATAGAATTGGTGAAAGCACTTTCTAATTTATATTTTGAAGATTTAAACTGCCCTGCTTGCATTATTTTCTTCAGAAAATAAGTTTGAAACCATCAGCGAACCTGCTAAGGGATAATAATGGCGGACATTGCCGTGTCTTGGAAGTACGTTTTCATTAGACTGTCTATTGTCGTAATTCACTGGACACGCATATTTAAGGAAATTATACAATTCGTAGAAAGCAAAGTGTACTTATTATGTGATAAAAGATTTAGCCTAAAAATAACAACGTGTTGGTCAGAAATGTATGGGACAATGCTTGTGGAATCGATAAGTGCTGTAACTTAAAGTCAAAGTTGTTTCTCACAGTTCTCATTTTTGTGAAAATACGAGAACAAGTAGCAAAGAAAAAAAAAATATCCAACCAATATACAACGTTATTGTGAGTACATATACAAATATTAAAACCATACATTTTGAATCCTATCTAGAGATTGTTGTAACAAAGCTAGAAAGTGACTGGTCATATGAAGAAAATCCCCGTTTCTAAAAATAGATGCATCTACAAAAAAACTTCACCAAATAATAAGTCAAAAGATTCACATTTAATTTACAATCGGCTCCCTCAACATGCAGTTGTAAAGTTGAGATTACTCATCAGTGACCACTGTGGTTTGAATGGCTGAACACTATGACGTTGAAGACATGCATATACATGTGCTGTCAAGTGCGTGTTATAGCCTAATATAGGGGTTGTTTCAAACTAGTTTAGAAATGTTTTCGACTGCTATTTGCTAGTGAAGAAACCAACACAAAAAATTTCTTTAAGTGGTAGTTGCTTAAGTATTTTACCTATTTTTAATTGCAATACTGTAATCTATGTACTCCTGTCAGTTACAATTAATTACAATGTATTTTTTCTGCTATGCTTTTTTGAAGTCATATGGCCAAAATACATTGCATATTTCCCTCCGGCTAAACATGTACTCTTTCAAGTATGAAAACACTGCATATGAGTATGATACATTCATATACTTACAAAATGTGTTTATAATATACATACAATATAGGAGAATTTTCTACTTGAAGATAATGTTAAATGCAAATATGCATAATGACAAATACAAGGCTCAATTCAAATAAGAAAATCAAAGCAATACACATATACACACACACACACACACACACATATATATATATATATATATATATATATATATATATATATATATATATATATATATTGCGTTTCTTGCTATGATGCCACTTCTCCCTGTTCTGCTCTCACTTCTCCCTATTCTGTCCAAAAGGAGACGTCACTTCTCCCTAAAATTCAAGTCTAGCTTGACCCCTGCACATGATCATGATATTATTGGCTTAAATGTGATGTCACAATATTATGTTCTTAGCGTTGTGCAGTTGAAATGGCATATGTAGAATTCTAAAGCCCATTTTTTCATTTTTTCTCTATCGTGTAATAAAACATTATTGCAGAACTTTGTTTTGATGAAGATGAAGTTTTAGGAACAAGTAAACCTATCGTATTAATCTCTGTGCTTCACATCAGTCAGTATGATGTTTACTTTTTCATAAACCTTGATATTCACCTAAATAAAAGTTTATAATTATATAATATTGTGCTTTGAGAGTATTTATATAGGTGTAGTGGTAGCAATGGTTATTCCCTTGAGGAACTACTGTTGCTGCCACAGAGGCATCAGGTTGTAACCAGGTGTATGGCAAAGAGTCTGTAATTGTATAATATAATTTTTCTTTCTCTCATTCTTCCTCCTTCTCAAATAGTTTTAAATGCAATATTGCTGTACTAGTTTGTATTTTTTTCTTTTTCAGTAATATTTTGAGCAGTGCCTGAAATCCCCCATAGCCTTTAAGAATATTTAGATAGAAATTGGTGTTGTTGCAGCAATGGTTATTCCCTTGAGGAATTACTATCGCTGCCACAGCGGTGTGTGCAGTACGGTCGTGACAAGATCCATGGCAAGGATGAGAGTTGCTGAGGTATGTATTTCACCTGAAATGGTGTTGAAAATATATCTATTGTAATGTAAAGAAAGTCGTGACAGTACCCATGCTTTTCTTAACGGCGTCCTGAGGAAATATTTAGCCTTAAAAATCATGTCCATGGCATTTATCCTCGGTGTAAGTTGTAGAGAGAAAATGAAATACTTTTATGTCCTTGTTTTAAAGGTCAGAACTTTTAATGCACAAAGGTCTTAAGATCTAAAAACATAACCTATGGTTCTGTTGTCCAGTATAGAAACCATTATGGAAAATTACTTGCCAAAAACTTGTTCATTGATTGATGTTTCCTCATAAATTAATATTAATGTTGCCTTTATTTCCAGTGTTGGTAGTTTATAGTAAAAACGGCCCTATCGACATTTGTACATACAGTACAGCTCACGTGATTTTTCGGAACCCCACGCATCGCGGTTGGGGTGGAGAGTGAGTGGAGAGGATTAAGAACAACCCCTCCACCATCACTCCACGCTCCCTCGCGGAGTTGTCGCGGAGAATAGCCCTGCACACCACGCTCCCTCGCGGAGTCGCATCCGATCACCACCGCAGAGTGAACGTGGTTTCGATAATATGGGCGTGGTTTACTGTTTATCACCCATGCAAGCAGAGGTTGAGACGGGGGGGGGGGGCACCGATTTATCTACATCGTTATCCTTCTTGGGAGCAATTTGCTAACTTTTTGGTACTGAAAAAAAACGTAGTAATTCAGTTAATTATAAATATTTCCTTGTTCTAACGAAGATAATGTATGATACATAGTGCCAAATCATATTTTAGATGATGATAATGTAATGGCAATGCCTCGCAAACTGTATTAATACTACATTTTGCGCAAAATGTAATTTTTTTATTTTCTTTAATACTATGTTATCGGAATCTAAACATGCATTCATATCCTTATTTCTTTTTCAGTAAACGCAATACAAAATTGTAATGATCATATGAAAGTCAGTGATATTGTACTACCTGCAATGAAAAGAACGATAAACATCGAACAAATTAATAACAAAGCTGCAGTCATACCTGACTGAAGTGAAACAAAATCGCACAAGTTCCGATGGTTATTCCATGCATGAGTACTCATTCACATATTGTACATTTTTTTCCTGACATCCAATTGCTTAAATAAAGCATTATTAAGATTTCACATCGTTATGTTATTTTAAACTGTACTAATTTGCATTAATTACCAAAGTAGCAGGTTTTTTTTAAAAATCACAAATGGCCGCAAAAGGTCATCCTAGATACATGTAGTCGACACGTGCAAGTAACCTAGCACAAGGGAAGCCATCAGCACTGCTGATATTGACGTGTTAATTTCATGTGCTAACTGTAAACCTAATAGTACAACAGCAGCGCTTCTGCGGGTTTGTTTTCTTTGCCATAGATCTGACAAACTTGCGCATCCGATGAAATTAATGTTTAACTTTTTCTTTTCTTTTCATTTTCCTATTGCATAATACAGAAAAATAAGATGAATAATTTTAGATCATTAACTCTTTTTAGTAAAGCCCCCCCCCCTCTCTCTCTCTCTCTCTCTCTCTCTCTCTCTCTCTCTCTCTCATAAAATATGGAATCCAAATCACTACTGCACAAGTTATCATAAACTGAAATGTGGAAAAGTTTGCAAGTGGTAAGAAAAGTAATACTGTACTAGACATTATAGCGTAATAGAGGGGGAAAAAAAGAAACAAATTTTCCCGTCGGTGGTTGGAAATATAGTGACGATATGAACTACACACTATATGACATGGATAGAGGAGAGCTTTCATTGGTTGATAAATAATAATATCGGTTATTTTATCCACAGAGAGAGAGAGAGAGAGAGAGAGAGTAATACAAAGCATGTTTGTGTAATTTTACAAGCACATATAACCAGTGGGGGGGGGGAGACTGCGTGAATGACCGCTAAATTGTTGTTTCTGTATTGTTTTCTGTATTGTTGTATGTGAATACTGTACGTCTATATACTTCTATATCTTTATCTCCAAGTAAACTTAGCTTCAGATGAAATTATTGTTTTACTTTTTACTTTTTTGTTCGTTTCCTATCGCATACTATGCAAAATACAGAAAAATAATAAATAAAAGACCCCTCCCCACCTCTCTCTCTCTCTCTCTCTCTCTCTCTCTCATAAAATATTGAATCCAAAGCACTACTGCGCAAGTCATTGTAATATATTACTATTATAAACCTTTTTTTTTTCTTTTCTTTTGTTGTACATGCTTCAGTAAGAGTTTAAGTATTCCATGATTGGCTAGCTTTCTTCAATTAGCGGCCTCATCATTCACACTAAGCCAAAAAGATATTCCTGCCATTCAAGTTTTTCGTGATTCTGCTTATGTTTTGAAGAGTTTTTCACTAATGCGAGTTTCAAAAATAACGCTAAAATGCTTATTAATGTTAACCAAAGTTTTTCTTTTTCGCTGCTTGACATGTCAACATTTTTAGTCAGTCGTCAGAATTAAAATATTAAAATCTGACTGATTATAAATCTCAACGTACACAAACTGAAATCTGGAAACGTTCAGTAGTGGTAAAGGTAAAAAAGTAATAAAGTGCTAGACATTATAGTGTTATGGAGCAAAAAAGAAAGAAATGTTTCCACCACAGCACCGGAACTCCCGAGCACATGCTCTAAAGTCGTGTGCGTGTTCATGGGCATCCGCAGGAATTTTCGGGGGGGGGGGAGGGATATATATATATATATATATATATATATATATATATATATATATATATATATATATATATATATATATATATTTTTTTTTTTTTAAATCAGGGCGGGACGAGGCACAGAAACACGCTCAATAACCAAAGGCTCTAATAGTCACAAACAGGAAACTGTATTCTTTAATATCTGCGTAAAAATAATTAAAAGAGTATATTTTATTTTTATATTTTCGCCGTACAAAAATGAGCAAATAATAGGATACACGTGAAGACAATACATCCATGCAAAATGCTCTAAACTTGTCGGAAATTAAAATCTCAGAACATCTCAGACTTTAGAATTTTCCATATTATTTTTAATTTCGGTAATAAGCCGAGTTCAGATTAATTACTAACAATTATCAAACTTCCGTTGTTAATGGTGGGACCAGACCATAATTGCGGCTGTAAAGTACAACGCGCCAAATCAGATGGCTTAGTGTCATAAAAACAGACTGTTCCCAAGCTGAAACTTACATCATCCTTTGATGCACACCCTTGTTAATATTTTACAACAGTGATCACAATGGTCACTGCCTTGATTTCTGTAGAACATCCGCTGAAGTCAAGTCTTTATTAGGGAGAGACAATTGAATTTTCTAACCGTGGGGGGGGGGGGACTGCATGAAAACAATTGTCTTTCTCTGATTTTTGTAACAGACGTTAATCCGTTCCATATTTCACTTAAAATAAATAAATAAATACTGTGATGAAACAACAAAAAATATCCCGGTCGAAAAAAAACAACATATAAACTCCGTATATTAAATGGTCAGTCCCTTACAGCACACATGCAGTCATAATATTCAGCCTCGTGACTCTACTATTACTGCTTAAAGACTAAGCACGCGGTTTGCATTTCAGTGTAAATTCAGTGTTTTAGGTTTGTTGTTGTGTGTGTGTGTGGGGGGGGGGGGGGGGGGTAAGCAGAAGCGGATGTCAATTTGGATTTTAATTGTCCATATCTCAGAGAATTACTTTCCTTTGGAACAAAATGATAAATTTATTCTGTTTGAGAGGCTCAGCAATGTGTACTTCTCGTCAAGTCAGTGCATAAGTTTGTTCATATTTCTTTGAAATAAATTAAAATCATAAACTTATTGCAAAAGAAGTCGATCAACCTTTTATAAACAGTAATGTGTATTGAATATACAAGACTTTTGAAATTATTTTTTTATTGTTCAAATATATGATCGAAATAAAAACGACTGATTCTTCAGATGGTATCCAGTTGTAAATCACTCTTGACGTCTCAGTCTTTCCATAGGTGGTCTTCATTCATTGGCTGTTCAGATGTCAATCAGTAATGTCGACTAGCCCCTCCACGGTGGAGTTTATATCGGCATGCCTGCCGAAACGCGGTGGTGATTTGTAGGTATTGATGCCAATTTATGCCTCCACCGCGGAGTGCTATCGCGGAGCTAGAGTGGAGGGGATTAAGTACCCCACCGCGATGCGTGGGGTTCCGAAAAATCACGTGAGCTGTACTGTATTTCATGCAAGTCCTGTGCCAATTTATATATCATTTTAAATCAGTACAACAGGCTGGTTTTGATGACTTTAAAAACGAGTTACTGGGAATGGGTGCAGATATGCTTTTTTGGTAGGTTTGATCATTGTAACACATTGTTCGTACAACTTTGAAAAATCTGTGATTTTGATGGGTTGCCTTGAACTTGAATTTTAAAAATGGTTTTATCTTTGAGAAGTTCTTCAATTTCTTCACAGACTCCTTGTTTTGTTCCCAAATTCCTTGAATTTATCTTTGGGAATACAAAACATTAGAACTGAATAAAATATATCACTTTTTAAATTCAGATTTTTTAGAATTTACTTATTTTTCAAATATAATGAATAGATAAATGGTACAGAATTTATTTGTCATAAAATTTGTGTTACATCTCAGACTCACTTTTTAATTTTTTTTAGAGTTATTATAACTTGTCCAGGTTACATAATTATAAAACACCTGATATTTATTTCTGTATGAAAGGAGATAGTTCCTTATGCATATTGTGTAAAACAAAATATTTTTTTTTTGTTGAACAAAAGATGTAACACAAGACACCAAATGAGATAAATTTCAAACAATTTCAACATTATCATTGAAAAATATCCAAATGATATTGTGATTGTGTAATTATAAAGGATGCAAAGAACAAATCTCGTTTCTTATATTTAACATATAGGTCAGGATATGGAAACTGTAGCCATTAATATGCTGCAGATGTAACAGCATACCATTTTTGCTTTTTAACAATGATTGTGAAATACATCAGATGCATACCTGTCAACCTCCTGAGACAAAAACCTGTACACCAGACAAAAAAAAAACTTACAAAGACCAGAAAAACCTTATGCCAAAGACAGGGCTGATCAAATTTTTTTTTTCATCCACTTGTCCAGGGGAAGTGGTTTCAGAAAATTCACTTGTCCCACCTTACTTTTCACTTGTCCCACCTTATTTTTCACTTGTCCCAAAATGGTAATCACTTGCTGAGATTTGATGAGATGTATGTACTTAATCCATAGAAAGAACAAATGAAATAATATACAACATAATTATTTTTTAAAAGAATTTCATTTTTCTAAAACAGTTGTTGATGTACATTTGGCTACTTCAGGTACACGTAAATATGTTTTAGCTGCTGGATTTTGAAAAAAATGTCAATGTACATGTCTGCCACCTGCACCAGCACTAAGCCAGCAGTTGATAGCTGTGTCTGAGTTAAAGTCTTCAAGCTCTGGTCCATTTAGTGAAATGTTCATTAGAATTTTTACACTCTCTTGGTTTAAGGAATTCTCACACTCAGTAGCAGTCTTACATTTTATCCCTCCACTTTCACAAGATTTGTACTTCTTCAAATCGTCCTTATTACCTTCCTTGTGAAAATAATTAGCAAAACTCATTTTATACACATAGTAACTATCAGCTTGCTTGACAACTACTTCTAAAGTGATCATAAACATTTTCTCTTTTAAATACGAACAGAGCTCATTAATAAGCATAATTGTCTCGCTTCAAACGCAATATCGCATGTGAAAGTTGATCGTCTGTATAATCAGTTAAAAATGAAAGAGTCATTACTTTCATTTAATCAGTTCATAAGGAAACCAACACTGATGTTGGTAAAGTATACCTTTCATTAATTTAATTACCTGACTCGCTGGATTAAAATCAAAGTGAGCCACTTGTGAGGATCTGGTTTGAGTAAACACAGTGCAACAAAGCCGCTTAAAACTCTTAATTAATCATACCGGCTTTGTTTTGTTTGAGGTGTTTTGATTTGCCGATAATTTGGTCGCTTAGCCCAATATGCAGTCAAGCGGTAACAGAATGTACACTTACGCGATAGTTATCACTGAGCACCTGTAGGTGTTATACAGGATATAAATGTATACATGGAGAGTAGTAGAATCAAATATTCAGTACGCCCAGAGGGCATGAATGGCCAAAAAAAGGTAGATGTAGTAATTAAAGCATGAAAATAAGGACTTGCTGAGATTTTTTTTTTTTAATATAAAAACTGTACAAAACCGTACGGCAATACACTGCAAAACGACCCCAAAAAACATACAAATTACGGGATTCCCGTACAGGTTGACAGGTATGCAGAGGGTTATCCAAACGAATGATCATCAATTTGAAACTTAAAAGATGATGAACTGTCACTGGATCCTGATTTCCTCTAGAGTCAACCAGAATTTTCCTCGGAATGGAAAATGTCCTTTCAATGTCTGCATTAGAATGTGGCAATGTCAGTACAACTCTACCAAGTCCACCAAGAAGCTTAAATTGTTTCCTGCTTGTGGGTAGTTTTCAGATTGCCGACTGTCTGCCAAAACTGCTCCAGATTGGTACTGTACTGTCTGGGTCGATTTGGGAAGTTCTTCTTTGGGAGTCTGAATGTAGTCCTGAATTTCTTATTCCAGACTAGTGCAGTTTTCTCATTCTGGGTTAATATCATGAACTTCTCAGACAGCTTCACCACTGCAATACAAAATGCAAAACAGAAGAACTTTCTAATAAACTGTTTTTTATGCTGCAGTTGAGATTTCTAAGAAATAATACATGTCCATAAGATTTAAATCCAGAAATTGCTTCTATCAATATAATTCTCTCGGAATTTCATTGAAACAGTTTTAAAAACCACTGGCATACATGCCATAACATGACGTGTCACGCGAAAAACACGATTTTGGACTCCCAAACCCCACGACACGGTCGTGTTTCGAAAAACACGATTTTCAACAATCTTTTTTTTTTTTACATTTCTTGACCACATTGATATATGCTTGTAATCTTTTGTATATATAAACAGTAAACAGTGGTGCTCAGAGCTCATGTAAAACTATCCTCGGGGCAGCTTATACAGCTGTTTTAAAGACAATTAAAAGGTAAGGTGGTCAGAGATAAACAGACACCTTTCAGATATTTACTGAATTGGCTTACAATAGCAAGGGTGATGTGTCGTGTCAAATCCTTTGAGCACTGCCGAGGGAGAGCCCATTAGGCTAATTTGCATAGGTAAAGTACACTAAGTGGAACAACCCAATTAAACAGATGCGTGTTGAAAAACAAATGTTATTACACATCACTGACTGTATTGAATGAGAAATATTGAAGTCATCTTTATTAAAGTTTGTGATTAGTGGCAACGTTTCTTTGAAGTCGGATTTTTACTCTATATATAAAATTCAAAACTTGATTATTTCGGTAGGTTGAATAACAGCACCGTTCAATCTCTACTGCAGTGTTGCAACTTGAATCCAAAGGTCAGGGGAAACTGTGTCCCCTTACCCTCCAGATTGGGGGGATACACAACATTGTAAAGGGACAAAGGAAAATTGTAGTACATAATGCACTGGAAGTGCTTTAAAAAAAAAAAAAAAAAAAAAGATAATCTTTTGCCACCTTAACTTTTTCATATTTTCTTGGGACATTTACATGATTGCAATAAACATTTTATCATGTGATCAAGTAACTCATGAAAACATAACATGTTTGAATATCTGGTTAACCTGAAATGAACTGCACCATGGAATTTTGATAATTTAAAAGTGTTAAATTATTAATAAAATGACAAATTGTGTATTTGCATAAATTAGTACCTCTTTTCATTAATTCATCCGGAGAATAAATTAAATCTTCACTACTGTAGTTGTGACTTTAACCTCGAAAATAATTTACAATAGCAGTGATCAAAGACTTGAGCAACTCGGCCGACTACCACCTTAACTGTTTTCATTGACAATTAATTGTTTTGAAATGGATATTCATTGCCATCTTACAGGTTTTATCACTTTTAGCGACTTAAGCCATTGCTTGCGCCAACTTAGACTTGCATGGATGCTCATTTGCGATGGAAAAGTGTAGGCATATTTGTGAACACAAATGACACTTACTTTACCGTCAAACTAACTACATAAATATTGAAACCAGCATAGACTGCATGTAATTAAAAATACATTCCACTGTCCAATGGATTTTAAAGACAGTAACTTGGTGTATTTTTGTATTTAATGTCTGTGAAGTTGTGACCATGTTTGTGGTTTTGTTATTTGACAATGCTAAATCTACCATTTTTTTAAATTTTATTTTTTAAAAGTATTTTAAATGCTTCAGAGAAAACACATGGTATTTACTATTATTCAGATTTGAATTTCCAGCCATTTGCCTTAGGCTGATTTCAAAAGATAGCTTATTCTCATTTGGATGACGTCGCTTTTGGGGGGTTACGCGCACTGACCCCCCTTTGGGACCTAAAAACACACTTTTTGAATCTCAAAAAACCCCCAACACTGTCTGGGAATATGGCAAATATGCACTGGGGTGAAATTTTCCTTCAGTGGTACCCATCACTGCTTTTAATTTCCAATTAGTAGTGCAGACTAATAATATTGTTTCATTGTTCACCCATCAATAGCTAATAATTATCAATATTGATCATGGGAGAAAAGACGACCTACCTAATCAGATTAGCGAGTATTGATTGCACTCCCAAGCATCTAATGTTGTTTTAATGTCTAAGATTTTTGTCCACATGAAGCACTGATGCATGCATTATACCATCACACCCTTTGTGACTTTAAGCCTAATTTTCAGATGCCTTTGTTGTCATCATTATCATCACAATCACCATCCTTTAACAACAACAATGAAATCCAGAAAATGATTATCACTTAACTAGCATTACAAACGAAGACAAAATCCTCATTCAAGCCAAGGCATTATGGATTCCTGTACTGTATCCATAATATTCATATTATTCATTTTGCATGTATTATTATTATTATAATTATAATACAGTTGTGATCATGATTTCTTATGAACAATTAAAAAGTTTTAAACTTGCATAAGGAGTTCTCCTGATCCAATGTTACATGTTGGTATTCCAAGGAATCTTGTGGATATCCTGTTTACACGAATTCAGACTGTCAGCATTTTATTATCCCCTTGATCATTTAACTCATCAGTGAGAATGGTGAATTTTTCATTGTGGCACATGTCTGTGACTTTCTCATCCCAATGAAGACCTAAAGCTTGGGTCATAATACGAGTAGTTTTTGTCTGTTTGCATGAGAACTTTTGTGCAATTTCCAAGTCCGGGAACATTATTTTGACTAGATCTGATAATGATCTGCTACCAGAAACGGGAGGTTATGTTTGGCTATAAAGTTGGCAAATAGTGTCTCAGCACATGCAACTTTGTCCACATTTGATGCAGAATCTGCAAACATGGATTAAAGTGATGGCATATTTGTTGTCGCAGTTAATATGCTTTTATGTGATGAGGTTTCTGCATCACACATGTCTTTCTTGCCACCATAACAGATTTTAAAATCAACTTTACAGGAAGAGCAGAATACATATTCATGTCCCTTTGAACTTTATTCCATCCACTGAAATTCCCATTTCTATCCATCACTGAATTTCATGTGATAATTCAGTTGCTTCAGTTTTGGTATTTTGAAATTTAGAACCCTGATTACACAACTTATTTGTCCATCTACACAAAGACCAACATCTTTGCACATGACTGTAAGTGTACTTGTTGTAACCACCTATCATTTCCATAATTGTCATTTAGTCGATCTATGGGGTACATAATAATGAACAAGAAATTATACAGTGAGATGCAAGAAAGATGCGAGTTTTTGTTGTCCTTGTTACATATTTGTTGAGCAGTTACATCATATTTCATCATAAAGTTTTTGCAAAAAAACCATTGTATTACATATTATAATAAGTGAATTCTGATTTTTTTTTCATATCTGAGTACTAATACCTTTTAATAAAAGGTTTGCTCATTTCAAACCACTAGACATAACAAATGACACAAAAAATGTGTTACTGTAGAATTTGGTACAGGTTACACTGCAGCTATCAAATATTATATTATGTTATCTTCCACCCCCACCCCACCCCCAATATAATTAGTTGTATGAAATCATCCCAGAACCAATGATAAAGAATGTTATTTAAATTTTAAAAAATCAGATGAAGATGAAACATGGACGCAAAATTGTGAGATTTTAAATAGGGTGTGTGTGACATCCCTGATATCCAGTTTGAAATTGGCGTGAAGTTTTACTCCTATTGATTAAACGTGACAACTATCTTTAATTTTTCCTTGAAGAATTACTGTTACAAAATCATCCCCAAACCAATGATCAAGAATGTTATTTAAAAGTTCTAAAAATCTGACGTAGATGAAACATGGATACAACATTAGATTTTAAGTGAGAGTACATGTGACCTCTCCACTATCTAATTTTAAATCAGTATGAAGTTTTACTTATATTGATTAAACATGAGAACTATCTTTTCCTTTTCCTTAAAGAATTACTGGTACAAAATCATCCCCAAAACAATATAAAAGAATGCTATGGGCATTTAAAAATTGAATGAATACATAAGAATGGACATGAACATCGCCCCCCGCCCCCCTGTTTCATATAGTTCTACATTATTTACATTGTACCAAGATACCTATTGAAGATATAACTAGCTGAAGCTGTTCGGCATTCAAGTTTTTTCCAGTGACTAGCAAACATGGGTTTCACCAGCTTTTGCATGTAAAGATTTAAGCAACTTTTATTCAAAATATATAGTTAAAAAATCAAAGAATCACATTTACTGTTCTTAAATATTTGATGATCAAGAAATTGCTTTAATGCTTCGGATAACTTAGGATTGTCAAATTAAATAAACCCCTCAACAACAACTGAAATTTAGATGTTTCATGCAATATATAGTTTTAATGAAGTTCATGCAAATATTTTTCCATGAAGGAAGTTTCAATTATCACGGTGTTAAGATTGTACCCGAGTCTAATGTGTGTTGTTATTACAGTCTCGGGTTTTGTGGACAGCTGAGTTTTTCTGATTAATTTTACTTAGACTTCCAATAATGATCTAATTCAGTTGGCAATTTTGCTGGTTATTCTTTAAAAAAGATAACTGGAATGAGAAATTAGAACTCTGCCTTATTTTCAAACAAAGTCCGATGTAATGGTGAAAAAATGTTTTCTAAGTTATACTTTCTGATGTGAACATTCAAATTCTCACCTGAGCAAAATCTGCACATGAGAAAATTTGGTTAGTTTTTCAATGGCTCACAAGATCTAACAAACTGCACAAATGAGCTTGCAAAATCTACCCAATTTACACGCATTGCTAACAAGTTTCTCATGTGCAGCTTATGGGCAGCTCGTGTGAATATTCAAGATTTTTCTGTACTGGAAGGACTGTACAAACAAATACACATAGGAGCAGAGTCAGAGAGTAAATATGTGAACAAATGAATGAATTAACAAAATAATAAATAAATGTACAAGAAAAGAGTCAAATAGGGGAATTACAAAATATATCAATGCGCAAAGAAATGAGAATAGACAAGACGGGTAAATCACGATATTTGGCCCAGATGTGTTGCACATGGGGGTCAAATTTCAACTTCACATAATTCTGTTGAAACAACTTGATTTTGGAAGTTCAACACTTTAAACCTCTGAAAATTTAATGGTTTATTGAAGAGAAAATGGCAAGTTTATTTTTTTCTTGTTTGCTGGAGGTAGAGTAGGTACTGGTTACGGACACTACAGGGTGAATATAACAAGCAAAGTCAGTCATGGTTTTCACTTGAACATTACATTTTTTGTAATACAACAAACTTGAACTCATAAACAAACAAAAATAATAACTTTTATGTGACTAGATAGGTCATAAGCGAATAAAAGTTTACTCTCTCTTCAGCACCTGCTGAAACACTATTTTAACGGAGCATAACTTTATCAGAATATACTAACAGGGTCAAGGGAAATGGAAAATATTGCTTATATATTGTTGTTTGAACCTATAGGCAATAATCAACCACATGTTCTAGTTCCAGAACTGCATATGAAAAAAATTAAATTAATGTACCAGACAAAGGTCCAAACAGTTACGGACACTACATAATTCACGAAATGAATAAACTTATTTTGACATGTTCTGCTTAAATAATCTCTTTCATTCCTTTATCATTAAACAGAAATTGAAAAAGATAATGAAATCTTGGAAGATTGGTACATTTGTTATTAACTTGAGCCCATTAACAGTCTTGCAATACTGAAATTACGAACCTTTCATATCAAATTATAACAACAAGCTATCAGTATAATGCTAAACTTATGAAATTAAGTGTTTAATGAATATATGCAAACAAATTGAGGTGTTTCTTTAGCACTGTGTTTGTCCCAAAGGGGCCCCTCTTAATTACAGCTCCACGAATGATGTTATATGCATTCCTTTTGTCGCTCTCTTTTGCTTTGGCTCTTTCACTTCAGTTAGACTTTCCTGAATTCCTTTAAGTATTGTGTCGGCTACTTCAATTTTTCTTCTGCATTCTGGACTTGCAATAACATTCTGTTCTGTGAGAATCTTTGAGGTAGATGGAGTGTTAATCAAATATTTTAATGCTTCAGCTTTTCTCTTTGGAGTTTTTGGAAGAGCTGATTTCACTTTCCTCAGACTTCTGTATTTGGAATATCTGGAAGAAAAGATATTCCCATCTTGCTGTGACGAACTGGGAAGATCTAGTTCTGAGTTTTTTGACGAACCCTGCTCACTTCCTTTCAGTTGGACTCTCAATCTCCATATTTGGGTTCTTTGAACAGCTGTTTTCTTTTCCAGAAGTGATGTCTGTCTCTTAGTTTTCAGCTGTTCTTCTGGGTATTGTTTGTTCTGTCTGCAGACTTATTGTTGCCCTGCAATAATGTTTTCTTGTTTTTGACCTTTTCTCTGTACCGTTGCATTTCATCGCGTTTTCGATGTTTAAGTAATTGTAGCTTCTCTGGACAGGACTTGGTTGTTTCTTTTTCTTCTTGCCTTGCTCTTTTCTTTCTTTCTCTGTCCCTTTCCTTCAATTCTTCATCTCTGGATTTGTCTAACTTTTGTTTTGCCCTCCAGGCTTTCACTTTCAGGGCAATTTTTCTTCTTTTCATTACATCATCTGTTTCTGTTTTTTTCCCTCTCGATATGTCCACCAGCTCCATGGTTTCCGGATAGTTTGGATGATCTTAAATCCATATTGGATACTGTTGAGGAAAAAAAACCTGAATTAGAAATCTGTATCATTATCAAACTGAAGTTGTGCCTTAACATAGTGCTTCTGCATTACCAGTTATTAATATCATTAACCTGTGTCATGTGTAACCAAGAGGTTATTACTTGCACTTTCATTTGCAAATATTTGTGTCTACTTATTAATATAATACCAACAATGTCAAGCTTTTTAATAGACTTCTCAGGATTTATAGGAATTAAAACATTTTACTCATCAAAACCCTTTTGCAGAAAAGAAATCTTGTTTAGGTAGGGCTTTTATGTCAGTATGCATTTAATACATATGTGTATTATAGTATGAACATTTAAAACATACATGTTTACAATGCATAGTGTCCGTAACCTTTTTGTATCATATTAACATCATCGATATGTACACATATTTGAAACCCTTTAGTGTCAGTTAGTTTGTGCATATATTGAAAACAGTCATATATTATTCTGAAGGAAAGATTGAAAGTGTACTAAATGGGGAAAAATAGGACATAATTACTTTTATTCTAACTTTTCATTAAATTTCGCAATTTTTAATTCAAAAATCAAACAAAATTTAATTTAGCAAAAAGTATTGACTTAAGTATTTCAGATAGGTATGATAAAGGACAGTTTAACACAAAAAGTGCTGTATTCGAGCATAATAATGACATAAAACATTGATATCTCATTTGCCTAATATAGGTTATGGACTTGTCGGTAATGATGTTGAGGAATCCCTCCATGCTTCCAAGTGACTCGGTTGAAGCGAAGGTTGCTGGAATGTACTACTTGGATGCAAATACCAAGGACTTATTTTTCTTTTTTGCAGACAAACATTTAATGATGCAATATTGCATAAGGAAATTGTTGCATCATCCTGTAACATAGAATATTTTCAGCCAAAGATGATGCAATACTAATGATATGGAAAGTTTTAGTTTGATATGGTTAAAGTTTTGAAAAATGGCTCCAGAACTATTACATATATTTTCAGGTTACGGACACTACAGTTTTTTGTAGTGTCCGTAACCATGTTTAGTCCATCAGGAAATTTGTAATGAAAAATATATCCATGACTTGTATATTTTTGAAACCATACCCACAGTATGTATAACCAAAATTAATAAAACTGTTGTGAGTGTCTTCAAAATAGGAAAACTGTGAGTGGTTATGGACTCTACATATTTTTCCGCACCAGGTTTTATTTCAGTGGATACTCAGTTTAAAAAAATTAAGACTCCAATCTGACATTTCTTTGGTTTCTGCAGCATTTATAACTATAGTTTAACTTTTATATATGAAATCAGTAAAATAATATGAAATCTTTCCTAATAATTACAGACATAACTAGAAGAGGGTAACAAGAATATAAAAAAGCATAACAAAGTATAGGTTCCACATTTTTATTGATATTCCACCAATTTTCTACCTTTACTTTTGACAAATACATTAAAATTTTTGTGATGAAATTTTCTGTAAGAATACTGACAACACTGTTTTGCTAATATAAGGAAATAATAATATTCTTTGTTGAAAAATGAAATATTTTTCAGTGCAACAGCATAACGGTAAAATATGGCCATTTTGGGGGTGTATTCACAGGTGTTGGAAAAAAATGTAATTTTTGAAAAGAACTGAAACTGGGAAACACCTACAGCATGCACCCCCCTATGTTTCTGGACATTAAGATTGTATTTTAGGCCACAACTGTGGCTTCTATGCTGATATAACATGTAAAAGCTGCAAAAAGGCCAAATACTGTGATTTACCCAAAGAAAATAAAGAAATGAACATTACAAGAGAACAGGAAGTTTAGATCAAATAGAAACTTGTTTTCATTCACAAAGGGACATTTAATTTTGCATGTGGACAATGTAACTACAGTGCAACCTGCCATAGCAGACACCTCAATATAACAAACACATGTTAAAAATGAACATTTGTTAATCCCCAGTAAAAATTCTTTTATTAATGTCCTTTTATATAACAGACACCTGTCTAACTTGTGCCCATCGGAATAAGACCCAATATTGATCTTACAGTTGTGCATAAGGACTTTGTTCACATTGCAAACATGGCATCAGAAACTCTGATCATGTCTCTGCTTTTTGCTCTGATACTATCATTAGTAACCAACAGCTGAGTGGCTCTACATCTCCTTGTGCTAATAAACTTTTACAATGTTTTTCAGATGCAGACTCCAGAACTGGCAAGGGATGCAGAGACTGTGGTCGATGTCCTCCCTTTGCTGGATCTCCCTGACCCCCTGTCAGACCCCTCCCCTGTCTCAGAGGTGATTCTGGAGGATCCACTTACTGTGACTCTGGAGTCGGAAGCAGAAAGTGCATCCGAAGCATCAGCTGGTTTTGAACTGTCTGACCTGGCGATTTTAGGTACCAATCTGGACTTCACAGTCCAGACAGTGGGACCATCGTCAGGGATGGTTGCTGATGTAGAGGGAGATTTCAGTGGGGAAGAAGAGGTGTGTCTGGTGCCTCATCAAAGCTCTCTCTTCCAGGCTGTGGACCTTGGGTATGTATGTCTGCCTGTATGGAGATATGTGCCTGTGTGTATGCTTGTGTGTATGCATATGTTTGTGTGTTACATTAGTCTTGTGTGTGTCTTGTCTTGTCCCGTCCTGTGCCGTACCCTGTTGTCTGTGCTTGTGTGTATGCATTTGTTGGTGTGTTACATGTCTTGTGTGTCTTGTCTTGTCCCGTCCTGTGCCGTACCCTGTTGTCTGTGCTTGTGTGTATGCATTTGTTGGTGTGTTACATGTCTTGTGTGTCTTGTCTTGTCCCGTCCTGTGCCGTACCCTGTTGTCTGTGCTTGTGTGTATGCATTTGTTTGTGTGTTACATGTCTTGTGTGTCTTGTCCCATCCGTTGCCGTATCCTGTTGTCTGTGCTTGTGTGTATGCATTTGTTGGTGTGTTACGTGTCTTGTTTGTCTTGTCCTGTCCTGTGCCGTACCCTGTTGTCTGTGCTTGTGTGTATGCATTTGTTGGTGTGTTACATGTCTTGTGTGTCTTGTCTTGTCCCGTCCGTTGGCATACCTGTTGTCTGTGCTTGTGTGTATGCATTTGTTTGTGTTACATGTCTTGTGTGTCTTGTCTTGTCCCGTCCTGTGCCGTACCCTGTTGTCTGTGCTCGTGTGTATGCATTTGTTGGTGTGTTACATGTCTTGTGTGTCTTGTCTTGTCTTGTCCCGTCCGTTGGCATACCTGTTGTCTGTGCTTGTGTGTATGCATTTGTTTGTGTTACATGTCTTGTGTGTCTTGTCTTGTCCCGTCCTGTGCCGTACCCTGTTGTCTGTGCTTGTGTGTATGCATTTGTTGGTGTGTTACATGTCGTGTGTGTCTTGTCCCGTCCTGTGCTGTACCCTGTTGTCTGTGCTCGTGTGTATGCATTTGTTGGTGTGTTACATGTCTTGTGTGTCTTGTCTTGTCTTGTCCCGTCCGTTGGCATACCTGTTGTCTGTGCTTGTGTGTATGCATTTGTTTGTGTTACATGTCTTGTGTGTCTTGTCTTGTCCCGTCCTGTGCTGTACCCTGTTGTCTGTGCTCGTGTGTATGCATTTGTTGGTGTGTTACATGTCTTGTGTGTCTTGTCTTGTCCCGTCCTGTGCCGTACCCTGTTGTCTGTGCTTGTGTGTATGCATTTGTTGCTGTGTTACATGTCTTGTGTGTCTTGTCCCGTCCTGTGCCGTTCCCTGTTGTCTCTGCTTGTGTGTATGCATTTGTTTGTGTGTTACGTGTCTTGTTTGTCTTGTCCTGTCCTGTGCCGTACCCTGTTGTCTGTGCTTGTGTGTATGCATTTGTTGGTGTGTTACATGTCGTGTGTGTCTCGTCCCGTCCTGTGCTGTACCCTGTTGTCTGTGCTCGTGTGTATGCATTTGTTGGTGTGTTACATGTCTTGTGTGTCTTGTCTTGTCTTGTCCCGTCCGTTGGCATACCTGTTGTCTGTGCTTGTGTGTATGCATTTGTTTGTGTTACATGTCTTGTGTGTCTTGTCTTGTCCCGTCTTGTGCTGTACCCTGTTGTCTGTGCTCGTGTGTATGCATTTGTTGCTGTGTTACATGTCTTGTGTGTCTTGTCTTGTCCCGTCCTGTGCCGTACCCTGTTGTCTGTGCTTGTGTGTATGCATTTGTTTGTGTTACATGTCTTGTCTTGTCGCGTCCTGTGCCGTACCCTGTTGTCTTTGCTTGTGTGTATGCATTTGTTGGTGTGTTACATGTCGTGTGTGTCTTGTCCCGTCCTGTGCTGTACCCTGTTGTCTGTGCTCGTGTGGATGCATTTGTTGGTGTGTTACATGTCTTGTGTGTCTTGTCTTGTCTTGTCCCGTCCGTTGGCATACCTGTTGTCTGTGCTTGTGTGTATGCATTTTGTTTGTGTTACATGTCTTGTGTGTCTTGTCTTGTCCCGTCCTGTGCGTACCCTGTTGTCTGTGCTTGTGTATATGCATTTGTTGCTGTGTTACATGTCTTGTGTGTCTTGTCCCATCCGTTGCCGTATCCTGTTGTCTGTGCTTGTGTGTATGCATTTGTTGGTGTGTTACGTGTCTTGTTTGTCTTGTCCTGTCCTGTGCCGTACCCTGTTGTCTGTGGTTGTGTGTATGCATTTGTTGGTGTGTTACATGTCGTGTGTGTCTTGTCTTGTCCCGTCCGTTGGCATACCTGTTGTCTGTGCTTGTGTGTATGCATTTGTTTGTGTTACATGTCTAGTGTGTCTTGCTTTGTCCCGTCCTGTGTTGTACCCTGTTGTTTGTGCTCATGTGTATGCATTTGTTGGTGTGTTACATGTCTTGTGTGTCTTGTCTTGTCTTGTCCCATCCGTTGGCATACCTGTTGTCTGTGCTTGTGTGTATGCATTTGTTTGTGTTACATGTCTTGTGTGTCTTGTCTTGTCCCGTAATGTGCCGTACCCTGTTGTCTGAGATTGTGTGTATGCATTTGTTGGTGTGTTACATGTCGTGTGTGTCTTGTCCCGTCCAGTGCTGTACCCTGTTGTCTGTGGTCGTGTGTATGCATTTGTTGGTGTGTTACATGTCTTGTGTGTCTTGTCTTGTCTTGTCCCGTCCGTTGGCATACCTGTTGTCTGTGCTTGTGTGTATGCATTTGTTTGTGTTACATGTCTTGTGTGTCTTGTCTTGTCCCAACCTGTGCTGTACCCTGTTGTCTGTGCTCGTGTGTTTTCATTTGTTGGTGTGTTACATGTCTTGTGTGTCTTGTCTTGTCCCGTCCTGTACCGTACGTGTTGTCTGTGCTTGTGTATATGCATTTGTTGCTGTGTTACATGTCTTGTGTGTCTTGTCCCGTCCTGTGCCGTTCCCTGTTGTCTCTGCTTGTGTGTATGCATTTGTTTGTGTGTTACATGTCTTGTGTGTCTTGTCCCATCCGTTGCCGTATCCTGTTGTCTGTGCTTGTGTGTATGCATTTGTTGGTGTGTTACGTGTCTTGTTTGTCTTGTCCTGTCCTGTGCCGTACCCTGTTGTCTGTGCTTGTGTGTATGCATTTGTTGGTGTGTTACATGTCGTGTGTGTCTCGTCCCGTCCTGTGCTGTACCCTGTTGTCTGTGCTCGTGTGTATGCATTTGTTGGTGTGTTACATGTCTTGTGTGTCTTGTCTTGTCTTGTCCCGTCCGTTGGCATACCTGTTGTCTGTGCTTGTGTGTATGCATTTGTTTGTGTTACATGTCTTGTGTGTCTTGTCTCGTCCTGTGCCGTACCCTGTTGTCTGTGCTTGTGTGTATGCATTTGTTGGTGTGTTACATGTCGTGTGTGTCTCGTCCCGTCCTGTGCTGTACCCTGTTGTCTGTGCTCGTGTGTATGCATTTGTTGGTGTGTTACATGTCTTGTGTGTCTTGTCTTGTCTTGTCCCGTCCGTTGGCATACCTGTTGTCTGTGCTTGTGTGTATGCATTTGTTTGTGTTACATGTCTTGTGTGTCTTGTCTTGTCCCGTCCTGTGCTGTACCCTGTTGTCTGTGCTCGTGTGTATGCATTTGTTGGTGTGTTACATGTCTTGTGTGTCTTGTCTTGTCTTGTCCCGTCCGTTGGCATACCTGTTGTCTGTGCTTGTGTGTATGCATTTGTTTGTGTTACATGTCTTGTGTGTCTTGTCTTGTCCCGTCCTGTGCCGTACCCTGTTGTCTGTGCTTGTGTGTATGCATTTGTTGCTGTGTTACATGTCTTGTGTGTCTTGTCCCGTCCTGTGCCGTTCCCTGTTGTCTCTGCTTGTGTGTATGCATTTGTTTGTGTGTTACATGTCTTGTGTGTCTTGTCCCATCCAATGCAGTATCCTGTTGTCTGTGCTTGTGAGTATGCATTTGTTGGTGTGTTACGTGTCTTGTTTGTCTTGTCCTGTCCTGTGCCATACCCTGTTGTCTGTGGTTGTGTGTATGCATTTGTTGGTGTGTTACATGTCGTGTGTGTCTTGTCCCGTCCTGTGCTGTACCCTGTTGTCTGTGCTCGTGTGTATGCATTTGTTGGTGTGTTACATGTCTTGTGTGTCTTGTCTTGTCTTGTCCCGTCCGTTGGCATACCTGTTGTCTGTGCTTGTGTGTATGCATTTGTTTGTGTTACATGTCTTGTGTGTCTTGTCTTGTCCCGTCCTGTGCTGTACCCTGTTGTCTGTGCTCGTTTGTATGCATTTGTTGCTGTGTTACATGTCTTGTGTGTCTTGTCTTGTCTTGTCCCGGCCGTTGGCATACCTGTTGTCTGTGCTTGTGTGTATGCATTTGTTTGTGTTACATGTCTTGTGTGTCTTGTCTTGTCGCGTCCTGTGCCGTACCCTGTTGTCTTTGCTTGTGTGTATGCATTTGTTAGTGTGTTACATGTCATGTGTGTCTTGTCCCGTCCTGTGCTGTACCCTGTTGTCTGTGCTCGTGTGGATGCATTTGTTGGTGTGTTACATGTCTTGTGTGTCTTGTCTTGTCTTGTCCCGTCCGTTGGCATACCTGTTGTCTGTGCTTGTGTGTATGCATTTTGTTTGTGTTACATGTCTTGTGTGTCTTGTCTTGTCCCGTCCTGTGCCGTACCCTGTTGTCTGTGCTTGTGTATATGCATTTGTTGCTGTGTTACATGTCTTGTGTGTCTTGTCCCATCCGTTGCCGTATCCTGTTGTCTGTGCTTGTGTGTATGCATTTGTTGCTGTGTTACATGTCTTGTGTGTCTTGTCTTGTCGTGTCCTGTGCCGTACCCTGTTGTCTGTGCTTGTGTGTATGCATTTGTTGGTGTGTTACATGTCTTGTGTGTCTTGTCTTGTCTTGTCCCGTCCGTTGGCATACCTGTTGTCTGTGCTTGTGTGTATGCATTTGTTTGTGTTACATGTCTTGTGTGTCTTGTCTTGTCCCGTCCTGTGCCTTACCCTGTTGTCTGTGCTTGTGTATATGCATTTGTTGCTGTGTTACATGTCTTGTGTGTCTTGTCCCGTCCTGTGCCGTTCCCTGTTGTCTCTGCTTGTGTGTATGCATTTGTTTGTGTGTTACATGTCTTGTGTGTCTTTTCTTGTCCTGTCCCGTCCGTTGGCATACCTGTTGTCTGTGCTTGTGTGTATGCATTTGTTTGTGTTACATGTCTTGTGTGTCTTGTCTTGTCCCGTCCTGTGCTGTACCCTGTTGTCTGTGCTCGTGTGTATGCATTTGTTGGTGTGTTACATGTCTTGTGTGTCTTGTCTTGTCCCGTCCTGTACCGTACCCTGTTGTCTGTGCTTGTGTATATGCATTTGTTGCTGTGTTACATGTCTTGTGTGTCTTGTCTTGTCTTGTCCCGTCCGTTGGCATACCTGTTGTCTGTGCTTGTGTGTATGCATTTTGTTTGTGTTACATGTCTTGTGTGTCTTGTCTTGTCCCGTCCTGTGCGTACCCTGTTGTCTGTGCTTGTGTATATGCATTTGTTGCTGTGTTACATGTCTTGTGTGTCTTGTCCCATCCGTTGCCGTATCCTGTTGTCTGTGCTTGTGTGTATGCATTTGTTGGTGTGTTACGTGTCTTGTTTGTCTTGTCCTGTCCTGTTCCGTACCCTGTTGTCTGTGGTTGTGTGTATACATTTGTTGGTGTGTTACTTGTCTTGTGTGTCTTGTCTTGTCTTGTCTTGTCCCGTCCGTTGGCATACCTGTTGTCTGTGCTTGTGTGTATGCATTTGTTGGTGTGTTACGTGTCTTGTTTGTCTTGTCCTGTCCTGTGCCGTACCCTGTTGTCTGTGCTTGTGTGTATGCATTTGTTGGTGTGTTACATGTCGTGTGTGTCTCGTCCCGTCCTGTGCTGTACCCTGTTGTCTGTGCTCGTGTGTATGCATTTGTTGGTGTGTTACATGTCTTGTGTGTCTTGTCTTGTCTTGTCCCGTCCGTTGGCATACCTGTTGTCTGTGCTTGTGTGTATGCATTTGTTTGTGTTACATGTCTTGTGTGTCTTGTCTTGTCTCGTCTTGTGCTGTACCCTGTTGTCTGTGCTTGTGTGTATGCATTTGTTGCTGTGTTACATGTCTTGTGTGTCTTGTCTTGTCTTGTCCCGTCCGTTGGCATACCTGTTGTCTGTGCTTGTGTGTATGCATTTGTTTGTGTTACATGTCTTGTGTGTCTTGTGTTGTCGCGTCCTGTGCCGTACCCTGTTGTCTTTGCTTGTGTGTATGCATTTGTTGGTGTGTTACATGTCGTGTGTGTCTCGTCCCATCCTGTGCTGTACCCTGTTGTCTGTGCTCGTGTGTATGCATTTGTTGGTGTGTTACATGTCTTGTGTGTCTTGTCTTGTCTTGTCCCGTCCGTTGGCATACCTGTTGTCTGTGCTTGTGTGTATGCATTTGTTTGTGTTACATGTCTTGTGTGTCTTGTCTTGTCCCGTCCTGTGCTGTACCCTGTTGTCTGTGCTCGTGTGTATGCATTTGTTGCTGTGTTACATGTCTTGTGTGTCTTGTCTTGTCTTGTCCCGTCCGTTGGCATACCTGTTGTCTGTGCTTGTGTGTATGCATTTGTTTGTGTTACATGTCTTGTGTGTCTTGTCTTGTCCCGTCCTGTGCCGTACCCTGTTGTCTGTGCTTGTGTATATGCATTTGTTGCTGTGTTACATGTCTTGTGTGTCTTGTCCCGTCCTGTGCCGTTCCCTGTTGTCTCTGCTTGTGTGTATGCATTTGTTTGTGTGTTACATGTCTTGTGTGTCTTGTCCCATCCGTTGCCGTATCCTGTTGTCTGTGCTTGTGTGTATGCATTTGTTGGTGTGTTACGTGTCTTGTTTGTCTTGTCCTGTCCTGTGCCGTACCCTGTTGTAAGTGCTTGTGTGTATGCATTTGTTGGTGCGTTACATGTCGTGCGTGTCTCGTCCCGTCCTGTGCTGTACCCTGTTGTCTGTGCTCGTGTGAATGCATTTGTTGGTGTGTTACATGTCTTGTGTGTCTTGTCTTGTCCCGTCCGTTGGCATACCTGTTGTCTGTGCTTGTGTGTATGCATTTGTTTGTGTTACATGTCTTGTGTGTCTTGCTTTGTCCCGTCCTGTGCTGTACCCTGTTGTCTGTGCTCGTGTGTATGCATTTGTTGGTGTGTTACATGTCTTGTGTGTCTTGTCTTGTCCCGTCCTGTGCCGTACCCTGTTGTCTGTGCTTGTGTGTATGCATTTGTTGCTGTGTTACATGTCTTGTGTGTCTTGTCCCGTCCTGTGCCGTTCCCTGTTGTCTCTGCTTGTGTGTATGCATTTGTTTGTGTTACATGTCTTGTGTGTCTTGTCCCATCCGTTGCCGTATCCTGTTGTCTGTGCTTGTGTGTATGCATTTGTTGGTGTGTTACGTGTCTTGTTTGTCTTGTCCTGTCCTGTGCCGTACCCTGTTGTCTGTGCTTGTGTGTATGCATTTGTTGGTGTGTTACATGTCGTGTGTGTCTTGTCCCGTCCAGTGCTGTGCCCTGTTGTCTGTGCTCGTGTGTATGCATTTGTTGGTGTGTTACATGTCTTGTGTGTCTTGTCTTGTCTTGTCCCGTCCGTTGGCATACCTGTTGTCTGTGCTTGTGTGTATGCATTTGTTTGTGTTACATGTCTTGTGTGTCTTGTCTTGTCCCGTCTTGTGCTGTACCCTGTTGTCTGTGCTCGTGTGTATGCATTTGTTGCTGTGTTACATGTCTTGTGTGTCTTGTCTTGTCCCGTCCGTTGGCATACCTGTTGTCTGTGCTTGTGTGTATGCATTTGTTTGTGTTACATGTCTTGTGTGTCTTGTGTTGTCGCGTCCTGTGCCGTACCCTGTTGTCTTTGCTTGTGTGTATGCATTTGTTGGTGTGTTACATGTCGTGTGTGTCTCGTCCCGTCCTGTGCTGTACCCTGTTGTCTGTGCTCGTGTGGATGCATTTGTTGGTGTGTTACATGTCTTGTGTGTCTTGTCTTGTCTTGTCCCGTCCATTGCATACCTGTTGTCTGTGCTTGTGTGTATGCATTTTGTTTGTGTTACATGTCTTGTGTGTCTTGTCTTGTCCCGTCCTGTGCCGTACCCTGTTGTCTGTGCTTGTGTATATGCATTTGTTGCTGTGTTACATGTCTTGTGTGTCTTGTCCCATCCGTTGCCGTATCCTGTTGTCTGTGCTTGTGTGTATGCATTTGTTGGTGTGTTACGTGTCTTGTTTGTCTTGTCCTGTCCTGTGCCGTACCCTGTTGTCTGTGGTTGTGTGTATGCATTTGTTGGTGTGTTACTTGTCTTGTGTGTCTTGTCTTGTCTTGTCTTGTCCCGTCCGTTGGCATACCTGTTGTCTGTGCTTGTGTGTATGCTTTTGTTTGTGTTACATGTCTTGTGTCTTGTCTTGTCCCTTCCTGTGCCGTACCCTGTTGTCTGTGCTTGTGTATATGCATTTGTTGCTGTGTTACATGTCTTGTGTGTCTTGTCCCGTCCTGTGCCATACCCTTTTGTCTGTGCTTGTGTGTATGCATTTGTTTGTGTTACATGTCTTGTGTGTCTTGTCTTGTCCCGTCCTGTGCTGTACCCTGTTGTCTGTGCTCGTGGGTATGCAATTGTTGGTGTGTTACATGTCTTGTGTGTCTTATCTTGTCCCGTCCTGTTCCGTACCCTGTTGTCTGTGCTTGTGTGTATGCATTTGTTTCTGTGTTACATGTCTTGTGTGTCTTGTCCCGTCCTGTGCCGTTCCCTGTTGTCTCTGCTTGTGTGTATGCATTTGTTTGTGTTACATGTCTTGTGTGTCTTGTCCCATCCGTTGCCATATCCTGTTGTCTGTGCTTGTGTGTATGCATTTGTTGGTGTGTTACGTGTCTTATGTGTCTCGTCCTGTCCTGTGCCGTTCCCTCTTGTCTCTGCTTGTGTCTATGCATTTGTTTGTGTGTGGCATGGCAAGACATGGATATCATTGTAATGGGATGGCAAGACATAGGTATCACAATCAGCATGGCAAGACATAGGTATCACAGTCAGCATGGCAAGACATAGGCATCACAATAGCGTGGCAAGACATAGGTATCACAATAGCATTAAAAGACATGGGTATCACAGTCCGCATGGCAAGACATAGGTATCACATTCAGCATGGCAAGACATAGGTATCACAGTAAGCATGACAGGACATGGGTATCACAATCAGCATGGCAAGACATGGGTATCATTGTAATGGTATGGCAAGACATGGGTATCACAATCAGCATGGCAAGATATAGGTATCACAATCAGCATAGCAAGACATAGGTATCACAGTCAGCATGGCAGGACATGGGTATCACAATCAGCATGGCAAGACATGGATATCATTGTAATGGCATGGCAAGACATCGGTATCACAATCAGCATGGCAAGACATAGGTATCACAGTCAGCATGGCAAAACATAGGCATCACAATAGCATGGCAAGACATGGTATCACAATTAGCATGGCAAGACATGGGTATCGTTGTAATGGCATGGCAAGTCATGGGTATCACAGTCAGCATGGCAAGACATAGGCATCACAATAAGCATGGCAAGACATAGGTGTCACAGTAAGCATGGCAGGACATGGGTATCATTGTAATGACATGGCAAGACATGGGTATCGCAATCAGCATGGCAAGACATAGGTATCACAATCAGCATGGCAAGACATAGGTATCACAGTAAGCATGGCAGGACATGGGTATCACAATCAGCATGGCAAGACATGGGTATCATTGTAATGGTATGGCAAGACATGGTTATCACAATCAGCATGGCAAGACATAGGTATCACAATCATCATAGCAAGACATAGGTATCACAATCAGCATGGCAGGACATGGGTATCACAATCAGCATGGCAAGACATGGATATCATTGTAATGGCATGGCAACACATGGGTATCACAATCAGCATGGCAAGACATAGGTATCACAGTCATCATGGCAAGACATAGGCATCACAATAGCATGGCAAGACATGGTATCATAATTACCATGGCAAGACATGGGTATCATTGTAATGGCATGGCAAGACATGGGTATCGCAATCAGCATGGCAAGACATAGGTATCACAGTCAGCATGGCAAGACATAGGTATCACAATAGCATGGCAAGACATGGTATCACAATTAGCATGGCAGGACATGGGTATCATTGTAATGGCATGGCAAGACATAGGTATCACAATCAGCATGGCAAGACATGGGTATCACAATTAGCATGGCAAGACATGGGTATCATTGTAATGGCATGGCAAGACATGGGTATCGCAATCAGCATGGCAAGACATAGGTATCACAGTCAGCATGGCAAGACATAGGCATCACAATAGCATATCAAGACATGGTATCACAATTAGCATGGCAAGACATGGGTATCATTGTAATGGCATGGCAAGACATAGGTATCACAATAAGCATGGCAAGACATAGGTATCAACATCAGCATGGCAAGACATAGGTATCACAATTAGCATGGCAAGACATAGATATCACAGTCAGCATGGCAAGACATAGGCATCACAATAGCATGGCAAGACATAAGTATCACAATAGCATTAAAAGACATGGGTATCGCAATCATCATGGCAAGACATAGGTATCACAGTCCGCATGGCAAGACATAGGTATCACAATCAGCATGGCAAGACATAGGTATCACAGTAAGCATGGCAGGACATAGGAATCACTATCAGCATGGCAAGACATGGGTATCATTGTAATGGTATGGCAAGACATTGTTATCACAATCAGCATGGCAAGACATAGGTATCACAATCAGCATAGCAAGACATAGGTATCACAATCAGCATGGCAGGACGTGGGAATCACAATCAGCATGGCAAGACATGGATATCATTGTAATGGCATGGCAACACATGGGTATCACAATCAGCATGGCAAGACATAGGTATCACAGTCAGCATGGCAAGACATAGGCATCACAATAGCATGGCAAGACATGATATCACTATTAGCATGGCAAGACATGGGTATCATTGTAATGGCTTGGCAAGACATGGGTATCGCAATCAGCTTGGCAAGACATAGGTATCACAGTCAGCATGGCAAGACATAGGCATCACAATAGCATGGCAAGACATGGTATCACAATTAGCATGGCAAGACATGGGTATCATTGTAATGGCATGGCCAAACATAGGCATCACAATAGCATGGCAAGACATAGGTATCACAATAGCATGGCAAGACATGGGTATCACAATCAGCATGGCAAGACATAGGTATCACAATTAGCATGGCAAGACATGGGTATCACAGTCAGCATGGCAAGACATAGGTATCACAATTAGCATGGCAAGACATAGATATCACAGTCAGCATGGCAAGACATAGGCATCACAATAGCATGGCAAGACATAAGTATCACAATAGCATTAAAAGACATGGGTATCACAGTCAGCATGGCAAGACATAAGTATCACAATCAGTATGGCAAGACATAGGTATCACAATCAGCATGGCAAGACATAGGTATCACAATCAGCATAGCAAGACATAGGTATCACAATCAGCATGGCAGGACATGGGTATCACAATCAGCATGGCAAGACATGGATATCATTGTAATGGCATGGCAAGACATGGGTATCACAATCAGCATGGCAAGACATAGGTATCACAGTCAGCATGGCAAGACATAGGCATCACAATAGCATGGCAAGACATGGTATCACAATTAGCATGGCAAGACATGGGTATCATTGTAATGGCATGGCAAGACATGGGTATCGCAATCAGCATGGCAAGACATAGGTATCACAGTCAGCATGGCAAGACATAGGCATCACAATAGCATGGCAAGACATGGTATCACAATTAGCATGGCAGGACATGGGTATCATTGTAATGGCCTGGCAAGACATAGGTATCACAATCAGCATGGCAAGACATAGGTATCAAAATCAGCATGGCAAGACATGGGTATCATTGTAATGGCATGGCCAAACATAGGCATCACAATAGCATGGCAAGACATATGTATCACAATAGCATGGCAAGACATGGGTATCACAGTCAGCATGGCAAGACATAGGTATCACAATTAGCATGGCAAGACATAGATATCACAGTCAGCATGGCAAGACATTGGCATCACAATAGCATGGCAAGACATAAGTATCACAATAGCATTAAAAGACATGGGTATCACAGTCAGCATGGCAAGACATAAGTATCACAATCAGCATGGCAAGACATAGGTATCACAATAAGCATGGCAGGACATGGGTATCACAATCAGCATGGTGTGTTACATGTCGTGTGTGTCTTGTCCCGTCCTGTGCTGTACCCTGTTGTGTGTGCTTGTGTATATGCATTTGTTGCTGTGTTACATGTCTTTTGTGTCTTGTCCCGTCCTGTGCCGTTCCCTGTTGTCTCTGCTTGTGTGTATGCATTTGTTTGTGTGTTACATGTCTTGTGTGTCTTGTCCCATCCGTTGCCGTATCCTGTTGTCTGTGCTTGTGTGTATGCATTTGTTGGTGTGTTACGTGTCTTATGTGTCTCGTCCTGTCCTGTGCTGTACCCTGTTGTCTGTGCTCGTGTGTATGCATTTGTTGGTATGTTACATGTCTTGTGTGTCTTGTCTTGTCTTGTCCTGTCCGTTGGCATACCTGTTGTCTGTGCTTGTGTGTATGCATTTGTTTGTGTTACATGTCTTGTGTGTCTTGTCTTGTCCCGTCCTGTGCCGTACCCTGTTGTCTGTGCTTGTGTATATGCATTTGTTGCTGTGTTACATGTCTTGTGTGTCTTGTCCCGTCCTGTGCCGTTCCCTGTTGTCTCTGCTTGTGTGTATGCATTTGTTTGTGTGTTACATGTCTTGTGTGTCTTGTCCCATCCGTTGCCGTATCCTGTTGTCTGTGCTTGTGTGTATGCATTTGTTGGTGTGTTACGTGTCTTGTTTGTCTTGTCCTGTCCTGTGCCGTACCCTGTTGTCTGTGGTTGTGTGTATGCATTTGTTGGTGTGTTACATGTGTGTGTCTTGTCCCGTCCTGTGCTGTACCCTGTTGTCTGTGCTCGTGTGTATGCATTTGTTGCTGTGTTACATGTCTTGTGTGTCTTGTCTTGTCTTGTCCTGTCCGGTGCCATACCCTGTTGTCTGTGTTTGTGTGTATGCATTTGTTCTTGTCTTACATGTGTCTTGTGTGTCTTGCCTTGTCCCGTCCTGTCCCATCCCATGCCAGGCTGTCTTGTGTTTTCCTATCCTTTGCCATGCTGTGCCGTCTTGTGTTGTCTTGTCCTGTGCTGTGCCATTGTGTATTGTCCTGTGCTGTCCCATCATGTTCAACTTGTCTAGTCTCCCGCAACATGGCAAGGGACAGGGAAAGACCAGACTTAATGGTATGATATGGGACAGGACAGGAGAAGACAGACACGCGAGAATGTCTTGTCCTGTCCAGTCCTGTGCTGTACCCTGTTGTCTGTGCTTGTGTGTATGCATTTGTTAGTGTGTTACATGTCTTGTGTGTCTTGTCTTGTCGCGTCCTGTGCCGTACCCTGTTGTCTGTGCTTGTGTATGTGCATTTGTTGCTATATTACATGTCTTGTGTGTCTTGTCTCGTCCTGTGCCGTTCCCTGTTGTCTGTGCTTGTGTGGATGTATTTGTTGGTGTGTTACATGTCTTGTGTGTCTTGTCTTGTCTTGTTTTGTCCCGTCCGTTGGCATACCTGTTGTCTGTGCTTGTGTGTATGCATTTGTTTGTGTTACATGTCTTGTGTGTCTTGTCTTGTCCCGTCCTGTCCCATCCCATGCCAGGCTGTCTTGTCTTGTCCTATCTTTTGCCATGCTGTGCCGTATTGTGTTGTCTTGTCTTGTGCTGTGCCATTGTGTATTGTCCTGTGCTTTCCCATCGTGTGCCAACTTGTCTAGTCTCCCACAACATGGCAAGGGACAGGGTCAGACGAGACTTAATGGTATGATATGGGACAGGACAGTAGAAGACAGACACACGATAATGTCTTGTCCTGTCCAGTCCTGTGCCGTACCCTGTTGTTTGTGCTTGTGTGTATGCATTTGTTGGTGTGTTACATGTCTTGTGTGTCTTGTCTTGTCTTGTCCCGTCCGTTGGCATACCCTGTTATCTGTGCTTGTGTGTATGCATTTGTTTGTGTTACATGTCTTGTGTGTCTTGTCTTGTCGTGTCCTGTCCTGTGCCGTACCCTGTTGTCTGTGCTTGTGTGTATGCATTTGTTGGTGTGTTACATGTCTTGTGTGTCTTGTCCCATCCTCTGCCGTTCCCTGTTGTCAGTGCTTGTGTGTATGCGTTTGTTGGTATGTTACATGTCTTGTGTGTCATGTCCCATCCGTTGCCGTACCCTGTTGTCTGTGCTTGTGTGTATACATTTGTTGGTGTTTTACTTGTCTTGTGTGTCTTGTCTTGTCTTTTCCCGTCCTGTGCCGTACCCTGTTGTCTATACTTGTGTGTTTATGCATTTGTTGGTGTGTTACATCAGTCTTGTGTGTCTTGCCTTGTCCCGTCCTGTCCCATCCCAAGCCTGGGAATGTTTTAGGGGGGCAGAGGGTGGTGTTACAGGCGGGTACTAGGGGATTGCAGTACCCATTAAACATTTGACATTTGGGACTGCCCGGGGTGTTAATTTTAGGGTTAATGTAAGGACATAAAAATTGGGTTTTTGGGTAAAATGGGATAAAGTTTACTCCTGGGTGGAGGGTGGTGTTATAGGCGGGTACTAGGGGATTGCAGTACCCATTAAACATTTGGCATTTGGGACTGCCCGGGGTGTTAATTTTAAGGCTAATGTAGGGACATAAAAATTGGGGATTTGGGGTAAAATGGGCATAACGGTTTCTCCTAGATGGAAGGAATGTTTTCGGGGGCATAGGATGGTGTTTAATGTGGGTACTAGGGGATTGCAGTACCCATTAAACATTTGGCATTTGGGACTGCCTGGGGTGTTAATTTTAGGGTTAATGTAAGGACATACAAATTGGGGATTTGGGGTAAATTGGGGGTAAAGGTTACTTGTGGGTGGAGGTACTGTTTTGGAAGGCAGTATGGTGGGGTGCTTATTTATTTGTATATTTATATGTATTATGTAAGTAGCTGTGCTAGATATAGCAATATATTCTGATGTCTATCCATCTGTTCATCTATCCATCTGTCAGTCCATTTCTTACTAATGTGATTTGCACACAATAACATTACTTGTACATGACATACCTGAACCAAAGTTTGCATGGCTTGCACTTGGGGTAAGGAAAAAGGCTATTGATTTTGGGGTCAAAGAGGTTAAAGGTCAAGGTAAATGACTAATATATTTCAGGGTATTTACTGGTACAACTGATGTGACATGGCCTATTGTTCACATTTGCATTGATGCTTTTTTTTTTTGGTCTGTGTCATTTCTGGCTGCGCCTGCTACCATAAGTAACAGTAGACGGTACTACCTGTAACAGTTGACCCAGAGTGGACAGCTACACTTGTGAATAGTAGGTCTGCTAGATATGGCAATATTTGTAGGTCATATTCAAAGTGATGGCTATTCCAAATTGGTTAGGACTAGTTAGGGCTATCTCACCAGAGTCTATAAAAGCTGCAACTATACACTCAGAGACGATACAAGTTAATGGTGCACAGTTCAAAATTCAAATTAAACAAGAGAGATGTCTCTGCACTTTGGCTATTAAATAAAGCATGTCATATGAAATTATTATGGTTTGTTATTGAAGCACAGGTTTTAAATGTTAACATTTTGGCATGGATTCAGATCTTTTATCAAGGCAAACTTTAACAGGTGTAAAGTATTGGTGACCGGGTCAGCCAGCATTCATATTATAGCAGGCACTGCTGATTGGTTTTTACACTGTGCATCATTTAGATGCAGCAAGAGGTTGAAGATTTACCAGGAGGGAAAGTCAAGTCAAAAATTAGATTTGTTTACTGATTTTCCCTGAGATAGCACTTCCATTAGCTGCTGATTTTCTCTTTGCCATGTCCTTAGCTCCCCATTGGAGTGAAACCCTCTATTTATGACAGCCACAAATGAATTCTCCCATGTATATAGCCTATTGTGCCAGCTGCAAGTACCAGGCCTGTTGTAGTGCACTCCCTTGCACATGGCTCTTTTGATACATCAGACCTGTACCTGAAGCCCAAGAGACAGTCGTTTGAATTTAAATGCATGGCATCACTGTGATGTTTTGGGACAGATACTGGAGACATGGCTACATACTTCCTAAAAAGGTCATTCCATTTTCACTTTTCCTACAATGATTGGAACTGCCTGGGTGTTACTTTTAAGGAAATTTTGTAGGGACATAAAAATTGGGGATTTATTATGAGGTGCCTGGAGAATAGGTTATTGAAAGGGTACAGCAGGAAGGGGGTGGGTACAGTGGGGGTAAGGGTTACTTGTGGGTGGAGGTAACATTCGGGGCGGCCGGGGGGGGGGGTGGGGTATAGGTAGGGGCCTGCAGTACCCATTAAACATTTATATTTACAGTAAGGAAATCCGGACTTAGGTAGAGACAAGGCACAGCTTACATGTAAATAAGGAGAACACTGGATACTAATGTTTTTGTTTTGTTTGATTCATTATTTTGCGTTCATATTTGCAGACCACTCTGGTGCATGATTTGGTCTCTTTCTGACCATTTGCACTTGGGTTTGCGAATAGTGATGACTACTTTGCTCTCTTAATTAGGGCTTTAGAATAGGTCTGTTAGGCTTAGATAGCAGTGTGTTAGTGTTAGGTTTAGAATGATTTGACTTTTTATAAAGCTGTGCCTCATTTGGCATAGTTTCCGGTACATATAGGATTAAAATTTATGGATGGGTCCAACTTCCAGGAAAGTTTTATATGGGGGGAGTGGGGCAGGGTTCAGAAGGCACCTTATTTGGAAGGAATAACTGAAAAGGTGTGATTCAGCAGTTTCTCGTGGAATCGAGACCTTTTCGGCAACGTTATTGCATCCATTAATGATGTTATTCATGGTCAGGGTCAATAACACGTTGATATTGTCATCATCAATATAGTGCAATTCTTGCACTCGTCCATGTCATGGTCAAGGTCGAAGTCACACAACATCCAATTATTCAGGTCAAGGTCATTTAGGAAGAAGTTTAGCTAGCCACTTGGTCTTTGAATACCTTTATTTGTACATAGTGGAATTCTTGCACTCAATCATGTCATGGTCGAAGTCAAGGTCACATAACAGGTGATATTGCAATTATTCAGGTCAAGGTCATGTAGGATTCACATTTATGGACAGGTCCTGCTTCCATGTACCTGTTGATAACAGGTAGCTACTTGGTCTGTAAATACCTTTATTTGTACATAGATGTGTGCTGTAATTTGATTGGCTAGATTCCCATGCCTTGAAAGATACTGTATGTTGTGCCATGTGATATGCTGCAATTGAGTGGTCTTGCAGATGCAATTTTCAACTAACCAGAGAATATAATTGCAGTTCATTTTCATCATTTGACTTCTCTACGATCCACATCATGATTTCTTTCAGTGCATGTGATTGATTCTGGTATTGCGGTATCAAGTCTTTCAAATATCTAAAAACAGTGTTTGGCCTTTTTTGTTTAATATATTATTTCATAACATAAAAATCCTGTGCATACAGGGCTGAGCAAATCCCATAGCCAGACATCCCAGACTATTCATTTTTGAAGTCGGGCAAGTAAAATTTTCCAAGTCACTAGTCCGGGACAAGTGCATTTTAAAAAAGTCAGGCAAGTCCTTATTTTCGTGCTTTAATCACTATATCTACCTTGATTTGGCCAATCATGCCCTCCTGGCATACTGAATACTTGATTCTACCCCTCTTCATGTATACATTTACATTCTGTATAACACGTAAATGTGTTACCGCTTGACTGCATATTGAGCTAAGCGATCAAATTATTGGCAAATCAAAACATGTCAAACAATAGAAAGCCAGTATGATCAATTAGCAGTATTTTAAGAGACTTTGTTGCATTGTGTTTACTCGAGCCAGATCCTCACGAGTGGCTTACTATGATTTTAATCCAGCGAGTCAGTGTAATTAAATTAACGAAAGGTACTTTACCGACATCAGTGTTGGTTTCCTTTATGAACTGATTAAATGACAGTAATTATTCTTTAATTTTTAATTGATTATACAGATGATTAACTTCCATGTATGATATTGCGTTTGAAGCGAAACAATTACGCCAATTAATGAGCTGTCTCTGTTCGTATTTAAAAGAGAAAATGTATGTTATGATCAACAAAAAAAAACTGATAAATTACTTAGGCAAACCTGATCAGTCTAAGGCGGGAGAGGAGAGGCCCCATACAAGGGGGGAAGTGATCGGTATGTCAGGACCGCTAGAAAACTAGGGTGTCGTGGCGCGCCGCAAAGGCGAGCCAATCCTCACCCTATTATCCTCAACGGGAGAGACTCCACTCCCATAATGGGACTGAGAGGTAAGCCAAAAATAAAATACAAAAAGTAAAATTGGAAAATGTGAATCAAATAAACTTTACCGGTAAAAAATTCAGACATAACATACATCATCTTAACTCTCAAACCAACCATACATGTATGTTATCTGATCCCTAACTAAATTAATTTAATAAATACTACGGCAAACCCAAAAGCCTAAGGCGGGAGAGGAGGGGCCCTTCCCAGGGAGGAAGGGATTGGCAGGCCGGGACCATTAGGGACCCAGGTGCACCGCAAAGGCGATCCAATCTCATCCCCCGTGGGCTGGAGAATCTCCACTCTCATGGATATGACTTAGGGGCAAGCCAAACCTCAAACCTCAACTTACCCAATTGCCACATATCATTTCAACAATAATATTAACAACAAAAACATGTAATTTAACATAAGAGGTCAGAGAGGCAAGTGAAAAATAAAATACAAAAATAAAAATTGGAAAATATTATTCAAATAAAATTAGGATAGGTACCGATAAAAGAATCAGACATAACAACTACATCATCCTAACTATCAAACTAACCATACATCCTCCAATCCCTAACTCACTAAATTCTAACAGACACTAACAACAAAGCATGTTACCTCTCATTAACATGGATATCATCTAATTCTATTGGTTTATATTAAACTCTTTAGGAAGTACCAAGGAGTCTCGTGTAACTTAACTAGAACCTCAATTAAAATTAACATAGCATAAGGTGGTCATAAGCCCAGACCCAGCTGTACAAAGTGGCATCAATTTGGAATTCAGAATTATTAGAGGCCCCACTTAACTGAAGTCCAGACCATCAGGGTCCCACCACACAATGTGGTAACTGACTCCTTAAAAAGACGTACCCAAAATTACGATTAAGCACAGGCACCAAGAGAAAACTATGGACATATACTAATATTAGTCATTATAAGGTGCTAACATCCCAGATCATCAGGCCTCGCCACACAAGGTGGCAACGATTGAACTTGACAACAAAAACCCAATAATAGTAGGTGCCTGTGCTTACAAACATAATCGTACTCCATGACTAAATAGGGCTTAGAGGGTAAATAATTTCTTTCTTTACTTACAACCCTAATTAACCAACTTAGGCAATCAGCCAATAGTACAGAGTATTGCATCAAAAATTACATTAGATAAGAAACGACGACAACATTAATCTATTCTGAATTCAATCCTGGACCACTTGGAGCCATCCGGGGACAATGAGGTGCCTCCTCCTGGACCTTTTCCTCCTTTGCCATGCCTGGACTTTGGTTAACAAGCATGCAGTAAACCATCGGATGGGCTCGCAGCTCGGCCAACCCTCTGACGAATAATTATGTGCAGTGCACAAAAATAACCCACCGGAATTGCGCGCACTGGGGTATATAGACATACATGGCCGAATGGCCAAACACGTCTCAAATTTAAATAAATAAAACAAACAAGTTATGATCACTTTAGAAGTAGTTGTCAAGCAAGCTGATGGTTACTGTGGATAAAACGAGTTTGCTAAATTATTTTCGCAAAGAAGGTAACAAGGGCGATTCGGAGAAGGAACATTTTTGTGAAAGTTAATGGATAAAATGTAAGACTGCTACTGAATGTGTGGTAACTATTTCTCCAGAGAGATATAAGCAGAACCTTTGAGATGCTTTAGAGCATTTGACTACAGGCACTTTCCTCTTGAGAGGGCAGCTCTGTTGAAATATGGGAGGGAAGACTTGCAGGTTCTTCTTAATCATCTTCAGGGCTGAGCAAATCCCATAGCCTGATGTCTGGGACTATTCATTTTTGAAGTCGGCCAAGTAAAATTTTCCAAGTCGCTAGTCCGGGACTAGTGGATGACAAAAAAATTTGCTCAGCCCTGGCATATTTTCATTCTACTTCAAATTAAAGATGGTATGAAGTTTTGGACTTTGATAGGTCATGCAAGAGACTCTCTTCTAGATATAACTGGTGTGTTTTTTGGGAATAATGAAATGTACACACTAGGGTTTCAAGACTCTGGATTGTAGTTACCATCACAATGCTATTCATCCCCTGAAATTACTCTAAAGGTGTGATTCAACAGTTGGTCATGGAATCTATACCTTTTTGATAATGTTATCGCATAGATTAAGGTCAAGGTCATATACCACTGATATTGTAATTATCCATGTTGTGGAATTATTGCACAAATTCATGTCAAGGTTGAGGTCTGGGTCACTTGGAAGGTGATGTTCTGGAAGGCAGAGGGTAGTGTTGGACATGGGTAGGGGGATTGCAGTACCCATTAAACATTTGGCATTTGGGACTGCCTGGGGTGTTCACTTTATGGTAAATGTAGATACAAAAATTGGGGAGTTTGGGTAAAATGGGGTAAAGGTTACTCCAGGCTGGAGGGAATGTTTTGGGGGGAAGAGGTGGGTACTAGGGGATTGCAGTACCCATTAAATATTTGGCATTTGGGACTGCCCGGGGTGTTAATTTTAAGGTTAATGTCAGGACATAAAAATTGGGGATTTTGGGTAAAATGGGATAAAGGTTACTCCTGGGTGGAGGGAATGTTTTTTTTGGGGGGGGGAGGGGCAGAGGGTGGTGTTATAGGTGGGTACTAGGGGATTGCAGTACCCATTAAACATTTGGCATTTGGGACTGCCCGTGGTGTAAATTTTAAGGTTAATGTAGGGACATAAAAGTTGGGGCTTTTGGGTAAAATGGGATAAAGGTTACTCCTGGGTGGAGGGAATTTTTTTTGGGAGGGGGCAGAGGGTGGTGTTATAGGTGGTTACTAGGGGATTGCAGTACCCATTAAACATTTGGCATTTGGGACTGCCTGGGTTGTTAATTTTAGGGTTAATGTAAGGACATAAAAATTGGGGATTGGGGGTAAAGGTTACTTGTGGGTGGAAGTACTGTTCTGGAAGGCAGTGGGGTGGGGTGGAGTGCTTATTTATTTGTATATTTATATGTATTATGTAAGTAGGTCTGCTTGATATGGCAATATATTCTGATGTCTATCCATCTGTTCATCTATCCATCTGTCGGTCCATTTCTTACTAATGTGATTTGCACACAATAACATTACTGGTACATGACATACCTTAACCAAATTTTGCATGGCTTGCACTTGGGATAAGGAAAAAGGCTATTGAATTTGGGGTCAAAGAGGTTAAAGGTCAAGGTAAATGACTAATATATTTCAGGGTATTTACTGGTACAACTGATGTGACATGACTTTTTGTTCACATTTGCATTTGCCCTCGTTTACATTGTTTACATTGGGGTTGACTTTGTGACCCATCTTATTTTGTTTTACATTGGAGTTGACTGTGTGCTTCAACTTATTTTATTTTACATTGGGGTTGACAGTCCACCTCCATTTATTTTGCTTTTACATTGTGGCTGACTGTGTGTCCCCATTTAACGGCCTTTATCCCAAGATTGATGGCATGCCACCACCTATATATTGCAGGTATCTTCTCCTTCTGCGTTGAACACCTAGAGCCATTATTTCTCCCATTGTTTCTATGTATACTCCTTACAAGGTAAGTTAACATCTGTAGATTCATAAGTGATCTATACCACAAGAAGCTGGTGATGCAATGGTGGCCAAAATGTGTTATAATATCCACTGCACATGAATAATTTATTTTTTCCATTTTCCTTATATATACTTTACATTGGGGTTGATATGTGTTTACCCACATACAATGTTTACATTTGGATTACATATGTGCCCTCATCTGCATTGTTTTCATTGGAGTTGACTGTGTGCTTCAACTTATTTTATTTTACATTGGGGTTGACCGTGCATCCCCATTTATTTTGTTTTTACATTGTGGCTGACTGTGTGTCCCCATTTAACAGCCTTTATCCCAAGATTGATGACATGCCACCACCTATATATTGCAGGTATCTGCTCCTTCTGCGTTGAACAACTAGAGCCATTATTTCTTCCATTGCTTCTATGTATACTCCTTACAATGTAAGTTAACATCTATAGATTCATAAGTGCATCATTAGTTTTGCATACAAAACATTTTCCTTTATACCATTTTACTAGATAATGTCTAAATATGTGATATGTACATAGCTTTTGACAGAAAATATTTTGAGCCAAATGTTTAAGGTGGCAGGGGACAGTTTCATAAATTGGCCCCTGTCAAATTTCTTAACTTAAAGCTATGATGTGACTTTTTGAGCTATTATTGTTTAATAATTAAAGATATGGATATATTTGTGAATTAGTTGTTTCGGGCTTGTGTTGTTCTTTAAATTGATGTGAGGCATGTACACCTCCCATAGTCAGTTCACAGTATGTAGACAGTGAAATACCAATAGTCGACTAGGAAGCAGAGCTGGCCACCCATAGTAGTAAACATGTGGATTCAAGGCAAGAAGAATATCTCAAAAAACGGCTTGGATGGCAACTATTTGAATTGCATCAAGCTGTTTAGCACACAATATTTTGTGGAAAAATCACCTAGGAAATGGACTTGTGTTTGCACTGTGAGCATCACTTGGTGCCCAAAATGACCTTCGGACGTGAAAAATGCAGGTATAAATTTGGGGTTGGGGTGCATAAACTTCTTTTGCTATGAACTGCCATTGACTTGTCAGGTCAAGTGAATACTATTTTTATGCTTTGTTTTAATATAGCTATCCAAAAATATGGACCTTTTTGACCTCACTTGTGTATTTTATTTTTTATGATTTTTTATATTAGGATAGTGGATGCGGCATTAAATTTGTGCATAAAAACTGTCCCTTGCACCCTTAAGAAAAACTGCTATTTTTTTATTGGCACAGTCAGCCACATCTGTTACAATTTTCTGTTTCTTTGTATGTATGTAAGTAATTTGTATGCATTAGCCTCATTATACTACCTTCCTTTTTCACATACTACTCTCTGCTGTATGGAAGACTCAGTTGAGGGGGAGGTAACTGTGATTAGCACCTCTATGTTAAAGCTATTTCCATCATGACAAAATAACATATTTTGGGCTGAACTTACTAGATATAGGAAAATAATGGAGATTATAATGTATTTTCTTGCTGTTTCTGTAGATGTATAGCTCTGCACTTCTATTTTAATGAAAATTATTCATATTTCAGTACAGACACACAAAAACAATTACATAACCTGTTGTCGCGCATTCTTCCAAGTAATTTAACTCCGCAGGAGCACATATACTTCAGAGAAATCATAAATAAACATACTGTTATGAAAGGTGAATGCTGCCAATGGAACAGTCTTGCAAATAGTGATCAACAATTCTTTTGATAGCTAGAATGTAAATTGTCAAAAGAGCGGATCATTCTTTTCTCTTGGCATACCAATTCCCCTAGCCAAAATCAGAGTTATTCTGCCTTTATTAACTGAAGGTGAAAATAGTACATGCTTCGTCTTTCATGGATTTTCACAACAGGAAGAACATTTTTACATTCATGGGATTGAAACATTCTAATTAGTTCACAAAGTTTGCTTCAGTTAACAATACAGTTTTTCCTCTTAATTTCTCATGTTTCCACTGAATATTAAAAGTGCATCAGTATGACGTGTTTCTTTTCTTTTTGCAGGTCTCAATTTGCATGGTAAAATATTAGGATTAATTGACCGGTCATGCTGATAGAAGTACTAGCTTGAACCTGATCCAGATTCTAATCCTGATCTAAGTGCACAAGATATTGACTTTGACGGACAGATTTAGCTGCCGCAAGAGTTGTGTTTTGTGGTATGTACTCATTACAAGCCAAGCGGTTGAAATGATTCCATATCTGGGACTGAATTGTTCACTCTTAATATTTGTTCTATACTTTATCGTACTATTTACTATCATTTTGTCAACTCCCAAAATCATTCATGTCAGTTGTAAGTGAATGGGAGTCTGAGCAGAAATTTCTCTGTTAAATTGTATGGGGTATTTATATATGTATGGTCAGTTTCAGTGACTGTTTATCATTGGATTTATTTGATATGTCACATTGTAAGCTTAGCAGGGTCCCACACAGCAATCTATCAATGTTCTGACCTGGCCTATTGTTTGTTGATTAAACTTTGATCTCTCCTAATTAGTTAGACTGTTGTTATTACCTCCCACTCACCCCCACCCTCCACACAACATTGCTGCTGCTATTAGCACCACCAGAACAATAATGGAAGGTTAGGAACTATTTTTTTTATACGAGACTAAAATTACTTCTAAAGTACATTATTTACTTTACTTTGTGGTTTATTTCTACTAAGTTAGCTAGAACAGTTTATACAACCTTTTCAGTTTTGTCATTGACAACAAACATAGTGATTCTGTCATTCACTCCTAAAATCTGTAACTCCAAAGTCCCTTCTCGGCATTCAAGCAGCATTGTAAAGGAATTTTGGGTCTGTCCTGATGCCATAGTGATAAAACAAAGACAAGAAGCATTCAAGGTTGCACACAATTTTAAATCTTTGAACAAATGCAGGCAGTCACAACTCACAATATACACAATGCAATGCTTTTTGCCGCAAAGTAGTCACTTTTCTAAAAGAGTAATAACATCATTAGTTTTGCATACAAAACATTTTCCTTTATACCATTTTACTAGACAATGTCTAAATATGTGATATGTACACAGCTTTTGACAGAAAATATTTTGAGCCAAATGTTTAAGAAAAACTGCTATTTTTTATTGGCACAGTCAGCCACATCTGTTATAATTTTCTATTTCTTTGTATGTATGTAAGTAATTTGTATGCATTAGCCTCATTATACTACCTTCCTTTTTCACATACTACTCTCTGCTGTATGGAAGACTCAGTTGAGGGGGAGGTAACTGTGCTTTGCACCTCTATGTTAAAGCTATTTCCATCATGACAAAATACCATATTTTGGGCTGAACTTACTAGATATGGGAAAATAATGGAGATTATAATGTATTTTCTGGCTCTTTCTGTAGATGTATAGCTCTGCACTTCTATTTTAATGAATATTATTCATATTTCAGTACAGACACACAAAAACAATTACATAACCTGTTGTCGCGCATTCTTCCAAGTAATTTAACTCCACAGGAGCACATATACTTCAGAGAAATCATAAATAAACATACTGTTATGAAAGGTGAATGCTGCCAATGGAACAGTCTTGCAAATAGTGATCAACAATTCTTTTGATAGCTAGAATGTAAATTGTCAAAAGAGCGGATCATTCTTTTCTCTTGGCATACCAATTCCCCTAGCCAAAATCAGAGTTATTCTGCCTTTATTAACTGAAGGTGAAAATAGTACATGCTTCGTCTTTCATGGATTTTCACAACAGGAAGAACATTTTTACATTCATGGGATTGAAACATTCTAATTAGTTCACAAAGTTTGCTTCAGTTAACAATACAGTTTTTCCTCTTAATTTCTCATGTTTCCACTGAATATTAAAAGTGCATCAGTATGACGTGTTTCTTTTCTTTTTGCAGGTCTCAATTTGCATGGTAAAATATTAGGATTAATTGACCGGTCATGCTGATAGAAGTACTAGCTTGAACCTGATCCAGATTCTAATCCTGATCTAAGTGCACAAGATATTGACTTTGACGGACAGATTTAGCTGCCGCAAGAGTTGTGTTTTGTGGTATGTACTCATTACAAGCCAAGCGGTTGAAATGATTCCATATCTGGGACTGAATTGTTCACTCTTAATATTTGTTCTATACTTTATCGTACTATTTACTATCATTTTGTCAACTCCCAAAATCATTCATGTCAGTTGTAAGTGAATGGGAGTCTGAGCAGAAATTTCTCTGTTAAATTGTATGGGGTATTTATATATGTATGGTCAGTTTCAGTGACTGTTTATCATTGGATTTATTTGATATGTCACATTGTAAGCTTAGCAGGGTCCCACACAGCAATCTATCAATGTTCTGACCTGGCCTATTGTTTGTTGATTAAACTTTGATCTCTCCTAATTAGTTAGACTGTTGTTATTACCTCCCACTCACCCCCACCCTCCACACAACATTGCTGCTGCTATTAGCACCACCAGAACAATAATGGAAGGTTAGGAACTATTTTTTTTATACGAGACTAAAATTACTTCTAAAGTACATTATTTACTTTACTTTGTTGTTTATTTCTACTAAGTTAGCTAGAACAGTTTATACAACCTTTTCAGTTTTGTCATTGACAACAAACATAGTGATTCTGTCATTCACTCCTAAAATCTGTAACTCCAAAGTCCCTTCTCGGCATTCAAGCAGCATTGTAAAGGAATTTTGGGTCTGTCCTGATGCCATAGTGATAAAACAAAGACAAGAAGCATTCAAGGTTGCACACAATTTTAAATCTTTGAACAAATGCAGGCAGTCACAACTCACAATATACACAATGCAATGCTTTTTGCCGCAAAGTAGTCACTTTTCTAAAAGAGTAATAACATCATTAGTTTTGCATACAAAACATTTTCCTTTATACCATTTTACTAGACAATGTCTAAATATGTGATATGTACACAGCTTTTGACAGAAAATATTTTGAGCCAAATGTTTAAGAAAAACTGCTATTTTTTTATTGGCACAGTCAGCCACATCTGTTATAATTTTCTGTTTCTTTGTATGTATGTAAGTAATTTGTATGCATTAGCCTCATTATACTACCTTCCTTTTTCACATACTACTCTCTGCTGTATGGAAGACTCTGTTGAGGGGGAGGTAACTGTGCTTTGCACCTCTATGTTAAAGCTATTTCCATCATGACAAAATACCATATTTTGGGCTGAACTTACTAGATATGGGAAAATAATGGAGATTATAATGTATTTTCTGGCTCTTTCTGTAGATGTATAGCTCTGCACTTCTATTTTAATGAATATTATTCATATTTCAGTACAGACACACAAAAACAATTACATAACCTGTTGTCGCGCATTCTTCCAAGTAATTTAACTCCGCAGGAGCACATATACTTCAGAGAAATCATAAATAAACATACTGTTATGAAAGGTGAATGCTGCCAATGGAACAGTCTTGCAAATAGTGATCAACAATTCTTTTGATAGCTAGAATGTAAATTGTCAAAAGAGCGGATCATTCTTTTCTCTTGGCATACCAATTCCCCTAGCCAAAATCAGAGTTATTCTGCCTTTATTAACTGAAGGTGAATATAGTACATGCTTCGTCTTTCATGGATTTTCACAACAGGAAGAACATTTTTACATTCATGGGATTGAAACATTCTAATTAGTTCACAAAGTTTGCTTCAGTTAACAATACAGTTTTTCCTCTTAATTTCTCATGTTTCCACTGAATATTAAAAGTGCATCAGTATGACGTGTTTCTTTTCTTTTTGCAGGTCTCAATTTGCATGGTAAAATATTAGGATTAATTGACCGGTCATGCTGATAGAAGTACTAGCTTGAACCTGATCCAGATTCTAATCCTGATCTAAGTGCACAAGATATTGACTTTGACGGACAGATTTAGCTGCCGCAAGAGTTGTGTTTTGTGGTATGTACTCATTACAAGCCAAGCGGTTGAAATGATTCCATATCTGGGACTGAATTGTTCACTCTTAATATTTGTTCTATACTTTATCGTACTATTTACTATCATTTTGTCAACTCCCAAAATCATTCATGTCAGTTGTAAGTGAATGGGAGTCTGAGCAGAAATTTCTCTGTTAAATTGTATGGGGTATTTATATATGTATGGTCAGTTTCAGTGACTGTTTATCATTGGATTTATTTGATATGTCACATTGTAAGCTTAGCAGGGTCCCACACAGCAATCTATCAATGTTCTGACCTGGCCTATTGTTTGTTGATTAAACTTTGATCTCTCCTAATTAGTTAGACTGTTGTTATTACCTCCCACTCACCCCCACCCTCCACACAACATTGCTGCTGCTATTAGCACCACCAGAACAATAATGGAAGGTTAGGAACTATTTTTTTTATACGAGACTAAAATTACTTCTAAAGTACATTATTTACTTTACTTTGTTGTTTATTTCTACTAAGTTAGCTAGAACAGTTTATACAACCTTTTCAGTTTTGTCATTGACAACAAACATAGTGATTCTGTCATTCACTCCTAAAATCTGTAACTCCAAAGTCCCTTCTCGGCATTCAAGCAGCATTGTAAAGGAATTTTGGGTCTGTCCTGATGCCATAGTGATAAAACAAAGACAAGAAGCATTCAAGGTTGCACACAATTTTAAATCTTTGAACAAATGCAGGCAGTCACAACTCGCAATATACACAATGCAATGCTTTTTGCCGCAAAGTAGTCACTTTTCTAAAAGAGTAATAACATCATTAGTTTTGCATACAAAACATTTTCCTTTATACCATTTTACTAGACAATGTCTAAATATGTGATATGTACACAGCTTTTGACAGAAAATATTTTGAGCCAAATGTTTAAGAAAAACTGCTATTTTTTTATTGGCACAGTCAGCCACATCTGTTATAATTTTCTATTTCTTTGTATGTATGTAAGTAATTTGTATGCATTAGCCTCATTATACTACCTTCCTTTTTCACATACTACTCTCTGCTGTATGGAAGACTCAGTTGAGGGGGAGGTAACTGTGCTTTGCACCTCTATGTTAAAGCTATTTCCATCATGACAAAATACCATATTTTGGGCTGAACTTACTAGATATGGGAAAATAATGGAGATTATAATGTATTTTCTGGCTCTTTCTGTAGATGTATAGCTCTGCACTTCTATTTTAATGAATATTATTCATATTTCAGTACAGACACACAAAAACAATTACATAACCTGTTGTCGCGCATTCTTCCAAGTAATTTAACTCCGCAGGAGCACATATACTTCAGAGAAATCATAAATAAACATACTGTTATGAAAGGTGAATGCTGCCAATGGAACAGTCTTGCAAATAGTGATCAACAATTCTTTTGATAGCTAGAATGTAAATTGTCAAAAGAGCGGATCATTCTTTTCTCTTGGCATACCAATTCCCCTAGCCAAAATCAGAGTTATTCTGCCTTTATTAACTGAAGGTGAAAATAGTACATGCTTCGTCTTTCATGGATTTTCACAACAGGAAGAACATTTTTACATTCATGGGATTGAAACATTCTAATTAGTTCACAAAGTTTGCTTCAGTTAACAATACAGTTTTTCCTCTTAATTTCTCATGTTTCCACTGAATATTAAAAGTGCATCAGTATGACGTGTTTCTTTTCTTTTTGCAGGTCTCAATTTGCATGGTAAAATATTAGGATTAATTGACCGGTCATGCTGATAGAAGTACTAGCTTGAACCTGATCCAGATTCTAATCCTGATCTAAGTGCACAAGATATTGACTTTGACGGACAGATTTAGCTGCCGCAAGAGTTGTGTTTTGTGGTATGTACTCATTACAAGCCAAGCGGTTGAAATGATTCCATATCTGGGACTGAATTGTTCACTCTTAATATTTGTTCTATACTTTATCGTACTATTTACTATCATTTTGTCAACTCCCAAAATCATTCATGTCAGTTGTAAGTGAATGGGAGTCTGAGCAGAAATTTCTCTGTTAAATTGTATGGGGTATTTATATATGTATGGTCAGTTTCAGTGACTGTTTATCATTGGATTTATTTGATATGTCACATTGTAAGCTTAGCAGGGTCCCACACAGCAATCTATCAATGTTCTGACCTGGCCTATTGTTTGTTGATTAAACTTTGATCTCTCCTAATTAGTTAGACTGTTGTTATTACCTCCCACTCACCCCCACCCTCCACACAACATTGCTGCTACTATTAGCACCACCAGAACAATAATGGAAGGTTAGGAACTATTTTTTTTATACGAGACTAAAATTACTTCTAAAGTACATTATTTACTTTACTTTGTTGTTTATTTCTACTAAGTTAGCTAGAACAATTTATACAACCTTTTCAGTTTTGTCATTGACAACAAACATAGTGATTCTATCATTCACTCCTAAAATCTGTAACTCCAAAGTCCCTTCTCGGCATTCAAGCAGCATTGTAAAGGAATTTTGGGTCTGTCCTGATGCCATAGTGATAAAACAAAGACAAGAAGCATTCAAGGTTGCACACAATTTTAAATCTTTGAACAAATGCAGGCAGTCACAACTCGCAATATACACAATGCAATGCTTTTTGCCGCAAAGTAGTCACTTTTCTAAAAGAGTAATAACATCATTAGTTTTGCATACAAAACATTTTCCTTTATACCATTTTACTAGACAATGTCTAAATATGTGATATGTACACAGCTTTTGACAGAAAATATTTTGAGCCAAATGTTTAAGAAAAACTGCTATTTTTTTATTGGCACAGTCAGCCACATCTGTTATAATTTTCTATTTCTTTGTATGTATGTAAGTAATTTGTATGCATTAGCCTCATTATACTACCTTCCTTTTTCACATACTACTCTCTGCTGTATGGAAGACTCAGTTGAGGGGGAGGTAACTGTGCTTTGCACCTCTATGTTAAAGCTATTTCCATCATGACAAAATACCATATTTTGGGCTGAACTTACTAGATATGGGAAAATAATGGAGATTATAATGTATTTTCTGGCTCTTTCTGTAGATGTATAGCTCTGCACTTCTATTTTAATGAATATTATTCATATTTCAGTACAGACACACAAAAACAATTACATAACCTGTTGTCGCGCATTCTTCCAAGTAATTTAACTCCGCAGGAGCACATATACTTCAGAGAAATCATAAATAAACATACTGTTATGAAAGGTGAATGCTGCCAATGGAACAGTCTTGCAAATAGTGATCAACAATTCTTTTGATAGCTAGAATGTAAATTGTCAAAAGAGCGGATCATTCTTTTCTCTTGGCATACCAATTCCCCTAGCCAAAATCAGAGTTATTCTGCCTTTATTAACTGAAGGTGAAAATAGTACATGCTTCGTCTTTCATGGATTTTCACAACAGGAAGAACATTTTTACATTCATGGGATTGAAACATTCTAATTAGTTCACAAAGTTTGCTTCAGTTAACAATACAGTTTTTCCTCTTAATTTCTCATGTTTCCACTGAATATTAAAAGTGCATCAGTATGACGTGTTTCTTTTCTTTTTGCAGGTCTCAATTTGCATGGTAAAATATTAGGATTAATTGACCGGTCATGCTGATAGAAGTACTAGCTTGAACCTGATCCAGATTCTAATCCTGATCTAAGTGCACAAGATATTGACTTTGACGGACAGATTTAGCTGCCGCAAGAGTTGTGTTTTGTGGTATGTACTCATTACAAGCCAAGCGGTTGAAATGATTCCATATCTGGGACTGAATTGTTCACTCTTAATATTTGTTCTATACTTTATCGTACTATTTACTATCATTTTGTCAACTCCCAAAATCATTCATGTCAGTTGTAAGTGAATGGGAGTCTGAGCAGAAATTTCTCTGTTAAATTGTATGGGGTATTTATATATGTATGGTCAGTTTCAGTGACTGTTTATCATTGGATTTATTTGATATGTCACATTGTAAGCTTAGCAGGGTCCCACACAGCAATCTATCAATGTTCTGACCTGGCCTATTGTTTGTTGATTAAACTTTGATCTCTCCTAATTAGTTAGACTGTTGTTATTACCTCCCACTCACCCCCACCCTCCACACAACATTGCTGCTACTATTAGCACCACCAGAACAATAATGGAAGGTTAGGAACTATTTTTTTTATACGAGACTAAAATTACTTCTAAAGTACATTATTTACTTTACTTTGTTGTTTATTTCTACTAAGTTAGCTAGAACAATTTATACAACCTTTTCAGTTTTGTCATTGACAACAAACATAGTGATTCTATCATTCACTCCTAAAATCTGTAACTCCAAAGTCCCTTCTCGGCATTCAAGCAGCATTGTAAAGGAATTTTGGGTCTGTCCTGATGCCATAGTGATAAAACAAAGACAAGAAGCATTCAAGGTTGCACACAATTTTAAATCTTTGAACAAATGCAGGCAGTCACAACTCGCAATATACACAATGCAATGCTTTTTGCCGCAAAGTAGTCACTTTTCTAAAAGAGTAATAACATCATTAGTTTTGCATACAAAACATTTTCCTTTATACCATTTTACTAGACAATGTCTAAATATGTGATATGTACACAGCTTTTGACAGAAAATATTTTGAGCCAAATGTTTAAGAAAAACTGCTATTTTTTTATTGGCACAGTCAGCCACATCTGTTATAATTTTCTATTTCTTTGTATGTATGTAAGTAATTTGTATGCATTAGCCTCATTATACTACCTTCCTTTTTCACATACTACTCTCTGCTGTATGGAAGACTCAGTTGAGGGGGAGGTAACTGTGCTTTGCACCTCTATGTTAAAGCTATTTCCATCATGACAAAATACCATATTTTGGGCTGAACTTACTAGATATGGGAAAATAATGGAGATTATAATGTATTTTCTGGCTCTTTCTGTAGATGTATAGCTCTGCACTTCTATTTTAATGAATATTATTCATATTTCAGTACAGACACACAAAAACAATTACATAACCTGTTGTCGCGCATTCTTCCAAGTAATTTAACTCCGCAGGAGCACATATACTTCAGAGAAATCATAAATAAACATACTGTTATGAAAGGTGAATGCTGCCAATGGAACAGTCTTGCAAATAGTGATCAACAATTCTTTTGATAGCTAGAATGTAAATTGTCAAAAGAGCGGATCATTCTTTTCTCTTGGCATACCAATTCCCCTAGCCAAAATCAGAGTTATTCTGCCTTTATTAACTGAAGGTGAAAATAGTACATGCTTCGTCTTTCATGGATTTTCACAACAGGAAGAACATTTTTACATTCATGGGATTGAAACATTCTAATTAGTTCACAAAGTTTGCTTCAGTTAACAATACAGTTTTTCCTCTTAATTTCTCATGTTTCCACTGAATATTAAAAGTGCATCAGTATGACGTGTTTCTTTTCTTTTTGCAGGTCTCAATTTGCATGGTAAAATATTAGGATTAATTGACCGGTCATGCTGATAGAAGTACTAGCTTGAACCTGATCCAGATTCTAATCCTGATCTAAGTGCACAAGATATTGACTTTGACGGACAGATTTAGCTGCCGCAAGAGTTGTGTTTTGTGGTATGTACTCATTACAAGCCAAGCGGTTGAAATGATTCCATATCTGGGACTGAATTGTTCACTCTTAATATTTGTTCTATACTTTATCGTACTATTTACTATCATTTTGTCAACTCCCAAAATCATTCATGTCAGTTGTAAGTGAATGGGAGTCTGAGCAGAAATTTCTCTGTTAAATTGTATGGGGTATTTATATATGTATGGTCAGTTTCAGTGACTGTTTATCATTGGATTTATTTGATATGTCACATTGTAAGCTTAGCAGGGTCCCACACAGCAATCTATCAATGTTCTGACCTGGCCTATTGTTTGTTGATTAAACTTTGATCTCTCCTAATTAGTTAGACTGTTGTTATTACCTCCCACTCACCCCCACCCTCCACACAACATTGCTGCTACTATTAGCACCACCAGAACAATAATGGAAGGTTAGGAACTATTTTTTTTATACGAGACTAAAATTACTTCTAAAGTACATTATTTACTTTACTTTGTTGTTTATTTCTACTAAGTTAGCTAGAACAATTTATACAACCTTTTCAGTTTTGTCATTGACAACAAACATAGTGATTCTATCATTCACTCCTAAAATCTGTAACTCCAAAGTCCCTTCTCGGCATTCAAGCAGCATTGTAAAGGAATTTTGGGTCTGTCCTGATGCCATAGTGATAAAACAAAGACAAGAAGCATTCAAGGTTGCACACAATTTTAAATCTTTGAACAAATGCAGGCAGTCACAACTCGCAATATACACAATGCAATGCTTTTTGCCGCAAAGTAGTCACTTTTCTAAAAGAGTAATAACATCATTAGTTTTGCATACAAAACATTTTCCTTTATACCATTTTACTAGACAATGTCTAAATATGTGATATGTACACAGCTTTTGACAGAAAATATTTTGAGCCAAATGTTTAAGAAAAACTGCTATTTTTTTATTGGCACAGTCAGCCACATCTGTTATAATTTTCTATTTCTTTGTATGTATGTAAGTAATTTGTATGCATTAGCCTCATTATACTACCTTCCTTTTTCACATACTACTCTCTGCTGTATGGAAGACTCAGTTGAGGGGGAGGTAACTGTGCTTTGCACCTCTATGTTAAAGCTATTTCCATCATGACAAAATACCATATTTTGGGCTGAACTTACTAGATATGGGAAAATAATGGAGATTATAATGTATTTTCTGGCTCTTTCTGTAGATGTATAGCTCTGCACTTCTATTTTAATGAATATTATTCATATTTCAGTACAGACACACAAAAACAATTACATAACCTGTTGTCGCGCATTCTTCCAAGTAATTTAACTCCGCAGGAGCACATATACTTCAGAGAAATCATAAATAAACATACTGTTATGAAAGGTGAATGCTGCCAATGGAACAGTCTTGCAAATAGTGATCAACAATTCTTTTGATAGCTAGAATGTAAATTGTCAAAAGAGCGGATCATTCTTTTCTCTTGGCATACCAATTCCCCTAGCCAAAATCAGAGTTATTCTGCCTTTATTAACTGAAGGTGAAAATAGTACATGCTTCGTCTTTCATGGATTTTCACAACAGGAAGAACATTTTTACATTCATGGGATTGAAACATTCTAATTAGTTCACAAAGTTTGCTTCAGTTAACAATACAGTTTTTCCTCTTAATTTCTCATGTTTCCACTGAATATTAAAAGTGCATCAGTATGACGTGTTTCTTTTCTTTTTGCAGGTCTCAATTTGCATGGTAAAATATTAGGATTAATTGACCGGTCATGCTGATAGAAGTACTAGCTTGAACCTGATCCAGATTCTAATCCTGATCTAAGTGCACAAGATATTGACTTTGACGGACAGATTTAGCTGCCGCAAGAGTTGTGTTTTGTGGTATGTACTCATTACAAGCCAAGCGGTTGAAATGATTCCATATCTGGGACTGAATTGTTCACTCTTAATATTTGTTCTATACTTTATCGTACTATTTACTATCATTTTGTCAACTCCCAAAATCATTCATGTCAGTTGTAAGTGAATGGGAGTCTGAGCAGAAATTTCTCTGTTAAATTGTATGGGGTATTTATATATGTATGGTCAGTTTCAGTGACTGTTTATCATTGGATTTATTTGATATGTCACATTGTAAGCTTAGCAGGGTCCCACACAGCAATCTATCAATGTTCTGACCTGGCCTATTGTTTGTTGATTAAACTTTGATCTCTCCTAATTAGTTAGACTGTTGTTATTACCTCCCACTCACCCCCACCCTCCACACAACATTGCTGCTACTATTAGCACCACCAGAACAATAATGGAAGGTTAGGAACTATTTTTTTTATACGAGACTAAAATTACTTCTAAAGTACATTATTTACTTTACTTTGTTGTTTATTTCTACTAAGTTAGCTAGAACAATTTATACAACCTTTTCAGTTTTGTCATTGACAACAAACATAGTGATTCTATCATTCACTCCTAAAATCTGTAACTCCAAAGTCCCTTCTCGGCATTCAAGCAGCATTGTAAAGGAATTTTGGGTCTGTCCTGATGCCATAGTGATAAAACAAAGACAAGAAGCATTCAAGGTTGCACACAATTTTAAATCTTTGAACAAATGCAGGCAGTCACAACTCGCAATATACACAATGCAATGCTTTTTGCCGCAAAGTAGTCACTTTTCTAAAAGAGTAATAACATCATTAGTTTTGCATACAAAACATTTTCCTTTATACCATTTTACTAGACAATGTCTAAATATGTGATATGTACACAGCTTTTGACAGAAAATATTTTGAGCCAAATGTTTAAGAAAAACTGCTATTTTTTATTGGCACAGTCAGCCACATCTGTTATAATTTTCTATTTCTTTGTATGTATGTAAGTAATTTGTATGCATTAGCCTCATTATACTACCTTCCTTTTTCACATACTACTCTCTGCTGTATGGAAGACTCAGTTGAGGGGGAGGTAACTGTGCTTTGCACCTCTATGTTAAAGCTATTTCCATCATGACAAAATACCATATTTTGGGCTGAACTTACTAGATATGGGAAAATAATGGAGATTATAATGTATTTTCTGGCTCTTTCTGTAGATGTATAGCTCTGCACTTCTATTTTAATGAATATTATTCATATTTCAGTACAGACACACAAAAACAATTACATAACCTGTTGTCGCGCATTCTTCCAAGTAATTTAACTCCGCAGGAGCACATATACTTCAGAGAAATCATAAATAAACATACTGTTATGAAAGGTGAATGCTGCCAATGGAACAGTCTTGCAAATAGTGATCAACAATTCTTTTGATAGCTAGAATGTAAATTGTCAAAAGAGCGGATCATTCTTTTCTCTTGGCATACCAATTCCCCTAGCCAAAATCAGAGTTATTCTGCCTTTATTAACTGAAGGTGAAAATAGTACATGCTTCGTCTTTCATGGATTTTCACAACAGGAAGAACATTTTTACATTCATGGGATTGAAACATTCTAATTAGTTCACAAAGTTTGCTTCAGTTAACAATACAGTTTTTCCTCTTAATTTCTCATGTTTCCACTGAATATTAAAAGTGCATCAGTATGACGTGTTTCTTTTCTTTTTGCAGGTCTCAATTTGCATGGTAAAATATTAGGATTAATTGACCGGTCATGCTGATAGAAGTACTAGCTTGAACCTGATCCAGATTCTAATCCTGATCTAAGTGCACAAGATATTGACTTTGACGGACAGATTTAGCTGCCGCAAGAGTTGTGTTTTGTGGTATGTACTCATTACAAGCCAAGCGGTTGAAATGATTCCATATCTGGGACTGAATTGTTCACTCTTAATATTTGTTCTATACTTTATCGTACTATTTACTATCATTTTGTCAACTCCCAAAATCATTCATGTCAGTTGTAAGTGAATGGGAGTCTGAGCAGAAATTTCTCTGTTAAATTGTATGGGGTATTTATATATGTATGGTCAGTTTCAGTGACTGTTTATCATTGGATTTATTTGATATGTCACATTGTAAGCTTAGCAGGGTCCCACACAGCAATCTATCAATGTTCTGACCTGGCCTATTGTTTGTTGATTAAACTTTGATCTCTCCTAATTAGTTAGACTGTTGTTATTACCTCCCACTCACCCCCACCCTCCACACAACATTGCTGCTACTATTAGCACCACCAGAACAATAATGGAAGGTTAGGAACTATTTTTTTTATACGAGACTAAAATTACTTCTAAAGTACATTATTTACTTTACTTTGTTGTTTATTTCTACTAAGTTAGCTAGAACAATTTATACAACCTTTTCAGTTTTGTCATTGACAACAAACATAGTGATTCTATCATTCACTCCTAAAATCTGTAACTCCAAAGTCCCTTCTCGGCATTCAAGCAGCATTGTAAAGGAATTTTGGGTCTGTCCTGATGCCATAGTGATAAAACAAAGACAAGAAGCATTCAAGGTTGCACACAATTTTAAATCTTTGAACAAATGCAGGCAGTCACAACTCGCAATATACACAATGCAATGCTTTTTGCCGCAAAGTAGTCACTTTTCTAAAAGAGTAATAACATCATTAGTTTTGCATACAAAACATTTTCCTTTATACCATTTTACTAGACAATGTCTAAATATGTGATATGTACACAGCTTTTGACAGAAAATATTTTGAGCCAAATGTTTAAGAAAAACTGCTATTTTTTATTGGCACAGTCAGCCACATCTGTTATAATTTTCTATTTCTTTGTATGTATGTAAGTAATTTGTATGCATTAGCCTCATTATACTACCTTCCTTTTTCACATACTACTCTCTGCTGTATGGAAGACTCAGTTGAGGGGGAGGTAACTGTGCTTTGCACCTCTATGTTAAAGCTATTTCCATCATGACAAAATACCATATTTTGGGCTGAACTTACTAGATATGGGAAAATAATGGAGATTATAATGTATTTTCTGGCTCTTTCTGTAGATGTATAGCTCTGCACTTCTATTTTAATGAATATTATTCATATTTCAGTACAGACACACAAAAACAATTACATAACCTGTTGTCGCGCATTCTTCCAAGTAATTTAACTCCGCAGGAGCACATATACTTCAGAGAAATCATAAATAAACATACTGTTATGAAAGGTGAATGCTGCCAATGGAACAGTCTTGCAAATAGTGATCAACAATTCTTTTGATAGCTAGAATGTAAATTGTCAAAAGAGCGGATCATTCTTTTCTCTTGGCATACCAATTCCCCTAGCCAAAATCAGAGTTATTCTGCCTTTATTAACTGAAGGTGAAAATAGTACATGCTTCGTCTTTCATGGATTTTCACAACAGGAAGAACATTTTTACATTCATGGGATTGAAACATTCTAATTAGTTCACAAAGTTTGCTTCAGTTAACAATACAGTTTTTCCTCTTAATTTCTCATGTTTCCACTGAATATTAAAAGTGCATCAGTATGACGTGTTTCTTTTCTTTTTGCAGGTCTCAATTTGCATGGTAAAATATTAGGATTAATTGACCGGTCATGCTGATAGAAGTACTAGCTTGAACCTGATCCAGATTCTAATCCTGATCTAAGTGCACAAGATATTGACTTTGACGGACAGATTTAGCTGCCGCAAGAGTTGTGTTTTGTGGTATGTACTCATTACAAGCCAAGCGGTTGAAATGATTCCATATCTGGGACTGAATTGTTCACTCTTAATATTTGTTCTATACTTTATCGTACTATTTACTATCATTTTGTCAACTCCCAAAATCATTCATGTCAGTTGTAAGTGAATGGGAGTCTGAGCAGAAATTTCTCTGTTAAATTGTATGGGGTATTTATATATGTATGGTCAGTTTCAGTGACTGTTTATCATTGGATTTATTTGATATGTCACATTGTAAGCTTAGCAGGGTCCCACACAGCAATCTATCAATGTTCTGACCTGGCCTATTGTTTGTTGATTAAACTTTGATCTCTCCTAATTAGTTAGACTGTTGTTATTACCTCCCACTCACCCCCACCCTCCACACAACATTGCTGCTACTATTAGCACCACCAGAACAATAATGGAAGGTTAGGAACTATTTTTTTTATACGAGACTAAAATTACTTCTAAAGTACATTATTTACTTTACTTTGTTGTTTATTTCTACTAAGTTAGCTAGAACAATTTATACAACCTTTTCAGTTTTGTCATTGACAACAAACATAGTGATTCTATCATTCACTCCTAAAATCTGTAACTCCAAAGTCCCTTCTCGGCATTCAAGCAGCATTGTAAAGGAATTTTGGGTCTGTCCTGATGCCATAGTGATAAAACAAAGACAAGAAGCATTCAAGGTTGCACACAATTTTAAATCTTTGAACAAATGCAGGCAGTCACAACTCGCAATATACACAATGCAATGCTTTTTGCCGCAAAGTAGTCACTTTTCTAAAAGAGTAATAACATCATTAGTTTTGCATACAAAACATTTTCCTTTATACCATTTTACTAGACAATGTCTAAATATGTGATATGTACACAGCTTTTGACAGAAAATATTTTGAGCCAAATGTTTAAGAAAAACTGCTATTTTTTATTGGCACAGTCAGCCACATCTGTTATAATTTTCTATTTCTTTGTATGTATGTAAGTAATTTGTATGCATTAGCCTCATTATACTACCTTCCTTTTTCACATACTACTCTCTGCTGTATGGAAGACTCAGTTGAGGGGGAGGTAACTGTGCTTTGCACCTCTATGTTAAAGCTATTTCCATCATGACAAAATACCATATTTTGGGCTGAACTTACTAGATATGGGAAAATAATGGAGATTATAATGTATTTTCTGGCTCTTTCTGTAGATGTATAGCTCTGCACTTCTATTTTAATGAATATTATTCATATTTCAGTACAGACACACAAAAACAATTACATAACCTGTTGTCGCGCATTCTTCCAAGTAATTTAACTCCGCAGGAGCACATATACTTCAGAGAAATCATAAATAAACATACTGTTATGAAAGGTGAATGCTGCCAATGGAACAGTCTTGCAAATAGTGATCAACAATTCTTTTGATAGCTAGAATGTAAATTGTCAAAAGAGCGGATCATTCTTTTCTCTTGGCATACCAATTCCCCTAGCCAAAATCAGAGTTATTCTGCCTTTATTAACTGAAGGTGAATATAGTACATGCTTCGTCTTTCATGGATTTTCACAACAGGAAGAACATTTTTACATTCATGGGATTGAAACATTCTAATTAGTTCACAAAGTTTGCTTCAGTTAACAATACAGTTTTTCCTCTTAATTTCTCATGTTTCCACTGAATATTAAAAGTGCATCAGTATGACGTGTTTCTTTTCTTTTTGCAGGTCTCAATTTGCATGGTAAAATATTAGGATTAATTGACCGGTCATGCTGATAGAAGTACTAGCTTGAACCTGATCCAGATTCTAATCCTGATCTAAGTGCACAAGATATTGACTTTGACGGACAGATTTAGCTGCCGCAAGAGTTGTGTTTTGTGGTATGTACTCATTACAAGCCAAGCGGTTGAAATGATTCCATATCTGGGACTGAATTGTTCACTCTTAATATTTGTTCTATACTTTATCGTACTATTTACTATCATTTTGTCAACTCCCAAAATCATTCATGTCAGTTGTAAGTGAATGGGAGTCTGAGCAGAAATTTCTCTGTTAAATTGTATGGGGTATTTATATATGTATGGTCAGTTTCAGTGACTGTTTATCATTGGATTTATTTGATATGTCACATTGTAAGCTTAGCAGGGTCCCACACAGCAATCTATCAATGTTCTGACCTGGCCTATTGTTTGTTGATTAAACTTTGATCTCTCCTAATTAGTTAGACTGTTGTTATTACCTCCCACTCACCCCCACCCTCCACACAACATTGCTGCTACTATTAGCACCACCAGAACAATAATGGAAGGTTAGGAACTATTTTTTTTATACGAGACTAAAATTACTTCTAAAGTACATTATTTACTTTACTTTGTTGTTTATTTCTACTAAGTTAGCTAGAACAATTTATACAACCTTTTCAGTTTTGTCATTGACAACAAACATAGTGATTCTATCATTCACTCCTAAAATCTGTAACTCCAAAGTCCCTTCTCGGCATTCAAGCAGCATTGTAAAGGAATTTTGGGTCTGTCCTGATGCCATAGTGATAAAACAAAGACAAGAAGCATTCAAGGTTGCACACAATTTTAAATCTTTGAACAAATGCAGGCAGTCACAACTCGCAATATACACAATGCAATGCTTTTTGCCGCAAAGTAGTCACTTTTCTAAAAGAGTAATAACATCATTAGTTTTGCATACAAAACATTTTCCTTTATACCATTTTACTAGACAATGTCTAAATATGTGATATGTACACAGCTTTTGACAGAAAATATTTTGAGCCAAATGTTTAAGAAAAACTGCTATTTGTTATTGGCACAGTCAGCCACATCTGTTATAATTTTCTATTTCTTTGTATGTATGTAAGTAATTTGTATGCATTAGCCTCATTATACTTCCTTCCTTTTTCACATACTACTCTCTGCTGTATGGAAGACTCAGTTGAGGGGGAGGTAACTGTGCTTTGCACCTCTATGTTAAAGCTATTTCCATCATGACAAAATACCATATTTTGGGCTGAACTTACTAGATATGGGAAAATAATGGAGATTATAATGTATTTTCTGGCTCTTTCTGTAGATGTATAGCTCTGCACTTCTATTTTAATGAATATTATTCATATTTCAGTACAGACACACAAAAACAATTACATAACCTGTTGTCGCGCATTCTTCCAAGTAATTTAACTCCGCAGGAGCACATATACTTCAGAGAAATCATAAATAAACATACTGTTATGAAAGGTGAATGCTGCCAATGGAACAGTCTTGCAAATAGTGATCAACAATTCTTTTGATAGCTAGAATGTAAATTGTCAAAAGAGCGGATCATTCTTTTCTCTTGGCATACCAATTCCCCTAGCCAAAATCAGAGTTATTCTGCCTTTATTAACTGAAGGTGAATATAGTACATGCTTCGTCTTTCATGGATTTTCACAACAGGAAGAACATTTTTACATTCATGGGATTGAAACATTCTAATTAGTTCACAAAGTTTGCTTCAGTTAACAATACAGTTTTTCCTCTTAATTTCTCATGTTTCCACTGAATATTAAAAGTGCATCAGTATGACGTGTTTCTTTTCTTTTTGCAGGTCTCAATTTGCATGGTAAAATATTAGGATTAATTGACCGGTCATGCTGATAGAAGTACTAGCTTGAACCTGATCCAGATTCTAATCCTGATCTAAGTGCACAAGATATTGACTTTGACGGACAGATTTAGCTGCCGCAAGAGTTGTGTTTTGTGGTATGTACTCATTACAAGCCAAGCGGTTGAAATGATTCCATATCTGGGACTGAATTGTTCACTCTTAATATTTGTTCTATACTTTATCGTACTATTTACTATCATTTTGTCAACTCCCAAAATCATTCATGTCAGTTGTAAGTGAATGGGAGTCTGAGCAGAAATTTCTCTGTTAAATTGTATGGGGTATTTATATATGTATGGTCAGTTTCAGTGACTGTTTATCATTGGATTTATTTGATATGTCACATTGTAAGCTTAGCAGGGTCCCACACAGCAATCTATCAATGTTCTGACCTGGCCTATTGTTTGTTGATTAAACTTTGATCTCTCCTAATTAGTTAGACTGTTGTTATTACCTCCCACTCACCCCCACCCTCCACACAACATTGCTGCTACTATTAGCACCACCAGAACAATAATGGAAGGTTAGGAACTATTTTTTTTATACGAGACTAAAATTACTTCTAAAGTACATTATTTACTTTACTTTGTTGTTTATTTCTACTAAGTTAGCTAGAACAATTTATACAACCTTTTCAGTTTTGTCATTGACAACAAACATAGTGATTCTATCATTCACTCCTAAAATCTGTAACTCCAAAGTCCCTTCTCGGCATTCAAGCAGCATTGTAAAGGAATTTTGGGTCTGTCCTGATGCCATAGTGATAAAACAAAGACAAGAAGCATTCAAGGTTGCACACAATTTTAAATCTTTGAACAAATGCAGGCAGTCACAACTCGCAATATACACAATGCAATGCTTTTTGCCGCAAAGTAGTCACTTTTCTAAAAGAGTAATAACATCATTAGTTTTGCATACAAAACATTTTCCTTTATACCATTTTACTAGACAATGTCTAAATATGTGATATGTACACAGCTTTTGACAGAAAATATTTTGAGCCAAATGTTTAAGAAAAACTGCTATTTTTTATTGGCACAGTCAGCCACATCTGTTATAATTTTCTATTTCTTTGTATGTATGTAAGTAATTTGTATGCATTAGCCTCATTATACTACCTTCCTTTTTCACATACTACTCTCTGCTGTATGGAAGACTCAGTTGAGGGGGAGGTAACTGTGCTTTGCACCTCTATGTTAAAGCTATTTCCATCATGACAAAATACCATATTTTGGGCTGAACTTACTAGATATGGGAAAATAATGGAGATTATAATGTATTTTCTGGCTCTTTCTGTAGATGTATAGCTCTGCACTTCTATTTTAATGAATATTATTCATATTTCAGTACAGACACACAAAAACAATTACATAACCTGTTGTCGCGCATTCTTCCAAGTAATTTAACTCCGCAGGAGCACATATACTTCAGAGAAATCATAAATAAACATACTGTTATGAAAGGTGAATGCTGCCAATGGAACAGTCTTGCAAATAGTGATCAACAATTCTTTTGATAGCTAGAATGTAAATTGTCAAAAGAGCGGATCATTCTTTTCTCTTGGCATACCAATTCCCCTAGCCAAAATCAGAGTTATTCTGCCTTTATTAACTGAAGGTGAATATAGTACATGCTTCGTCTTTCATGGATTTTCACAACAGGAAGAACATTTTTACATTCATGGGATTGAAACATTCTAATTAGTTCACAAAGTTTGCTTCAGTTAACAATACAGTTTTTCCTCTTAATTTCTCATGTTTCCACTGAATATTAAAAGTGCATCAGTATGACGTGTTTCTTTTCTTTTTGCAGGTCTCAATTTGCATGGTAAAATATTAGGATTAATTGACCGGTCATGCTGATAGAAGTACTAGCTTGAACCTGATCCAGATTCTAATCCTGATCTAAGTGCACAAGATATTGACTTTGACGGACAGATTTAGCTGCCGCAAGAGTTGTGTTTTGTGGTATGTACTCATTACAAGCCAAGCGGTTGAAATGATTCCATATCTGGGACTGAATTGTTCACTCTTAATATTTGTTCTATACTTTATCGTACTATTTACTATCATTTTGTCAACTCCCAAAATCATTCATGTCAGTTGTAAGTGAATGGGAGTCTGAGCAGAAATTTCTCTGTTAAATTGTATGGGGTATTTATATATGTATGGTCAGTTTCAGTGACTGTTTATCATTGGATTTATTTGATATGTCACATTGTAAGCTTAGCAGGGTCCCACACAGCAATCTATCAATGTTCTGACCTGGCCTATTGTTTGTTGATTAAACTTTGATCTCTCCTAATTAGTTAGACTGTTGTTATTACCTCCCACTCACCCCCACCCTCCACACAACATTGCTGCTGCTATTAGCACCACCAGAACAATAATGGAAGGTTAGGAACTATTTTTTTATACGAGACTAAAATTACTTCTAAAGTACATTATTTACTTTACTTTGTTGTTTATTTCTACTAAGTTAGCTAGAACAATTTATACAACCTTTTCAGTTTTGTCATTGACAACAAACATAGTGATTCTATCATTCACTCCTAAAATCTGTAACTCCAAAGTCCCTTCTCGGCATTCAAGCAGCATTGTAAAGGAATTTTGGGTCTGTCCTGATGCCATAGTGATAAAACAAAGACAAGAAGCATTCAAGGTTGCACACAATTTTAAATCTTTGAACAAATGCAGGCAGTCACAACTCGCAATATACACAATGCAATGCTTTTTGCCGCAAAGTAGTCACTTTTCTAAAAGAGTAATAACATCATTAGTTTTGCATACAAAACATTTTCCTTTATACCATTTTACTAGACAATGTCTAAATATGTGATATGTACACAGCTTTTGACAGAAAATATTTTGAGCCAAATGTTTAAGAAAAACTGCTATTTTTTATTGGCACAGTCAGCCACATCTGTTATAATTTTCTATTTCTTTGTATGTATGTAAGTAATTTGTATGCATTAGCCTCATTATACTACCTTCCTTTTTCACATACTACTCTCTGCTGTATGGAAGACTCAGTTGAGGGGGAGGTAACTGTGCTTTGCACCTCTATGTTAAAGCTATTTCCATCATGACAAAATACCATATTTTGGGCTGAACTTACTAGATATGGGAAAATAATGGAGATTATAATGTATTTTCTGGCTCTTTCTGTAGATGTATAGCTCTGCACTTCTATTTTAATGAATATTATTCATATTTCAGTACAGACACACAAAAACAATTACATAACCTGTTGTCGCGCATTCTTCCAAGTAATTTAACTCCGCAGGAGCACATATACTTCAGAGAAATCATAAATAAACATACTGTTATGAAAGGTGAATGCTGCCAATGGAACAGTCTTGCAAATAGTGATCAACAATTCTTTTGATAGCTAGAATGTAAATTGTCAAAAGAGCGGATCATTCTTTTCTCTTGGCATACCAATTCCCCTAGCCAAAATCAGAGTTATTCTGCCTTTATTAACTGAAGGTGAATATAGTACATGCTTCGTCTTTCATGGATTTTCACAACAGGAAGAACATTTTTACATTCATGGGATTGAAACATTCTAATTAGTTCACAAAGTTTGCTTCAGTTAACAATACAGTTTTTCCTCTTAATTTCTCATGTTTCCACTGAATATTAAAAGTGCATCAGTATGACGTGTTTCTTTTCTTTTTGCAGGTCTCAATTTGCATGGTAAAATATTAGGATTAATTGACCGGTCATGCTGATAGAAGTACTAGCTTGAACCTGATCCAGATTCTAATCCTGATCTAAGTGCACAAGATATTGACTTTGACGGACAGATTTAGCTGCCGCAAGAGTTGTGTTTTGTGGTATGTACTCATTACAAGCCAAGCGGTTGAAATGATTCCATATCTGGGACTGAATTGTTCACTCTTAATATTTGTTCTATACTTTATCGTACTATTTACTATCATTTTGTCAACTCCCAAAATCATTCATGTCAGTTGTAAGTGAATGGGAGTCTGAGCAGAAATTTCTCTGTTAAATTGTATGGGGTATTTATATATGTATGGTCAGTTTCAGTGACTGTTTATCATTGGATTTATTTGATATGTCACATTGTAAGCTTAGCAGGGTCCCACACAGCAATCTATCAATGTTCTGACCTGGCCTATTGTTTGTTGATTAAACTTTGATCTCTCCTAATTAGTTAGACTGTTGTTATTACCTCCCACTCACCCCCACCCTCCACACAACATTGCTGCTACTATTAGCACCACCAGAACAATAATGGAAGGTTAGGAACTATTTTTTTTATACGAGACTAAAATTACTTCTAAAGTACATTATTTACTTTACTTTGTTGTTTATTTCTACTAAGTTAGCTAGAACAATTTATACAACCTTTTCAGTTTTGTCATTGACAACAAACATAGTGATTCTATCATTCACTCCTAAAATCTGTAACTCCAAAGTCCCTTCTCGGCATTCAAGCAGCATTGTAAAGGAATTTTGGGTCTGTCCTGATGCCATAGTGATAAAACAAAGACAAGAAGCATTCAAGGTTGCACACAATTTTAAATCTTTGAACAAATGCAGGCAGTCACAACTCGCAATATACACAATGCAATGCTTTTTGCCGCAAAGTAGTCACTTTTCTAAAAGAGTAATAACATCATTAGTTTTGCATACAAAACATTTTCCTTTATACCATTTTACTAGACAATGTCTAAATATGTGATATGTACACAGCTTTTGACAGAAAATATTTTGAGCCAAATGTTTAAGAAAAACTGCTATTTTTTATTGGCACAGTCAGCCACATCTGTTATAATTTTCTATTTCTTTGTATGTATGTAAGTAATTGTGTTTTACATTAGCCTCATTATACTACCTTCCTTTTTCACATACTACTCTCTGCTGTATGGAAGACTCAGTTGAGGGGGAGGTAACTGTGCTTTGCACCTCTATGTTAAAGCTATTTCCATCATGACAAAATACCATATTTTGGGCTGAACTTACTAGATATGGGAAAATAATGGAGATTATAATGTATTTTCTGGCTCTTTCTGTAGATGTATAGCTCTGCACTTCTATTTTAATGAATATTATTCATATTTCAGTACAGACACACAAAAACAATTACATAACCTGTTGTCGCGCATTCTTCCAAGTAATTTAACTCCGCAGGAGCACATATACTTCAGAGAAATCATAAATAAACATACTGTTATGAAAGGTGAATGCTGCCAATGGAACAGTCTTGCAAATAGTGATCAACAATTCTTTTGATAGCTAGAATGTAAATTGTCAAAAGAGCGGATCATTCTTTTCTCTTGGCATACCAATTCCCCTAGCCAAAATCAGAGTTATTCTGCCTTTATTAACTGAAGGTGAAAATAGTACATGCTTCGTCTTTCATGGATTTTCACAACAGGAAGAACATTTTTACATTCATGGGATTGAAACATTCTAATTAGTTCACAAAGTTTGCTTCAGTTAACAATACAGTTTTTCCTCTTAATTTCTCATGTTTCCACTGAATATTAAAAGTGCATCAGTATGACGTGTTTCTTTTCTTTTTGCAGGTCTCAATTTGCATGGTAAAATATTAGGATTAATTGACCGGTCATGCTGATAGAAGTACTAGCTTGAACCTGATCCAGATTCTAATCCTGATCTAAGTGCACAAGATATTGACTTTGACGGACAGATTTAGCTGCCGCAAGAGTTGTGTTTTGTGGTATGTACTCATTACAAGCCAAGCGGTTGAAATGATTCCATATCTGGGACTGAATTGTTCACTCTTAATATTTGTTCTATACTTTATCGTACTATTTACTATCATTTTGTCAACTCCCAAAATCATTCATGTCAGTTGTAAGTGAATGGGAGTCTGAGCAGAAATTTCTCTGTTAAATTGTATGGGGTATTTATATATGTATGGTCAGTTTCAGTGACTGTTTATCATTGGATTTATTTGATATGTCACATTGTAAGCTTAGCAGGGTCCCACACAGCAATCTATCAATGTTCTGACCTGGCCTATTGTTTGTTGATTAAACTTTGATCTCTCCTAATTAGTTAGACTGTTGTTATTACCTCCCACTCACCCCCACCCTCCACACAACATTGCTGCTACTATTAGCACCACCAGAACAATAATGGAAGGTTAGGAACTATTTTTTTTATACGAGACTAAAATTACTTCTAAAGTACATTATTTACTTTACTTTGTTGTTTATTTCTACTAAGTTAGCTAGAACAATTTATACAACCTTTTCAGTTTTGTCATTGACAACAAACATAGTGATTCTATCATTCACTCCTAAAATCTGTAACTCCAAAGTCCCTTCTCGGCATTCAAGCAGCATTGTAAAGGAATTTTGGGTCTGTCCTGATGCCATAGTGATAAAACAAAGACAAGAAGCATTCAAGGTTGCACACAATTTTAAATCTTTGAACAAATGCAGGCAGTCACAACTCGCAATATACACAATGCAATGCTTTTTGCCGCAAAGTAGTCACTTTTCTAAAAGAGTAATAACATCATTAGTTTTGCATACAAAACATTTTCCTTTATACCATTTTACTAGACAATGTCTAAATATGTGATATGTACACAGCTTTTGACAGAAAATATTTTGAGCCAAATGTTTAAGAAAAACTGCTATTTTTTATTGGCACAGTCAGCCACATCTGTTATAATTTTCTATTTCTTTGTATGTATGTAAGTAATTTTTTTTACATTAGCCTCATTATACTACCTTCCTTTTTCACATACTACTCTCTGCTGTATGGAAGACTCAGTTGAGGGGGAGGTAACTGTGCTTTGCACCTCTATGTTAAAGCTATTTCCATCATGACAAAATACCATATTTTGGGCTGAACTTACTAGATATGGGAAAATAATGGAGATTATAATGTATTTTCTGGCTCTTTCTGTAGATGTATAGCTCTGCACTTCTATTTTAATGAATATTATTCATATTTCAGTACAGACACACAAAAACAATTACATAACCTGTTGTCGCGCATTCTTCCAAGTAATTTAACTCCGCAGGAGCACATATACTTCAGAGAAATCATAAATAAACATACTGTTATGAAAGGTGAATGCTGCCAATGGAACAGTCTTGCAAATAGTGATCAACAATTCTTTTGATAGCTAGAATGTAAATTGTCAAAAGAGCGGATCATTCTTTTCTCTTGGCATACCAATTCCCCTAGCCAAAATCAGAGTTATTCTGCCTTTATTAACTGAAGGTGAATATAGTACATGCTTCGTCTTTCATGGATTTTCACAACAGGAAGAACATTTTTACATTCATGGGATTGAAACATTCTAATTAGTTCACAAAGTTTGCTTCAGTTAACAATACAGTTTTTCCTCTTAATTTCTCATGTTTCCACTGAATATTAAAAGTGCATCAGTATGACGTGTTTCTTTTCTTTTTGCAGGTCTCAATTTGCATGGTAAAATATTAGGATTAATTGACCGGTCATGCTGATAGAAGTACTAGCTTGAACCTGATCCAGATTCTAATCCTGATCTAAGTGCACAAGATATTGACTTTGACGGACAGATTTAGCTGCCGCAAGAGTTGTGTTTTGTGGTATGTACTCATTACAAGCCAAGCGGTTGAAATGATTCCATATCTGGGACTGAATTGTTCACTCTTAATATTTGTTCTATACTTTATCGTACTATTTACTATCATTTTGTCAACTCCCAAAATCATTCATGTCAGTTGTAAGTGAATGGGAGTCTGAGCAGAAATTTCTCTGTTAAATTGTATGGGGTATTTATATATGTATGGTCAGTTTCAGTGACTGTTTATCATTGGATTTATTTGATATGTCACATTGTAAGCTTAGCAGGGTCCCACACAGCAATCTATCAATGTTCTGACCTGGCCTATTGTTTGTTGATTAAACTTTGATCTCTCCTAATTAGTTAGACTGTTGTTATTACCTCCCACTCACCCCCACCCTCCACACAACATTGCTGCTGCTATTAGCACCACCAGAACAATAATGGAAGGTTAGGAACTATTTTTTTATACGAGACTAAAATTACTTCTAAAGTACATTATTTACTTTACTTTGTTGTTTATTTCTACTAAGTTAGCTAGAACAATTTATACAACCTTTTCAGTTTTGTCATTGACAACAAACATAGTGATTCTATCATTCACTCCTAAAATCTGTAACTCCAAAGTCCCTTCTCGGCATTCAAGCAGCATTGTAAAGGAATTTTGGGTCTGTCCTGATGCCATAGTGATAAAACAAAGACAAGAAGCATTCAAGGTTGCACACAATTTTAAATCTTTGAACAAATGCAGGCAGTCACAACTCGCAATATACACAATGCAATGCTTTTTGCCGCAAAGTAGTCACTTTTCTAAAAGAGTAATAACATCATTAGTTTTGCATACAAAACATTTTCCTTTATACCATTTTACTAGACAATGTCTAAATATGTGATATGTACACAGCTTTTGACAGAAAATATTTTGAGCCAAATGTTTAAGAAAAACTGCTATTTTTTATTGGCACAGTCAGCCACATCTGTTATAATTTTCTATTTCTTTGTATGTATGTAAGTAATTTTTTTACATTAGCCTCATTATACTACCTTCCTTTTTCACATACTACTCTCTGCTGTATGGAAGACTCAGTTGAGGGGGAGGTAACTGTGCTTTGCACCTCTATGTTAAAGCTATTTCCATCATGACAAAATACCATATTTTGGGCTGAACTTACTAGATATGGGAAAATAATGGAGATTATAATGTATTTTCTGGCTCTTTCTGTAGATGTATAGCTCTGCACTTCTATTTTAATGAATATTATTCATATTTCAGTACAGACACACAAAAACAATTACATAACCTGTTGTCGCGCATTCTTCCAAGTAATTTAACTCCGCAGGAGCACATATACTTCAGAGAAATCATAAATAAACATACTGTTATGAAAGGTGAATGCTGCCAATGGAACAGTCTTGCAAATAGTGATCAACAATTCTTTTGATAGCTAGAATGTAAATTGTCAAAAGAGCGGATCATTCTTTTCTCTTGGCATACCAATTCCCCTAGCCAAAATCAGAGTTATTCTGCCTTTATTAACTGAAGGTGAATATAGTACATGCTTCGTCTTTCATGGATTTTCACAACAGGAAGAACATTTTTACATTCATGGGATTGAAACATTCTAATTAGTTCACAAAGTTTGCTTCAGTTAACAATACAGTTTTTCCTCTTAATTTCTCATGTTTCCACTGAATATTAAAAGTGCATCAGTATGACGTGTTTCTTTTCTTTTTGCAGGTCTCAATTTGCATGGTAAAATATTAGGATTAATTGACCGGTCATGCTGATAGAAGTACTAGCTTGAACCTGATCCAGATTCTAATCCTGATCTAAGTGCACAAGATATTGACTTTGACGGACAGATTTAGCTGCCGCAAGAGTTGTGTTTTGTGGTATGTACTCATTACAAGCCAAGCGGTTGAAATGATTCCATATCTGGGACTGAATTGTTCACTCTTAATATTTGTTCTATACTTTATCGTACTATTTACTATCATTTTGTCAACTCCCAAAATCATTCATGTCAGTTGTAAGTGAATGGGAGTCTGAGCAGAAATTTCTCTGTTAAATTGTATGGGGTATTTATATATGTATGGTCAGTTTCAGTGACTGTTTATCATTGGATTTATTTGATATGTCACATTGTAAGCTTAGCAGGGTCCCACACAGCAATCTATCAATGTTCTGACCTGGCCTATTGTTTGTTGATTAAACTTTGATCTCTCCTAATTAGTTAGACTGTTGTTATTACCTCCCACTCACCCCCACCCTCCACACAACATTGCTGCTGCTATTAGCACCACCAGAACAATAATGGAAGGTTAGGAACTATTTTTTTTATACGAGACTAAAATTACTTCTAAAGTACATTATTTACTTTACTTTGTTGTTTATTTCTACTAAGTTAGCTAGAACAATTTATACAACCTTTTCAGTTTTGTCATTGACAACAAACATAGTGATTCTATCATTCACTCCTAAAATCTGTAACTCCAAAGTCCCTTCTCGGCATTCAAGCAGCATTGTAAAGGAATTTTGGGTCTGTCCTGATGCCATAGTGATAAAACAAAGACAAGAAGCATTCAAGGTTGCACACAATTTTAAATCTTTGAACAAATGCAGGCAGTCACAACTCGCAATATACACAATGCAATGCTTTTTGCCGCAAAGTAGTCACTTTTCTAAAAGAGTAATAACATCATTAGTTTTGCATACAAAACATTTTCCTTTATACCATTTTACTAGACAATGTCTAAATATGTGATATGTACACAGCTTTTGACAGAAAATATTTTGAGCCAAATGTTTAAGAAAAACTGCTATTTTTTATTGGCACAGTCAGCCACATCTGTTATAATTTTCTATTTCTTTGTATGTATGTAAGTAATTTGTATGCATTAGCCTCATTATACTACCTTCCTTTTTCACATACTACTCTCTGCTGTATGGAAGACTCAGTTGAGGGGGAGGTAACTGTGCTTTGCACCTCTATGTTAAAGCTATTTCCATCATGACAAAATACCATATTTTGGGCTGAACTTACTAGATATGGGAAAATAATGGAGATTATAATGTATTTTCTGGCTCTTTCTGTAGATGTATAGCTCTGCACTTCTATTTTAATGAATATTATTCATATTTCAGTACAGACACACAAAAACAATTACATAACCTGTTGTCGCGCATTCTTCCAAGTAATTTAACTCCGCAGGAGCACATATACTTCAGAGAAATCATAAATAAACATACTGTTATGAAAGGTGAATGCTGCCAATGGAACAGTCTTGCAAATAGTGATCAACAATTCTTTTGATAGCTAGAATGTAAATTGTCAAAAGAGCGGATCATTCTTTTCTCTTGGCATACCAATTCCCCTAGCCAAAATCAGAGTTATTCTGCCTTTATTAACTGAAGGTGAATATAGTACATGCTTCGTCTTTCATGGATTTTCACAACAGGAAGAACATTTTTACATTCATGGGATTGAAACATTCTAATTAGTTCACAAAGTTTGCTTCAGTTAACAATACAGTTTTTCCTCTTAATTTCTCATGTTTCCACTGAATATTAAAAGTGCATCAGTATGACGTGTTTCTTTTCTTTTTGCAGGTCTCAATTTGCATGGTAAAATATTAGGATTAATTGACCGGTCATGCTGATAGAAGTACTAGCTTGAACCTGATCCAGATTCTAATCCTGATCTAAGTGCACAAGATATTGACTTTGACGGACAGATTTAGCTGCCGCAAGAGTTGTGTTTTGTGGTATGTACTCATTACAAGCCAAGCGGTTGAAATGATTCCATATCTGGGACTGAATTGTTCACTCTTAATATTTGTTCTATACTTTATCGTACTATTTACTATCATTTTGTCAACTCCCAAAATCATTCATGTCAGTTGTAAGTGAATGGGAGTCTGAGCAGAAATTTCTCTGTTAAATTGTATGGGGTATTTATATATGTATGGTCAGTTTCAGTGACTGTTTATCATTGGATTTATTTGATATGTCACATTGTAAGCTTAGCAGGGTCCCACACAGCAATCTATCAATGTTCTGACCTGGCCTATTGTTTGTTGATTAAACTTTGATCTCTCCTAATTAGTTAGACTGTTGTTATTACCTCCCACTCACCCCCACCCTCCACACAACATTGCTGCTGCTATTAGCACCACCAGAACAATAATGGAAGGTTAGGAACTATTTTTTTTATACGAGACTAAAATTACTTCTAAAGTACATTATTTACTTTACTTTGTTGTTTATTTCTACTAAGTTAGCTAGAACAATTTATACAACCTTTTCAGTTTTGTCATTGACAACAAACATAGTGATTCTATCATTCACTCCTAAAATCTGTAACTCCAAAGTCCCTTCTCGGCATTCAAGCAGCATTGTAAAGGAATTTTGGGTCTGTCCTGATGCCATAGTGATAAAACAAAGACAAGAAGCATTCAAGGTTGCACACAATTTTAAATCTTTGAACAAATGCAGGCAGTCACAACTCGCAATATACACAATGCAATGCTTTTTGCCGCAAAGTAGTCACTTTTCTAAAAGAGTAATAACATCATTAGTTTTGCATACAAAACATTTTCCTTTATACCATTTTACTAGACAATGTCTAAATATGTGATATGTACACAGCTTTTGACAGAAAATATTTTGAGCCAAATGTTTAAGAAAAACTGCTATTTTTTATTGGCACAGTCAGCCACATCTGTTATAATTTTCTATTTCTTTGTATGTATGTAAGTAATTTTTTTTACATTAGCCTCATTATACTACCTTCCTTTTTCACATACTACTCTCTGCTGTATGGAAGACTCAGTTGAGGGGGAGGTAACTGTGCTTTGCACCTCTATGTTAAAGCTATTTCCATCATGACAAAATACCATATTTTGGGCTGAACTTACTAGATATGGGAAAATAATGGAGATTATAATGTATTTTCTGGCTCTTTCTGTAGATGTATAGCTCTGCACTTCTATTTTAATGAATATTATTCATATTTCAGTACAGACACACAAAAACAATTACATAACCTGTTGTCGCGCATTCTTCCAAGTAATTTAACTCCGCAGGAGCACATATACTTCAGAGAAATCATAAATAAACATACTGTTATGAAAGGTGAATGCTGCCAATGGAACAGTCTTGCAAATAGTGATCAACAATTCTTTTGATAGCTAGAATGTAAATTGTCAAAAGAGCGGATCATTCTTTTCTCTTGGCATACCAATTCCCCTAGCCAAAATCAGAGTTATTCTGCCTTTATTAACTGAAGGTGAATATAGTACATGCTTCGTCTTTCATGGATTTTCACAACAGGAAGAACATTTTTACATTCATGGGATTGAAACATTCTAATTAGTTCACAAAGTTTGCTTCAGTTAACAATACAGTTTTTCCTCTTAATTTCTCATGTTTCCACTGAATATTAAAAGTGCATCAGTATGACGTGTTTCTTTTCTTTTTGCAGGTCTCAATTTGCATGGTAAAATATTAGGATTAATTGACCGGTCATGCTGATAGAAGTACTAGCTTGAACCTGATCCAGATTCTAATCCTGATCTAAGTGCACAAGATATTGACTTTGACGGACAGATTTAGCTGCCGCAAGAGTTGTGTTTTGTGGTATGTACTCATTACAAGCCAAGCGGTTGAAATGATTCCATATCTGGGACTGAATTGTTCACTCTTAATATTTGTTCTATACTTTATCGTACTATTTACTATCATTTTGTCAACTCCCAAAATCATTCATGTCAGTTGTAAGTGAATGGGAGTCTGAGCAGAAATTTCTCTGTTAAATTGTATGGGGTATTTATATATGTATGGTCAGTTTCAGTGACTGTTTATCATTGGATTTATTTGATATGTCACATTGTAAGCTTAGCAGGGTCCCACACAGCAATCTATCAATGTTCTGACCTGGCCTATTGTTTGTTGATTAAACTTTGATCTCTCCTAATTAGTTAGACTGTTGTTATTACCTCCCACTCACCCCCACCCTCCACACAACATTGCTGCTACTATTAGCACCACCAGAACAATAATGGAAGGTTAGGAACTATTTTTTTTATACGAGACTAAAATTACTTCTAAAGTACATTATTTACTTTACTTTGTTGTTTATTTCTACTAAGTTAGCTAGAACAATTTATACAACCTTTTCAGTTTTGTCATTGACAACAAACATAGTGATTCTATCATTCACTCCTAAAATCTGTAACTCCAAAGTCCCTTCTCGGCATTCAAGCAGCATTGTAAAGGAATTTTGGGTCTGTCCTGATGCCATAGTGATAAAACAAAGACAAGAAGCATTCAAGGTTGCACACAATTTTAAATCTTTGAACAAATGCAGGCAGTCACAACTCGCAATATACACAATGCAATGCTTTTTGCCGCAAAGTAGTCACTTTTCTAAAAGAGTAATAACATCATTAGTTTTGCATACAAAACATTTTCCTTTATACCATTTTACTAGACAATGTCTAAATATGTGATATGTACACAGCTTTTGACAGAAAATATTTTGAGCCAAATGTTTAAGAAAAACTGCTATTTTTTATTGGCACAGTCAGCCACATCTGTTATAATTTTCTATTTCTTTGTATGTATGTAAGTAATTGTTTTTTACATTAGCCTCATTATACTACCTTCCTTTTTCACATACTACTCTCTGCTGTATGGAAGACTCAGTTGAGGGGGAGGTAACTGTGCTTTGCACCTCTATGTTAAAGCTATTTCCATCATGACAAAATACCATATTTTGGGCTGAACTTACTAGATATGGGAAAATAATGGAGATTATAATGTATTTTCTGGCTCTTTCTGTAGATGTATAGCTCTGCACTTCTATTTTAATGAATATTATTCATATTTCAGTACAGACACACAAAAACAATTACATAACCTGTTGTCGCGCATTCTTCCAAGTAATTTAACTCCGCAGGAGCACATATACTTCAGAGAAATCATAAATAAACATACTGTTATGAAAGGTGAATGCTGCCAATGGAACAGTCTTGCAAATAGTGATCAACAATTCTTTTGATAGCTAGAATGTAAATTGTCAAAAGAGCGGATCATTCTTTTCTCTTGGCATACCAATTCCCCTAGCCAAAATCAGAGTTATTCTGCCTTTATTAACTGAAGGTGAATATAGTACATGCTTCGTCTTTCATGGATTTTCACAACAGGAAGAACATTTTTACATTCATGGGATTGAAACATTCTAATTAGTTCACAAAGTTTGCTTCAGTTAACAATACAGTTTTTCCTCTTAATTTCTCATGTTTCCACTGAATATTAAAAGTGCATCAGTATGACGTGTTTCTTTTCTTTTTGCAGGTCTCAATTTGCATGGTAAAATATTAGGATTAATTGACCGGTCATGCTGATAGAAGTACTAGCTTGAACCTGATCCAGATTCTAATCCTGATCTAAGTGCACAAGATATTGACTTTGACGGACAGATTTAGCTGCCGCAAGAGTTGTGTTTTGTGGTATGTACTCATTACAAGCCAAGCGGTTGAAATGATTCCATATCTGGGACTGAATTGTTCACTCTTAATATTTGTTCTATACTTTATCGTACTATTTACTATCATTTTGTCAACTCCCAAAATCATTCATGTCAGTTGTAAGTGAATGGGAGTCTGAGCAGAAATTTCTCTGTTAAATTGTATGGGGTATTTATATATGTATGGTCAGTTTCAGTGACTGTTTATCATTGGATTTATTTGATATGTCACATTGTAAGCTTAGCAGGGTCCCACACAGCAATCTATCAATGTTCTGACCTGGCCTATTGTTTGTTGATTAAACTTTGATCTCTCCTAATTAGTTAGACTGTTGTTATTACCTCCCACTCACCCCCACCCTCCACACAACATTGCTGCTGCTATTAGCACCACCAGAACAATAATGGAAGGTTAGGAACTATTTTTTTATACGAGACTAAAATTACTTCTAAAGTACATTATTTACTTTACTTTGTTGTTTATTTCTACTAAGTTAGCTAGAACAATTTATACAACCTTTTCAGTTTTGTCATTGACAACAAACATAGTGATTCTATCATTCACTCCTAAAATCTGTAACTCCAAAGTCCCTTCTCGGCATTCAAGCAGCATTGTAAAGGAATTTTGGGTCTGTCCTGATGCCATAGTGATAAAACAAAGACAAGAAGCATTCAAGGTTGCACACAATTTTAAATCTTTGAACAAATGCAGGCAGTCACAACTCGCAATATACACAATGCAATGCTTTTTGCCGCAAAGTAGTCACTTTTCTAAAAGAGTAATAACATCATTAGTTTTGCATACAAAACATTTTCCTTTATACCATTTTACTAGACAATGTCTAAATATGTGATATGTACACAGCTTTTGACAGAAAATATTTTGAGCCAAATGTTTAAGAAAAACTGCTATTTTTTATTGGCACAGTCAGCCACATCTGTTATAATTTTCTATTTCTTTGTATGTATGTAAGTAATTGTTTTTTACATTAGCCTCATTATACTACCTTCCTTTTTCACATACTACTCTCTGCTGTATGGAAGACTCAGTTGAGGGGGAGGTAACTGTGCTTTGCACCTCTATGTTAAAGCTATTTCCATCATGACAAAATACCATATTTTGGGCTGAACTTACTAGATATGGGAAAATAATGGAGATTATAATGTATTTTCTGGCTCTTTCTGTAGATGTATAGCTCTGCACTTCTATTTTAATGAATATTATTCATATTTCAGTACAGACACACAAAAACAATTACATAACCTGTTGTCGCGCATTCTTCCAAGTAATTTAACTCCGCAGGAGCACATATACTTCAGAGAAATCATAAATAAACATACTGTTATGAAAGGTGAATGCTGCCAATGGAACAGTCTTGCAAATAGTGATCAACAATTCTTTTGATAGCTAGAATGTAAATTGTCAAAAGAGCGGATCATTCTTTTCTCTTGGCATACCAATTCCCCTAGCCAAAATCAGAGTTATTCTGCCTTTATTAACTGAAGGTGAATATAGTACATGCTTCGTCTTTCATGGATTTTCACAACAGGAAGAACATTTTTACATTCATGGGATTGAAACATTCTAATTAGTTCACAAAGTTTGCTTCAGTTAACAATACAGTTTTTCCTCTTAATTTCTCATGTTTCCACTGAATATTAAAAGTGCATCAGTATGACGTGTTTCTTTTCTTTTTGCAGGTCTCAATTTGCATGGTAAAATATTAGGATTAATTGACCGGTCATGCTGATAGAAGTACTAGCTTGAACCTGATCCAGATTCTAATCCTGATCTAAGTGCACAAGATATTGACTTTGACGGACAGATTTAGCTGCCGCAAGAGTTGTGTTTTGTGGTATGTACTCATTACAAGCCAAGCGGTTGAAATGATTCCATATCTGGGACTGAATTGTTCACTCTTAATATTTGTTCTATACTTTATCGTACTATTTACTATCATTTTGTCAACTCCCAAAATCATTCATGTCAGTTGTAAGTGAATGGGAGTCTGAGCAGAAATTTCTCTGTTAAATTGTATGGGGTATTTATATATGTATGGTCAGTTTCAGTGACTGTTTATCATTGGATTTATTTGATATGTCACATTGTAAGCTTAGCAGGGTCCCACACAGCAATCTATCAATGTTCTGACCTGGCCTATTGTTTGTTGATTAAACTTTGATCTCTCCTAATTAGTTAGACTGTTGTTATTACCTCCCACTCACCCCCACCCTCCACACAACATTGCTGCTGCTATTAGCACCACCAGAACAATAATGGAAGGTTAGGAACTATTTTTTTATACGAGACTAAAATTACTTCTAAAGTACATTATTTACTTTACTTTGTTGTTTATTTCTACTAAGTTAGCTAGAACAATTTATACAACCTTTTCAGTTTTGTCATTGACAACAAACATAGTGATTCTATCATTCACTCCTAAAATCTGTAACTCCAAAGTCCCTTCTCGGCATTCAAGCAGCATTGTAAAGGAATTTTGGGTCTGTCCTGATGCCATAGTGATAAAACAAAGACAAGAAGCATTCAAGGTTGCACACAATTTTAAATCTTTGAACAAATGCAGGCAGTCACAACTCGCAATATACACAATGCAATGCTTTTTGCCGCAAAGTAGTCACTTTTCTAAAAGAGTAATAACATCATTAGTTTTGCATACAAAACATTTTCCTTTATACCATTTTACTAGACAATGTCTAAATATGTGATATGTACACAGCTTTTGACAGAAAATATTTTGAGCCAAATGTTTAAGAAAAACTGCTATTTTTTATTGGCACAGTCAGCCACATCTGTTATAATTTTCTATTTCTTTGTATGTATGTAAGTAATTGTGTTTTACATTAGCCTCATTATACTACCTTCCTTTTTCACATACTACTCTCTGCTGTATGGAAGACTCAGTTGAGGGGGAGGTAACTGTGCTTTGCACCTCTATGTTAAAGCTATTTCCATCATGACAAAATACCATATTTTGGGCTGAACTTACTAGATATGGGAAAATAATGGAGATTATAATGTATTTTCTGGCTCTTTCTGTAGATGTATAGCTCTGCACTTCTATTTTAATGAATATTATTCATATTTCAGTACAGACACACAAAAACAATTACATAACCTGTTGTCGCGCATTCTTCCAAGTAATTTAACTCCGCAGGAGCACATATACTTCAGAGAAATCATAAATAAACATACTGTTATGAAAGGTGAATGCTGCCAATGGAACAGTCTTGCAAATAGTGATCAACAATTCTTTTGATAGCTAGAATGTAAATTGTCAAAAGAGCGGATCATTCTTTTCTCTTGGCATACCAATTCCCCTAGCCAAAATCAGAGTTATTCTGCCTTTATTAACTGAAGGTGAATATAGTACATGCTTCGTCTTTCATGGATTTTCACAACAGGAAGAACATTTTTACATTCATGGGATTGAAACATTCTAATTAGTTCACAAAGTTTGCTTCAGTTAACAATACAGTTTTTCCTCTTAATTTCTCATGTTTCCACTGAATATTAAAAGTGCATCAGTATGACGTGTTTCTTTTCTTTTTGCAGGTCTCAATTTGCATGGTAAAATATTAGGATTAATTGACCGGTCATGCTGATAGAAGTACTAGCTTGAACCTGATCCAGATTCTAATCCTGATCTAAGTGCACAAGATATTGACTTTGACGGACAGATTTAGCTGCCGCAAGAGTTGTGTTTTGTGGTATGTACTCATTACAAGCCAAGCGGTTGAAATGATTCCATATCTGGGACTGAATTGTTCACTCTTAATATTTGTTCTATACTTTATCGTACTATTTACTATCATTTTGTCAACTCCCAAAATCATTCATGTCAGTTGTAAGTGAATGGGAGTCTGAGCAGAAATTTCTCTGTTAAATTGTATGGGGTATTTATATATGTATGGTCAGTTTCAGTGACTGTTTATCATTGGATTTATTTGATATGTCACATTGTAAGCTTAGCAGGGTCCCACACAGCAATCTATCAATGTTCTGACCTGGCCTATTGTTTGTTGATTAAACTTTGATCTCTCCTAATTAGTTAGACTGTTGTTATTACCTCCCACTCACCCCCACCCTCCACACAACATTGCTGCTGCTATTAGCACCACCAGAACAATAATGGAAGGTTAGGAACTATTTTTTTATACGAGACTAAAATTACTTCTAAAGTACATTATTTACTTTACTTTGTTGTTTATTTCTACTAAGTTAGCTAGAACAATTTATACAACCTTTTCAGTTTTGTCATTGACAACAAACATAGTGATTCTATCATTCACTCCTAAAATCTGTAACTCCAAAGTCCCTTCTCGGCATTCAAGCAGCATTGTAAAGGAATTTTGGGTCTGTCCTGATGCCATAGTGATAAAACAAAGACAAGAAGCATTCAAGGTTGCACACAATTTTAAATCTTTGAACAAATGCAGGCAGTCACAACTCGCAATATACACAATGCAATGCTTTTTGCCGCAAAGTAGTCACTTTTCTAAAAGAGTAATAACATCATTAGTTTTGCATACAAAACATTTTCCTTTATACCATTTTACTAGACAATGTCTAAATATGTGATATGTACACAGCTTTTGACAGAAAATATTTTGAGCCAAATGTTTAAGAAAAACTGCTATTTTTTATTGGCACAGTCAGCCACATCTGTTATAATTTTCTATTTCTTTGTATGTATGTAAGTAATTTTTTTTACATTAGCCTCATTATACTACCTTCCTTTTTCACATACTACTCTCTGCTGTATGGAAGACTCAGTTGAGGGGGAGGTAACTGTGCTTTGCACCTCTATGTTAAAGCTATTTCCATCATGACAAAATACCATATTTTGGGCTGAACTTACTAGATATGGGAAAATAATGGAGATTATAATGTATTTTCTGGCTCTTTCTGTAGATGTATAGCTCTGCACTTCTATTTTAATGAATATTATTCATATTTCAGTACAGACACACAAAAACAATTACATAACCTGTTGTCGCGCATTCTTCCAAGTAATTTAACTCCGCAGGAGCACATATACTTCAGAGAAATCATAAATAAACATACTGTTATGAAAGGTGAATGCTGCCAATGGAACAGTCTTGCAAATAGTGATCAACAATTCTTTTGATAGCTAGAATGTAAATTGTCAAAAGAGCGGATCATTCTTTTCTCTTGGCATACCAATTCCCCTAGCCAAAATCAGAGTTATTCTGCCTTTATTAACTGAAGGTGAATATAGTACATGCTTCGTCTTTCATGGATTTTCACAACAGGAAGAACATTTTTACATTCATGGGATTGAAACATTCTAATTAGTTCACAAAGTTTGCTTCAGTTAACAATACAGTTTTTCCTCTTAATTTCTCATGTTTCCACTGAATATTAAAAGTGCATCAGTATGACGTGTTTCTTTTCTTTTTGCAGGTCTCAATTTGCATGGTAAAATATTAGGATTAATTGACCGGTCATGCTGATAGAAGTACTAGCTTGAACCTGATCCAGATTCTAATCCTGATCTAAGTGCACAAGATATTGACTTTGACGGACAGATTTAGCTGCCGCAAGAGTTGTGTTTTGTGGTATGTACTCATTACAAGCCAAGCAGTTGAAATGATTCCATATCTGGGACTGAATTGTTCACTCTTAATATTTGTTCTATACTTTATCGTACTATTTACTATCATTTTGTCAACTCCCAAAATCATTCATGTCAGTTGTAAGTGAATGGGAGTCTGAGCAGAAATTTCTCTGTTAAATTGTATGGGGTATTTATATATGTATGGTCAGTTTCAGTGACTGTTTATCATTGGATTTATTTGATATGTCACATTGTAAGCTTAGCAGGGTCCCACACAGCAATCTATCAATGTTCTGACCTGGCCTATTGTTTGTTGATTAAACTTTGATCTCTCCTAATTAGTTAGACTGTTGTTATTACCTCCCACTCACCCCCACCCTCCACACAACATTGCTGCTGCTATTAGCACCACCAGAACAATAATGGAAGGTTAGGAACTATTTTTTTATACGAGACTAAAATTACTTCTAAAGTACATTATTTACTTTACTTTGTTGTTTATTTCTACTAAGTTAGCTAGAACAGTTTATACAACCTTTTCAGTTTTGTCATTGACAACAAACATAGTGATTCTATCATTCACTCCTAAAATCTGTAACTCCAAAGTCCCTTCTCGGCATTCAAGCAGCATTGTAAAGGAATTTTGGGTCTGTCCTGATGCCATAGTGATAAAACAAAGACAAGAAGCATTCAAGGTTGCACACAATTTTAAATCTTTGAACAAATGCAGGCAGTCACAACTCGCAATATACACAATGCAATGCTTTTTGCCGCAAAGTAGTCACTTTTCTAAAAGAGTAATAACATCATTAGTTTTGCATACAAAACATTTTCCTTTATACCATTTTACTAGACAATGTCTAAATATGTGATATGTACACAGCTTTTGACAGAAAATATTTTGAGCCAAATGTTTAAGAAAAACTGCTATTTTTTATTGGCACAGTCAGCCACATCTGTTATAATTTTCTATTTCTTTGTATGTATGTAAGTAATTTTTTTTACATTAGCCTCATTATACTACCTTCCTTTTTCACATACTACTCTCTGCTGTATGGAAGACTCAGTTGAGGGGGAGGTAACTGTGCTTTGCACCTCTATGTTAAAGCTATTTCCATCATGACAAAATACCATATTTTGGGCTGAACTTACTAGATATGGGAAAATAATGGAGATTATAATGTATTTTCTGGCTCTTTCTGTAGATGTATAGCTCTGCACTTCTATTTTAATGAATATTATTCATATTTCAGTACAGACACACAAAAACAATTACATAACCTGTTGTCGCGCATTCTTCCAAGTAATTTAACTCCGCAGGAGCACATATACTTCAGAGAAATCATAAATAAACATACTGTTATGAAAGGTGAATGCTGCCAATGGAACAGTCTTGCAAATAGTGATCAACAATTCTTTTGATAGCTAGAATGTAAATTGTCAAAAGAGCGGATCATTCTTTTCTCTTGGCATACCAATTCCCCTAGCCAAAATCAGAGTTATTCTGCCTTTATTAACTGAAGGTGAATATAGTACATGCTTCGTCTTTCATGGATTTTCACAACAGGAAGAACATTTTTACATTCATGGGATTGAAACATTCTAATTAGTTCACAAAGTTTGCTTCAGTTAACAATACAGTTTTTCCTCTTAATTTCTCATGTTTCCACTGAATATTAAAAGTGCATCAGTATGACGTGTTTCTTTTCTTTTTGCAGGTCTCAATTTGCATGGTAAAATATTAGGATTAATTGACCGGTCATGCTGATAGAAGTACTAGCTTGAACCTGATCCAGATTCTAATCCTGATCTAAGTGCACAAGATATTGACTTTGACGGACAGATTTAGCTGCCGCAAGAGTTGTGTTTTGTGGTATGTACTCATTACAAGCCAAGCAGGTTGAAATGATTCCATATCTGGGACTGAATTGTTCACTCTTAATATTTGTTCTATACTTTATCGTACTATTTACTATCATTTTGTCAACTCCCAAAATCATTCATGTCAGTTGTAAGTGAATGGGAGTCTGAGCAGAAATTTCTCTGTTAAATTGTATGGGGTATTTATATATGTATGGTCAGTTTCAGTGACTGTTTATCATTGGATTTATTTGATATGTCACATTGTAAGCTTAGCAGGGTCCCACACAGCAATCTATCAATGTTCTGACCTGGCCTATTGTTTGTTGATTAAACTTTGATCTCTCCTAATTAGTTAGACTGTTGTTATTACCTCCCACTCACCCCCACCCTCCACACAACATTGCTGCTGCTATTAGCACCACCAGAACAATAATGGAAGGTTAGGAACTATTTTTTTTATACGAGACTAAAATTACTTCTAAAGTACATTATTTACTTTACTTTGTTGTTTATTTCTACTAAGTTAGCTAGAACAGTTTATACAACCTTTTCAGTTTTGTCATTGACAACAAACATAGTGATTCTATCATTCACTCCTAAAATCTGTAACTCCAAAGTCCCTTCTCGGCATTCAAGCAGCATTGTAAAGGAATTTTGGGTCTGTCCTGATGCCATAGTGATAAAACAAAGACAAGAAGCATTCAAGGTTGCACACAATTTTAAATCTTTGAACAAATGCAGGCAGTCACAACTCGCAATATACACAATGCAATGCTTTTTGCCGCAAAGTAGTCACTTTTCTAAAAGAGTAATAACATCATTAGTTTTGCATACAAAACATTTTCCTTTATACCATTTTACTAGACAATGTCTAAATATGTGATATGTACACAGCTTTTGACAGAAAATATTTTGAGCCAAATGTTTAAGAAAAACTGCTATTTTTTATTGGCACAGTCAGCCACATCTGTTATAATTTTCTATTTCTTTGTATGTATGTAAGTAATTTGTATGCATTAGCCTCATTATACTACCTTCCTTTTTCACATACTACTCTCTGCTGTATGGAAGACTCAGTTGAGGGGGAGGTAACTGTGCTTTGCACCTCTATGTTAAAGCTATTTCCATCATGACAAAATACCATATTTTGGGCTGAACTTACTAGATATGGGAAAATAATGGAGATTATAATGTATTTTCTGGCTCTTTCTGTAGATGTATAGCTCTGCACTTCTATTTTAATGAATATTATTCATATTTCAGTACAGACACACAGAAACAATTACATAACCTGTTGTCGCGCATTCTTCCAAGTAATTTAACTCCGCAGGAGCACATATACTTCAGAGAAATCATAAATAAACATACTGTTATGAAAGGTGAATGCTGCCAATGGAACAGTCTTGCAAATAGTGATCAACAATTCTTTTGATAGCTAGAATGTAAATTGTCAAAAGAGCGGATCATTCTTTTCTCTTGGCATACCAATTCCCCTAGCCAAAATCAGAGTTATTCTGCCTTTATTAACGGAAGGTGAAAATAGTACATGCTTCGTCTTTCATGGATTTTCACAACAGGAAGAACATTTTTACATTCATGGGATTGAAACATTCTAATTAGTTCACAAAGTTTGCTTCAGTTAACAATACAGTTTTTCCTCTTAATTTCTCATGTTTCCACTGAATATTAAAAGTGCATCAGTATGACGTGTTTCTTTTCTTTTTGCAGGTCTCAATTTGCATGGTAAAATATTAGGATTAATTGACCGGTCATGCTGATAGAAGTACTAGCTTGAACCTGATCCAGATTCTAATCCTGATCTAAGTGCGCAAGATATTGACCTTGATGGACAGATTTAGCTGCCACAAGAGTTGTGTTTTGTGGTATGTACTCATTACAAGCCAAGCAGTTGAAATGATTCCATATCTGGGACTGAATTGTTCACTCTTAATATTTGTTCTATACTTTATCGTACTATTTACTATCATTTTGTCAACTCCCAAAATCATTCATGTCAGTTGTAAGTGAATGGGAGTCTGAGCAGAAATTTCTCTGTTAAATTGTATGGGGTATTTATATATGTATGGTCAGTTTCAGTGACTGTTTATCATTGGATTTATTTGATATGTCACATTGTAAGCTTAGCAGGGTCCCACACAGCAATCTATCAATGTTCTGACCTGGCCTATTGTTTGTTGATTAAACTTTGATCTCTCCTAATTAGTTAGACTGTTGTTATTACCTCCCACTCACCCCCACCCTCCACACAACATTGCTTCTGCTATTAGCACCACCAGAACAATAATGGAAGGTTAGGAACTATTTTTTTATACGAGACTAAAATTACTTCTAAAGTACATTATTTACTTTACTTTGTTGTTTATTTCTACTAAGTTAGCTAGAACAGTTTATACAACCTTTTCAGTTTTGTCATTGACAACAAACATAGTGATTCTATCATTCACTCCTAAAATCTGTAACTCCAAAGTCCCTTCTCGGCATTCAAGCAGCATTGTAAAGGAATTTTGGGTCTGTCCTGATGCCATAGTGATAAAACAAAGCCAAGAAGCATTCAAGGTTGCACACAATTTTAAATCTTTGAACAAATGCAGGCAGTCACAACTCGCAATATACACAATGCAATGCTTTTTGCCGCAAAGTAGTCACTTTTCTAAAAGAGTAATAACATCATTAGTTTTGCATACAAAACATTTTCCTTTATACCATTTTACTAGACAATGTCTAAATATGTGATATGTACACAGCTTTTGACAGAAAATATTTTGAGCCAAATGTTTAAGAAAAACTGCTATTTTTTATTGGCACAGTCAGCCACATCTGTTATAATTTTCTATTTCTTTGTATGTATGTAAGTAATTTTTTTTACATTAGCCTCATTATACTACCTTCCTTTTTCACATACTACTCTCTGCTGTATGGAAGACTCAGTTGAGGGGGAGGTAACTGTGCTTTGCACCTCTATGTTAAAGCTATTTCCATCATGACAAAATACCATATTTTGGGCTGAACTTACTAGATATGGGAAAATAATGGAGATTATAATGTATTTTCTGGCTCTTTCTGTAGATGTATAGCTCTGCACTTCTATTTTAATGAATATTATTCATATTTCAGTACAGACACACAAAAACAATTACATAACCTGTTGTCGCGCATTCTTCCAAGTAATTTAACTCCGCAGGAGCACATATACTTCAGAGAAATCATAAATAAACATACTGTTATGAAAGGTGAATGCTGCCAATGGAACAGTCTTGCAAATAGTGATCAACAATTCTTTTGATAGCTAGAATGTAAATTGTCAAAAGAGCGGATCATTCTTTTCTCTTGGCATACCAATTCCCCTAGCCAAAATCAGAGTTATTCTGCCTTTATTAACGGAAGGTGAAAATAGTACATGCTTCGTCTTTCATGGATTTTCACAACAGGAAGAACATTTTTACATTCATGGGATTGAAACATTCTAATTAGTTCACAAAGTTTGCTTCAGTTAACAATACAGTTTTTCCTCTTAATTTCTCATGTTTCCACTGAATATTAAAAGTGCATCAGTATGACGTGTTTCTTTTCTTTTTGCAGGTCTCAATTTGCATGGTAAAATATTAGGATTAATTGACCGGTCATGCTGATAGAAGTACTAGCTTGAACCTGATCCAGATTCTAATCCTGATCTAAGTGCACAAGATATTGACTTTGACGGACAGATTTAGCTGCCACAAGAGTTGTGTTTTGTGGTATGTACTCATTACAAGCCAAGTGGTTGAAATGATTCCATATCTGGGACTGAATTGTTCACTCTTAATATTTGTTCTATACTTTATCGTACTATTTACTATCATTTTGTCAACTCCCAAAATCATTCATGTCAGTTGTAAGTGAATGGGAGTCTGAGCAGAAATTTCTCTGTTAAATTGTATGGGGTATTTATATATGTATGGTCAGTTTCAGTGACTGTTTATCATTGGATTTATTTGATATGTCACATTGTAAGCTTAGCAGGGTCCCACACAGCAATCTATCAATGTTCTGACCTGGCCTATTGTTTGTTGATTAAACTTTGATCTCTCCTAATTAGTTAGACTGTTGTTATTACCTCCCACTCACCCCCACCCTCCACACAACATTGCTTCTGCTATTAGCACCACCAGAACAATAATGGAAGGTTAGGAACTATTTTTTTATACGAGACTAAAATTACTTCTAAAGTACATTATTTACTTTACTTTGTTGTTTATTTCTACTAAGTTAGCTAGAACAGTTTATACAACCTTTTCAGTTTTGTCATTGACAACAAACATAGTGATTCTATCATTCACTCCTAAAATCTGTAACTCCAAAGTCCCTTCTCGGCATTCAAGCAGCATTGTAAAGGAATTTTGGGTCTGTCCTGATGCCATAGTGATAAAACAAAGCCAAGAAGCATTCAAGGTTGCACACAATTTTAAATCTTTGAACAAATGCAGGCAGTCACAACTCGCAATATACACAATGCAATGCTTTTTGCCGCAAAGTAGTCACTTTTCTAAAAGAGTAATAACATCATTAGTTTTGCATACAAAACATTTTCCTTTATACCATTTTACTAGACAATGTCTAAATATGTGATATGTACACAGCTTTTGACAGAAAATATTTTGAGCCAAATGTTTAAGAAAAACTGCTATTTTTTATTGGCACAGTCAGCCACATCTGTTATAATTTTCTATTTCTTTGTATGTATGTAAGTAATTTTTTTTACATTAGCCTCATTATACTACCTTCCTTTTTCACATACTACTCTCTGCTGTATGGAAGACTCAGTTGAGGGGGAGGTAACTGTGCTTTGCACCTCTATGTTAAAGCTATTTCCATCATGACAAAATACCATATTTTGGGCTGAACTTACTAGATATGGGAAAATAATGGAGATTATAATGTATTTTCTGGCTCTTTCTGTAGATGTATAGCTCTGCACTTCTATTTTAATGAATATTATTCATATTTCAGTACAGACACACAAAAACAATTACATAACCTGTTGTCGCGCATTCTTCCAAGTAATTTAACTCCGCAGGAGCACATATACTTCAGAGAAATCATAAATAAACATACTGTTATGAAAGGTGAATGCTGCCAATGGAACAGTCTTACAAATAGTGATCAACAATTCTTTTGATAGCTAGAATGTAAATTGTCAAAAGAGCGGATCATTCTTTTCTCTTGGCATACCAATTCCCCTAGCCAAAATCAGAGTTATTCTGCCTTTATTAACTGAAGGTGAATATAGTACATGCTTCGTCTTTCATGGATTTTCACAACAGGAAGAACATTTTTACATTCATGGGATTGAAACATTCTAATTAGTTCACAAAGTTTGCTTCAGTTAACAATACAGTTTTTCCTCTTAATTTCTCATGTTTCCACTGAATATTAAAAGTGCATCAGTATGACGTGTTTCTTTTCTTTTTGCAGGTCTCAATTTGCATGGTAAAATATTAGGATTAATTGACCGGTCATGCTGATAGAAGTACTAGCTTGAACCTGATCCAGATTCTAATCCTGATCTAAGTGCACAAGATATCGACTTTGACGGACAGATTTAGCTGCCGCAAGAGTTGTGTTTTGTGGTATGTACTCATTACAAGCCAAGCAGTTGAAATGATGCCATATCTGGGACTGAATTGTTCACTCTTAATATTTGTTCTATACTTTATCGTACTATTTACTATCATTTTGTCAACTCCCCAAATCATTCATGTCAGTTGTAAGTGAATGGGAGTCTGAGCAGAAATTTCTCTGTTAAATTGTATGGGGTATTTATATATGTATGGTCAGTTTCAGTGACTGTTTATCATTGGATTTATTTGATATGTCACATTGTAAGCTTAGCAGGGTCCCACACAGCAATCTATCAATGTTCTGACCTGGCCTATTGTTTGTTGATTAAACTTTGATCTCTCCTAATTAGTTAGACTGTTGTTATTACCTCCCACTCACCCCCACCCTCCACACAACATTGCTTCTGCTATTAGCACCACCAGAACAATAATGGAAGGTTAGGAACTATTTTTTTATACGAGACTAAAATTACTTCTAAAGTACATTATTTACTTTACTTTGTTGTTTATTTCTACTAAGTTAGCTAGAACAATTTATACAACCTTTTCAGTTTTGTCATTGACAACAAGCATAGTTATTCTATCATTCACTCCTAAAATCTGTAACTCCAAAGTCCCTTCTCGGCATTCAAGCAGCATTGTAAAGGAATTTTGGGTCTGTCCTGATGCCATAGTGATAAAACAAAGCCAAGAAGCATTCAAGGTTGCACACAATTTTAAATCTTTGAACAAATGCAGGCAGTCACAACTCGCAATATACACAATGCAATGCTTTTTGCCGCAAAGTAGTCACTTTTCTAAAAGAGTAATAACATCATTAGTTTTGCATACAAAACATTTTCCTTTATACCATTTTACTAGACAATGTCTAAATATGTGATATGTACACAGCTTTTGACAGAAAATATTTTGAGCCAAATGTTTAAGAAAAACTGCTATTTTTTATTGGCACAGTCAGCCACATCTGTTATAATTTTCTATTTCTTTGTATGTATGTAAGTAATTTTTTTTACATTAGCCTCATTATACTACCTTCCTTTTTCACATACTACTCTCTGCTGTATGGAAGACTCAGTTGAGGGGGAGGTAACTGTGCTTTGCACCTCTATGTTAAAGCTATTTCCATCATGACAAAATACCATATTTTGGGCTGAACTTACTAGATATGGGAAAATAATGGAGATTATAATGTATTTTCTGGCTCTTTCTGTAGATGTATAGCTCTGCACTTCTATTTTAATGAATATTATTCATATTTCAGTACAGACACACAAAAACAATTACATAACCTGTTGTCGCGCATTCTTCCAAGTAATTTAACTCCGCAGGAGCACATATACTTCAGAGAAATCATAAATAAACATACTGTTATGAAAGGTGAATGCTGCCAATGGAACAGTCTTACAAATAGTGATCAACAATTCTTTTGATAGCTAGAATGTAAATTGTCAAAAGAGCGGATCATTCTTTTCTCTTGGCATACCAATTCCCCTAGCCAAAATCAGAGTTATTCTGCCTTTATTAACTGAAGGTGAATATAGTACATGCTTCGTCTTTCATGGATTTTCACAACAGGAAGAACATTTTTACATTCATGGGATTGAAACATTCTAATTAGTTCACAAAGTTTGCTTCAGTTAACAATACAGTTTTTCCTCTTAATTTCTCATGTTTCCACTGAATATTAAAAGTGCATCAGTATGACGTGTTTCTTTTCTTTTTGCAGGTCTCAATTTGCATGGTAAAATATTAGGATTAATTGACCGGTCATGCTGATAGAAGTACTAGCTTGAACCTGATCCAGATTCTAATCCTGATCTAAGTGCACAAGATATCGACTTTGACGGACAGATTTAGCTGCCGCAAGAGTTGTGTTTTGTGGTATGTACTCATTACAAGCCAAGCAGTTGAAATGATGCCATATCTGGGACTGAATTGTTCACTCTTAATATTTGTTCTATACTTTATCGTACTATTTACTATCATTTTGTCAACTCCCAAAATCATTCATGTCAGTTGTAAGTGAATGGGAGTCTGAGCAGAAATTTCTCTGTTAAATTGTATGGGGTATTTATATATGTATGGTCAGTTTCAGTGACTGTTTATCATTGGATTTATTTGATATGTCACATTGTAAGCTTAGCAGGGTCCCACACAGCAATCTATCAATGTTCTGACCTGGCCTATTGTTTGTTGATTAAACTTTGATCTCTCCTAATTAGTTAGACTGTTGTTATTACCTCCCACTCACCCCCACCCTCCACACAACATTGCTTCTGCTATTAGCACCACCAGAACAATAATGGAAGGTTAGGAACTATTTTTTTATACGAGACTAAAATTACTTCTAAAGTACATTATTTACTTTACTTTGTTGTTTATTTCTACTAAGTTAGCTAGAACAGTTTATACAACCTTTTCAGTTTTGTCATTGACAACAAGCATAGTTATTCTATCATTCACTCCTAAAATCTGTAACTTGCAAAGTCCCTTCTCGGCATTCAAGCAGCATTGTAAAGGAATTTTGGGTCTGTCCTGATGCCATAGTGATAAAACAAAGCCAAGAAGCATTCAAGGTTGCACACAATTTTAAATCTTTGAACAAATGCAGGCAGTCACAACTCGCAATATACACAATGCAATGCTTTTTGCAGCATGGGTTTTATAGTACCTACCTCCAGGGGAAGGGGCTAACTTTGTACAAATGTATACACGAGTTGTACATTCTTGGATAAGTTTTTGCATTTAGCTCGGGCTTTTTGCACACTGTATAAATAATGTTTTACCTCGAATCATGAAACTTGGTGAGGGATGCATCTTAATGAATACTACACCTTCATAAAAAAGGTAGGTCACTGTGTCCCATATTTCATGCTTCACTGACTTAGTTTCATTTTGTGTTTTAAGATTATTTCTCAAGGTCTGTTTATGATAGAATCATCAATCTAAATGACTGTGTGCATCTTTATTAGTACCAGACCCTTATCACAAAAAAATGTCACTGTTGCCTAAGATTTCACATTTTATGAGCTTACTTTAAGTTTTTGCATTTAGCTCATGACCGAGTGGTCTAAGGTGCTCTCCTTTACAGATCACCGACATCTCATATCAGTCTGCATAGGTTCGAGTCTTGGCTCAACTAATGTGGGTATGTGAGAAAGCTTGCCAGTAGCTTCCTGTGGGTCAGTAGTTTTTCCGGGGTCATTCCGGGTTCTTCCCCCACCAAATATACTGGCCACCATGTATAGCCTATCATGTGCTGAAAAATGGCGTTAAATCCACACAACCAACCAAAAGCTCAAAACCAAATAGGGTTTTTGCACCCTGTATATATACAGTACTGTTACACCTAGATTAATGAAAGTTGGTGAGGGGATGCTTCTTGATGAGTACTACTTCATCACAAAAGCAGGTCACTGTGATCCACATTTCATGCTTCATTGACTTTTTGCTTAAATTTTGTTTTAAAAAGTTTATTATCAAGCTCTGTTCATGGTAGAATCATCAAACTTGATGATTATATGCATAGTTATTAGTACCACACTGTTACAACAAAAGAAGGTCATGGTGACATACATTTCATATTTTACTGGCTTAGGTTAGTTTTTGCATTTAGCTCATAACCAAATAGGTTTTTAGCACCCTGTATACATTCTAGTTTACAAAATTTCATGAAAGTTGATGAGCGGATGCATCTTGATGACTACTACATCCTTGTCACAAAAATAGGTCACTGTGACCTATATTTAATGCTTCACTTTCTTGAATTCCATTTCAAGCACTGTTTATGCCAGAATCATGAAAAAATGATTGTATACATCTTTATTAGAACCACACCTTTACAGGAAAAGGTCATTGTGACCTACAGCTCACATTTTACTGGCTTTTGTTAAGCTCATGATCAAATTGTTTTGTTTTTTTTTTCTACTGTATAATACTATTATACCTGGAATCATGAAATTTGGTGAGAGGATGCATCTTGATGAGTACTACACCCTTATCTTAAAAATAGGTCACTGTGATTCATATTTCACACTTCACTGACTTTGGTTCAGCTTGATGTTTTGTAGTATTCATACATGAATCATTACACTAGATGATTGTATACATCTCTCTTAGTACTTACTACACCCATACTCAGTGTTCTGATTCACACAAAAATGTATGTGAATTGTGCATTATCAGCACTTTGCATCTACAAAATATCAGCCTGATAATGTGCAGTCCAAGTACATAAATTGAACCTCGTGCATGCACTAAATTACAGCTAAGAACTGTATTTGCAGCTGGAGGATTGGTGTTACTCAATTTTTACTGATTTCTGAATGATAGTAAATAAAATCTGATGAAATATGGCTGATGTGTAACTCTTGTACAGTCGCCATGTTGGCCATGAGGTTAGGACTGGCTCCTTGTCTTATTGTACTAACATGCTTTCATTACACAGTACAGATCCAGAAAGAAACATTGAGATAAACAAATTCTGGAGTGGCACATGGGATTCCTGAAGCAATGGTATTCATAATTAAGGGTTAAGAAAAGATAAGACTAATTTCATTCTGAAGAAAAAAGAAGAGGACACTTTTATAATACTTGGAGTTGTTAAATAACTTACTACTGAATCCATTTGTACATCAGCATTACTTTTCTGAAGTACTAAATGCAAACGAGTTATGAAATGTTTTTATTTATTTGCAGATTTATTTATTACTTTATTATTTTACTTTTCTTCAGTGCAATGAAACTATTTTGTTTTTTTCACTATGGGCATCCCCAATATTTGTGTTGTACTTTCATTTTAGCTAGCTAAGGAGTACAAAAACCCTCAATCCGAATGTACACAGCAGATAATTTGCTTTGGGGAAATTGTTTGTTAAAGAATTTCTTATTGCTTTCTCATCATCGGTTCCAAATGTCAAATTTTGTGAGTCTAGTTTTTCTCTAACATGGGAAAAGAAATGGTGATAAGTACGCTGCTCACCATCCCAGTGAAGACAAAGAGGTCCTAGAAAAATTGGATATTGGTTAGATTTTCTGCTAACCATGCTTCTGTTCTTATAACACATTGTTGTTACAAACACTTTACCATGATTAAACGTTCTGTCAATGCCTATCACACTGCCTTCCTCCCCCAAAGAGTTTTTTTAAGTCTAATATTTGATCGTCAGTCTACAAAATTATAATTGGTTGTTTGCCTTTCGTCATTGTAACACCCTGGACGAAAGGGTTGTCATGTAGCTCTCCTATTATTGTCAATATCTCGTCCGCAATATTGTTTCCAGGCACCCTCTGAGGTATTTTCTTTTTGTTTTCTCTGTGGATTTTATCCTGGAGTTGGCGACCTGATTTAGGGGCCATGAAACTGTCATCATCGGCCATCTTGCTTACCACTTCCGTCGCCTTCTTCCTCCCTACATTTTCGTATGCCATTTGGAGGATACGTGGATCCGTTCTTGTGTATGATTCACCACTTTTCGAGTTTCCATGCGGATGATTTGAATTTGATTTCTTTACACCTAAATACTTAATCACTGCGAGGGTTTTTAAATGGCTAAGCCATTCGGGTGCTTCAGTTACAGTAGTAACTCTCTTCCTGTAGCTCTCGTCGTCTTTTAGCTTAGTGTAGTAGCGATGAAGAGTTAATATATCTGTGGGTTGAGGATCAATTGAAACATATGTTAACTTTTTTTCCACGATCTTTTTCAGGAAATGTGACCATTTTTCTTGAAAATATTTTTTAATTTGTTTTCCTTAGTTACAATGAATACCTGGTTTACAGTGGTGCCCGAGTTAGAGTCCCATGGCCCACAGTCGTCGGGAAAGTCGTTGCGTTTTCCACCTTCACTCTGTTGATGCCTCACTACAACGTGAACATTGCTTTTGTGTCCCAAAGGTACTCTTTCTGCTGGCCCATCTTCACTTAAAAGCGTTTTAAATAGTTCGTCATTTTCCAAGAACCTGTTTCCTGGATTTTCCTTAACTTGTTGGCGCTCGATACTCAGGGATACAATGGCAAGGGACTGGTCTTTTTCTTTGGTAAAAGAGATATCCGCTTCATTATCACTGTCCGCATCAGTTAAATCTTGAAGATTATCGAAGTTGTTCGATGACGACAAGTCACTTTCCAGTGATATTAATGATACATTAGAGCAACACCTTTTGGGGGGTAAACTCCCTGTAGATGCCACTGAAGTGGAAGATGAAAGTCTGCGTTTGTGGCTAACGCCATATTCAACAGTATTGTCATCCGTTGATGGATACGCTAACATATGTACCACATGAATAACAGCTGCGAAGTGGTTGACGGCGTACCACTTTCCCGGTCCTGGTGTTGGTACGTCTCCACTCTTGTACCAAAGGATTGCTAGCTGCCGTCTGTTCTCAAAATCTCCAGATGGTTGGAATTCGGTGTTCAAAGTTTTGTAGGCGATATCGTTTGTCCCATTTGCGTATGGGTATATAACTCTTATTTTCATGTTAACCGCATCTGCCAAAGCTATAATTGTCTACGCATTGGAGAATTTTCCGATGACGGCAGAGTCCAGACAAGACTGTGCGTAACTGCTAGAAAGCAGTTGTATTTGAGATCTCTGTGGATGCAGCATGTATTGTTCCCAGCTTGTAACAAGTTTTATACACGTGTATTACCTTAGTTTCACTGACATGGTTTCGTTACCACAAAGCAAGATAGAGACGGCATTGAAGAGGCAGTCTCCATCACCGCTTGTCGTCAGGGGGATTCCATTTATGTGGTCAACGTAATTGTCCATCACCTCAGCAGCGACTGGATCAACGTCTGGCAAATAAGACGTTGGCTCTTCTGGAATTTGTAATTTCACTTTGAACATTAGCTCTCGCTGAACAGCCTCTTTTAGTTTCTCTATGTTCTTTGATGCAGCCGCCTTGAGAGAAAAGAAAACCGCATTAAAATAGTCGATTAATACTGGAATTAATGCAGATTTTGAGTTTGTTAAGGCATTGGTAATATGCAAATAACGCGCATAGACAGGTAAAGCCGGCACAGACAATTTAAAATGACAACAGTGTCTTCGTCGTTTGCTGTAAATACCTATTTGCACCGAACATTGTAATGAATTATGTTAAATATTCAATAAAGCAGTTTGTCAAAACAATTGAATATCATCATTTGTAAAGTTTTTTATGTCATTTAAAACATCAGCAGAAAGTTTCTTGTGAGTATATATTTTATATGTACATATGGTAAGTACTAGAAAAACTAAATGCATATATATAGGAACCTCAGAGAACGATTCATCCAAGAAAGTAGCAAATTAAGAGAAACCACCGCAACAAAAACGATCATATAAATAGATTTTCTTTTCAAAATTCTTTTTGATTTTTTACGGAAAAAACAACACATAAATATCAGAGGGTGGGAACATGAACACATAAAAGTCTTTGAATGTTTCGAACAAAGAGCCATGGGGGGGGGGGGACACACTCGAGGCCAATAGCTAATTATATCTAAATGTCGAAGATGTGCCCACAAATAAAAATTAACAATCTTATAGAATATAGATATCTGCAATTAAGTATGCAAATTAGGGACATATATATGTCGTCCCGGACTCTGTCGATAATTTCCGAGCAAATGGTAATTGGAGATGTTCGTTACGTTTCGTACAACGAATTTCTAGTTGCTTTAATAATTTAACGTATTTAATTTTGACCCAGAACTTAACTTGGCAATGAATTAAAACATTTATTTAGTAGTAAATGTATCACGTGCTTGTCTCTGGACAGTATTTGGGAGTATTTGGGTAGTGTTTGGGAGTATTTGGATATATTTGGGCAGTATTTGGGTATATTTGGGTGTATTTGGGTAAATCGTGCCACCCCTAATATCAGGTCCGTGAAAGATTAAGGTCCACTGTGGGAATGTGGATTTTCCATTAAACATGATGTGTGTACTGTAGGTGCGATATTATTGGCAGATAAGGTGTAGACGGTAGTCTAGCAAATGTCAATTACTGGTGCATAGTCAATTTTTTATGGACAGCGTGCACTCAGTAGGAAATTATTATGAAGGCGAATCAAGGATAATTAAGACTGATGATCCAGCTAAATCAACATACATCTTAACAACGCACAGGTTGGAATTTGTATGCATCAAAAATGTATCAAATTTAAATTCCAAGTGTCAAAACCCGAGGATACGTGTATATTGAGGACCTTGGATTTTGTTTTAAACTAGTTTAGAAATGTTTTCGACTGCCATTTTCACAACAGTCAAAATGCTACATTTCAAATAAAATGGTCTGTAGACATTCTGGATGGTTACAGAATGTTAAACCTAGAGTGTCTGAAAAAGCATGTCAGTGACATCTCAACTCACTCTGCTTTATGTCAGGGAGCCCCAACGATAGAGAATGGTGGCAGTCCTGTAACTTTGCTTTCGGAAAGTCATAAAAGGGGACTAGCGAGCATTTTATGATGCATTTGCCATGGTCGCAATAAAAAATTTCAACTTCGACTGAATACAGCCAGGCAGGCATAGATACAGACAGATATACAGAATATCTTGTGCTTCTCATAAAATGCCACTTACATCTAGTACAGACCTCCATACCTTTTATTAGGTTCTACTTTCCAGGTTTTATTGATGAACTAAAATGTCTTAGATTTACAAAGTCTTTAGAGACAAACAGCTTATGTTCAATTGCTCAAAGTTTTAAAGAAAATCTACTTCTCCCTGCCACTCATTGGATTATTTACAAGCCTCAGTGACATTTTTGTTTTAGCACATACAAACTCCATATTGATGCACACTGCTTCAGTCTGCAGACAAATGGTATGGAATTTATTCTTTCACAAACTCACTGCCAAATACTTTACAGCAGGAAGCAGGACATCACTATTACTAAAATATATAGCCATTTCTTCAGAGCACCATCTCCCACCCACCATGAATTAACTGCACATTACCAATAGCCCTTAAGCATTTCCAAAGTATAATTTTAACCATTTAACTTTATCATTTTGTTAGAGGATTGGGGAGGGGCACCGACTTTTCCTCACTCCCTTTCAAATCCACCCTTGCATTATACATACTTCCGTGAATGCAAGGCCAGATTAGGGGGGGGATTTTTGAAATTGTTCCTGGGACTTCTACCAGCTTAAAGGTGGTGCAAATGCAGCAGTTGCTCCAAAGCCCCCTCAATGCAAGTAATTTTAAATTTATGGTGTTCATTTATTTCGGTGGGGGGGGGGGGGGGGGGGGGGGGGGGCCTTTTTGAAATTGTTCCTGAGACTTCTACCAGCTTAATCCGGTGTTGCATGGATGGGAAATGTAACTAAATAACATCTTTAAAAATCTGTATTAAGGGCCGGTTTAACAGCTAGACAAACTAGGCGGTCGCCTAGGGCGGCAAAATTGGGGGAGGGGGGAGGCGGCAAAAAACTAATTAAAAAAGAAAGAGAAATAGCGTAAATTAGAAGATAATAAGCGTCTAAAAATAGATAGAAAAAAACAGAAGAAAAGAATAAATGTACAATATTCATTTTCAAAAGTTAACTGTGGGGGTGGGGTGATGGCTAAAGGTTTGCCTAGGGCGCCATATACCCTTGCGCAGGACCTGTCTATATTGTATACATTGCACAATGTTCGTCTTTGAATTGTAGACTTTGTTTAATACTCCCTATATTACATCAAGAAAGTCGAAGACGAACACTTGTACTTTCCCTATTCAAATTTAAAATGCACGTGCAACATCGGTCAGATCTTTAAGATGCAATTTTGACTATCCTAAATTTAAGTATCTCATTACCAAAACTTTGCATTGACGTGACAATAGGTTCTAATGGCAGCATACAGTTCTAAATCAATGTATAAATCATTAAAAATACTCACTTGTGACAAACTCCTCCCAACGCATTAACTAAGAATGACCTTCTTCAAAGATGGACACCCCTTGGAGATCAGGGGGTAACATTTGCGTGCGAAATGTTTTATTACTAATCACTAAAACACGGACCTCCTTCTTGGAACATGTGACGGAAAACTTCGAGACCGACAAATTCATTTTCGTTAGAGTGGACTGGGATTTTCTCTCGACCCAGGATTTTGAGGGTTTTTTTTAACATATTTTTTTTTTTTTTTTTTTTTTTTACTGCAAGATATTTTTTTATTGCAACTAATATCATGGATATAATAGGTTGAAGATATTAAAAACAAAAGTAGAAATCTTTCGGTTACAGTTCTAAATCAAACGATAATGCTTATATTGTACTGACTATTGAGGATTGCAACTGCCATAAACTCTGTGCTATTGCTAATCATTTTAATACCTTCTTCATTAATGTAGCATCTACTCTCTTGGAGAAATTGCCACAACCTTCAAAAGCATATACACTACAACAGTTTCAACAATTTAGCAAGAGTTTTACAGTGTAAGAAATGTTCATAATAACACACTCCAACTTCAACCGCTAAGTGGGGATTTTGTTTACAAAGAATTTAGTAACCTTAATCCATGTAAAAAGTACAGGCCTTGACAATATCGGCTAGTGCGTCAGCAATAAGATTTAAACAAACCTCCAAAATATTAAACCACCCAAATCCGACTGTGGGAACTTGCCTCTCTCCTTTAAGCTATTGACGTCACTTTGAAGGATCGTCCAGTTGATTTTTATTTTGGCTTCCTCACCCCACCCCACCCCCGCTAGTGTTTTGACGATTCCAGTTACATACATTGTAAGTTGTCTATATCAAGAGGTATTGTGCCTGATTAGACCAACATGTTGTTCTCCGCCTTTTTTTTTTTTTTTTTTTTTTAACTTTTATCTTTCTTCTGATTGGGACTGGTGGCAGACCAGTCACCAGTCATGTCAGAAAAAAAATGTCGGAGAACAACTTGTTGGTCTAGTGCCAGATGAATTTAAATTAGCTAGAGCTAGTCCTCTTTACAAAAAGGATAGTAAGCTGCTGCCAACAATTAAAGGCCTGTTAGTATACTCAGTATTGTGTCCAAGATTTTAGAAAGAGCAGTCTATGTTCAACTTGAACACCTTTTAGGTAAGAATAACAGTAGTATAGTGTGCCACTTGAGGGTCTAAGGGAAACCTGTGTTAAAAGGGGTAACAAGATTATAGGGTCTATGGTAATTTAACATGGACAAAACTGTCCATAAGTAGTGGAGGATGGCGATTGAGGGGTCTACGGGAGTCCCATATTAAGAAAGGTCAAACATTTATAGGAGTCTATGGAAATTTAACTGGGGAAAATTTGTCCCTATAAAATGTGAGCGACAATATTTTATGTGGACAAACGGGAATTCAACATAGGCGCCATCCTGGTTCATAGCTACATTGTAACAGTGTAGCAATATCATTCACCTATCACAATACATGTATGTAAATGCATTTTAGTGGGCAAGTCTTTCAATATTAAACGGCATTGTGTACAACTTAAAATGAGCATTCTGCACCGTGTACTGTAGCTGAGCTGACAAGTTGCACGCGATGTAGTGCAGATGGGATAAAAAAAAAATTTAAAAAAATTTGCACAGAATCGGCAAGGGAGCAGATTCCAAACCGCACAAGTTATAGTCGCCATGTCAATTTGCACACGAAATTCTTCTGTTATGGTAGAAGTATGTTCTGTGTAACGATTTACAAAACCGCATCTTAAAATTCGTTAATAAAATTAGACACCCCCCACCCACCCCCACCCCACCCCCGGTTTTTTCCGTATCGAACAAGTTGTTAAAAGGCATGTAGGACAATTTTGCATTTGGGTAATGTTTTACATAGACAGTTTGATCTAAACGTCCAATTCACACTAAGAGACAAGGGAATCTGCAGGAAACGTCATAAATCATGAAGAAAAAAACCCTGACATCGAATTAAAATCAATATCAAAGTGCGCCAACGACATGTCTATTTTCTCTTGGGGTCAGAATATCAATGTATTTTTAAATTATCAAAATTATCAAATATATAATGCATTTATGGGTATTTTCAAAGAACGCAAACGAGAAAAGTTGAATGAAGGGGAAGAACTTTACCACATCAAGGTTAAGGATTTTCCGGAGAAACAAAAAAAAAATATAAATAAATAAATAAAAAATAGCGCATATTTCCTCACTAGCTCAGAATAGGAGGCCTCCGTGGTAGAAAAGTCTAATAAAACACTAAAAATAGCATGTGGAAATGCTTTGCACAGAGCGAAATGAAAAATGTGTAGATGTTTCCTAAGCTGATCGAGGGATATAATAACACTTATCATAAATCCATAGATGTGACTCCAACTGAAGCTAGAGATCCTAACAGTAGGACAAATTCTGAAATAATTTATTGGTTTATTTGACAACTGGAACACCTAAATATAAAATGGGTCATGGATTTCAAGTATAATTGTAATTTTACAAAATGGTTGCTTCCTAAATTTGCAGAAGAAAATTTCAAAATCAGACAGGTGGTATTAGGCGGTCTGTTTGTCTGCAAATTGGATGACTTAAAGGGGGGGGGGGGGGCTACTGACGGAATATTTGAAGCCCAGATTGAAAAACGAAATAAAAAATACCAAAAGTGCAGGCAGTGCGTTATTTTGATAAAATCAAACTGGTATCGTAATGAAGGAAATATAAAGGTGAGGGAAATCAATCAGAAAATAATTGCTTTAGAGGAAAAACTGTAACAAGAGGATCGATGTAAAATCACAAGAAAAGTAAGTTTTATACTAATTTTGTATTGAATAAATAGTATCGAATAAATAATACTAAAATAAATGCCTACAATAATTGATTCTCCAATTCCAAAAGAAAAGAAGAAAATTAAAAATCATCTTAAAGACTTTTTTCCAAATAGAGGAGAAAATAATAGAGTAAACGTATGAAATATAAATAGAATTAACGTCAGAAGGCTACAGCACTAGTTTAATAAAGTTTTAAACGAGTACAGATTTCATGTAAAAAATAATCAGGATTTGTATTTATTTTTCCAATGTGTCGACTGATACTTTAGGAAAATAATAAGTAGCACCATTCGAGATTTTGGTTCGGTGAAAGTCCAGCTAGGTTTATCGAATACACTCGGAAAAATTTACAGAAGACAATTTACGTTTTGGGGGTTCATATCACAAAACAAAGGCTTTAAACATCATCAACATAAACAAAATTGAAATGCGAAAAGGTACTTGATAGACTATTGGGCAAGGAGGTAAGTCAAGATACAAACTTTTTTTTTTTTTTTTTTGTTGCTTGGATAGGATATTTAAAATACATGTAAATAGATAGCAGCCAATGAGAGGAAGACATACGCTGGTCTTGGCGTTAAACAAACAAACAAACAAACAAACAAACAAACAAACACCCCAAAACATATGTTTCTTTGACACCGTGGAATCTGTGCTAAACCCTCCAAGAGATCATCCATGCAGACCATCAAAATATAACCATAACAGATATACACATTGTCCCCCCACCCACCCCCAAATCTGCCACCTGAAAAACAAAACACTAAACAAACAAACAAACAAGCAAAAAAAAAAAGATGTTTCTTTCACATCGTAGAATCTGTACTAAACCCACCAAGAGATCACCCATATAGACCATAAAAAATATAACCAGGACAGATATACACATTGGTTTCATATATGCCCGATCACATAGACGAAATTGATGAATTTGAAAATGAATTCAGCGTATCTATGAATGTATTAGAAATCGGGCACCAGTTTAGCGGGTAACTGGCGCAGTATGATTATCACAGGGTTTTAATGCGAAACTATGCGCTTAGAGTTATTGCCTGGTTTTCAAAAGCCAAAACGTATTGGATATTTGAGATGAAATTAAAAAGTTTAGCTTATCAGATTTTCTTCAAATTTTGTGTAGAGAAAGGCAAATGCAGGTACTTAATTCTCCATTGTATGAAAATTCGTTTGTCAGAAAAGGTACAGTGCAATAATAATAATAATAATAATGACTTAGTATAACGCTTAATCTTTAAAAGTTCTAAGCGCTTTACAATATTAGTTAACACATAAGGGGATATATATATATATATATATATATATATATATATATATATATATATATATATATATATATATATATATATATATATATATATATATAAACAAAATTTAAAAAAAAAAACAAAACAAAGCATGGTGAAAATAGTTTAGGGTAAAGAAACATTGTTAAGTCTTGTTACGTCTGTACGTGCAGCTGAAAGAGGCGAGTTATTAGAGCGCTCTTGAACGAAATCATGGTGTCGTTGTGTCTAAATACAAGAGGCAATTCGTTCTAGGTAGATGGACCCTGATATGCAAAAGAACGTTGTCCGTATTACTTGTTTTTAACGTGAGAATAATGAGAATATGAGTGTCATAAGAGGAGTGCAAGATTCGAGAAGGGATGAACACATTGGTGAGGTCAGATAGGTATTTCGGACTGTTGTCAATCATCTAAATGTAACAGAGAGAAGAGATTTTGTGTTTAATTCTGGAGCGAATGGGTAGTCAGTGGAGGGTACCGAGCAGGGGGGATGAGTGCTTAGTTTAACAGCAGTGTTTTTAACTTTTTGAAGTTTCTGTATTTAGACAAACAAGATAGAAGAGAATTACAATAGTTAAGTCTAAGGAACACACAAGTGTTTTAGTGGCATCAACAGAAAAAAAGTTTTGAAAAATACAGAATTTCGGCTATTTTTATAAGCATTTTTGCTGGTTCACAAGCTGAATTTAAACGGGTGCGGAAAAATTCTGACTTAAAAATAGGATAAAACCATAAACTAGACAGATAGAGAATTTTTATTTTGGATCGTAAGAGATGAAAAAGATCTCGGTATTGCGCAGTTTTTACCGGAAAGATTGAACCTCATGCATACGACATACGTGTGAGGATGTGAAATTTTTTTAAAACTGTGGAGCGTAAACTATGGCAAAGGTCTCAAATATATATATATATATATATATATATATATATATATATATATATATATATATATATATATATATATCCTTGTAAATGATAGAACAAGCATTTACTGATTATGTCACGAAAAATCCAACTTCAGCATTTGGTTTTTAATTTTTTTGTTTTTAAATTGTTTGTGACGGTCTTTTTTTAAACTTAGCCTGCTTTCTGTATGTGTTTTATTTTACAATTGTGTTATGTAATAGTGATGTCATTTATTAGTTTTGTAGCTTTTAGATGTAGAATTGTCTCCTTTTGTAAGTTGCGTTCTTGGACTTACTTAGCCTTAGTCTGTATTTTATTCTATCTATTTAGCTTGCATGCTTGAAGTTGTAGCTGGGTCTACTTAGACTTCAGCTTGTTTATCCTTTGTTTGCTTTACTGGCAACCTCATTTAGCTTTGTTCTCGTGTAATTTTATTTATTATCTTTTAACCATGACTTATATCGTTGTACATGTAAATTCTCAATCTAATTACCAGTATACTATTATTATTATTATTTTATTATTTATCTTATGATTATTATAATCTGTCAAATAGCACTTGTGGTATATGCGCACTCCTACATGCCATTTTTTTTATTATTAAAAAAACAGCCTTTTGGCTCTGACTTTGACATCATTACTTTTATTTCATTTAATCAAAGTTTACGACAACCTCATATCTAGTGATGGTTTTGCTCGATCATCCAACAAAAAGCTAGGTGATAATCCAAACAGGTAAATGTATGAGATTTGAGGCTAAACGTTTGCTAGCTTCAGTAAGCATAAAATTATTTTGATAGTAACATATTGTTTCTGCTAAAATCGTCTCTTAGTGACCTTACAGAAAAGAGTCTGCAGTGGCGAATAATTTTAATTCCTGCCCAAGTGTCCGACTAATACATGAAAGACGCTTGGTTAAATTATGAAAATTTAGCATTTCGGAGACAAGGAGCAGCTTGGGATTTGTGTCGACGTGTGTTCGGATAGAATTATGTAATGTTTAAGTTATTTTGATCACGCTATATAATTTGAATCGTTCATCTACCTGTATACGTTAAATTTCAAAATATCACTGTTATTCTTATTTCAGTCTAGGTTATCATTCCGGTAAGTCGAATTCTTTGACTCGAAAACACGTTACACTATTGTACAGCTGAGCAAATTTGAGTTGTCATGGTCTTTATTGTCTTAATATAACATGACAATGACAAATAAAAGAGTGTACATCAAGAATAGGTTATAAGCGTTCACTGTATGCTCATAAATGAGTAACGTACTTCGGTGAATGACCTATTTTCGCGAAGACCGTGTCAGGTTATGAGGGTGGGGGTGGGGGTGGTCGTAAGTTCGTGCACAGGAACTCGTATAGTTGCTTACAATTTATCTATAAATAATACATGTGATGTAAATATTGAACACAAAGGAAGGCACTTCTGAGACCTGTTGAAAAAATCAACACTTACATCTCGGGCTGCACTTCGCGTAACATAATAAATTTAGCACCAATGTTTAGCTCAGATATTCCGCTTTTCATGTCAGCACAAAATTCTACTTACTTTCCCACCTTTGAGGAATGCCAACCCGTTTCTCTACATTACCCATCCAATGGCCATGATTGTGCCAGTTTGGCATCACGGCGCTATGTCCTGAATGGAGTATTGTGTTCTCATTGGTCAATTTAAATTGTGCAGACACATACTAAATAGGACCGAAGTGCATCATTTTCAGTTTGTGAGTCTTTTCTTACTATCTTTATTTTATATGTTCAGTATTCCATTCAGTATTCCATTCAGAACGTTCTCTGTCAAGTTGAATTTGTGATAGGAAAATTCAAGTCCAATATCAGTGCTAAACATTTGTACTAGTTTTACTTTTTTGGCAATGCTTAACCTCCCAGATGTTCTTATTTATATTGTTACATGTGTATTTACAGGTAAACAAGCAATGATACAATGGATCTAAGCATTAGGGATGACATGCATTACAAGATGTTCAGAACAAATAACTGTAGATTAAACCTTGCATAAAATGTCTATTTATTAGAACTGCAGCCATATTGTATCATTATATGTATTTATATATAACGATAATTGTCTTTGATACAGTATGTATCACGATAGTAAATGGACCGTAAAATATGCAAGTGAGCCTATCTTTGTAAAACAAATATATCTTTTATCTTTGCAGAAATAGGCTGAATTTCTGGAACGAACTGAAACAAAGTTTTTCTTTCGTTCTATAATACTTTATATGTTCACTACACAGTGTTTAGATACCTAAAAATGATTTCTAGTTAGATTAATAATAAATCTGTTAGCAAGTGTTCAAATGCAAACAATACTCAGGTGGAAGAAAAAACTGTTTACTAGAATGGATTGAAATGTACATACTTTCTAACCTCAACAAGATAATAAAAACTGCAATCTCATGATAGACTAAAATTCTTTGTAAAGTGGAATTTAAAAACAAGTGTATATGCAGTGTATTAGAGCTTGACTGCACATTGGGCTAAGGGACCAAAATTATTGGCATATGAAACAAAACAAAACTGGTATGATTAATTAGCAGTATTTTAAATCGTTTCATTGTACTGAGTAAAGCAGATCCTCACGAACGACTCACCCTTTGATTTAAATCCAGCGAGTCAATCCAATTAAGGGAATGAAAGGCACCTCACCAACATTAGGGTAATTTTCCTTTATGAACTGAATAAATGGCAGTGAGGATTCTTTAATTTTTAATTTATTTTACAGAGGATTAACTTCCATGTCTGATATTGCATTTGAAGCAAAACAATTATGCTACCATATATACTCGCCTATAAGCCGATACCAACTGCAACCTGCATAGACCCATAATGCGCTTTCAGATCTGGGTCTATGCAGTTTGTAAAGACTAATCAGTAGAACAAACAACATAGACCTTGATCTGCCGGTGCATTATGCTATGTTGTTTGCATTTGGACCGGGATTATACGTGAGTGTATACGGTAATTAGGAGCTGTTTCTGTTCATATTTAAAGGAAAAAATGTATGTTATGATTGTTAGATGTAAATGGCCAACAGGCTGAACACATCTTTAATTCAAAATCGATTGATCGTTATGATCACTTTAGAAGCAAGATGATATTTACTATGAGGATAAAATGAGTTTATAAAATTATTTTCTCGAGGAAGTTAATATGAAAGATTCATAGAATGAAAATTCATGTGAAAGTGGAGGAGTAAAACATAAGACTGCCACTGAGTGTGAGGTAACTATTTCTCCATTGAGAGATAAGTCAGACTCTGTTCCCACAAAAATTGTCAAATGTGACACTACCAAGAGACTGAGAAATTTTCAGCCGCATTGGGTTGATAGTTATCCATGGCTTGAATTCATTGACGTGGAAAGAAGGAAAAATGTTTTACAGTTATTGTAAACAATATCCCAAACTGGCACAGGTTGGAAATTCAACCAATGTATTTGTCAATGTAACTGACAAATTCAGGATTGAACCAATGTAGTCTCATGACAATTCAGGACCTCACAAGGCTTGTGCAGCACAGTATATGCATGACACTAGCCAGCATGTGCATAAAATGCCTAAGTTTATAGTTGCTAACATTACACTAGAAAAGGCCGTTTCAGACTAAATGTGACTGAAATGAAAAAAAATGAAAGCTCTCTTTTACACAGGCTACAATCTTACCCGTTATGTAAAACCATTTTCTGATATGGAAATTATGTGTGCACTCCAGGAGAAGAATGCTGTTGAACTTGGTGGTAATAATAAGAATAGATTCAGGGCAAGAGACTTTGTTCTAACATTCGATCAAGTCTTAAGAGAAAAATTTAGGGAAAGTCTGAATTTCAGTAAATTTCTTTCCATTCTTGGTGAGTAGCATCGGAGCATTAAATGGTGCATATAAGATACATGGACAGCGGAAAACTGAAAACCTTTGATGTAAGATAATGTATAATATCAACCACAGTTTTGAAAAATTTAATTCTTTTAAGAAATAAATGTGTTGTACATTATTTCGTTTGTTCTTTCTATGGATTAAAGTGCATACATCTCGTCAAATCTTGACAAGTGATTAGAATTTTGGGACAAGTGAAAAGGTAGATGGGACAAGTGAATTTTCTGAAACCACTTGTCCTGGACAAGTGGATGAGAAAAAAAATGTGCTCAGCCCTGATGTGTATCAGTTACTTTAGTATAGTACATGTAGATATAATTGCTATACATCGTCTTATTGTTTACTTCAATTGAAGGTGTAAGCAACAGCAAGAACATTTTCATTTTTATCCAATTTATATCATTTGGTTCATGTTTCATTCTACTATTGTCCTGTATCGATAGTTTGAGTTGGTATCTTGATACACTGTCACTAGAGAAACTGTTGTGATTTACCAATGCATGGATGATGTTGAACAACCTCAGTTGTTCTGAATCGATAATTTGAATTGGTATCTTTTGTTTCAATTTTTGGTGAAGTTTTGAAAACTAAAAAAACATCACTTGCTTTATCTAGTGGCAGATGATTAACTATTTATATCTATTTGTAATTGCTATGATGTTATCTAGGTATTCCTATCAGTTAGAATTAATTACAATATATAGTTTTTGCTGTTTCTGATTGGAAGTCATATGGCCAAAATATATGGTGTAATGACCAAGAAGGGCATATAAAACTTAAGTGCTTTGAAATCCACATAGATAATGTACAGGACATGCATTTGGCGGTGGTGGTTCTGAAAGGCTAGGATGTTCAGGTTAGGACACATTCTGTGGCTTTTCACCTATACCTTGGCAATCTTTTGTGTGGGCTTCCAAAAGGTTGACCTGATTAAAGATGCAAAGGCACCAGTGGCAAACATGTTTTTTGTTTATAGTTTTGCTTTTCTTTTATGCCAGATGGTTGAGGTTCTTTATCCAGGCATAGTGACTCTTTTTCTTTCTTGCAAATTGGCATTTCACAAGTAATCAGCAATGGGTCTATCAAATGTTGCCTTGTGTTTTGCAACTTACTAATGCACAGCAGGTATAGACCATTTTTCCAGCCAAAGAAACAGACTGCAATAGTTTTGTTGTGGTGCTTAAACTTGTCATTATCACTAACCTTTACAGGAAGGTTTATGCCAGCAAAGTTGAGCTCATCAGGTGCTGGTGGTACTTGCCTGGCCAATAACTGTGCTTATTGGATGGATACATAGCAGACAGGATTTTGTTCTTCTTCAGAATTATAATGGACCATGGTCTTATGCACTTTGGTGTTGGAATATAACTCTGGCTGCAAAATGGGCAGTACTGTGACACTTGTATCTCATGCACTTGGCAGTGGCCAAATATTAATCCAGATATATTATGCATGTATTTTTCAATGTTCTTTAGTATGGCGGCAATAGCTTGGGCAACCAAATCCTTAATATTATAACTGTGCAGTATGACTGTGGCCTTGTTTAAAAAATGGGCAGACACTTTTTCTTTTTCTGTAAGCTCGGCTTTTTCATTATAAATGTTTATTAAGCCTGGTACAGCTTTTTCCAGCTGTGCCATGAACACAAAGTTAAACTTAAAGCCATCTAGTATCCTCAGTTCCTTTTCAAGGACAACTTTTATCCAAAGCACAATAGCATTAAGAAATAAGAAGTGTCAGCTTCAAGCCTGTGATTTTCTGGCAATAATAACGTGATCATCTAAAATCGATGTGCTAGTAGTTAGCTTTACAATTGCTTGGTAATTTACTGTCTTTGTTGGCTTCACTTTTATTTTGTGGCATTGTCATCATGCTGTCCAGCTGGATGTGCTGTCTATTGCTTGAGAGCTGACTGTTCAGCATTAAGCAGCTTGTCTATCAAATCATCAAAATTATCGTGTGAAACAGGCCTCTTGGCATTCACTACTTGAGGCTGGAACTTGTTGCTCTACATTGTGCAAAAGAGTCCGAACTGATTGTGGGGCTGGAACTGATTTTTCATGCTCGTCTTTTTCATTAGTGCTGGGGCATGGTGTTGTTGTGGGTTCTTGTACTTGTCTTTTGAATTAGTGCTGGGACACGGGGTAGGGGTCATTCATTTGCCCCGTTTGTGTGGTGTGCAGCTTGCTCACTCTTGATAAGAGCAGCTGCCAAAACCACATGAGACTCAGTGGTAATAAGTCCCTGTCTGACCAAGTTGTTAATCTCTTGTAATGCCTTGTTGTCCATATATATATAGTAAATGATATGCCCTAGCATACAGTTTCTATAAATGCATGTTTTAAGTGGAACCAGGACTTTACCCCCCCTGTCAATTACCCCCCCCCCCCGGCCATTACCCCCCCCCCCCCCCCCCCCGTCATTTACCCCCTCTGTATATTACCCCCCTGTTAATTACCCCCCTGCGATGACGAAGAGCTTCCTTGGTTTCACCTCAAAATGATTTTATCCTGTGCTCAATCAATGGAACTAAAGCAAATACATATTGTGTTGGCTTTACCGCATAAGATTCTATCCCGTCAATTTAAGTGAACACAATCTGATAAGAGTATTCAATATAAATGATTTTAGCAGTTTAACATATTTTATGGCACTATAACATTATATGAGGAATTTAATATTGAATATTCCATATGTTTTCAAGGCTGAGATTAATTAACTAAAATAAAAATGTACAATAAATTCTTTTGAAATTTATTTTTATTTATTGTTTATTCTGGGGTATAACAATTATATGTTATATAGTAATAGACCGGGGGGGGGGGGGTGGGGGGGTAACAGACCGGCGGGGCGGGGGGGGGGGGGGGGGGGTAATATACAGAGGGGGTAAATGATGGGGGGGGGATGGCAGGGGGGTACAGAGCAATAACTGTGCGGTGATTGGTATGCTTTAGCATGCAGTTTCTCTAAACACATGTTTTTAAGTATATGCTATGGTACACATCAATAACTGTGAGTTGCAAATATTCATCATGCAATTGAGCTATTTTCTGCCTTCTAATGCGAGACCGAAAAGCTCCAGACCCAATGGCCTTACAAAGAATGTAGTGGGCTCAGATGCAAATACCGCATCCTGTGCTTGATTAATTCCTGCCTCCCATTTGAAGCTGATGTGTGTGTGCTTTACAGTATTTGTTTATACAGCTCTTGCCACACTTTTCCATACTCCCCAGAGTTCGCCAAGTGCAAGTGCTTTTACTGCTACATGTTTTTTAACTGAATATAATTTGTCAGAGGGTATATGTAAATAAACATGGTATGTCTAAATGAACAAAACACATCACACATCCAGACAAAAGCATGGGCCCCAATGTAAAACCTCTGTTTTGAGCCAGCCAATCAATTGACCAGTGTGCGCGGGCCTCTAAATGGCTCCACCAATCATACTCTGGGAAGATGCTGGAGCTCAGTTGGCTAACGAGGGAGGCTACACCAGTTCTTGGTCTCTGGTTATGCTGGAGCTCAGCAGACTAACAGCTGGCAAACTGAGTGCCATGGCTCGGTGGGTCATCCAGATGTTAGTGTTAAAATGAGTGGCTAAAAGCCCTCAGGTTTACACTACTAACTTTCTCAAATATTTTTCTTACCAAATTTGGTATGTTGGAGTTTCTAAAGTATATCAGAGATGGCTTCAACACTCAGCAGTTGAAAAGAATAAAAGGACAGAAGAAATGGACTTATTGTTGATTCCTGTACATTTTTTATGCCCAGTAGAGTGTTAGCATGGCACCGTTTTGTCCAGCAGAAACATGCGATGGCCCTGGTGTTAGTCTCTGCAAGGGACTTTTGTTAAAATTTAGGGGTACTTACACTACACCTTCTTTTGGGGCCATTCCTCATAAAACAATCTTTCTTCATTTTTGTTTTTGTTTTCGCAGAAAATATAAAGATACAAAATATTGTAGATCCCCGTAACACTCATAATATCGGGTTTAATTACAAATAAAATCAGTGAAATATTCAACAAAGTAAAAATTTCCATAACAAACTACACCTTTGAAATGGTAAAGATGTATGTAGCTGTTACTTACATACATTATAAGTGAAAACAAAAGAACAATAGGCACAATATCAAATTTTAAAATCTTTAATTTAATATCAGTATTCAAATTGTATGGATATACCGTCTCTACTCACTTATAAGTCAAGTCCAACTGCAAACAACATAGCATAATACGCCAGCATATCAAGGTCTATGTTGTTCTACTGATTACTCATAACAAACTGTACAGATCCAGATATACTGATGTATTGTGCGATGGCAGATCTGGGTCTGTGCAGTATGTGTTGACAGTTTATAAAATGTATAGTGATTAGATTAGGGGTCGGCAACCTTTTATGCTTAAAAAGCCAAACAATGTCACAATTCAGAGCAAGAGATCAACAAAGAGGCCATATAAGAAAGCCCATTTGTAACTGACAGTATACAATTTAACATTATTGATATTAAACATGCTGATTAATAATATGACAAGAAAAGAAAGTGACAAAAAGTCCGAATTGACATGAGTAATTATGTTTTTGTTTTTTTAAAATTAATTTTGATTTTAATTTTTAAAAATTTGTGTATTTTTGGGATGAAAAAAGAGCCATATTTTGTTCTGTACTGAGCCACATTTGGCTCGCAAGCCATAGGTTGCTGACCCCTGAGTAACTATGGGACTCTTGTTTTAAAATGTAATGCATTGATAAAAGCTTAATACCAAAGGCTGGGCTTGATTTCATACTGGAGTGGCAGAACCATTATTTTGCGTGGTTTTGGCTTCTGTTGGTACCATGGAGTGGTAGCAGACACTTTGTTTCATGGAAGAACCAATTAAACACATTGATATATACAAACAGAAACATGTCTGATTAGGCAGAATATTTTATGAAGACTTTCAATCAAATCAATCAACTTTCTATATATTTGTTGGTTGAAAGAGAAATGCAAAATACAAGAGTAAATCCTAATTTATAGTTTTATATTGGTAAATTGATGCTATATGCATATTGCTTTTTCTTGAGAGCTAGTTTCCACTTCAGCAAAGTGCACAGAACTTATTAGGCAGATGTGGCATGGGGTGGCAAATACCCCTTCCCCCCCCCCTCCCATCTGGAGTTGATCTTTTACAAGTGATGAAATAGTTATGGGTAACATCTGGTAAACTGCATCATGCCAGATTGATTATTAATATTAATAAATTACAATATTGTAGCATTCAATGAAGAAATACAATAAGGGCACGTTTGTTTTAACTTTAGCCAATATTTGTTCATGGGACTGCAGTCTTAATACATGTATTCAGTAATCTTGTAATATTTGTTCATGGGACTGCAGTCCTAATACATGTATTCAATAATCTTGTAAGTGCATATTTTTGCAGAAATTGAAGAAGTGAAGAATGAAAATTTGTGGAATTCCCCTTCTTGGAAGGCAGATCCTGATATTCACAGTAGGATGGCTGGCTTATGCTTCAGCTTATTTCCTCAGGAAACCAATTGGAGTCGTAAGTTTAGCTTTAAGGATGATGGAGTATTTCACTTTATTTTAAATTGATCTTTTTTAGATATAGCTAAGGGTCCAAGCAATTCAACATCTTCTAAAAATTTAAAGGTATGCATTCATTTTCTTGCACTTCTCTTAGTTCAATATCTATCCACAAGTATGGGTTATTACATAGAAAGTATAGGAAACAGTAAGTGTTGATTTGACAGAAGTGGACTACCTTAAACAAACAAACAAACAATACCCTGTCAATAATTGTCCTTAAAATCTTAGCTGAATGAGATTTTAAAATTCATCAAATTTGCACAGGTTGAAGATCAGATTTCTCTTATTAGATACATAAAGAAATTGGTATGTTGATGAATGAAATTTTCAGTGTGATACAATTATTGAAATCTCATTGGTTTTCAGTGACCAACAGCTGTGCAACCAATTTAGGATAGGTTGTAAATCATTCAAGATTTCCCAAGGTCTCATTATGGGACTGTTATTGTTATTAGTAAAATTGTATAAGCATATTTCTTTTCTTTATGTAATAAGAGACATTTTATGTCAAATCGCTCCCAGATTTCAAAGCACTATGATACATCTAGGTAAAAAGTGATGTCATATCAATGATGACATCTTAATGTCATGATCATGTCAGCTCTAGCTGCACAGTAAGTGTTGATTTGACAGAAGTGGACTACCTTAAACAAACATTAGTTTGCGGTCTGTCAAAATTGTTGGGTTTTGAGCTTGAGGTATGAGTTTTGTGCTAAGAAAGTGTAGAAAGTAAGGTATGGAGTAACAGAGGTGTTATTAAATAAATAGAGGATCTTACAGTACAGCTTACGTGATTTTTCGGAACCCCATGCATTGCGGTGGGGGACTTAATCCCCTCCACTCTAGCTCCACGATAACACTCCGCGGTGGAGGCATAAATTGGCATAAATACCTTCAAATCACCACCGCATTTTGGCAGGCACGCCGATATAAACTCCACCGTGGAGGGGCTAGTCGACATTACTGATTGACATCTGAACAGCCAATGAATGAAGACCACCTATGGAAAGACTGAGACATCAAGAGTGATTTACAACCGGATACCATTTGAAGAATCAGTTGTCTTTATTCTTTATTTCGATCATATTTGGACAGTAAAAAAATAATTTCAAAAGGCTTGTATATTCAGTACACACACTACTGTTTATAAAAGGTTGATCGACTTCTTTTGCAATAAGTTTATGATTTTAATTTATTTCAAAGAAATATGAACAAACTTATGCACTGACTTGACGAGAAGCACACATTGCTGAGCTTCTCAAGCAGAATAAATTTATCATTTTGTTCCAAAGGAAAGTAATTCTCTGAGATATGGGCAATTAAAATCCAAATTGACATCCACTTCTGCTTACACCCCCCCCCCCAACAAACCTAAAACACTGAATTTACACTGAAATGCAAACCGCGTGCTTAGTCTTAAAGCAGTAATAGCAGAGTCACGAGGCTGAATATTATGACTGCATGTGTACTGTAAGGGACTGACATTGTAATATATGGGGTTTATATGTTATTTTTTCGACCGGGATATTATTTTTTCTTTCATCACAATATTTATTTAATTTAAGTGAAATATCGAACGGATTAACGTCTACTAAAAAAATCAGAGAAAGATTTACCCCCTCCCCTTGGAAAATTCAATTGTCTCTCCCTAATAAAGACTTGACTTCAGCGGATGTTCTACAGAAATCAAGGCAGTGACCATTGTGAACACTGTTGTAAAATATTAACAAGGGTTTGCATCAAAGGATGATGTAAGTTTCAGCTTGGGAATAGTGTGTTTTTATCACACGAAGCCATCTGACTTGGTGCGTTGTACTTTACAGCCTCAATTATGGTCCCAGAGATTTTAATTTCCAACAAGTTTAGAGCATGTTGCATGGATGTATTGTCTCCACGTGTATCCTATTATTTGCTCATTTTTCTACAGCGAAAATATAAAAATAAAATATACTCTTTTAATTATTTTTACGCAGATATTAAAGAATGCAGTTTCCTGTTTGTGACTGTTAGAGCCTTTGGTTATTGAGCGTGTTTCTGTATGTGGTACATTGCTTTACAGCTAGAGAGCTCGAGTTACTGTGGTCCAGTGGATAAAATGTGCGACTCATCATCACACACACACACACTTGGGTGTCTGCTGGGGGGGGGGCAGCATGTTGCCTCGTCCCCGCCCCAATTAAAAAAAAAAAATATATATATCCTTTTTACTTTAAGCCCCCCCCCCGAAAATTCCTGCGGATGCCCATGAACACACACACGACTTTATAGCACATGCTCTGGAGTTCCTGTGCAGTGGTGGGAAAATTTCTTTCTTTTTTGCTCCATAACGCTATAATTTCTAGCATGCTATTACTTTTTTACCACTACTGAACGTTTCCAGATTTCATTTTGTGTACGTTGAGATTTATAATCAGTCAGATTAAAAATATTTTAATTCTGACGATTGACTAAAAATGTTGACATGTCAAGCAGCGAAAAAGAAAAATTTTGGTTAACATTAATAAGCATTTTAGCGTTATTTTTGAAACTCGCATTAGTGAAAAACTCTTCAAAACATAAGCAGAATCACGAAAAACTTGAATGGCAGGAACATCTTATTGGCTTAGTGTGAATGAGGCGGCCGCTAATTGAAGAAAGCTAGCCAATCATGGAATACTTAAACTCTTACTGAAGCGTGTACAAAAAAAAAGAGGTTTTTAATAGTAATAGATTACAATGACTTGCGCAGTAGTGCTTTGGATTCCATATTTTATGAGAGAGAGAGAGAGAGAGAGGTGGGGAGGGGTCTTTTATTGATCATTTTTCTGTATTTTGCATAGTATGCGAGTGAGAGATAGAGAGAGAGGGGGGAGGGGAACTTTAATAAGAAGAGTTAATGATCTAAAATTATTCATCTTATTTTTTTTTATTATGCATATTATGCAACGGGAAAACGAACAGAAAAGAAAAAGTTAAACATTGATTTCATCTGATGCGCAAGTTTGTCAAATCAATGGCAAAGAAAACAAACCTGCAGAAGCGCTGCTGTTGTACTTTTAGGTTAACAGTTAGCACATGAAATTAGGACGTCAATATCAGCAGTGTTGATGGCTTCTCTTGTGCTAGGTTACTTGCACGTGTCAACTACATGTATCTAGGATGACCTTTTGCAACCATTTGTGATTTTTTAAAAACCCGCTACTTTGGTAATTAATGCAAATTAGTACAGTTTAAAATAAAATAACGATGTGAAATCTTAATAATGCTTTATTTAAGAGATTGGATGTCAGAAAAAATTATACAATATGTGAATGAGTACTCATGCATGGAGTAACCATCGGAACTTGTGCGATTTTGTTTCACTTCAGTCAGGTATGACTGCAGCTTTGTTATTAATTTGTTCGATGTTTATCGTTCTTTTCATTGCAGGTAGTACAATATCACTGACTTTCATATGATCTTTAAAATTTTGTATTGCGTTTATTGAAAAAGAAATAAGGATATGAATGCATATTTAGATTCCAATAACATAGTATTGAAGAAAAAAAAATTAGATTCATTGCACAAAATGTAGTATTAATACAGTTTGCGAGGCATTGTCATTACGTTATCATCATCTAAAATATGATTTGGCACTATGTATAATACATTATCTTCGTTAGAACAAGGAAATATTTATAATTAACTGAATTACTTCGTTTTTTTTCAGTATAAAAAAGTTAGCAAATTGCTCCCCAGAGGGATAACGATGTAGATAAATCTGTTCCCCCGCCCCTCCCGTCTCTCTCTCAACCTCTGCTTGCATGGGTGATAAACAGTAAACCACGCCCATATTATCGAGACCACGTCCACTCCGCGGTGGTGATCGGATGTGACTCTGCAAGAAAGTGTGGTGTGCAGGGCTATTCTCCACGACAACTCCGTCAGGATGCATGGAGTGATGGTGGAGGGGTTTTTCTTAATCCTCTCCACTCACTCTCCACCCCCACCGCGATGCGTGGGGTTCCGAAAAATCATGTGAGCTGTACTGTACTTGAGTGCTCATTTCAAATGAGATTTATGAGTTTACATGCCTGAGTGCATATTTTAAATGAGATTTATGAGTTGACATGCCTGAGTGCACATTTCAAATGAGATTTATGAGTTGACATGTCTGAGTGCACATTTCAAATGAGATTTATGAGTTGACATTCCTGTGTGCACATTTCAAATGAGATTTATGAGTTGACATGCCTGAGTGCACATTTTAAATGAGATTTATGAGTTGACATGCCTGAGTGCACATTTCAAATGTGATTTATGAGTTGACATGTCTGAGTGCACATTTCAAATGAGATTTATGAGTTTACATGCCTGAGTGCACATTTCAAGTGAGATTTATGAGTTGACATGTCTGAGTGCATATTTCAAATGAGATGAGTTGACATGTCTGAGTGCTCATTTAAATGAGATTTATGAGTTCACAAGTTTGCTCATTTCAAATGGGCACAGACAACTAATTCAGTTCCCTTAGACCATAATGTTAATGTTTGTTCAGATTACTATGCTTTCGTGGTAAGATCGGCAAAACACGCTTACATCCTATGAATGATCTGTCTAAGAGGAAACTTTTAAAATGACGAAAATGATATGGTGCACACCTCATTTTTGAGAAAAGTGCCATTATAGGTGCCCACTATACAAATTCAGCCCAGTGAGATCTCCCTATTTACATCTAGTAGAACTTGTGTTTCAATAGCAATAAAATTAAAATGCTTTAAGGTTCAATACTGCTATTGTGTAAAATTTACACATTCATTGGCTTCTTCCACAAAATGACATTAAAAAAATTTCCAGTAATTATTTTCAGCCAATCAGCAACTTTCATTCATTGAAATACAGTATTTAATATATCACCACACATAGGCTGGTGCCTTAGCTCAGAAAATAATTAGTTTGCTGTGACCAAATGGGTTGACAACTTTGAGTGCTAATTTCAAATGTGATGTATGAGTTAACAAGTTTGAGTTATTCTTTTGCAAGCCTTGAGTGCAAAATGTTGAAATAATTCAACTTGTTTCACAAATTTCATCTAAAATGGGCACAAAATATGAAGATTGTATTAATCACATGATGATACAAAAATATTTTCAATAAATACATTGAAATTTGCATTTTTTTTATTAAACTTTTGCCAGAAATCTATTTGGGTGATGCTAAAGTTATGTGCATAGTTTATCTGACATCATGATACAATGCACTAACCTAGTATGACATTACATACTATATTTAACATGTTGATATTTCAGAAATCTAAACCTGGTCAAAACTATGTCATATCAGTGACATCATGTATTAAATGTTTGATTTTACACGAGTGCTCATTTCAAATGAAATTTATGAAATGAGTCAAATAATTTCCGTCTTTTGCGAACCTTGGTGGGCAAAAGATGGAAAATATTTTACGAGCCTTGGCGAGCAAAAGATTGAAATTATTTGACCCCCAAAGCAACCTTTTTGTTGCAGAAGGGGTGGTCTCATAAGATATGGACCAATGTACTTGCTTACCTGTTGTGACATTATGATATTATATGATGCACTTTAGTAGTATGATGTCATAGCTAATATTTTACATGTTATCATAAAAATCTGGAACTTGTCAAAACAGAATCATATTGATGACTTTATGTAATAAAAATGGTTGTTTCCATGGAGATATTATTTCCTGTGTTGCTCACACATTATGCTTCAAAGTAGAGTTGGGTACCACCAACATTTTTGTAATGCAGTATACTGTGGTATTTCTATACATATTGTGATATATACTATGTTATACTGCAATTATGTTATTGTAGAAGCATTTGTGACAAATACAACTATTTTGTAAATTTTTTTAAATTATGGGATGTATTTTGTCATGAAAAATGAAAACATGCTTTTATTGTTATTAAATTCATAACAAGATTACTGGTACATGTACTTGGGAATTTTCATACATTCCTTACTGACAGATGCTGAAGTACTGGTATGGTGGAAAAGTACCATTGTACGTACTGCTCGAACAAAATACCAGAGTAAACTGGTATACAGGTAGTACAATGCACCTCTGCTTCAGAGAATAGTACCGTGGCTAAATTCACTTTTAAAAGGTGCACAAAATGTTGCTAATACTCTTACCTAGCTTTTTGTTGAGAATGTGTTTCAAACGAAGAGCCACATGGTTTCATTTTTCTTGAAAATGCAAGTGTAGCTAGAACAATTTTTAGAAGATGTGAAGAATGTTCAAGAAGATGTTTGTTTTGTTAAATTTTTATTTCTATAAGGAATTTTACATTATACAGGTGAAGACAGATCTGGAGTCAGAATTATCCCTCAGCAAAACCCAGCTTGGATTACTGGACACAGCCCTTCTCCTTCCTTATGCTGTCATGCAGGTAGTTGTGTTGACCTTATTAAAAAGATATGTTTTGAAGAAGATTATGGATAAAAGACCATAATCCTGTCTTGGATATCTAGCCAAAAAGATGTGCATGGATGATACAATTTATTTTTATTTCACTCTCCCTTTTTATCCACTTTTAAAAATGATCCCTAAATTACGAACTCTGTGCGTGTGCGCACACACACACACACACACACACACACACACACATAGTAAAACCTGTAAATAGCGGCCACCCATGTGAAAAGGCAAAACTGGCCTTTGTACACAGGTGACCTCTGTACACAGGTTCATCTTTTAATATTGGTTTTTGAACAAATACTATGTATCGAATATCATTGTAGTTATTATTTTTATTATTATTATTATTATTATTATTATTATTATTATGTTATCAAGATTGTTTTATGTGCAGTATTCAACAAAGTCATAAAATATGCTTTTGTGTTGTTCTCTCCCAAATTTATGTTCCACACAAGATTTACTGTATCCTGCTCACTTTAATCCATCCCATAAATTAAATCATCACTGACTTACAATAATCACCGATCTTAGTTTGTTTTGTGCACTATGACAAAACAATAATTTCACTACTGATTGACAGCTTACATATGAATGTAAAATCGAGGGCTGACCCTTTGATTAGTGAACTTGTATTTCACTTGGAAACATCAAAAAATAATATCTGGATTAGTCAGTTGCTCAACTTGGCAAAATCAAAAGACAGTTGGTGTATGTGAGAAGCCTGTGATGAATAGGAAATCAAAAGAAGCCGCATATGGCTATTCTTTGTGACCCATGGATTTAAACTTTGCCTGCCTTTACAGACAAATTTTAAATATTGAATGACCCCTGACCCAAATGAAAAGGTATGTAACTCGTATCTCTTATCAAAGATGAACTTTTTTCTTCAGAGATAGTTTTATTTTACAGGCACATAGATGAAGATATCGAACTATACTTGTCGCACTGGCACAAAAGGTGATTTCCATTTCTGCTATGATAACATGACTACTTTTCTCACCATCCAGCAAACAAATTGCTTCAACCCTCTACCCTAATGATAAAAACTGACTTACTTTCAAATCTGACATATTGACACCTTTGAGTTACCCTGTCAACATGACTGGTGTACGAGTACAAGTGAGATAAGAAATGTTTGCACATCAATTCACATGATATTTCTTTATCTAAACAGTTCCTTTCTCATGAAGCAAAAATTTAGTTTGCATAGACTGAGCGCTCACTGTAGATATGTGCCAGTGACTGCTTAAGGCAGGGAGAAACCATTATTTGGTTAGGAAATACCATGCCACTGACCGCAGAAGGCAGGAGACCATTGCATACAGGACATTTATATCAGGAAATTTGCCAAGGGGAAATTAGAATGGCCATTGTGAACAGGTGACTGCTGAGTAAAGGTGACCATTAGGACAGGTTTGACTCTGTGTGTGTGTGTATATATATATATATATATATATATATATATATATATATATATATATATATATTGTTGCATCCAGGCCACAGTATTGCATGATTCATGCATTTCTGTTAGTTGCCTCAACAAAAATATGCAAGATGGGCAGGAGAAATTGTGAGGAAATAACTATAATTCCACACATTTCAGTTATGTCTGCACAGATCTGTAAAAAATGAAAGTAGAATAATCACCAAATTCAGTGATAGTAATTTCGTTCTGTGAAAAGTAAAAGCAATAGTGCAGCAGCTTTGACACATGCACACAGTAGCTTTTGCCAAGATGGGTTTGACAATTACAATCTCAGTGCAGTCTCTTTGAGAAGACTTGATCCGTATCATGGCAATATGTATTCATGAAAAGGCATTGAGGCAGATTACATACTTCTTTGTTATCCATATCATGTCAATGTGTATTCATGAAAAGGTATTCAGGCAGATTATTGACTTCTTTGTTATCCATATCATGTCAATGTGTATTAATGAAAAGGTATTGAGGCAGATTATTGACTTCTTTGTTATCCATATCATGTCAATATGTATTAATGAAAAGGTATTCAGGCAGATTATTGACTTCTTTGTTATCCATATCATGTCAATATGTATTAATGAAAAGTTATTGAGGCAGATTATTGACTTCTTTGTTATCCATATCATGTCAATGTGTATTAATGAAAAGGTATTGAGGCAGATTATTGACTTCTTTGTTATCCATATCATGTCAGTATGTATTAATGAAAAGGTATTGAGGCAGATTATTGACTTCTTTGTTATCCATATCATGTCAATATGTACTCATGAAAAGCATTGAGGCAGATTACTGGCTTCTTTGCTAGAGCTGAGATAATAGCAATAATTAAAAACAGTTTTTGATGCAGAAACATAAATAATTAGTAAGTTTGTATTTTGGTTAGTGTATCACCCTTAAATATTTACTGTTCCCTCAATTTTTGGAATAGGGAGCACCCACTCTTTTGCCAAGTCCTGTAAGCAACACTATATATATATATATACAGTAGGACCCCGCTATAGCACGCTTCGTTATAGCACGAATTCAGATATAACACGATCGTGGCATGGCTCCCAAAATTTCATCTATTTTTTCGTACATGAAAAAAAATATTTTTTCAAAGTACGAAAAATAATGTGTAAAGAATTAATTATAGTTTTGGGGAAGAGATCGTGTATGAATTCGGATATACATGTAATATGATCGTGGCATGGCTACAGAAATTTTACAATAATTTGCCAATTTCTTGAACTACTGCAAAGTTTTGTGTGAAAATAAACAAGAGTTTGATTTAATAATTTGGCAAGCTGTGTTGTATTCTTGAAGAAAAAGTGTCTTATGATTGCATCTTTCATTATATGAATAAAGATGCTGAACATTTCTATTTGTGAATGTTCATTTCAAATGTGTCAGTAGTCAATCACTGCAATTTGATCTTAGTTTATTTGTGAAAGATGTCAGCTCATTTTAAAGGAACAAAAAAGTTATTAAGTCTTTTTTGTGTTTTTCTTCAATACATTCTGTGTACAATCGTTGCTCAAACAATAGCCGACATATGTTTGCTCATTCAACTGCATACACAGCCAAGCACCAAACAATGCGGTGATTGATAAAAGATTCGCACCTGAATTTATAAATCAATTAATTTAAGTCATTGACAATCATCAAAGTCAATCTCAAAGCTAAAAGTTGTTCAAACCATGTGGCAATGATTTATAAAACATCAAAAAAACGAAAGCCGCCAACGCGCACACGTGGCTTGGCGGTGTTGTTAGACAATCGCCACGCAATCAGTTGACCAGTGAATAATATTGTACATTCTCTATAAAAAAATGACCCCATTGTTGATTAACAATTATTCTTGCTGTAGTCCTTCAACCAAATAGGTGTCAGAGTTTTAATTAGTAGTTATTTACAATGGATAACAGTACATGGAAACATAAAGCTTTTTCTCTTTAAAGAAGCTTGAAGCCATGGACAGGATTAAGTCCGGTGTTTTCACAAGTCAGTTTTAATTCCCAACTGATATTTCCCAAGTTATCTGCCAGTGTACGTGGGCCGATAAGCCTCTGGCTTGTAAAACCACTCACTTTGTTTTAAAGTAGAGTTCTACAACTTCCTGAGTATATACCTTGACCTTAATCCCTTAGCTTGTAAAGGCGCCACACTCTTTGTTTTCCCATGTGACAACCCTTTGATCAGGCCGCTAGTTTGATACTTGTTCAGTGCCAAGTAACAGAGGATGGTTATTTGAACTCCCTGTGATCTTGCCGCACAATTGACACGTGTCCAGTTGCATCTTTTAATAGATTTCTGACTTTATGATCAAAGAGTTACTTGCAAGAGCCCAAGCTCAGTCTCTGCATAAACACCCACATATGACAGTACAGCTGAGAAATCGGAGTCAGACGTGATTTACGATGACTAGACGACGACGATTTACAATGACTAGACGACGATGTAGGATTTCAGAACTTTATCAGACAATGATATTATACTTCTGTGTGCATATTTTCAATGGAATTATTATGGACTCACTCCTACGCATTCCATGAGATCGGCTGGTGAGTACACGTGTTGATCCTTTAACTATTCATGCTATACAATAGACATGTACATATACATGTACCAATGCATGGTTCTCTGAATAAAGTAAAATATTACATGTGCAATCTCTGTTTTCACATCATGTGTATTTATCGTTTATTATGCATTGATTTAAGATGGTAACTGTGCCAATGAAGCACGTTGTTTTGTGCCCACAATTTACCCCCCCCCCCCCCATTTGTTTGGTGCATGCATCATTTTCTTCAGCTAAATGACTTGGTTTTGTCTAGGTTGGTTATAGCACGGTTTGGGACATAGCACAATCCCATTTTGTGGACCCCGACCATCGTGCTATAGCGGGGTCCTACTGTATATATATATATATATATATATATATATATATATATATATATATATATATATATATACACACCATCTTTCATCTTTACCCTAAGTCTTCAGACAACACTAGTTTTCAGACTCCCTGGATTTTTTCTCTGAACACTTTTTGTATGCACCCTATGCTTTTAGACAGTCATGATTGGTACTTTTGTTCTTGATCCTAATTTTCAGGTACATTAAACCAGTTACAGGTTGCATGGTGAAACAGAATGGTAATTTGATTTAATACAGCACTGAATATTTATTAAAAAAAACATGATGATGTTTGCTTCCTATAAAAGACTGTCAAAGAGTTGCCGTTTTGTGATTATCAACCATAGTTATATGTATATCTTGAGCAAAAATGTCAAAAAATTACAATTCTGAAGTATATCATATATAATTATTATTTTTAAGTTACCATTATTGTGTCAGTTGCAGTAAAGTGTTCCACTTTGAAATTAATAGTTTTCCTGTATATAAAGCATAACATTTGTTAAAGAGAAAAGATAAATTGATAAAGCTGGAATGCATTAACTTTTATTCCTAGTATAATTTCATTAAATGTGAAACATCGGTTGAATTTGCAATATGCAAGCTGTGTCATGGCTTTTCAATTAAGATTGTTGGTCCCATGTAATTCACATTGTTGATAACCTATCTTAATCATAAAACATAAAACATCTTATAAAAAGTATACACAGAATGCATTAGCCCCATTATCTTATTGATAGTTCTAATCATTCCAAGGAAACAAAAATGTGCATAACATTTATCTTTACATATGTCCAGCATTTAGACATTTTAAAATCTCTTTCTGATTGGTTGAATTAATATACTACTCAGGGGTCGCGTTACCAGGCGAAGTGGGCGATTAAGTCGCCCAAAAATATAAACTTTGCCTTCTTCTGTTACAAAAGCGAAAACTACTTCGCCTGTGATTTTTTTAGCTGTACACTAAGCGACATTATTTTATGACTTTTGAGATGCTCCCTCGATTTATAACCAGGCAGTTCCTGTGTTGTGTTGTAGCTCAAGGCGAAATGTATTGTATGCAGTAAACAGCTGGTGTTGATATCAATTGCACTGACAAACTCTTGCACATTCACAGGCATGTGTTTGAATAGCTGACTGACCATTAACCCTTTCCCGAGCAAGTTATCACTGCCTGATTTCCACAAGTTATAATTTGATGATGAAAACATACCTACACAATTGTTTCGAAACTTAAACATCAATATGTAAATAGCAATTTGTATTTAAAGTGTAAAGCACTTTTAAAAAAAAATTGGGGGGGGGGGGATTTAAACTGCCGAGTTTGCGTTATTTTCTTAATAAAATCAGTTTGAAAGTTAAGTGAACCTGTCAAGGGGTAATAATGGTGGACATCACTGTGTCTAGGAAGCACCTCTTCATTACATTGTCTGTTTTCTTAAATCATTGGGCAAATAAATTAAGGGAAATGTATAATTTGTCGAAAGCAAAGTCTCAATGTTATGTGATTAAAGATTTAGCCTAAAAAGAAATATATGTAGGTCAAAAATGTATGGGACAATACTACGTTGTTGATTCAGGAAGTGATGTAAAATTCTATAACATCATTCAAAATACGAAAACAGCAGCGAAGCAAGTAATATCTAACCAATACACAACATTATAACGTAGACAAATATTAAAACCATAAATGTACAATCCTATCTATGGATTATTGCAACGAAGCAAGAAAGGGAGTGGTCATATTAAGAAAATTCCTTTTTCTAAAAATAAACGCACATACATGGCATGCATGGGCCCATATTTATCCTTGGCTGTGTGCCGATTCATTTGGAAAGAAGGGTCTAGTTCATTCATATATCAACTTTAATGTCTCAGTTTGTTTTCTGTGAATTGTTACGGTAATGTTTTATTGGCAAAAATGATATTAAATGTTAAAGTTTTGATGTTGTTATGTTCCCTTCTTAATCTCCATGTTGAGACTGCGACATTGTAGCTACTTACAAACTATATAACAATTTAATGTTTCTATTTTCTAAAACTTCACCAAAAACCGAGAGTCCAAAAGATTAACATTTAATTTTGAATTAACACCCTAAACATGTTGTAAAGTTCAGGTTACTCGTCCATAACATCAGTGACCACAATGCTTTGATGGGATGAACACGATGGTGTGAAGACACATGTTATAGGGGTTGTTTCAAAACAGTTTAGTTTTCAACTGCCTTTTTCTCGAGAAGTTTTAGAAATTAACAAAAAATAAAATTTCTTATTCTAGTAGTAGTTGATTAAGTAAGTTTACCAACCTGCAATTACAATACTTTAATCTGGGAACTCCTATCAGCTAAAATTAATTGCAATGTATAGTTTATGTTGTGTTTTTTTAAAGTCATATGGCCAGAATACATTGTATATCTCTCCATCCAAATATACACTTTCAAGTATGAATACACTCCATGTGAATATGATACATATGCATATTGAGAAATAGAGGATATAGTTAACATAAAATAACCAAAGCACACATATACATTATATATATATATATATATATATATATATATATATATATATATATATATATATATATATATATATATATATATATATATATATATATATATATATATATATATATATTGTGCTTTTTAAGTCGAGTACAACTGCAAACTGCACAGACCCAGATCTGCCATCACATAATGTGCCAGCAGATCTTGGTCTGTGCAGTTTGTTAGGAGTAATCAGTAGGACATAACACATAGACCCTTATCTGCTAGTACATTATGTGATGGCAGATTAGGGTATATGTTATTTCCAGTTGGACTCGACTTATTAGTGAGTATGATGGTAATGCTCAAATAGCTGAATACCATCGAATATCTTCATTTTGAATTTGTAATAATAATAAGAAACTGCAATAATATTCACACCTCATGAATACCATAGAATTCCTTCAGTTTGAATTTGTAATAATAATAAGAAACTGCAATAATACTCACACCTCATGAATACTATCGAATTCCTTCAGTTTGAATTTGTAATAATAATAAGAAACTGCAATAATACATACACCTCATGAATACCATCCGATTTCTCTTGAGTTTGAATTTGTAATAATAATAAGCAACTGCAGTAATACTCACACCTCATGAATACCATCGAATTCCTTCAGTTTGAATTTGTAATAATAATAAGAAACTGCAATAATACTCACACCTCATGAATACCATCGAATTCCTTCAGTTTGAATTTATAATAATAATAAGAAACTGCAGTAATACTCACACCTCATGAATACCATCAAATTCCTTCAGTTTGAATTTGTAATAATAATAAGAAACTGCAATAATACCAGTGTGCGAAACTCATCAAAAAATCCTGCAAGCCCATAGGACCAGTAACCTAAAAATACTACTGGTCCTGTCCATAACCAACTAGTGCAACATTTCATCATAAAAGAAGGCAAAATGCAGTGATTAACTCAATGGTAAATGCAGGTAGACGTGAATATCAGCTCTTAGTACTTGGTTATCTATGTAAACAAAACTGGAAAAATAAAGAAAAGCAGAAAATAAGATGTTTATATAATCTAATCATATATACAAGTTATTAAATGGTATTTAAATTCATCATAACATGGCCACTGTTTATTGACTAGGACAATGTTGTCAACTGTCTAGATGATTCAAATCTATACATACCTCATCTACAGGCGGGAAATCAGAATCTGATGCTTCTATTGATAACCAGTCTGAATCATAGTCAGAATGAAAAGCAGGATCCTCATCCATTGACTTGTCATCAATGACAGCATCAGAACTAGGTCCAGTCTTCAAAGATGAGGCTATGATATCCAACGTACAGCTGCCCATAAAATTAGGTCTGCAGAATGATGAGTTCCAGCAGTATATTGCTGGTTAACATTGTTGAAATGGGGTTTATATTGATCTACATGGTTTGCAATAGATCTTATTGTTGAGGGGATCATCCAAGGAAAATCTGTAATCCAACTATTTTTAGAACATCAATTTTGTTTGTTATTGTCATATTCCATTTGAATAGCTAGTTTTTCCTCACCTGTTTTGGGGATTTTAGCCTCTGATGGCTTTGAGGCATCCAAATACCTCTACATGTTGACTTTGAGAATCAGAAGTAGGATGTGTCATCACACATCGCATAGATGCAGAAGAGTTTTTAACTTGAGTCAGTAGCATCAATTGTACGCATATTATACCCAAGTTATTCCCCTTCTCATCTCACCCTGCAGATCGGGTTACAGTGCTCTAGATTTGCCAGTTATCATCAGTAACAATTTGCCGTTTTTTGGTTTTTTTTGGTCACATGGTTTCTATTATTTCATTTAATATGAGAAAATATACAATTTGTCCATTAAATTTAGTCAATATACCTAAATATCCAACTGGCCAGATGGACTCTATTTATCTTGTGCACCAGTCCACCATGAAATTAGCTGGCATTGGACCAGCGGGCTGGCGGCAATTTCGCATACTAAGTAATACTCATACCTCATGTTGACCACACATGCTACTTTATTAATTGTTTATTACAACCCAAGCACTGATTGGCTAATTGTTAAGTCAGTATGAAAATGGTTGTGCACTTCACAGCTTGTCATACTTTGAACTATTACAGAGAAAATTTTAATAAAGGAAGCAATATTTCTTGGATATTTTGCATGAAGGCTTCATTAGTCTCTTTTGAATATACTGAATGCTGAAACAGTTGAATTTTATACACATTGAGAAGATCATGTGCAACAGTTTTGACAGATGAACTTTGAATTCACAGCATTGACAAACTTCTGTTTCAATGTGGGTATTTTTTTGTTTGGAAACAACAGTATTTATATGAAAGATGTCAAGATCAACTGATATATAGACAACAAAGATTTTGATTTTGTCGTATCTGCATTGCAGAAACAATTGTTAATCGGCTAACTCCAGAAACAAAAATAGAGGTTCTTGTTAATGTGGGGCATTTTCTATCTAATGACTGCCTGTGATAAACAGAATTTCATTGGCCACATGTAAATTGTTTGCAGATCAAGTTAACATTAGGTGCAGGCATGGCAGTAAGTTCATGTATTTAATTACTATTATAAAATTATTTTTAGTATATTGACAGAATTACCAAATAACAAGTCCTTGACAGTAAGCTACTGACCATTATATTAATGTGTGCTACTACCTCATATTTATATTTTCAGATGCTGTTAGGTTCAGTTGGCGATAAGTTTGGACCCAGAAAAACATTTGGCATATGTCTACTTTTTTCAGCTGTTTCAATGGTAAATGTACACACAAAGAAAACTACATATTTGTTTACACGTACAATGCAACTATTGTTTGTTTGCTTGTTTTTGTTTTAATGAAGTTTACGTATGACAATATGAACCTGACCAAAGTAATATTTGCCAAGGCCATTGGCCAAGATTAATAATATTTTGGTCAGGCCCATAATGTTACATTTAAACCAAAATCAAAAGGCAGTAATTACTTTATTTTGTGTCAAAATAGGCTCAAGAGAGATCGGGGACACAGGTGTGACTTAAACTGTTATCAAGTGTAAGGATGTTAACTTTTGCTTTTTCTCTGAAAGCTAAAAGACAATACAACTTCACTGAAATATCTGTTGCATATTCGTGTTTATAGCAATCTTTTTATACTGAAGAGTTATTATTCATCATTTAATAAGGCAGATCCTTTATATACATGTTTAATGGAGGATATTGTCTTAACCTCCATCTATCTGTCCTTCTTTTCATCTGTCTATAACTCAATCTCCTAAACTGCTGGCTGGAAATTCACCAAACTTGGCACATAGATTCCCCATATGGTAACCATCTGTGATGGGGTATAGTTCTTGGGCCTTTCCCATGGGGTCCCTGGGAGTAGGTCAGATATGTAAAAATTGCAAATATGGTGATATTTAAAATATTTTCTGACCAAACTTTATACATGTAGTCATAGATGGAAGACACATCATAGTTATAAGAGATTTCACATTATGACTGCTGGTTCACTGTCTGGGTGTGGGAGAGGAGGGATTGAATATGCAAGACAAAAAAGTATTCAGATTTGGAATTAAAGTTGCTCTAGTATGGAGTTGCTGTCATCTAATTAACTGGAAAGCATCTTTGACATCCCCATGACATGAAAGCATCTTGTTGATTTGTTGAGATGAGAAAATTCAGCAAATTTAATTGTATAACAATTTCACAATCCACCAACCTTATTTGTAGCTGCACATGATGTTTACATGATGTTCATTACCACTGGATGTTCATTTACTACTGAATAATGTTTGTTTTGGTGTATATGTTTATATGTGGTTTCTTCATTTAGTTTTATTGTATATCATGTGACCAGGAATTGATTAATCAGAAAGAAGAAAGAAGAAAATTACATAGTCTTCTAATACAATCAAACATTGATAATGCGTATACACACAAAAGATTATTGATTCTATCCTGATGATTGGTTGTCTATATAAATTATAATTAATATATTGGTCGTACATGGTTTGTTGTTTACAAATGTTTACCAGAGCAGGAGAAAAGAGTTTGAGCACATGGGTCAAGAGTCTTTCCTGAGGGGTCCAGCAAATGTTTGCACATAGGAAATTGAGTATGATTGTTATTCTTACATAATAAATTACTGGGGATATAAATTATTTACCAAATACTTTTTAAATTAATATTTTATGCCCCAACCATATCTGCAGATGTGGCATATAGTGTTACCCCTTGTCTGTCTGTCATGCCATGAATTTCATTTCTGATCAGTAACTTTTAGGGACTTCAGGGATTCAAACAAAATATGTATATGGCTTTACATTAAAAAGATCAATGTCAAGTTCCATTTTCACCCTTTTCCAACAGAATTATGTCCCCTGTGTGACCTAGAACTTTGCCCTTCAATTGCATCATAATTTTGTTTCCACTCCATGACTTTTGAGGGACTTAAGTGATTCTGATAAAATTTTGGATGTTTTACATTAAAAAGACCAAGGTCAAGTTCAATACTCACTATTCATGGTCCCTGTTTGAATTGGAACTTTGCCATTTTGTTGCATTATAATTTTGTTTCCACTCAGAAACTTTTGAAGGACTTCATGGATTCAAACAAAATTTGATATGAGGCTGTACATTAAGAAAACCTATATCATGTTTGATTTTGGCAATTTTCCAACAAATATTACTGGAGATATGGCCTCTGTTTGACGTAAATCTTTGCCCTTCAGTTGCATCAAAATTTTGTTTCTGCTCAATTTAAGGACTTCATGCACTGAAACCAAATTTGTTATAAGGCTTTACATTTAGAAAACTGTGGTCAAATTCAGTTTTCGCTCTTGTTTTTACAAAGTTTTGCAGAGTTATGGCTTCTGTTTGTGGCTTAAAAGTTCCCCTTTAGTTGCATCATATTGGCAGGGACATTGATGTGGCATTGACACATGTCTACCTTAAACATGCAAAACCCTGTATCAAGCAGAACATACAATGTCAGTCATCATGTACTGCTGAAATCACCAAATTACATGCTTAATGTTAAACCAAGTCAAAGTTAACATCGGGTAAGAATTATGTATACCTAATTTTTCACATGGAAATGTTTTATCATATCATATATACCATATATACTCGCGATTAAGCCGCATCAAAATGCAAACAACATAGACCCTGATTTGCCATTGCATAATGCGCTGGCAGATGAGGGTCTATGTTCTTTGTTCTACTGATTAGTCCTTACAAACTGCATAGACCCAGATCTGCCTGTGCATTATGTGATGGAAGATCTGGGTCCATGCAGTTTGCAGTTGGTATTGAATTATACGTGAGTATATGGTAATGATTCAGGGCATTTAAAATGCTTACATTACCAATTCCTTTTGGCTTTAATACTAAAACATAAACATGGCACTATTTTAATATGAAATTTTTATACTTTTGAACCAGTAATTAAAAATATATAGAAATAAACACAGGATATACAGTGAAACCTGTATATAAAGGACATTCATGGGTCAAATTGTGCCCTTGATATACAGGTGTCCTTTACATAGAGGTCAATATGTAAGTAAATTTATGAAAAGGATCTTAGATGTGTTGTCCTTTATGGAGGTGTTGACTACACCAGGTTTGTCTGTACTTAATTCACTGATTGCTCACCTTATTATTTTTCATCAAAGGACTTGTTAAATCATTCAAATTATGGATATTGTTTTATTATTTTCAATTCGTACATCTTATGTCAAAAGAAATTGTATATTAGAATGAATAACATTTGGAAAAGTGAAAGAATTAATTTAAGGATGGAGGATATAGTTTGATCTGCCAAAGAGATTTGTTTGCGAGTTTATCTATGTGAAGATAAGGTTTTGCATGGTGGAAATAATAAAAAGTGTTACTGGTCAAATTTTTTGCAGGAAGCTCACAAAATGAGATGATGACTTAGTAATGTATATAATTATAGGAAATACAAATTCTAACCCATGATAAGAAAAATGAGAGAGTTACATAACTTCTTGCAAAGAGAATTTTCAAATATATTATTCATCTTTTGAGTAAATCTCCATGGTTCCAATATTAGCATAGACTCTCTGTGCCTTTGTTGTTGAGATAGCTAATCTGACAGTGCAGTGGATGGGATGAATAACTGTTCAAAATAGAAAATTTGAACCATTTTTAGACAAATTAAAATCAATCAAGGGATGCCATTGAACTTGTCTGATTTCCATCTAGATATGCAGACGACTGGTACTTTTTGGTGCTAATAATAATAAAATTACCTATGACAATTACATGAACAAATTTTCTACGACACATAATAACAGACAATTACTTGACAAAAATCACAAAACACATCGAGTAACTAGTTGAATTGAAGCACTATAGACCCTTGGGCAGGTATTCATACAAGCGGAAATAGCAACCAAGTTATCAATAGGATTTGGCACAAATCATCTACCTAAAAGGGAGATCACTCTTGTCTGACTTCCATCTAGATAAGCAGATGTACTTTTTGGTGCCAAAAACAAGCTTGGGAGGGCTGGATTTGCAGGGTAGTGGATGTAACAAGAAGGTATTATGATCAGGTAAATATTATCAAAGAAACATATTTTACTCCAAAAATTGATTTCTGTTTAAATTTTTGGATCTATCAAAATTTTTCAACAAAATCTTTATCCAACAATGTAAAGCAGATTGATGTGCAGAAGTATGTGCGATCAACTGTACCCTCCATCCTTAAGTGTAAACATTGCAGGGATTTTGTATAAGTAGAGATTTATAGATTACATATATGCTTATGTAATTATTTTGAATCAAACAGAGATTTCATTAAGCATTTACCTTATATTTAGAGTTGAAGAAATGTACTACCGTCTATACTTGCACATAAGTCGGGTCCAACTGCAAACAATATAGACCCTGATCGACTGTCACATAATGCACTGGCAGATTAGGGTCTATGTTGTTTGTTGTACTGATTATTCCTAACAAACTGCATAGACCAGATCTGGCGGTGCATTATGTGATGGCCGATCTGGATCTGTGCAGTTTGCAGTTGGACACGACTTATAAGCGAGTTGGTAGATGGTAGATTTTAGAGGTTATTTTGAAATACAGTGAGCCCCTACTTGAGAGGCCATGACTTTAATAAAGGTCTCATTACCCAAAACCAAAATAGTATATTTTAACCATTTTGTCCCCTTTATGAGAGACCACCCATTTGATACTACCATCATTTCACTCAGAAGGGGTGGCTTCATAAGTGGACCCCACTGTAATTATTTGTTAATATCATTTTTATAACTATGCTTTAGTGGGAGGTATATTATGATACCCTCTTTCAGTCTGCCTGTCCATCCATCCATCCATCCATCTGTCCATAACTATGTCTCTTCCTAAACTGCTGGTTGGAAATTCCCAAACTTTGTACATAGATTTCCCATGTAATAGTCATCTGTGAAAGTGGTATAATTTTTAGGCCTCTCCTCTGAGGTCTCTCAAGAGGGTCCAAGGTCAAATATACAAACATTGCAGTTACAGTGACATTTTTGAATATTTTTCAATCAAACTTTAAAGATGCACTCATAGCACAAGGACACATAATATATATATATATATATATATATATATATATATATATATATATATATATATATATATATATATATATATATATATATATATATATATATATATATATATAACAGTTTTGGGTTACAGCCACTGGGTCAAGGTCAGAAGGTCAGGGTCCAGGTGGGGATATGTAATAAGCATGGGGATTTGCCATGGTGAGCCATGGAAGTAGATCTTGTAAATAAGAACAGAATCTGGTTAATTGTTCCCATCATTGTATTTATTGCAGGCAAGCTTTGGCCACTGGAGTAATTTCTATGTCTTTCTCCTCCTCCTTTTCTTAAACGGCACTGCTCAGGTATTGTATATAAAAATGTTTTTCTTTTGATATCTGAAATTTGAAAGTTTCAACATTTTACTTGACTCATCATGTTTTAATATACACCTCTTTTACTATCATGATGCATAGATTATATTCTTAGAGGCATTAGTTAAAAAGGCATGAGCATAGTTAATAGGATTACCGTGTCATAAAAAACATTTTTCCACTACATATGATGTATTAGTTTTATTAAAGTCAGACTCTTATGTGGTCCATCAGGGTTGTAATTATTTAGATATTTATAAAGAAAAAGTATAATATTTTACTTTTAAGTTCATTTGTCACATTTTTGTAAAGCCGCCAGTACAGTAAAACCTGTCATGAAAGACCGCCCCTTCTGCCAGCAAAAAGCGGTCTTTCAAGACAGGTGGTCTCTCATAACAGGTTTGTACAAAAAGACCAGTTTCCAAGGTCAAAATTCAGCACTGTTTAAGAGGGAAAAATAAGCACAATCATGTACATTTATTGTATTCTTTGTTCATAGTTCTTGTTAAAATATTGCATGCATTAATCTGAAAATAATTTTAAATAGTAATAAAGATATGCATCTATCATTAAACATGAATCACATTTATATTTGAAGATCACACGTACATGTACTAGTATTAGCATATGAGTTCGTTTCTAATTGACTCCTTGTCTTTTATAACACCCTAAATTTGAGTTTTACTGACATTTCAAGTGGCTGCTAAGTTGCAAACGGTCTCCCATTTTTCACTTCTTTCAATCACATTAATTCTTTCCTCCAATGTTAGAATTTGTTTCTTTTTCATTGGAGGTTCTGCCATTGTTATTAAAGTGCTAGGTGTTAATGTTATAAGGGATCAATTGTAATAACGACTGTAGCGGTTTTTATCAAGCTTTGGGGAAATATGGAATACATATACAATGTATATGTACCAATGAATGAAATAAAAAGACACAATTAATTTATCCAAAAAATAGAATAAATTTATTTAGAGACAAAAGTCAAAGATTTTATTCACAGACGATACAAAGCCATTAACTCTATAAACAGAGGGTGTAACCAGCTGCACTAAGGTGAGCATATGACGGTTTGGTGTGTGGGCTGTAATCTCTGTAACAGCAAAAACACCCGAACAAACAACACAAGCCTTTCACAATGACAATCGAATCTGGAAAACGATTCTCACCTACTGGTATTAAGGACAAAGACCTCATTCATCCTAGGCATTACGGATTAACTCCAAAGAAAAATGATGGATGCGACCGCTATATTGACTTTGGCACTACAATTGCAGTTAGTGACATGTACTTTAGTCTGGTTTACAGTCCAGAACAAAGGAAACTACATGCATGACCTGCAAAAGTTAGGAAACTGGTAGCCAGTCTAATTTGTTTTTATAAAAAAAAATTTGTTAGAACAGTATTTACTTTGGAAGCGGTCGTTGTTACAAAGGATAAAATAAACATCAGTGGTGTTTGTCTCAGGTCTCGCGATAGGGTCGTTCATTGCAGTATTATTTTAGAACAAGCTGCCATACACAATTTCGCGGGAAATCCTATGGATCATACTTTAGTATTGCAGAAATAGCCGAGGTATTTCCGAATGAGCAATCGGCATGTACTCTAGTCTGGTTTACAATCTATAACATATGACACGGTACCGAGACGTTTCGCCCCATGGACGTTTCGGCCCAAGACATTTCGCCCCACTTCAATGGACGTTTTGGACCAAGACATTTCGCCCCACATTCAGTGTACATTTCTACATTTCTTAACTATCATTCCCAACAAATATGTTTACCCTTCATATTAAAGTGCATGTAGTTAAGTGGCATTTCGTTTGATCTTCGCTCATACTAGTTGTCATCTTGAATTATTCTGAGACTTCTGTCGGCAAGATTAAAGAACGTGTCGCTGGTTGAGAAACTTACTCGCGTAAGCACCTGGCATTTCCTTGAAGTTTGTTTTTGAAATTCAACATCAACACCTTACTGAAATGCTGTGCTAGAATGTATGGCCCATGTTAGACCGATCAACATTAAAGCTGGACTGAGACCTCATCTTTTTCTATTATAAACCAAGTACATGCCATTTGTTTCTTTCTTGAATAAAAGATTATGCCTTTGAACTCTTCTGGACTTATTTTAAACAATAATATCAGAATTGTAAATCAAACAAAGAAGAAAACATTGAACTCCTTTTTTCGCAAATGACCGTTGAAGATTTCGCAGTATAGAAAATAATGATCACTGTAAACGATAGATTCATTTTCTGATCAGTCTTAGTACATAAACGAAGAAAAAGGGGAAAATATTGTCAGATATAATGACAGGCCAAATGTAAATCTAACAAATTGAAATGGGTCTGTCAAATAGTCTAAGTATAAGCCTATTCTTCTTCATCTTCTTAGTATTATTATCATTATTACTATCTTATTCTTCTTAGTATTATTATCATTATTACTATCTTATTCTGATATGAGGATAACTTGTCTTACTATCTCTTATTTTCTATACTCTTCATCACGATACATGGAGAAAAGACTTGTTTCAAACATAATTATAATTTCAAAAGAACACCGTTTTAAACGAACATAATTATTTATTAAACGATATCATGGTCCGAAACGACCATTCAAGTGAGGCGAAATGTCCATTCTTTTTTTTTAAGTGGGGCAAAATGTCCATTGAAGTGGGCGAAATGTCTATTGAAGTGGGGCGAAATGACCATTGAAGTGGGGCGAAATGTCTTGGGCCGAATCGTCCATGGGGCGAAACGTCCCTGATTCATATGACACTACATGCATGAGCTTTACAATTCAAGAAACCGGTAGCCAGCCTAATTTGTTTTTAAGTTTTTGATTTTGTTTTTAACGTCTTCGCTTCTTAAGTGGTCATGGTTACAAAGAGTTAAATAAAGGTCAGTTGTGTTTATCTCTGTTTTTGTGATGCGGTCGTTCATAGCAGTGTCAAAATGCATATTTTGCCAAGAAATCGCGGTCGCTGGTCGTGTTCTGCAGGTGGTCGCTCATGACAGTGCGTTTATATAATAAAATCGATCCGTGTATTACGATTGTGGTCGCTCGTGACAGGTGGTCCCTCATAGCAGAGGTCGCTCATGACAGGTTTTACTGTATAGGAAATAGATGCATTTTTGAGTCGATCATCATAAACAGTGTTGTTAATGTTTTTTTTAGAAAAAATTGTTTATAATGTTGTTTCAAGAATAATCTGTTGTGAAAAATCATTATGCTAATGCTTTATGAAGGTTTTACATTTATGGAATAAATTAATTGCAAAATATACTAATCAATTTATTAAATTTCTTATCTGATGGGTAAAATTGGCTCCATGAAGAAGAATAAAGTTACCAAAAAGTACTTTTCAAAACCAGGACAGAAATTGTCATGTACAACTCTGTAACTTTTCTAAGATGGAAAGGAATACTCATGAATATTTTAGTCAATAATTTTGTGAAATATGAGTAATGTTAAAACTATTCCTTTAATGATGATGCTGATGCCAGAAATGATGATGATGATATAAATTCAGTAATAATAATAATAATAAAAGAAAAAAAAATAATAATAGATATTTCTTGTGATATTCAGGCTTTATGCTGGCCCAACTGTATGAAGGTGAGTGGTATCCAGACAGAATCAGGAACACTATATTTGGAACCTTTGGGACCTGTGCTTTTGCAGGTGGTGTTCTTGGAACTGCCTTTGCAGTAAGTATTAGTTCCTACAATAAAAAAGGAATCTAAAAAGCCTGAAGTTCATAAGTTTGCTAAACATGTTCCCATATAGAAGGTTATTGATGCAGACGTAAAATTTGGCAATTTTGTTTAAAAAAGAGGGATTTTAGATCTTGGCAAGTTTTATTTTAGTGATTGCAGGTGTAGTGAGGTTTTTACTTTGGTGGGGACAACCATAGTAGCGTTTTACGTCTCACAAAAGATGTCTTTTAGCATGCCCTAAATAACATCTTACTAAACACTTTAAGGAAGACAAGTCAAAATTACCATTCAGCAAGGAAAAATAAGCATAAAGAACAAAAAAACGATTAGATTATGTCATTTAATTGGCACACCAGTCTGTTCCATTAGTAAATATAATACTGAAATGTGTTAAATAAACAGCTGTTGGCTGCGATAAAAAAAGAACAACTAAGGTTTTGTGAGCTTGACTGGCTACTGTATGTTCACCATTGCTAGTCAAGAAGCATGGTTTGAACGTTTTAATTATTGGTTAAGAAGTATACAAATTTCATATTGAAATAGCGCCCATTCATTTTCAGGACCATGTTTATGTTTTATTATTAAAGCCAATGGTTATATTGTCATCCAGTGAACTCTTTATTCACATTATCATTGACATTAATCATTATGAAACCATATAATTTACTTTATATTCAGTTAATTTACAAGATTCTTTTTCAGATACATTACCTGATCATAATATGTTAGAAGTACCTCCACTAACTTGCAAATCCAGCCATCCCAAGTTAAAGAGAAATTCACCATGTCTTTTGACTAGTTGTAGCAACAAAAGTGCTAAAGATTTGTCTGAGCTGAGACAGAGGTCGGATGAGAGTAGTCTCCTCTTGGATAGCTGGATTGGCACCAAATCCTATCAGTCTTTAGTTACTACTTCCACTTGTACCTGACCAGCATGCTCTTACTGGAGGCCTTGCAAATAGCATCCGCTTTGTGTCTTTTCATTATTTTTTATCAATTCCTTGGAGTTTTCTCACCTCAGAGAAGTATACTCCACCTATTTTTTGTCTAAATCTCACTCTTTCTTCATCATAGACAAATATTTTGTACATCAGTTGTCTAACTTTATCATACAGTAAGCTAATTGGCACAATCTTAATTGCCTACACAGTGGTCTATAGTACTCAATCATTTCTGTAATTTTCTTTGGCAATTATCTTAATTCATAGCATCCATTTCACTGTAAGCTGAGCACAATGCTTGACTGGTTTCACCTATATATGCAATTGTTTTGTATTCTCTGATTACAGGTATCAACAACAATGGAAAGGATTAAATGTGGAGTGTACAAATGCTTCAGACTAGCTGAGGATAATCACCTCACCTGTAATAGTTGTATGTGGTTCATTCAGTTTGAACCATGCTTGAGACATTTGCTCTTACTGATCTGAAGATAGATGGGCAACAGTCACAGCCAAGCAGTAAACATGGGCTAATGAGATAGCCAAGACATGCACTCACAAGTATGCCTCCATTGCCAACTTTCCCATGAACAAAGAAAGGTGGAAAGATCGCCTATTAAGAAAATTATTCTGCGGGCTTGCCATCATCGGCTTTCGACACTTATAGCACTGCCATCCCCCAGAGTGCCACAACCAGAGAATACCATCATGGTACACACTACTAGTCCATTACTGACATGGTAAGGTGACCCACCTGGACCAGTATTAGACATCCCATCACCACATGCAGACACTGCTACTGGTTATGGTGATCATTCCATTGAAAGCTGGTAATGGACTTCTGCACTAGATATGAGCCTGTTCCCAGACTACATCCACTCCAGCTCTTGCAGCTCTACTACTGGGACTGGGTTCCAAGTATACCCATTCTCGAACTCAAGGCACATACAGTGTCCGGCACCTAGTTGTGCCAGTGCCAGCCCTGGTTCTGTTACTGACTCCCAGTATAACTGGGCATTGGATGCAGCAAATCATTCTCCCACACTTTTCCATTAGCAGACCCGTGGAAGTATAATGGATTGGTACCAGACAGGTCTGTCACCAGTCCCAACACCATCATGATCTAGTACTCTATGGTGACTCCCTATTTACTGACACCCAGTTCCCATCTTGGTCCTTTGATGACACCTATAGCAAATGCTTGGAGATCATAGTGCCAATGATTGGACAGACTCCCAGCCTTTTGCACTGTCACCGACACGACAACTTGCTTTTCAAGGTTAGTCACAATCTTAATGGGAGGCTTCCCTGTCACTCCACTCTTCCAAGTACGAAGACACCCACTCACAAACACCATCATCCTTCCTTGATGTGACAATGTACAGAGAAGACTCAGCCATCTGTGCATCAATTGAAGAAGTCTTCTGAAAATTCTGCTTCCTAAGTTCTGTTCTTCACCTCCTGCTAAGTCAGTGGCCCCTTACAAAATTCCTGCATTCATTAATCTTATAACCAAGAAAGACTTTCCTTCTTTCAAACAGTTCCCACAGTCTGATAAAGTTGCTGATATTCTCCAAGACCTAAACATCAGCAGGGCTTTCTTTTCACAATAACAGCTTCAATCAAACTTCAGCTTGGCCTTCTACCAGATATAGATGCTCAGAAAATTGAATTTCAGCCAGAGAATTTCTTCACCTCTCGGGTATTCTCAGTGTCGCCATGGATCTCCTTGTTTTGGACTGCCTGTTTCTGGGAAACCTGCAGGTGATCCATCTATCTCACTGGTGGCTGAAACTGTGACCTCTAGACCAATTTATCATAGTTTTGGACTACATGAGGTCTCATCTTGGCAAATGGGATGACCTCACTTGGCTAATAAAGAGTATCCAGATACAAGATCAACTGCTGGAAATTAAGATCTGCACAGCATGACAGGCTGGGGTGCCCACCATCTGACCTCCTTCCAAGAAGTGAGCAGGGTTTGGCACTCCATCATGAGCAGTCCCTACACATCAGTTTGCTGGAGATGAAGGCCATAGTGTATGTCTTCAGATCTACTGCTGGAAATCAAGATCTGCACAATGCAACAGGTTGGGGTGCCCACCTTCTGCCATCCTTCCAAGAAGGTAGTGGTGTTTTTTGGACCCCTTCATGAGCACTCCCTGCACATCAGTCTTCTCAGGATGAAGGCTATAAAGAATGCCTTTGGGTCGTGGCAGGAGACTTTGAAAAGGGTGTTCTCATTCAATTCAGCAACTTGACAGTTGTCAACTTCTGGTTTGGGGTTTCTCCTTCATATTAATGTTAGGAACATAATCTTGCTACCTCCTAAATCCAGCCCTCCCAAAAAGATGAAATCATCTTTTCCATCTACATCTTATAGACGAAGGACAGTAACTTCTGCCCATTACCTCCCCATGATGCCGCCAGGTGTCACTAGTTTTAAGCTTTTGCTACAGTAAAGGCAACATCGTACTGTAGACCTCCTGAAAATACTGTGTTATCTCCATGGTTTCAACCATCCATTCTGGAATTTGGGTCTTTAGTGTGTAGTAAGGAATCTACTACAGGTTGTATACATTATTATTTTATTTTGAGTCACATATATGTGAATTTGTCACATTTGTGAAGTTCGTTTATTCTGACCATATGTTCCAACACAGTATTGCTGATCTGTGTTTGTTGTTCATGTTTTCATGTATACTGTGTGTTTTTACTCACTTGGTTATTAACAGGTGTTGTTTTTGCAATGTTGAAGTTGTTCATTTATTAGTTATTTGTTGTTCTTGTCATTTCAGTTAAACAATGACAACAAAATGTCTAAAATGTAAAAAGTTCAAGGCCAACAAGGACACACATAACACATGCCTCGTCTGAATAAAATGCACATTGTCTGGGACATGCAGTGTATGCATGATCTGATCAAAGGATATTTGGTCAACTGTCCTGTGGAAGAGCATTAAAAACAAAGAAAAGGGTCAAATCTTGCACTGAGCAGTACGATGTTTTGAGTATCTACTCTTAGACGGAATAAATTGCAAATTTAGTGGGGGAAGTTATTGGGCCCTCGCCCCCAACCGAAAATGAGACAAACGACACCATCTGCCAACATTACATCAGCAGAATGCTGTTTTGCTGTCCTCACAGTCTTCTACGCCATTGTTAGAGCTACAAATGTGTTCCCAGGTGCAGGACACGATGACACAGTTATTAAATTAGGGGCAGATTCAATATGGAGGAGTGTCCCCCCATTTTTAGGCATCTCAGTAGTCGTAAGTCCACCTGTATGTCTGAGCTTAGCGTTCAAGCCTGTAAATCTGAGTGCATGAGGCTTTTACCAGATCTTAATGATCCATTATATCATACTGTAATACCATACAGTGCCATCCCAGATGCTGACCACCCCATCCTCATCCGTAGCTCATGACCAGTGACTGTCACGTTGTCTACCCGTACCACATACAGGTCTATGGGGCTGTGAAATGTGGATACTTTTGGGGTTCTTACTGATAGATCTGTTTATTTCTCCTTCAAATATGTTCCAGATCACATTAACGTTAGGGATATAAGCCTGCTACCTCCCAAATCCAGCCATACTAAAAGACAAAAATTTGTCTTTTGTGTGTGTATCATATAGACAAAGGGCAGTAACTCTTGCCCATTACCTCCCCTTGCCACCACCAGGTGTCGCTAGTTTTAAGTTTCACTGTCATACTGTTAACATTGTACAAAAAAACTCCCATCAATCCATGCTAATATCAATGTGAATTTTAACCATCCTTCCAGAAATTTGGATTTATAGTGTGTATTAATCATTCCTCTACAGGTGGTATACATTATTTTGCAATTTTGGGGTTTTGACGGATACATCCTAATCTACCATATTGCCATTCGGAGCTGCCCACGATCGTCCAGTCAACCAAGCCGGACGTCCAGCCAGTCCAGCCGTCTCAATCTAAGGATCTTACTGAAAGATCCATCCATCTCGCCAGGCCTGTGGCTTCATCTCCCTACAATTACAGAGATCTTAATGATAGATCTGTCCGTCCTTTCATGCTATGGCTACATACAATTGCAATTACGGGGATCTTAGTGATAGATCCGCCAGTCTTGCCAGGCTTACTGCTTCATCTCTCTACAATCATGGAGATCTTAATAATAGATCTGTCCGTCCTACCATGCCTACAGCTACATACAATTACAATTACGGGGATCTTAGTAATAGATCTGTCCATCTCACTGGACGTACAGCTACACAAACATATTATGATGATGATTTTAGTGATAGATCCGTCTGTTCAGCCCATGGCATGGCCGGTACTAGCACCAACTGGACGGCCTTCCACATGGCCGGTAACCGTGCTGACCATACTCCCGGCGAACCAGTTGTCTGTACCGGTATGAATATTCGTCCGGCAGAGCCAGCTTACCCTATGTTCATGGCTTAGCCACATAGAAGTAACCGTGAACCAGAACAGGACACTACACACAGTGAGTGTGAAGATACTCCTGAACAACAGCTTTACTCAGCTGTGCTTCTTTCAAGTTAGGAGAGCGGGATATCTCTCATAGGGAATCCTGCCTTTTTTCCCTTGAAGGATGCCAAGGGTACAGGTAGGATGATGAGCAGTCCCTCCTCGTATTACCTATTCTCCTGATGCTAATGTGATAGTGGAACGTATTTGAAGGAAAAGTTAATTTTTTCAGTAAATTATGTTTCTTCAAGAATACTTAACTGATTACATTACTTTAAAACCCTTCCAACCTCCCCACCATGTGAGCATCCTCATTGATATATCGCTCAGCTTAAAATTAGTGACACTGGTGGTGTCAAGGGGAGGTAATGGGCAGGAATTACTGCTCTTCGTCAATATCATATAGACAGAAGAGATGTTTTTCGTCTTTTGGGGAGGCTAGATTTGGCAGGTTCCAAGCTTATTTTTTGGAGACATAATTTACTGAAAAAGTTGCTTTTTTCAGGTGATGTAATTGTCGACAAATCCTCATTCAAGTCTGCCACATCCCAGGCAGGCTCACTGTCCTAACATACTCATTGTCCCAACAGAATCAGCTAATCCACACAGAATGGTCCATTCACTCCTTGGTATTCAGGCAGTCTCACTGTCCTAGCATACTCACTGTCCCAACAGAATCAGCTAATCCACACAGAATGGTCCATTCACTCCTTGGTATTCAGGCAGTCTCACTGTCCTAGCATACTCACTGTCCCAACAGAATCAGCTAATCCACACAGAATGGTCCATTCACTCCTTGGTATTCAGGCAGTCTCACTGTCCTAGCATACTCACTGTCCCAACAGAATCAGCTAATCCACACAGAATGGTCCATTCACTCCTTGGTATTCAGGCAGTCTCACTGTCCTAGCATACTCACTGTCCCAACAGAATCAGCTAATCCACACAGAATGGTCCATTCACTCCTTGGTATTCAGTCTAATCTGCACCTGTTGGGGCTCACCTCTTGTGGACTAGTTTGCAATGAGATGGAACACAGCTTTTTCTTGCCAGTCTCAGATCCAAAACATGAGCAGTCAATGCCCTTTCCCTAAATTGGAACGATCTTGACACATTACCTTACCCCCAACCCCTCTGATTCCCAAAGTCTTGCAGAAAGTGAGGAGATTGGAGTGCCAACTTACCTTGATTCTTTCCCTCAAATGGGAGAAATCATTGATCAATGACCTCTTGAACCTAGCAGTGGAGATTTGCAGGAAAATCCTGCCTTCTTCCCACCTGCTGAAACAACTGTGAATATAGGTTTTCCATCTTAATCAAGAGATGTTAAACCTGCATGCCAGATTGATATCATAACAAGTACTCAGAAAGAAACAGTTCTCCAAACAAGTGTGTCAGCAGAATTGCTAAGACAAGAAAGCCTACTACTTTGGAAGCTTAAATTGAGTGTTTTCTCCCACTGGTACAAGCAGAGACAGATCTCCCTTAAGAGCCTTGGTACCACAAATAGCTAACTTTCTCCTCTGGCTTTTTGAAGAAAAGAATTTAGCTCTGATCAAGGCCTACAGTTCCAGACTAGTTGCACCATTATGGAGATGGAGGACATAGGCCAGAACAAAAACCTCTCCATCCTATCACCAGAGCAGAGATAACCATGCCCTACTCATTAGCATAGCGCATCGTATAAAATCGAAGTACTGTATATACTTGCGTATAAGCCAATACTAACTGCAAACTGCATAGACCCAGATCTGTCATCGCATAATGTGCCGGCAGATCTGATCTATGCAGTTTGGAAGGACTAATCAGTAGAACAAACAACATAGTCTTTGTTGTTTGTATTTGGACTCGGATTATACATGAGTATATACGGTATCTTATGTTGACACTTACCCTGTGTAAATTAGTGTTAATGTTTTAGTGCATACTGAAAATTTCATGAAAAATGGTTGAAAAATGTTTAAGATATGATGATTTGATTTGGTATATGATATATAGTGGGAATGGATAGGTGATAGACATTGGGCCTGAATGTCCGACAAGTTGCCAGTATTCTTGTAAATCATGTTGTGATGGTCACACCTTTGCCAGCAATAGTATTGATTGCAGATCCATAGGTATCAACAGATCTTAGGATTTGAGTGACATAGAGTGATTCCTTTAATTTTGACCCATCTCAGCCGATTGGTTGGGCCCTTTTCCCCAAATGGAATCAACTGTGGTTCTAATGTGGCTGAACAAGACACCCTTCGATCCACCTTTTGTACAATAACTGCTTACTACTCACCATAACTACAGCAGGCAAAATTGGTAAGCACAACTCTTCTTTTGCAGACATCATTGAAGCTCAGGTATGGTGGTCAGAGATGATCCCAAAGGGTTCAGTTCAGCCTAGTGGAACCTATATCAGCAGGCTAGCTTCCCTTGTTGCTCAACAGTTTTGTAATGATGTGAGTTAATTAACTTTCACTAGATTTGCAAAACCAAAAAAAATGTTATCTAAGTCACATCAATGCACTGACCATGTTCTAACCTTGCCTGTATCTCACATGGGACTCGACCTGTTTTGTAACAAATTATGATCAACAAATGTATTTGAAGAAGAAAACACATTTTTTGAATAAAATATGTTTTTTTGACACTACTTACCCAATCATAATATGGGCACATCCTCCCAATCCCTTCCATGCAGTTACATCACTGGAAGAGTATGCACATCCTCTCCAATATTAACTGATGATTGACAGGATTTGGTGCCATGCCCTCTATTCAAGGGGAGACCACTCTCTTCTAATTTCCCTCTTGGCAAGCAAACGCCTATGTAGCACTTTGGTTGCTAAAACAAGCCAAAAGATCTGGTGAACTTTTTTCACTTTGGAATGCTGAATTTGCAAGATAGTGTATGTGCTCCTAATGTGTTTTGATTGGTTTTGTTGAAGAAGATTGAGTTTTGATTGGTTTTATTGAAGAAGATTGAGTGCTACTGGAAAGAAAAAAAACATTTATTTTGGATACTATCTACAGTGATTGTGTAGTCACTTTTACTATGTATGCTGAGAATGGAGAACATAAAAGCAAAATCTCATTGAACAAAATGGGGATTGTTTTGTCATATTTTTCCCAAAAGTTTTATGTAATGATACAGATTTTGGCCACATTTATTTTAGTGGGTTTTAAGTTTTGACAGAATTTATATTCATGATTTCAGTCTGAGACAGCATAATAAATAAAATGTATCCACCACAAAATAACCTGCTATATGGTATAAAGATTTCCGAAAGAAAAATTGTTTTTCACATTCTTGAATCCTTTAAGCAGAAAAGTTACTATTTTATTTTAACTTTTGTTTTTTTATTACTAATAATAATAGGAATGGCAATGATAATAGTAATAGCAATAATAATAAATTATTAGTTGTAGTAGCTATTAGTACTAGTGGTCAACAACAGCAACAACAACAACAGATCTTATGTTGACATTTTCCTGTCTGGACAGTGAACTTTGCTTAAATTAGGTTCTTGTCAATGACATTTATCTCAGTGTGTCATTTGTTTATGGAACTCTTTCTTCTTTCAGGTTTATCTACAAACAACCCATGGCTGGAGAAGTGCATTTCTTACTCCATCAGTATTTGTGGTGAGAACTGTACTCATTATATTTGATGTTTAAACATTACACAGGCCAGAAAGGTATTGAAAGATGGCCTTTTGCTTACTACACCACCATCTTAGTGGAAATGGTGATGAGAAGCAGTCATTCATGTTTTTGTAAGCTGCAAAGTACAATATTACAGTGAGGGACACATTTCATTTGTCCGTCCAATATAAACAGCTGCAAGTGTATTTATTTACCCGAAACTATTGCAGAAGCATTTCCTTTCCCTTGTAAATTTGAATGGAATTATTCAATAGCCCTGATGTAACTGGAAGCTTTTTTACATCATTAATATCACATGTTCCACATGTGAAGCAGAGTCTGTGAAGTGCATCCAGTTTGCTGCTCCAGTCAGAAAAATGGAAAACCAAATCCACTTCCAAATTAGATCGACTATACATGCAACCAGCATATGGAATGCTGCACTGTTATATTACAAGTAGGCCACTAGGGCTTAATATTTAATGGTCTGATGTTAGCAGCACGTGTTCATTTTGACATTCAGATGGGATGTACCTGCTGTCACAAAACAACAATCTCCATTATTGCATATAGGATAGGTGTTTTATATACTGCTTGTCTGTGTAATTAGAATCTAACTGGTTTTTATATTTGCATGTATATGATATACAAATGTTATTAGATGGTATGACATATTAATGTAAGAAGGATATCATATATACTCGCATATAAGTGAAGTAAAAAATTGCAAACTGCACAGGCCCAGATCTGCCATTGCATAATGCACCAGCAGATCTGGGTCTATGCAGTTTGTTAGGAGTAATCAGTAGAGCAAACAACATAGACCCTGATCTGCCGGTGGATTATGCTATGGCAGATCAGGGTTTTTGTTGTTTGCAGTTGAACTCAACTTATAAGTGAGTAAAGATGGTATACATTTTTTTCTTTTCATCCTGGTATAGTAAACATTTTTTTTCCATTGTGGAATGGGATTTTTAACACTGATGTTTTTTCATCAACCATCAGAAGTTGGTGTTGAAGTTACTGGTAGAGGTAAATGCATGTTTGCAATGAAATATTGATGATAAGTATCTACATTCTTTTCTTTTTTACCTATGCCTAGCCACATATGTAGAATAGGACACTTAAGTTTACACCTGGCCCATGTTTCATAAAATAAAATGTAATTGGAGTACCTACTCAAATCAAAATAGTGTCCATTCATGATATTACAGTAAATTCAAATTGACAGATAGTTTGTTATTATAATGATTTATTATTAATGCCTGTTCTATAACAAAGTTAAAATTGCAAGATTTTTATTGGAATTTCCAAGTATTTAAATTTTGAACAACTGTATATACTCGCGTATAGGTCAGAACCAACTGCAAACTGCATAGACCCAGATCTGCCATTGCATAATGCGCCGGCAGATCTGGGTCTATGCAGTTTGTAAGGACTAATCAGTAGAACAAGCAACATAGACCATGATCTAATCATTGCATAATGGCTTATACGTGAGTATATGGTAAGTGCATACTCGAAGTCAAATTGAATTTGGGGCCAGTTTTTTCTCTCAGCTGCCTGACTGTACATTTTGTCTCATCAAGAAACTTTTGAAAAAATTAATGGATAGAGATCACATTTGGTACATAGATTGTTATTAATGATGTTTGAATCGGGGTTTAATTTGAACTCTTTCCATTGGTATTTCTTTAAGTTATTGCCCTTGTTTTTCTGAAAAATCTGAATTTATATTCTCAGTTTTTGTTTTCACTTAACTTTAAACATTAAGTTCAAATTTGGTAACAGTTGATGACAATGACACTTGAATCAAATTTATGTTTCAACTATAGCCATGAGTATTTGACAGAATTTTAGCTCTTGTTTAACTGAGCTTTTTGCTTGTGTTGTAGGACCATAGTTCTCTGATTTGCTCTTGTTCTTGAGGTTTTGGGCATTTTTTACAACCTTTGTAATATAGTCTAATATTAGTATTTTTCATCATATCATGAAAAATTGAAAAGGATAAATTAATAAAAAAAACATCATCATTAAACGTACTCAGATGGAATGTTATTTATGGAGTAATTTGGGCCCCAAGATTTGGGAGCCCTATATTAATCATCTTTTCTGTTCATCCATCCATCTGTCTGTCTGTTCATGCTTCTTGTAACCACCATATGATAATTAATTTTTGTTTATGCACAACTGGATGTTCTTGATTTATTTTATGTACATATTGCCCATCTTATAATGAGCTTTATCATGATAATGACAATTAATGGAGGTATTGGTGGTGTGGCAGGCTGATGTGATGTAGGATTATATTGCTTAGTCGTAAGCTAACACTTGTGGTGTTATGGGGAGACAAGTGGACCAAGAAAAGAATCCTGGTGAATTGTGACAATTCTGCAACAGTTGAAATAATTAACAAAGGCTGATCCAAAATACCTCTTATTATGAAATTCGTTCGAAGACTTATATGGTGCGCTGCCAAAGGACAGTTCGTTATTCAGGCTCGACATATTCCTGGTAATGCTAACCTAATAGCAGACGCTCTTTCTCGATTTCAGAACGAGAAGTTCCGGCGCTTGGTACCGCTTGCAGACCAAACTCCAGCTGTATGCCCCCTGGCTTCAGAGTTGATGCTATTTTGACCCAACGTGTGCAGGACCTGTGGTGTTTATCTGTGTCCGATAATACTAGGTCTGTGTACCGAACTGGCATCCAGTGTTTGTTGAATTTTTTGGTCATGTCCGGCGTTGTTGCTAATCTTTATTCTTTACCTGTACTTACAGAGGATGTTCTGATTTATTTTGTCACGTACTGTCACACCGCCCTGCAGCTGCAGTGCTCCACAATTAAGCTGTACCTTGCAGGAATTAGATTCCATTACCTACATGCAGGTCACAGGAATCTTTTTCAGGAGTCGGACAGGCTACAGTGTATACTTCGTGGGATAAAAAGGAATAACATTTCAAAAATTAAGCCCCGACTTCCTATTACATACAATATTGTGGTGCAGTTATCTGCCATGTTACGTGGGGGAGTTTTTTCGCCGGAGGTGGACTTGTCCCTGCAGTGCATGTGTCTGGTTGCATTTTTTGGATTCTTGCGATGCGGTGAATTCACAGTTCGATCATTGCAGAGCATTTCCCTCTACAATTACCTTAAGATTCAAGATGTGACATTTTCGAGGGACAAGTCCATGTTCGTACTCTCCTTGCCATCTTCAAAAACGGACCCGTTTCGTGCTGGTGTCAATATTCCATTCTTTCGGAACTTGCGGTTGTGTCCGGTGTCCTGTATGCAGCGGTATTTCATTCAACGGCAGCAGAGTGCTTTGGCTGGGGGTCATGGTGCAAATGCTCCTTTATTTGTGGATTCGATGGGACGTCCTTTTCGTAGGGAACTTTTTCTATCATACTTGAGGATTCTATTGGCGCGTCTCGGTTATGATGAACAAAACTTTTCTGGGCATTCATTTCGTATAGGGGCAGCCACGACGGCAGCTAAGGTTGGTATAGAGGACCACTTAATTCAGACTTTAGGGCGGTGGTCATCTTCATGTTATATGCGCTACATCAGAGTTGACCCTAACAAAATTCATTCTGCTCAGGGACAGTTGTGTACATACATTTAGGGTTATGAACTTCTTTTGACATCATTCCTTTCAAATGGACTTTCACATCCAAATCGGCATCCTCTTGGGGGGCTCTCATTTGATATATTTGATATCAAATTCATTTTGGTATTTTCCCCCAATCGGATACTCATCTGCTATACTAAAAACATAAAGGCCATGCCTGTTTAATACATTTCTCATACAGGTTTAAATAGACAAAAAAATAAGAATACTTTCTTCATGCTGGGATCAGCCTAGCTCTATTCCACTAATCTGGGATCAACCCAGAATACACTCCTATGCGGGGATCGGCCTAGCTTAGATTTACTTAAGATGGGATCAGCCCAGAATACACTATGCTGGGATCAGCCTAGCACATAGCCTACTTAATCTGGGATCAGCCCAGAATACACTCGAATGCTGGGATCAGCCTAGCAATACACTACTATGCTGGGATCAGCCTAGCACATAGCCTACTTAATCTGGGATCAGCCCAGAATACACTCGAATGCTGGGATCAGCCTAGCACAAATGTTACTTGAGCTGGGATCAGCCTAGCAGTCTACTTATGCTGGGATCAGCCCAGAATACACTAAATGCTGGGATCAGCCTAGTACAGATTCTACCGGAGCTGGGATCAGCCCAGAATACACCTGAATGACTAAGCACATAGCCCACTTAATCTGGGATCAGCCTAGAATACACTAAAATGCTGGGATCAGCCTAGCACAGATGTTACTTGAGCTGGGATCAGCCTAGCACAGTCTACTTATGCTGGGATCAGCCCAGAATACACTCTAATGCTGGGATCAGCCTAGCACCAATTGGGAATCATCATAGTCTCGTATAGTGTTTCATTCAGATTCTAGCCCATGAGTAGCCCCCACAGAGAGAGCCAAATATTTTATTTGTTTAAGTATTTATGTTATTGTAGTTATACATTTTTGATGTAGTTGAATTGTTGAATCGAGAGAGAGAATGCATATACTCATGTAACCTTTAAGTTCTTACAATGCATATATTAAACCTTTCCTCGTATACATCTGTATTTGTGTTGTGCATAAAAGTTCTTAAACCCTTGCACGTTATCATTTAGAAGAGTTATGGCCCCTAAATGCCTATCTTCTCGAAACTTTAGTTTTCCAACAGAAGTTCTTGTGTTTAAAGCCCCACCAAACAAATTGTAGTGATCATGGCCCTTTGCAAAGCACCCATCAGTAATACCTGTACTTTTATGTAATTTGATACATGTGCCTCATTCCACACAAATGCATTTACTAGAACTCTCTCATTCATGTGACAGAAAAATATTTCAGATTTGCAATACTTTTCTTTTCTTGGTCTTGTTGTCGCATGACAGTTGATTGATGTCGTGATATGGTCATATGTTTCAACATGACTCCATGGTTGCAGTTAAGGATATCGGTGATGTAATGGACTAAAGATAAAATAATTTGTTCTGTTTTGAAGAAAAGTTTGTGCGAAAAATAATGTATGCTAAGAAAAATTTAGCAAACATTTTTATCATTTCATGAAACCTTGAAATAAAAATGCAAAAGAACAGTTCTGTATTACATTTATTGATAAGAAACTTTGAAATAAAAATGCAACAGAACAGTTCTGTATTTCATTGTTTAAGAATTCTTCTTTAGTCTTCATCTTGACATATATGGTAAAATACAACAATAACTATAGATAATATCCAATTATGTATGGTGAAATACAACAATAACTATAGATAATATCCAATTATGTATGGTGAAATACAACAATAACTATAGATAATATCCAATTATGTATGGTGAAATACAACAATAACTATAGATAATATCCAATTATGTAGGGTAAAATACAACAATAACTATAGATAATATCCAATTATGTATGGTAAAATACAACAATAACTTTAGATAATATCCAATTATGTATGGTAAAATACAACAATAACTAGATAATATCCAATTATAATTTTTAAAAAATGTTTCTTATTTCCAGAAGATACACCCAATCGTTAGTGCTGTAAATAAGTTGAATAACAAGTAAATTTATTGTTGTCATTGATGCCATGAATAAAGAGTTCTATTGATCGTGGTAACCTTCAGCTGATTTGGACAATATTAAGAAGTTTTCATGCCATGTGCTTCAACTGGCAGTTGTGAACATGCAGTAGTGAATCAAGCTCACAATGGAGGACAGAGAAAATGCTTGTTTTTAATCCAAGCCAATGGCTCAGATTACCTTGATGCCATTGTACTATTATTTTTTTCTCATGCAACAGACTGATGGATTATATAAAAGGCATAATTTTATTAAACGACATTTGATTGCATGATCCATTCTTCATGGTTTTTCTCTTGTTGAATGGTAAATAAGCTTTTTTATATGTTCTTAATAAAATGTTGTGTAGTCGAGAGTAATTCATGTTCTCTAAAATACAATGTTTGCTATGGATAGAAAATACTGCTGGTTATTCCTACTAAAAAAACTTCCTATATCTACAATTGCTAAATTATAAATTGCCAAAATTTAAAGCAACTCTTTTGGGTCAGATTTGCCAAATGTTACGCCTGTGTAAATAACCACTATATGGTATATGCCTTTTACATGGTATTATTGTGCAGTGGTTTCAGCAGAGTTTAATTTAAATATACTTTTTTGATTTCTGTGATTCTTGTGTGTTTATGGATAGCAGAGCTTTGATCACTGTTGGTGACAATAATGTTGGTATACTTTGATTACTGTTGGTGGCAATAATGTTGGTATACTTTGATTACTGTTGGTGACAATAATGTTAGTATACTTTGATTACTGTTGGTGACAATAATGTTGGTATACTTTGATCACTGTTGGTGACAATAATGTTGGTATACTTTGATTACTGTTGGTGACAGTAATGTTGGTATACTTTTATTACTGTTGGTGACAATAATGTTGGTATACTGTGATCACTGTTGGTGACAATAATGTTGGTATGCTTTGATCACTGTTGGTGACAATAATGTTGGTATACTTTGATTACTGTTGGTGACAATAATGTTGGTATACTTTGATCACTGTTGGTGGCAATAATGTTGGTATACTTTGATTACTGTTGGTGGCAATAATGTTGGTATACTTTGATTACTGTTGGTGACAATAATGTTGGTATACTTTGATTACTGTTGGTGACAATAATGTTGGTATACTTTGATTACTGTTGGTGACAATAATGTTGGTATACTTTGATTACTGTTGGTGGCAATAATGTTGGTAATCTTTACTGCAGAATACCAAATGTTTTCACCAATTTTAAGTAAAAATCCTTGAAGGTCAAAGTGGATACTGGTGTATGTTTACCTTTATTATGTTGGCAGACATTTCTCTCGGTAGTAATTCATATGATCATCCAAAACTGGCTCTGGGAATTTAGTATTGGTGATACTGCAAGTAACCAATTATTAAACATATTTTCATTTATTTTTTTTCATTTATTTTTTCAGAACAATCTAACAGTCATAAAAGTTCTGGTCAGCAGCTGTCAATATTACAATTGTGGAATATACCGTAAGCAATTTACTAATTAATTCTTATGCTTAGACCTCTTGATTCATAATTATATATCATTCAGGATATTTTCATATCAAATATATTTGCACTTTGGTTGAGTTTTAAAAATTATCTGAAATCCCGGATAGTGGCACAGCTCACTTTGTTTATTGAAAGAAACTTTGCTTTTATGGATTTGATTAATTTTTTTTATTTATTTGCTTATATTTCCTAAACTTCATGATGGTTTTTCATCATGTTTGGATTGAATCAATATGAACCTAAGACAGTTCATTTTTGACATGCTTGCTCACCCCTTGGACATTAGGGTTAAGGTCACTGTCATAGAAAATTTGTTTCAAGGTTTTTGGTCAAGTTTTTTCATGATTCCTAAACCCCTTGGTGGATTTTCTTCATACTTAGGATGAATTGTTATGAAGCTAAGGCCATTGATTCTGTGACATGCTTGCTTAACCTTTTAACCTCTGGGTCAAGGTTACATATTTTACAGCAGTGCTTTGAACATGGGCTCAAAATGCAAGTCCTGACTGTCATGTTTGTTTCTAATTAATAGTTTAGAAAAACTCTGTGGATAAATATCAAATCAAGTACTAAGATATGTGTCAATTATATCTAATTCTAGCTGCATGGTCAATTTTTTTTTGTCAGTGTCTTAAGAGTTATGACTACTGATGTATCTGGACAAGTTTAGCGTGCTTATCTTTTGTACCAAGAAATAGGCCTGTTCATTCTCAGTGTAGTTCTTATTGGATGGGCCATGAAGAGATGCATTCATTATCATAAGTAATTATGTAACTTTTATGTATAGATATTGTAATTTCTGTATGTTAGCATTGCTTTTTGTATGTTGATTATTTTTATTTTATTTTGCAGAATGCTGCCTGAAGTAGCCATTGCAGTATTCTGCCTAAAGGCTGTCCGCTACTGTATGTACATGTGGCTGCCAATGTACCTATTGAATCAGGTGAGAGACAGAGCAAGATCAATTTATGTCAAGTCAAAGCATCTTTCTTCACAATTTTAAGTTTTTCATCTACTGTATATACTCACTTATAAGTTTAGTCCAACAGCAAACTGCACAGACCCAGATCTGCCATTGTATAATGCACTTACAGATCTGGGTCTATGCAGTTTGTTGGGAATAATGAGTAGAACAAGCAACATAGAACTTGAGTTGCCAGCACATTATGCGACCGCAGATCAGGGTCTATGTTGTTTGCAGTTGGAGTTGACTTATAAGCAAGTGCATACAGTAATTGATAATCTTGACCCATTTCATACAGGATACAACTCCAGATGTACTTTACCTTTTCATTCAGGATATGATCCAGTCATATGTTCACTACATTCTGTTTACCATTTTGCGGAAGTGTACATATAACTGTGTAATACATAATTATTTTATGTGTACTCATTTGAATAGAAGAAATAAAGGTAGAAGATACACAAATGCTATATCATGCAGTGACAGCATGTGCTAAAAAACCAAAAAAATATGGTAAAAGTTCGATTTAAAAATTTGGTTTTAACGTGCGGAGATCAAAATGGCAGACAGTACTTAAGACGCATTTGATGGCAGTGATGTGCATGCTGAATTTGTTGAAAATATAGACAGTTTTGTGTTGCAAATTGACACTTTAGGAAGTGGGGATCGTTATCTTTACTTTATCAAAATGAACTGAGATGATGATAACTGGTTATTTGAAAATTTGATTTCAAACATGAGTATTAAATTGGAGATCAGCATGATGGACAGTACTGAAGAAGGAAGTTATGGCAGTGGTGTGGATGCTGATTTTGATGAAGATATAGACAGTTTTGTGGGGGAAATTGACATTTTAGACAGTGCAGATTGACTTTGAGGAAATAAACTGAGCTGATAATAAGTGGATAGTAGAAAATTTAGTTTCAGAACTGAAATTTAATGTGCGGAGATCAAATTGGAAGGTACTACTGAAGAGGCAAGTGATGGCAGTGATGTGGATGCTGATTTGGGGGGGGGGTGATTTATATTTTAGTCAGTGGGGATCGTGATCATGACTACATCAAAATGAACTGAGTGGATGATAACTAGTTAGTTGGTTTTTTTGGCTAGGATGTTGACAATGATGAAGATTTCAATGGTTTTCAAGCTAACTGAACATTTGAAAACTTCACTGCTCATAAAGTTCGCCTGTGTACCGAGGTTGGAGGGACAGTGAATCAGCACCTTTACACCGAACAGGAGCACCCACCCTCTGCACCAAAATGGATACCAATTGATATTCTATCTATGAGGCATTTATAGGTTTTTGTTTTTGCATTGGTGTTTTTTGTCTCATTCATGATCGACTATTGGGGACAAGAAAACAAAGGATGTTCAAGACTAATTTGAATAGCGTTATGTCCCATGATCATTTCAAGCAAATATGGAACTACTAACCTTTTTACACATTTTTGAATTATAAATCATGTGAAGATACTCACATTTTCAAAGAATTAAATTTTTAAAAATTTAAATATGTGTGCATAATACTAGGAAATTTTACTGCTTTCATGGAAATGGACCAAAATAAACCAAAATAAACCCAACAAAATACTGGTATTTTTGCATTAGAATTTATTATGGAATGAAAATACTGAAACAAAATGAGCAGCTTTATTGACTTTCCAGTAAGGATCTGTTCTGCTTGCTCACAAATTCTGATGGAACTAAATTTAATAAAATTGTAATAATCTTGATGTTCTTGATGAATTTTTATTATTTTTCATCATCTTCAATGGCGTAAATTTCCCTACATTTCATACACTTACATATAGGAAGTAAAATGAATATTCAAGATATAAAAATGCATTGAAAGTAAGTTATAAAAAAAATGTAAAGTATGTTTTTTAGTTTACTTAACTTTACTTTCAACTGAATTTTTTTACATCGGAAAATTTTCAATGAAAAAAATATATGACTTTGTAGAAAATGTTATGCTTTTTAAAATGGTGTATAACTTTTAAAAATTATTTGAAAAACTTGTCCTGTAAAGTCAGATTGACCAACATCACTGCATTCTCTCATGCTGATATACTACTGACTGAACAAATTTCCAGTTCTACATAACTGCCTATCTGATTGGTCTTCAGTATGAAATGGGTTAATAATGGCATGGTTGTTTTCAAAGTTAAACTAAAGCGTATTTTCTTTTTACAAAGTTTTAGATATCAACGACTCTTCTTCACTCCAAAAGATATGGAACATTCAATAAAATCAGAAATGTTTTATCCACATGCAGAACTGAATTTAACTACGCTTTTGTCAGCTCTGTGCCATGACATCAACTTCACATATGTGAGCCTGATTTAAATTGAGAGACTATCAGTAATGTAACCATTTAATTTCAGCTGAAGTATTCTAAAGTTCAGGCTGGTATGTTTTCCACAACCTTTGAGATTGGAGGAGTCATTGGAAGTGCTGCAATAGGTATAGTGTTAGATAGGTAAGTAATATACATCTCTGAGCGATGTATTTGTATACTCGGTTTAAAGAAATATACTTAAAGCCTTTACAGTAAAATATATCTACAAAGATCATCCTTTGGGGCTGGTAGGGGCCATATATATATATATTAGATTTCCCCTGTCTGTCAAGCATGTAAATAAAGTAAATAGTTCAGATTTTCTCTTGGCCTATTTGTTACATGTGTGTTTTGTTTTTTCTAAGTTGTTTTTTCCTCAGACAAAGAACTTAATTGGCTCAGAAGATTTAAAAACTGTTTTGTAACTTTGCCATTACTAATTTTTGTGTTCACACACACACACACACACACACACATGTGCATGCATGCACATGCATGCACACACACACATATATATATATTCAGGGGATATATGAGCCGGGATTTGTGATAAACAGGTTTTTTTATATATATTTTTGTATTTTTTTATAAGAGTCAGAAAGGAATACATTAGAACATTATTTCTTTAACAAAATAAAGATATATTGAATTTTAATCAGCATCAATTCATTTATCTCACAGAATCACTGTTATATCAAGATTGTAATGAAACTGTCAAGTTTGATTTATAGCTTTGAGACTTTCAGATAAATAGAATAAGTTAAGACTTTTTAGCTACAAAACTAACATAACAAACAAAATGTCTCAATGCATACTATTATCTACTGCTTGTGGCCATGTTAGTAAAGTTATTGTCAGTGGTGTACCTGAAGAAATGCTAACTACTGTTGGAATGACAGTTTTACATTTTTCACAGACACAATGATGTAGTGAGATTTCTTTCTCTGTCTCTGTTTGGTACCCCTATCCTGAATTAAAAACTTATTGAGAGAAAGAGATAATTCTTGAGTTTATTAAGCAAAGTACCTTAGATTTACTTATGGAACAGTGAGACACTCTTCTCTTTTAGCATGAGTGAATCAGAGGATACTGTAGTATCACTAATTTTTGTGGGGTACTAATTTTCATGGATTTTGTTGCTGCCACATATGATAATGAGCCCCCCCCCCCATTTTCTTAATGTGTTTGATTCCTAGAGATCAACAAAGCTATTTGATAAATCAACATCATTTCTGTAATCTGGTAATAAAATATGAGCTTTTTTGTGTTTGTTTTATTTTAACCCTTAAAAAAAGAATTTTATTGCATTTTATATTGTTTCAATGCACATGCACATCTATACGGTATCCGGTAGCTGTAATTTCCACTCACAGCCTTAAATTGATATGTTGTGACACAAGTAAAGATAGAGAGAAATGAAAAATATGAGAAAAAGCATAAGGTATTCAAACACTAGTATTACTGAAAATGAAAGAAAAAAATAATAAATAATATTAATATATGAAAATTAGATTTAATACTTATTCAAATTGATTCTTCATTCAAGAGAAACTGTTTTGAAAAATTTAAATCCTCATGAAAGCAAATCTCATTTTATCCATGCATGCTTAATCACAATGAACAAACACTAGGTATATACACTAATTACTGCAGAGTATTAAAGCTGACACTTCACTGATTTTTGGACAAAACCACTGAATCGACATTGTGTCAATCAAGTCTACTGGTACACACAGAATTTTTATCAGGTAAATTGTTGAATTAAACAAGTCCACCGTTCTCAAAGCCAAGGACAGTTAGGTCCAATCTTTCACTCATTTTTGCATGAGCCACAATTATCCATTCAGCATGAATCGGCTTGATTGATGAAATTTTAATTAAAGTCTAGTGGTTGAAGTTGGTTTGTACCTCATGTCAAACAAAGGAGTGATTCCATTGTTTTTCAGTTTAGTTAGCATCTTTGCACTTTCAATGACTCTGAACGCATCAGATGTTGACACTGCTTGGCAATTGCATTGAGCAAGGTGTAGCTGGTCCCGTGTTTGGTTCACACGTGGAATGATGACATTATTCGAACCGATGGGATCTAAGTTGAATTTTACCACTTTTGAGCCACTGTGTTAATGTCATGGTCATCAGAAAGTAGTTGGTGGTGCAACTTCAAGGACAGTGTTTTAAGGAAGAGATCATACACATGTACTTTAATAACTGATTAGCTTAGTGTTGTTGGCTGCATCAGCTCCCTTTGATGTAGAGTGTACTCAATAGATCTTGATATGTTTGATTTGTGCTCATGCAGGTGGTAGTATTGTTTTAATCATTGGAGTGACCGCCATTTGTTTTCGGCATAGTTTTTGTTCTTTTGTATTCTGTATTTGGGGTATTTGTAGAAGTTAATCCTTGAAATTAAATACCGACAAATATGTTAATTTTGACAAGCAAATCCACTAATTTAAGTACCCATGAAAATGTTGTTTTTTTTTCAAAACTACAAAAATTGAGACCCACAAAATTGAATGATACTACAGTAATTGTTTTGAGAGATGGAAACACTCACTCTTTCCTATAGTATTATCCAGGGATTTTATAACTTAATTGGTGACCAGAAATTTTCTTGAGCATCAGCATGGTTACATACTAAGTGATTTGCATTATCCAAGAAAAAATTAAAAGATAAAGGAAGATTGTAGGAGAAAATCATTTAGTTCATGCCAAGCTGGATTCCATTTTAATTGAATTCATATTAAGTTGGTTAGAGTACATTGAAAGTAGTCATGACATACAAGTTTTCTAACTTTCTTTTTGTGAATATGTTGCTGTTAATGTGAATAAATTTTTCTCAAATTTAGGTGTATAACCAAAGTTCACAATATCTTTTCTTTGCATGTGAAAATGTTATTATTTTACATTATTTCTAGTAATAAACAGTAGAAAAATGGTGATTTATAATGGAATATAAAGCCTTCAAAGTCATTATCCCGTACTTAAGCTCATGAGTTATTTCTGTAAAACATACTGGACCTTGGGGAATTTTTCTTTCAAGCCCCATACTAGTGAGTGTATCTTGGTTATATTTTTTTCCTTTTTACTCTTTTTGTTTTCTTCTGTGTTTGGTTGCCTTGTAACAAGCAGTAAGCAGAAATTTGTCTTCCTCCTACCTGTAATAATTGAAAGTATAAACAAGTTCTGTTCGCTTCGTTTCAGGTTATTTGCTGGGCGCCCCCTTGTGGGTACCTGTTTTTCCTGCTTTCTGTCCTCAGTAGCCCTGGTTTTCTTCCTCATAACTGGTTCCTGGGGAATGACCTTTAATTCTGTGCTGCTTTTTTTAGCAGGGGGATTCAACTGTGGACCAGACTCAATATTAGGTAAAGCATAAATTGTTGCATGCTTAGATAATGTCTTTGTTAAATGATGACTACAGATATGCATACTTTTATCTTAAATTTTACCATCTATTTTTGTTTTCTTCATATTGTTATTTTATTTGTGACCATAATGTGGAAATATATCTAATTACAATGGTATGTGTTTGCTTATATCTGTCTCTTTCATTTTACAATTTTCTATTTACTATTACTTTCCTCTCCTTTTTTTATTGTCCCTCACCTTTTTGAAGAATGTGTGTCTCCACCCATCTATCCATCTGTCCATCCATCCATCACACTTTCATTTCCGCTCTGTAACATTAAAGCTGTCTGAGATTAATAGATAAAGCTTGGCATACTTGTACATCATCACTACAAGGTGTGTCGCATACTATATTGGTTGTGCTATCTTGTAAGACAAGGTCATGACTCAACGTTTCATGTTTTCCATCACACTTTCTTTTCCACTCTATAACTTCAGTGGTGTTTGAGATTAAGATGAAACTTGCTATACTTATACATCATCACTAGAAGGTGTGTTTTGTACCACATTGGGGGTTCTATCTATAAGTCAAGGTCATGGCTCAATATTTTATGTTTTCCGTCACACTTTCATTTTTGCTGTATAACTTTAAAGCCATTTGAGATTAAGGAATGAAACTTTGTATACTTATACATCATTACTAGAAGGTGTGTTATGTGCCAAATATAGGGGTATGCTATCTACAAGGTCAAGGTCATGGTTCTGTATTTTACATTTTCCATCACACTTTCCCTTCCACTAACTCAAAAGCTTTTTGAGATAGAGGGATGCAGCTTGCTATAATTGTACATCATCAATAGGGGCTGTATTGCATACCACATGGGGAGTACTTTCTTTAAGGTCAAGGTCAAGGTCACAGCTCAATATTTTTTGTTTTCCATAACACTTTGTTTTATGCTCTATAACTTTAGTGCTGTTTGAAATTAAGGGATTCAGCTTGGTATACATATGTGTCATCATTAGTAGGTATGTTGTGTACCACATTGGGGGTCTTATCTCCAAGGTCAATGTCATGGTGTTATGTGTTAAATTTTTCCATTGCACTTTCCTTTCACTCTAAAAGTTTAGAACCATTGTGATGAAGGGATGAAACAAGTTGTGTTGCATACCACATTAGGGGTTGTATATTCGACGAATAGGTCACGGGTCAGTATTTTAGGTTTCAGACACATTGCCCATCTGCTTTCTAACTTGAGAACTGTTTAAGATAAATGGATGAGACTTGGTATACTCATATATTTTCACAAGATGATGTGTTGCATTGCATGTTTGAGGTCCAATCCTCAAGGTCAAGGTCACACATCACCATATATTAAGCTTTTTTGTTTTTGCTTTATCTCATAAAATCTGTCTGACGTGCAGGGATGAATCATGGCACACTTATTCTTCTTAGATTGATGGTTTTTCATTTATTATGTATCACAGTCAAGGTCATTAAGGTCAGAGTTGCTAATACATTTTTTTTTACTCCATGTCTGCACTTTTCCTCTAATGCCCTTTGAGATAGGGCAGTGAAACTTGGTTATTTCCATGTCTACCCAGTAACTTTACACCTCTGTCTCAAAGGTCATAGTCAGATTTCTTGATTGTGAACTTTTGTGATATCACAATGGTAGGCAGGGGACAAAAATTTACTGAATTTGCTTGTTAGTATGTGAAATTATCATCATGAGTATAAGGAATGGGAGCCAAGACTTTTGGAGACAGTTTTGGCTTCTTGGCAACACATTCAAAATGGATACTACATGTTTTCATTTTATTTTTTTTTTTGTTTAATTGCTTCCTGAATGCTTAAGATCATGTAAATCATGTCAAGTAAAACTTTTAAATTTTTAAATATAATCACTATATGAACTTGTATTATTCTATTTATTATATGCATCGTGAAAAACTTTAATGTACTTGTTAAATAAGTTGTGTGGAAATTTCACTCACTTGCTGGTCTTTCCCATCCAGGTGTCAGAGACTAATATCCCAGTCTGCTGGCTTCACAAATATGATGAACTAGACTTACACATCCAGGTGTCAGAGACTAATATCCCAGTCTACTGGCTAAGATGAACTAGTCTTACACATCCAGGTGTCAGAGACTAATATCCCAGTCTACTGGCTTCACAAATAAGATGAACTAGTCTCACACATCCAGGTGTCAGAGACTAATATCCCAGTCTACTGGCTTCACAAATATGATGAACTAGTCTCACACATCCAGGTCTCAGAGACTAATATCCCAGTCTACTGGCTTCACGTATATGATGAACTAGTCTTACACATCCAGGTGTCAGAGACTAATATCCCAGTCTACTGGCTTCACATATATGATGAACTAGTCTTACACATCCAGGTGTCAGAGACTAATATCCCAGTCTACTGGCTTTACATATATGATGAACTAGTCTTACACATCCAGGTGTCAGAGACTAATATCCCAGTCTGCTGGCCACACATATATGATTAACTGATCTAACCCATCCAGGTATCAGAGACTAATATCCCAGTCTACTGACCTCACATATATGATAAACTGGTCTTACCCATCCAGATATCAGAAACTAATATCCAATCTATTAGCCTCAGTTATATAACAAACTGGTCGCACCCATCCAGGTGTCAGAGACTAATATCCCAGTCTGCTGGCTTCACATATATGATGACTAGTCTTACACATCCAGGTGTCGGAGACTAATATCCCAGTCTACTGGCCTCACATATATGATGAACTAGTCTTACACATCAAGGTATCAGAGAATAATTTCCCAGTCTACTGGATTCACATATATGATGAACTAGTCTTACACATCCAGGTGTCAGAGAAAAATTTCCCATTCTCTTGGCTTCACAAATATGACAAACTGGTCTTATGCATCCAGGTGTCAGAGAAAAATTTCTCAGTCTATTGGCCTCACATATATAATAAACTAGTCTTACACATCCAGGTGTCAGAGATTAATATCTCAGTCTCTTATCTTCATGTATATAATTAACTAGTCTTACCCATCCAGGTGTCAGAGACTAATGTATATGCATGGTGTACATAGAGTGATGGGTACTGTCAAGAGATGTTGTAGATGTCATTGAAGTATGATGTAAAAGCATCTCAGATATGTAAATATGGGAATTGAGATCCTTTTCAACAAGCTTATGATGTTAATAATGTCAGCCAAAAAATCCTTCTGTGTTTCAGTAAAGTTTTTAATATTTCTTAAGTCGATCAAAAATGTCTTTCATAGAATACAATTTTTCATCTAAAGGTGGTTCAATTTCTGCAGAGTTGGGAGAGATGGATGGAAGAAATGCAGCTGCAGCAACAGTTGGTCTAGTTAATGGTATGGATATGAATACTGTATATAGGCTTATATGTCAGGTCCAATTGCAAACAACATAGAACCTGATCTGCTGTTGCATAATATGCCAGCAAATCAGGGTCTGTGTTGTTTGTTCTACTGATGACTCCTAAAAAACTGCATAGACCTAGATCTGTGACAAATCAAAAACTCCTGGGCATTTACAGACTTAGCAGTTGCATTGGAATCATCACATAAATCATTCCTGCTTGGCTACTGCTACAAAAATATCTGTCCTTTGTAAAATCTCCAAGTATAGTCCTTTAGCATGTCAACAATTCTTTTTTTAGTAGCTACATTCTGCCTCTTCTTGATTATGGATCTGTCACCAGGGAAAAAAACTAGTCAGGGTAATATTAAAAGACTCAACAAACTTCTCAAAAGGGCAGCTAGAATCATATTAAATGTTGATTTTAAAATTCCCTTGGCAGCTGTGTCTAAAAAATTATGTCAATGAAAGAATTAAATACAAAGCTGGCGTGAGTGTTTACAAAATCATCAACAATCTGACTCCAGAGTATTTGGCTTATCTTCTAAAACTTATTTCTGACACATCCTCTTAATCTTTAGTCTATATCTGAAAGGAAATTATTAATACTGTGATCTCAACAACTACTTCTGCCAATTCCTTCTCTTGCTCTGCACCTACCATGTGGAACTTTTTACTTTTAGATATTTATGATTCTTAATCCATTTCTTCATTTAAAATTGCTTTTAGAAATTATATTGATTGGGATAATCATGTTGAAATAAAAAGTATTATAATTATTTTTATTAATTACTTGTATGATATTGCCAAAACTTTAAGGGTGTGAGAGAAATATAATTTAATGTAGTAAAATAATTATCTGTGTGTGTGGATAAAATATCTGTATAAAAGGGCGTTACAGTGAAATATGAAATACAGTGACTGTCTTTATGTTTGATTTGTTTCATTATTATCACTTTATATATTATATTTATTTATATTGTCAAGCATATTAGGTGTGAAATAACATATTAACATTTTCTTTGTGAGTGTGCATTTGTGTGTGTGTGTGTACATTTGTGTACATTTGTGTGTGAGTGTGCATCTATGTGTGTGTGAGTGTGCATTTGTGTGTACATTTGTGTGTGAGTGCATTTATGTGTGTGAGTGTGCATTTGTGTGAGTGCATTTGTGTCTGATAGTGCATTTGTGCATGTGTGTGCATTTGCATGTGAGTACATTTGTGTCTGTGAGTGCATTTGTGTGTGTGTGAATGCATTTGTGCATGTGTGTGAGTGCATTTGTCTGTGTGAGTGCATTTGTGTCTGAGAGTGCATTTGTGTGAATGCATTTGTGCATGTGTGAGAGCATTTGCATGTGAGTGCATTTGTGTGTAAGTGCATTTGAATGTGTGTGAGTGCATTTGTGTTGTTGTGTGTGAGTGCATTTGTGTTGTGTGAGAGAATGAATTTGTGTGAGAGTGCATGTGTGTGTGCATTTGTATGATGTGTGAGAGTGTGCATTTGTGTGTGAGAATTTGTGTGTGCATGTGTGTGTATGAGAGAGAGAGAGAGACTGCATTAAAGTGTGTGTGGATAAAATTATGTGTACAATACAAGGATGTTATAATATGTATGTGTCATCATATAAAATGCCATGTTTTTGGATTTGTTTCATTTTTACTACTCTTACTATGTATTTTATTTATTTAAGAGGAAAGTTGTATCACTTTGTGTTTACTGTAAAATATGTTGAGGCTTATGTGTAAGGATGGTTAAATACCAAATGTATATCCTTATTAAAGATGTAAGTAAGTAAAGTAAGTAAGTGTACTTTATGGATTTAAATCAAATTTAGTATGTGGATTTATAGTATTGATGACAAGGATCTCCCCAGGAATGTTTGATAGCATCAGAGTAAGCACGTGGTAGCATCACAAAATGTTTTCAAAAATACTTTAATCATCATAAAAGTGAAGAAAAAAAGTCAAAGAAATATGAAGGAATGAACATAGATCTGCATAGTATTTGTTATTTCCCTAATTTATATCGTGTTTTTATGCCAAAGTTCACTACAGTCTTTCAGATTAAATAGTAATTTAAATAATATCTTTCTGTACTTCACTATTCCAGATCTCAAATACTGTCACATTAAAGTCAGAGTCCGTAAGGAAAGTCCCAGGGATATTTTGGTGGCCTGTTTTGGGGTTTTGGTGGCTGAAATTTAGCCCCATTCCCAATCAGAACTTTGCAAAATGTCCGCTTCTATACTGACTTTGGGAGATAAATTTCTGTAATGAGTATAGCAAGGGATATACAGAGTCCAAGTAACCTAGGCTAATAATTCAGGGGCCATGGTGGACTCTAATATTTGGGTGAAATGACTTCTCTTTCCAGCCAGACTAGACTGAAGTTTGCAAAAATACGAAGTGGGTGTTGAACGTTCAAAATTATAATGTTCAAAATAGTGATTTAAAACTTTTGTTTGTGCATATTTTCACACCAGATATTTAAAATACGGGTGAATAACTATTAAAACTTTATAAAAAGTGGGTAATTATCGCAGATTATCTTAATTACACACCCAAGAAACAATGAGAAAAGGTGTCATTTGAGTAATAAGGCTTGGAATTAGGTGACAGAATGTTTATTTAACAGATTAATTTTTAAAAGGATATCAGGAAAGCATATTGGCTAGTGTCTCAGCTGGTTCAAAAGTATCTTGGGCTGAAATGATAGCTTATCAAGATCAGCTTATCGGGACTTTGATGGTAAATAGCCCAGGGGAGAACACTTCAAGAAACATAGGTCAAGTTTAATTTTAGTCAGTTTATGTCAAAATATGAATTAGTTATGGCCCTTATTTGACTTTGAAAATTGACTTTGCATCATGAATTCTGTTTGCAGTCAATAATTTTTGATGCAAAAATTCAGATTTGGTGTAAGAATTTATATGAGAAGACCTAGGTCAAATTTGATTTTCACTTATGTGTCAGAATTTGAGTTACAGCCCCAATTTATTTTTGTATCACCAATTTGATTTCATGCAATATCTTTTGAAGCACTTGACATATAAACAATGTATGTTATGATAATGATACTTTATTCCATAATTCAGGCCTGTGGCCCACAATACAATACAAATATAGCTCACAACGTATATTCATTTGGAGTGGCTTCATCAATACAATGGATGTTAATTATTCAAAATCTTGTGTCTCGATCATGAATGCATACAGAATGAATCCTGTTAACAAAAATAATGTTTGTATTTGTCCTATTTCTGCAAAATAAATCTAATGTTACATTGATATATATATATATATATATATATATATATATATATATATATATATATACGGCTAAAACACGGTATTGGTGCTGATAAAGGAATTTTCATGTTATATGCATGAAATAGAAAAATTAAACAAGATATGAACCAATTTTAAAGATTGGTAAGCCTGGCATATACCTCTCTTACTTTCCTGAAAATTTCAAGAGGTTAGTGTAACCCATTGTTGAGATATGCATGGAAACAAGCTCTAAAAATGGCCATTTTTGAGCGTTATGTAGTCTCACTCGAAAAAAGCTTGAATATAAAATAGAGAATTCTCTAAATATCATACTGAAATTATGCATTTATTGGTCTGGTTTTATGCGGAATTCTATCCTGCAAATATTGCTTTTTGAATTAAAGAAATCGGTAAAATATTATGGATTTTATAAGCAAAATACCGTCAGTAGAAGTTTTGTTTCAACACTGAAATTCAAACACTAATCTGTTGTTATATGCCAACATTTTGTACAAAATAACATTCATTATAACTTTTATTGACATCTAGAACTCGACTTTATATTATAATAAGTAGTAAAACCATTTAAATCACATGGCTAGCCAAGATATTCGATTGAGAGCTTGTTCTTTGTCAAACTTTCCAGTTCTAAATTTTGTAGTGTCTGTAACCTTTACAAGTTTATATGGCAATAATTTTGTTGTTTCATTATGGAAAAGTATAAATCCCACAAAGGCTCATGTGTATCCATGTGATGTCCAAGTTGGCCAAAATTGGTGGTGCTGTATTGTACCATTAAAAAACAGCAACTCAATAAAAAAAGTTACAGACACTACACAAACAGGTATAAAAATGAAAGATAAAAGTATTGTTCTACTTGTCATTAAAACATTGTTTTTCTCAATAGAAAGTTCCATCTTATGTGATGTAATGTTGCATCATCTATTTACCTCTGCAGCCAAGAGCAAAAAAGTGATGCAATAACTCTCTTGATTGAATATTGCATCATTCTTGCAGCACTGTCTGTTTGAGTAATTTACTACAAGACAATGTAACCTGAATTTCTTATCCTAGAAGAAGCTGCCTAATTACTTTTTCTGTTCTTTACCATGGTACATCCCTAAGACATGGGAAGACGACAAAAGCAAACCTCTGGGAACAACTCTGGTAAGTTTGTATTGAATTGGTAAACCACACTCTTAAATTGTAGTGTCTGTAACCAATATCCCCTTTTTATACTGTCTATGACTTTATCCCTGTTTTTTTTTTAAAAAATGAAGCCAAATTATGTTTCCTATTACAGTATTGATGTGTAAGGCTAAATTTTGACATATTGTCTGTCTGCAATTTGTAATATTTTGGTATATTTATAGTTTCTTTCATCTAGATTTCTGATAACAGGCAACATTTTCAGTGATTTCTTACAATATGCAATTGAAACTGAGTATTTTTGCATTCCATATCATTAGACTAGTAAATTCAAACAGAAATATTATGAGAATTCAATGAGCTCAGACTTAGTATTGGATACATTGCTGATATTGTCAAATGGTTACAGACACTACTAGACATGTGAATTGACCCGACTGTTGTTTACATTATTAAGGAAAGTGTGCAATCATTGTAAATGCTAGAACATTGAATAATCATCAGGTTTTATGCTATTTCTTTTTCAATCAGATACTTTTCTTTAAGAATCTACAGGTTATTCCAGTTTGCTTATGTATGAAAGCATATTGCGTACTCATTACAAGTATGTTTTGTAAAGTCTAAATTTCATCCGTATACATAGAGGAACAAAAATGAGAATGAAGTTGTTTGCTTTTAGGAAGCAAAGATAAGCCAGAAGAAGATGAACAGAAGATTAAAGCTAGAAGGGAGAAGACGAGGCTAAAGGTACAAGCCTGGAGAAAAAAACAGAGGGAAAATAAGGCGAAACATGAGGAGCTAAAAAGGGTTGATAGAGAAAGAAGAAAAGATGCAAGACTACTAAAAAAACAGCAATCACTTTCCGATTCAAATCTTCAACAAGAATTAAGAAGGAAAAAACGTGAAGAAATGAAAAGGTATCGCCAGAAAAAGAAAGAAAAAGCAGCCCTGGCAATATCGGTTAATAAGAGTGTTGATTTAAGAAGTCCGAAAACTGCTGAATTAAGTAGAAAGAAGAAAGAAGCTGTGAAAAGAACCCAAGCATGGAGAATGCGTAACACGAAATTATTTCGAAACATCACATGGAAAGAGTGTTTGCGATGGTCTCGGTGCGACAGTCAAGAATGCTTGCTACAGAGCTGTAATCAGCAATAGAAAGGTGATAGGTTGTGCAGAAGATGTATATCATTTCTGTACAGAGAAACTGAAAATGGAAAATACAGATAATGAAGCTAAAACAGTTTCGAGAAGGGAGTTCATCCTTGTTAAAGATGTTGAGAGAAATAGAGAAGAAACTGATGTGCAAACACTGCAAGGTACAAGAAAATTACATGCTGTAAAGTCAGGAAGCAATGATTATGAACTGAGCATAAGAAATCTGAGCTGTTATTGTGAGCAATGCATGAAGGTTGACGGGAGATGCAACTTCAGCGAAAATGTTAATGCCTGGGAAATGAGAAAGTTAGTACTCAATAAAGATAATTTAAGTCAGAAAGGAAAACAACTTAAAGACAAGAATCCATCAACAATAGAAAATAATGACAAGAAAAGAAAACAAGGAAGTAACCAGAAAGATCATAACTCAGCAACAAGCGAAAAGCCTAATAAGAAACGGAAGTCAACAGAAAGACAAAACATTGTGACAAAGAAGATCAAAGTTGACAAAAAAGCACCAACCAACACAGAGAAACCAATAGAGAAATACCACCCTGGAGAATTTGTTGCTGTAGGACTTAAGCCAAAGAAGGGACCTCTAGATGTATACTTAGCAGAAGTAATAGACATTCTTCATAACGAAGTTAGACTTAAATACATGAGAAAGTCTGGCAACATGTATGTTTGGCCTGAAAAAGATGATTATTCACAAGAGGCTCTAGATGCTATCTTGTACAGGGTAAAAGCTCCACAAATAGTCAATGAAAGGGGTCATTTCAAGTTTAATGCAGCTGAATTGTCTAAGCTCAAGTCAAATCTGGAAAAAAATCATAAGCACTTCTATTTGAAATGACAATATAAAGTCAAGGTTTAATGTGTAGTGTCTGTAACCTTAAGATCAATCACATATGGGTCTGTGTTTGAGTCAGCACCTTGGGTTGAACAATACTTTAGTGACTATGATTTATTGAACATTCATTATACTTCAATATTTTACTCTTACAAACACTATTTAGTATTAAACTTTCAAGTGCTATTTACCAGTTCATAATTTTAACACAAGTATTGGACATATACCTGTTACAATGTGGTTTTATCATTTTATTAACTAATCAACATTCATTTAATGAATAATTCTAGTCAATGTGTTCATGTTGAATTATTTTTGAAGTGAATTTTATGGAGATATGTATGGTTCTGCAGCTGTATTGAAATGCTATAGTTTTGTAGTGTCTGTAACCAATTTTATGGACAATGTACTTCTGACTCTTATGGAAGTTTGCAATACTTTTGGCCAGTATTAATGATTTTGTTTGTTTAAATATTCTTCTTGGTGTTAGATAAATGCCTAAATAAGATTATTCTATGTCTTTTATGTTTGTTATGCAAAAGTTTCATGGTTAGGTTTTTTTTCTAAGTGATACCTTTGTCATAGATGTTTTGATTTTGTTATTAAGTTGTTTACCACTTCCAGTTATGTTGTTTACTTTAAATGTTGATATCCTGTTACTGATGTTACTGTGAAAAAAAATAAAGTTTTAAAGTTTTCATGCCATTTTTCTTGCATGTTATACACCAAGTGTAGTGTCTGTAACTGTTGTTATACCAATGAATTGAAATAATGGTTAAACAAAATCGCATGCATGTGCAAGCTAAATCTAACTTGATCTGACTAGGGGACACCCTAGGGTATATAATGAGCTTCATTGAAATGTTCTATCAAACATTTCAATTTTTTAAGTGAGTGAGACTACTCTCAGCACCAATACCGTGTTTTAGCCGATATCAATCTAGAAAGATATTTTTCTTTTAAATTTACATATAGAGGCATACACAAAGGAAGTAAAATTCATATTCAAAAATAGCTGTTCCATGATCTAGACAGTGTGGATAATATCTCTCCACTGTTTCAACTCCAAGCTGCTAGCCATTGACATTTTTAACTCCACTAGTCATAGACCAGAAGAGCTTATGGAATGGCCCATTGTCTGTCATCTGTCCATCCATCCATTAGCACAGATTTTTTTTATCACTACTCTTCCTAAACTACTTAGATCATTGCAATCAAACTTAACTCACACATTCATCCCAAGGTCAAGTTAGTCCTAAATGGAAATGGTGATGCTCGGATATCCAATATGGCCACCACAGCAGCTGACTTGAAAATCTTTTTACCGCTACTCCTCCTGAATGGATGGTCATATCAACAGGAGGTTTTCACTAAAAGACTTCTTATGTCTAGTATGAAGATGGTGCCGATGTGACATCCAATATGGCTGTCATGTCAGCCATGTTGAAAATCTTTTTTTTACTACTTCGCCTGAATGGAAAGTCAAATCATCATGGGGTTTTCACCAGAAGACTTCTTATGTTGTCTGGTTGGTCCTAAATGAAAATTGTGCTGGCCATCTTGAAAATCTTGTTATTGATGTTCCACCTGAATGGATGGTTGCATTAGCAAGGGTTTTCACCAAAAGACTTATCATGATGTCTCGTTGGCCCTAAGTGAAAATGGTTGCTGATCTAATGTCCAATATGGCCACCATGACAGCCATCTTGAAAATCATGTTAATGATACTCTGCCTGAACAGAAAGTCATATTATCAACAACCAGGACATCCAATATGGCCACCACAGTGGCCATCTTGAAAATCTTGTAATTGCTTCTCCACCAGAATGAATGGTCACCATCTGCATGGGGTTTTCACTAAGTGACTTCTTATGATGTCTAGTTAGTCCTAAATGAAAATGGTGCCAATCTGACATCCAGTATAACCACCACAGCAGCCATCTTGAAAATCTTGTTATTGCTACTCCTCCTGAATGGAAAGTCATATCAGCATGGGGTTTTCACTGGAAGACTTCTTATGGTGTCTAGTTGGTCTTAAATAAAAGTTGTACTGATGTGATATCCAATATGGTCACCACAGTGGCCATCTTGAAAATCTCAACACTACTTCTCCTAGATGTAAAGTTCTATCAACACTAGGTTTTCACCAGAAGACGTCTTATGATCCAGTATACCCACCATGGCAGCCATCTTGAAAATCTTGTTATTGCTATTTTTCGTAAATAGAAAGTCTCATCAACATGGGGTTTTCACCAGAAGACTCATTATGATATAGTTGATTCTGAATGAAATTGGTGCCAGTTTTACATCAAATATGGCTGCCACAATAAACATATTGAAAATTTTGTCATGAATTCTCCTGAATGGATGGTTAAACCAACATAGGATTTTCACCAAATATCTTCTAATGGTGTCCAGTTTGTCATAAATGAAACTGGTGCCAATCTTACATCCAGTATGGCTGCCAAAATGCCTAATTTGAAAATCTTATCACTCAAGAATATCAGGGATGGTTTAAACACTCAGCATTTAGAAAGAAGAAATGGTTCTATCTTGAGTTCCTCTAAATTCTTTTCAACCAGTGGTGCATCAGTACCTTCAAAGGACTCTTGTTTACAAAATATTAAGTATGTGATTTGAACATCTAAATTTAGCAAGCGATGGTCTTAGGTAAAATTGCTAAATGTGAAAGTTTGGCATAATTTTTTTCATGAAGTAGGTAGTCATATCCAATAGAATTTTGCTGGAATGATTCCTATTTTTAAACACAGATATCACCATTATGATAATTTCTATCAGATTCCAATTTTCCAGTCATATAAAATTGTATATAGGTGAACCACAACTTGAACATTGGTATTTTGATCACTGAAACCATTGTAGAATCTGTTAAAGTCTACCTAAGCAAAAGCAATTCAGTTAGAGAAATTCTGCCTTTTCTATCAGTGATGCTGCAATTGAAAAGCAGTTGAATATTGACCAATCAAAAATCATCTGCTTATCACCCTGATTCACCTGAAAAAGTTAAAGATGTTGAAATGAATGACTGATGAGCATTAAACCGCTACAAAAAACGACATTTGCTACAGAAATTCCAAACAGGATATGCAAGGCATCAACATTGGATGAAAACCAGGCCTTTTCAGTCTTTTCTTGATGAAATTAAGCATGCCATGTGTTGGGAAGAGATGAGTGTATAAAGCATGTTTCAACCAAAGAGCAGTTTGAATCAGTTAGCTTTAATGCTTGAAATAAATTCTAATAGATGAAAATATTAAGTAGTGCCTATTTATATGGTAAAATTTTTAAAAAATTAAGCAGACATTCCTATTTGACATAGGTAGAGGTTTATCATCTCTGAATATGCATGAAAGGTGTCAAATGTATGTGTGTACGTGTATGTGTGTGTATATATATATATATGTTTTTATATTTTACATATTATTATCCTTTAGCTGGAACTAGAGTTTTGTTCTTGCATCCCATTCATTTTAGTTTGAGTTCCCAAGTCTTTTTTAGAGTGTCTCCTCATTTGAGAAAATAAATTTTATTCAAACGTATATATATGTGTAATCAAATCCCAAAATTACAGATACACTTAACTCCTGTACTTACAAATACACTTATTTAAAAAACCAAAAATCAGATCAATAACATAAGCCGGAGAGAAACCAAATTTGTATTGACAACACCAGCTTCGATTTTATAACAATTCAGTAAACATTGGAGAGATTTATTGCCCTGTTTAACTTAAAATTCGGACATTGCAACTTGAACCAAAACATCTTCAAAATACACTATGTTTGTGTGTCATCAGTGTCCTCTGTACACATTTCTAGATTAATTGAAAGTATTGTCCTTGTGACTAGTTTAATTGACATGTATTGTCCTTGTGACTTATTTAATTGGCATGTATTGTCCTTGTGATTAATATAATTGACATGTATTGTATTTGTGACTGGTTTAATTTACATGTATTGTCCTTGTGACTAATATAATTGACATGTCCTTGTGACTAATGTAATTACCTGTATTGTCCTTGTGACTGGTTTAATTTGACATGTATTGTCCTTGTGACTGGTTTAATTGACATGGATTGTCCTTGTGACTGGTTTAATTAACATGTATTGTCCTTGTGACTGGTTTAATTAACATGTATTGTCCTTTTGACTGGTTTAACTAACATGTATTGTTCTTGTGACTGGTTTAATTTACATGGATTGTCCTTGTGACTGGTTTAATTTGACATGTATTGTCCTTGTGACTGGTTTAATTTACATGTATTGTCCTTGTGACTGGTTTAATTTACATGTATTGTCCTTATGACTAGTTTAATTTACATGTATTGTCCTTATGACTGGTTTAATTAATATGTATTGTCCTTGTGACTGGTTTAACTAACATGTATTGTTCTTGTGACTGGTTTAATTTACATGTATTGTCCTTGTGACTGGTTTAATTAATATGTATTGTTCTTGTGACTGGTTTAATTTACATGTATTGTCCTTATGACTGGTTTAATTAATATGTATTGTCCTTGTGACTGGTTTAACTAACATGTATTGTTCTTGTGACTGGTTTAATTTACATGTATTGTCCTTGTGACTGGTTTAATTTACATGTATTGTCCTTATGACTGGTTTAATTTACATGTATTGTCCTTGTGACTGGTTTAATTAACATGTATTGTCCTTGTGACTGGTTTAATTTACATGTATTGTCCTTATGACCACTTGTATGAAACATTTTTGATAAATATAGATCCTTATCTGCCTATTTTTCAAATGCAATTTGGAGTATCAAAATCACAACTTTTTGTTAAAGCTTCTGATAATGAACTTTTACCATATATACTTACAAGTCGCGTCCAACTGCAAACCACACAGACCCAGATCTGCCATCACATTATGTGCTTGTAGATCTTGGTCTGTGCAGTTTGTTAGGAGTAATCAGTAGAGCAAACAACATAGACCCTGATCTGCCAGCACATTATATGACAGCCAATAAGGGTCAATGTTTTTGCATTTTGAGTCTACTTAAAAGCGAGTATATATGGTATTTAGAACCTTTCCAGATTTAATAAGTACTGATATAAGATTAATAAATAATATCTATGTAATTTATTCCTGTAAACAAATAATAAGTACTGATATAAGATTAATAAATAATATCTATGTAATTTATTCCTGTAAACAAATAATAAGTACTGATATAAGATTAATAAATAATATCTAGGTAATTTATTCCTGTAAACAAATAATAAGTACTGATATAAGATTAATAAAAATATCTATGTAATTTATTCCTGTAAACAAATAATAAGTACTGATATAAGATTAATAAATAATATCTATGTAATTTATTCCTGTAAACAAATAATAAGTACTGATATAAGATTAATAAATAATATCTAGGTAATTTATTCCTGTAAACAAATAATAAGTACTGATATAAGATTAATAAATAATATCTATGTAATTTATTCCTGTAAACAAAGAAGTTTTATTTGAACACATTTTACTAGTCTCAAGAAGTTCACCATTTTAATTTAGTTTGAGAGTTACAATTTTCCTTAAAACTACGTACCTCTTCAAGTCTCTACGTACCTCTTCAAGCTTTTTATTACATTTCAGGTTTTGGCAGTGTGGGTACATTCCTAGAAAGCTTTTTATTACATTTCAGGTTTTGGCAGTGTGGGTACATTCCTAGAAAGCTTTTTATTACATTTCAGGTTTTGTCAGTGTAGGTACATTCCTAGAAAGCTTTTTATTACATTTCAGGTTTTGGCAGTGTGGGTACATTCCTAGAAAGCTTTTTATTACATTTCAGGTTTTGGCAGTGTGGGTACATTCCTAGAAGGACCTATTGTAGGTATTATATCCACAGTATTTGGTTGGACAGGAATGTTTTATTTCATGATAGGACTTTCTCTGTTGGGGACTTTCTCAGTCTTCAGGGCCTCTGTCATCAAAGCCAGAAGGGAGAGACAGATTCCGGATCCCATTCCATTAAAGGAGGAATTACTCTGACACACTTTACGTATAGAACAGTTAGATACTTATCAGGGTGCTAACGTATTCATCTTGTGTGAATGTCCTGTACTTTGAACAAGAACTTCATGTAATGTATTTTTTATGTCTGACTGCATTTTTTTTTAATTACTGGAATTTATTATTATTATTATTATTATTATTAATATTATTATTATTAATAATTATAGAAATTACACCAGAAATCTCTTTCCTGTAAGGAAGAGTTATTTTGATAGAGAATAAATAAAGATTATTATGGAATAGATGTATATTTATCAGTGCTAAAATATGTAATTTTGCTTGAATATCATCTTGAAAAGTTGTCACATGCAGTTTGTGTTTTAGAATGTAGTTTCAGTATTTTCAGTATTTCTTTTTAAAGGGGAGGGGGGCTTTGATCCCATTCATTTATGGGAGAAGTTGCATGTATTGTAACAGAGTATATATTTGAATCATCAGTGTTAACATATTGGGAAATAGGGGTGAATATCCAATGAAATGAGTGTTGCATGTTTTCAGTATATCAGATTTGCATTTTCAGTTTTCTTTTCCATAAGCACTAAAATGGAATAACAACATGGAAATTGATTAGTTAAGGGTACTTAATTTTTTCTTCAATTTAATTCTTTCTTTTTAGAAGAAGAAGATAGAGAAACATTTTAATTGTAAAGTTAAAAAGTTGTCAAGTACACAACTTAATGTAAGAAGGGTACTTATTATTGTTAAGGTATGTTAAAGGTAGTTTATGGTGTTTTAATGGGAAATCAGTTGAGACGGTGAGACCTTTGTTGTCTCATTATCCCCTGCCCAATGAAGTTGGCAGGAGTAAATAGAAATGGGACCCAGCCAAACCATCCGCCTGTCTATCACACTTTCATTTCTGGAGCGTAACTCCAAACTTGTTCAAGATAACTAAGTGAAACTTGGTACCCTTATTAGATTTGTGGTTCAGATGTTCCTTTTGCTGTTCACAATTCTTCAGTTTCAATATTTGTAATGTTTTTGTTCCTTTTTCCATTATCTACACTTTTGTTTCCAGGGCAGACTCCAAAACTGTGTAATATATCTCTGTGAAATTTGGTACACATATTAGATTAGTGGTGTAGATATACTTCATTTTCAATATTTGTAATGATTTTATCCATTTGTTTGTTCATCCATCCATCATTCACACTTTTGTTTCCAGAGCACAACTCCAAAACCTTTTAAGATTTCACTTTTGAAACCTGGTACACATACTAGACTAGTGGTCAGGATGTGCCTTTTGCTATTCACACTTCAGTTTAAATATTTGTAATGCTTTTGTCCATTGTATGTCCATCCATCCATTATCCACACTTTAATTTCTGGGGCAAAACTCCATAACCATTTAAGATATCTCTATGAAATCTGGTACATATTAGCCTCTTGTTATTCGTAATTCTTCCGTTTCAATATTTTTAATGTTTTATTTTCTTTGTCAGTTCATCACTCATTCAAACTCTTTTTTGGAGCACAACTCCAAAACTGTTCAATATGTCTCTTTTGCACACATATCAGACTGGTGGTCCAGATGTGCCTTTTTCTATCACAATTCTTCAGTTTCAATTCTTTAAATGTTTTTGTCCATTTGTCTGTTCATCCATCCATAATTCAAACTTTTGTTTCTGAAGCAAAACTCCAAAATCATTCATGGTATCTCAGAAAGTTTATACACATATTAGAATAGTTTTACTCTCTCGACAATAGCTTCCCCATCTGCGAGCTTTTGGATGTAGAATAGGCACGATGCGCCCTCATGCATGTCGTAATGGGTGACTAAGGGAGACAACCATTTTGCCCTGGGATGCATCTTGTGATGACGTTCCAGCTGAGGTCTTGGACATTATAGAAGAGTGTGGTTTATTAAAAACAAAACTGACTTTGTATTTTTAGGATTTTACCTTTTTTTGGCTCTTTTTCTTATGTCTTTTTTGAGATGCATAAACTTGCTCAGCAATATACAGCAAGGACTGTGCTGATGTGTCATTAAACCCTAAGCAAGCATACATACATACATTCTCCCATTGCTTTCCAGAATTTAAAAAATATCCATCAACAATCAATTTGATACCAACAAAATATAAATAAGTATACTTTTTGTCCCTATATCTGAAGGGATCAGTGCACTCATTTATAAAGCCTCATAATTTAGGTGATAAATTTCATGCATGTTCTGTTTAACTTTAAAAACCAGGGTACATCTTTGTTTCCAATGTTTATTTCATGTGTATTATATTTTAGTTGTATGTTTTCATAAACAACTGTCACTAGTCATTAGTCTTTACGTGCAACATTTATTAAACCTCCTCACATTATAATCATATGAGTCTGTTTACATTTAAGATTTTTTTAAAAAAATATATTTAAACATTTGCCTACACAATCGCTATTTATCTATTAAACTTGTTTTCCACTATTGTTTGGTTTTATTTTCATACTTGAATTCTGTGGCATATACAATGGACAATAATAATACACAAGAGGGCAAAAAACTATATCAGTGTATTGATATACAGTATGAGACCAGAATTAACCATGATATGCATTATAATGGCTATAACTGATAAGTATATATCATAGTTTGAAATGCAGGGAAACCTTGCTATAACACCATGGTTGGTATCCACAGAGTGCTATCGTGTTATGTAACATAACGTGCAATATCAAAACAAGTCAGTTAACTGAAGAAATTGTTGCATGTATATGTCATCTTAGCTGTACAAGATTTAGAGATGGGGGTTGGTGCCAACTATGGGCATCAATGATGCAGTTACCAACTTGATTTAATGCATATTAAGGAAAAAATACTTAAAACAGTGACTGCATAATTAATATTTACTTTTTTGCAGAGAACCATCATTGGTACATACGTGTATAAGAAAATAGGCAACAGAATAGCATGAATAGTTAAAAGTACTCATGTACTCGCCAACCAGTCTCAGTGCATTCATAACAATGAATCCATAATGATTCCCTTGAATATGTGAACAACGAAGCATAATTTTTAATCATCCCATAATATTTCACTGTGTCTGAATTCAATGGAAAAATTATTCAAAGAATAACTTAAGGAAAGACATAGCACAATTACATTTCGGTATGCAAATTTATGTCAGGGTCACTAATTAGTGTTGTATAAATGTAAAACCTCTGGAATTTTCTCAGTTAAAATTAAATTTGAATGTGAATACTAAGTTCCTTGTTAATAAACTCACACAAACCTTACAAAATATGTATATATGCTATACATGTCTGATGTGACTGATTTTTAACCAACAAAAAAATGCCCAGGAAAGTATAATAAGAAACTCATATTCAAGCTTGAAAATAATCATTACAACTGAAATTTATACATGTGGGTATTGAACTCGTATTGCTACATTTCAACAGGTGTGAAACTGCCATAAGGATTCTCTGTAAACAGTACAATGTGACCACATTATTCTCTAAAAGAGAGAGAAAAGAATAAATGAAATGAGCACTATATTAATTGCAAAATATGTTAATAACTATGACTTTGCACTACTGCACAACAAAAACAGTGAGTCGCATGTTTGATTGTGATAGCAAACCCTCACCCTACAACTTGAATGGTTCGGTTCCAAAGTCCAACATGTAACTTGAAATTGTCATATTCATTGTAAGGATGAAATACAATAAATATCTTATCTGTAACTTAGCCTAGCATCACAATGACAATTAGCCAATGTATATCAGGGTGATCTGAAGATGATGTCTGCATTTCTATGTTTTAGGGAAATTAAAAGGATCAAGTCCTATATTAAGCATACTGGTACAGCCATAAAATGACTTCAAAACATACATGAAAGACAATATTTTTTGTTGTTTTCTATACGCCCACCATGATGTGGAGCATTTTATGTTATGATGTTGTTCGTCCATCAAACATTTACGAATTTTGCATCCTCACAATAATTAGAGTTGTCCACCTTGTACAGTTACCAAACTTTGTTGATGGCTTGCACTTGGGGTAAGGAAGAACCTGTTGATTTTGGGGTCAAAAGTTTATAGGTCACTGAGAAATGGTTTCCACACTGTAACAAGTTCTCTGTCATCTAAATTTTCCAAACTTCGTGGATAGCTTGCACTTGGGGTAAAGAAGACAGGTCACATTGGGGGTTAAGAGGTCATGGTCACTGTGGCTTAGAGAAGAACAAGAGTCCCTCAAAGGGACTGACACTGTACTGTTCAAAAAGAATTTCCAGGAATTCAAGGTAAGACCATTTCTTCATTTTAACTGCTGAGTATTGAAACCATCTCTTTTATATTTGAGCAATAACGAGAATTTCAAATTAGCCACTGTGGTGGTCATATTAAATGTAAGATCAGCACCATTTTCATTTAGGACCAACTAGACATTATCATAAGTCTTTTGGTGAAAACCCCCAAGAATATGACCATACATTCAGAAGGAGTAGTAATAATGAGATTTTCAAGATGGCCACCATGGTGAGCATGTTGGATGTCAGATTGGCATAATTTTCATTTAGGCCCAACTAGATACCATAAGAAGTCTTCTGGTGAAAACCCAATTTTGATCTGATCACCATTCATCTAAGAGGCGTAACAACAACAAGAGTTTCAAGATGGCCACTGTGGCAGTCACATTGGCAGTCAGATTAGCACCATTTTCAAAATAGCTGCAGTTGTGGTCATATTGCATGTCCAAGCAACACCATTTTCATTTAAGACCAACTAGACATCATTACAAGTCTTCTGGTAATAACCCTATGTCGATATGACTGTCTGTTCAACAAGAGCAGTGATAACTAGATTTTCAAGATGACTTCCACGGTGGCCATATTGGACATCAGATTGGCACCATTTTCATTTAGCACCAACTCAACAGCATAAGAAGTCTTCTGGTGAAAACCGCATGTTTATATGACCATCCATTTCAGGAGGAGTAGCAATGAAAGTTTTAAGATGGACACTATGGTGACCATTATGGATGTTTGAGAGGCTCCATTTTCATCTAGGACCAACTAAATCATGGGATGAATATGTGTGTAAAGTTTCATGGCAATCCTCCAAGTAGTTTGAGAGTAGCAATAACAAACTTGTGCCAATGGATGGATGGATGATGGATAACAAGTCATCCCATAAGCTCCTCTGGTCTGTAACCAGTGGAGCTAAAAATTGTTTCTCCACAATAACTTGAGTTTTCCACTATCTACAGTTACCAAGTACTGTGGATGGCTTACACTTGGGGTAAGAAGAATCTTGTCAATTTTGTGCTCAAAAGATCCAAGCTCAAGGTCACTCTGACAAAAAGAAGAAAATGGTTTCTGCATAAAAACTTGATATCTCCATCATCTACAGTTACCAAACTTTGTGGATAGCTTGCACTTGGGGTAAGGAGGAACCCTATAAATTTCTGTCTCAAAAGATCAAAGGACAAGGTTACTCTGAAAGAAGAAAAATGGTTTCTGTACAATAACTTGAGTTATACATCAAAGACCTGGACCAAACTTTGTGGATAGCTTGCACTTGGGGTAAGGAAGAGCCCTATTGATTTTGGAGTCAAAAGGTGAAAGGTCAAGGTCACTGTGCCTGAAAGAATGAAAATGGTTTCTGCACATAGTATCAGTTCTACATCACAGACCTGGACCAAACTCCGTGGATGGCTTACCCTTCGGGCAAAGAAGAAGCCTATTGATTTTGGGGTCATGGTCATTGTGACTGAAAAGAAGAAAAATTGGTTTCTGAACAATAACAGTTGTTCTAAATCAAAGACCTGGACCAAATTTGTGAATGGCTTGTACTTAAGGTAAGGAAGGTGTCAAGAAATCAGATGGCAAGATTAATATGACTGAAAGAAGAAAAATGGTTTCTGCAGAAAATGCCAGTTATCTACTTGGAGGACTAATTGATGTGACATTTATTGTACTAATGTTTGTAAATAAAGCAGTGCCTGATAGTTGCTACAATGTTGGCTGTAGGATTAATTTTGATAATTTACCTAATTAGGTAGGTAAATTAATTAATTTATCAACTGCAGCGATAAACTTATTTCAGTAGCAGCTTTGTTTGGTGCATGGGTGTGTATGTTGGTTTACTCAGCAGGTTTTCATGGTCTATTGCTTGCCATGGGGTGAACAACTGTATACAATGCATTACAGACAAACATAAAGAAGAATCATTGTTGATGATTCAATGCAAATTAGATCAACAATTATTAATTTTTAAAGTGCTGTCATGTTTAACAAGTGACAGGTTAAGAACAAAGTCCAGTGACATCCTGTTGACATTTGCAATGAACATTCACTAGAAACTTCTAACATATGTATTCATTTAAAGAAAAACAATCTTATTTCTTCAAGAATATATCTCACCAGAGTAACAAATAAAACTTATTTACTGTGGCAATAAAATATTGAAGTAATTCAAAAATCAGTCGGGATAAATCAGTGAAGAGGTTGTAAACATCACACCACGACCATGTTATATCTAAATTCATGTTCTAACAAAGCATGTTATAGCAGGGTTTCCCTATACCGATATACATGTAGGTAGAATTTACTATATTTGTAAAATTCTTTTTTCTTCCTACACCTTCTGGCTTGGAGAAGAAGGCCCTTTAGGAAATAGAGGCTCCATCTGACAATATAAATTCATGGTCAACAAATTTCCAGTGAGTAATGATTTAGAAATTTAATGACCTTTGGAATGGTTTGCACTTGGGGAAGGCTTCGGTTCGAGCCTGACTTTAGACATCGATAGACGATGAATTTGGAATAAATGTTAAGTCCTGATTCCAGCAATCGGGCCTCAAGATTTAAAAAATATCTCGCACTCAAACTCCGACTTGTGATTGGCTAATGCCAAATCACTGACCAATCAGACATTAGAATTTCTAGTCTGTATTTTTTTGTGTTAGAATTATCTGTAATCATGGGGCCGGATTGGATGAAATTTAAGCCTGACATAAGATTGAGAAATAAAATGTGTTAAGTTTTTTTTAGATTTAAACTTTAAAAATATGTTTGTGACATGGACAAGATTACTGCAAATCTAGATAAACCAATGAGTTGTTCTCACCACTTTTTATTTTCTGAAATATGGCGGAAAACAAACATACAAGGTGAAGTTAAATGGCAGATGGTCAGATTTTTGCGAGGTTCACAACTAATAAATTCAATTCTTTGGACTGATCTTGCATCCAGATGGCAAGTCTAATCCCCATTCTTTAAATCCATTGCACTGTATCTTTCACATTGCTCCCTGTGAATAGCAATCCTCTAAGAATTGACATCTATCAATGTTGAAATCCTATGTGAACAGCTGACACAAGTGCACAAACCATCCACCACTGAACTCAAGTTTGTACAGTTCTCTGCCACAGCCAGTAAATGTCAGAAAATAATAAAATGGTGAAGAACCTGTTTCTCTAAAAGCTAAATATCCTGGTGGGGCCCCGGGTGGCAGAGTGGTCTAAAGCGCTCGCCTTTTCCAATCACTGACATCTCACCTCTCTCCAAGTGGGTTCAAGTCTCAGACCTGACCGACATGGGTATGTGAGAAAGCTTGCCAGCATCTTCCTGTGGGTTGGTGGTTCTTCCCAGGTTTTTCCTCCACTAGATATACTGGCTGCCATGTATAGCCTATCATATGCTCAAAAATGGCGCTAAAACCACAAAACAAACAAACTAAATATCCTGATAGCCCAAGCCATTGTATCTGAAAAAGATACAAGCCAGGTTTATCAAACTTTGAAATGGAAAATGAAAGAGCTATGGTTATCAATTTACTAAAAGATTACGAGAAGAATATTTAAAGCAGGCAAAACAATTTTAATTTTTTTAAATGTATCGCCAGCTCGTATTTTACCAGAACCAATATACATTTTAGTCAATTAATAATTATGGTTCTTTAAATTTTATTGCAAAATTGCATGCATTGTTTGATAGGCTTTTCTGGTGCAAGGCAGATCTGTAACCACAAGAAAACGAAAACAAAAACTTACTAGATTGATGCTAGATTGTGCACAAAATGTTCACCGACATGTCTGGTCTCTTATGAGATTCATTGTGAATAAATAAAAAATCAAATGGCTTGTTTCTGTGCTGAATTACAACTGGAAACATTTACTTGAAAACCATCAAGAAACATATTATAAAAATGAATGGTACCTTCTGCATGAGGCAAATAAAAGAAAAGGTCCTGATAGATGATGAATATATCAACAGTGTTAAAGCTCCTACTTTCAAATGGTCACTCTTTTGTGAATAAAAAAAATCCAAGTATAATATTTCATTTAGCTTTATTTAAACTCACATTAATAAACAAATAAATAAATAAGAAATAATACATGTTCATAGGTCCCCTAATACTGTTTTATTTCTGTTTCAAATTTGTAATAATTAAAATTCAATAATCATTTAAAAACTGATCTTCATATTTTACATCATTCATGAAGCTTGAAAATTGATTACACATTACATGAACAGCTGTAGTAAAGCTAAGTTCTTGCAAAGTGTGTAATTGATTTTCTAGCTTCATGACTTCATGAATGATGTAAAATATGAAGTCCAATTCTTATAATTACAAATCGTCATAAAAATATTAACAAATAACTAATCTCAAGAAATAAATAACCAAATTATATTTTAACCATTGTTTACAATTATTGTCCAAGTGCATAAATCTAGAAGTAGTTCCTTCCTGGTGATGTGAACTAATAACTTCTAGTTTTCTGCATCACATAGTGTGATTTTAACCAATCAAAATGCTTGTTACAAAGGCTTGTTAACATGCACAATTATACTTGTATCTAAAAATTAGACTGATATAATATCCTTATAGGATGAGTATTGGTAAGGGGAAAAAAATGGAGCTCACTCGAGTTTAATTACCATATATACTGGCTTATAAGTCTAATCCAACCACAAACTGCACAGACCCAGATCTACCATTGCATAATGCACCAGCAGATCTGGGTCTATGCAGTTTGTTAGTAGTAATCAGTTGAACAACACAGACCCTGATCTGCCAGTGCATTATGAGAGGATAGATCCGGGTCTATGTTGTTTGCAGTTGAACTAAACTTACAAGCAAGTATATACGATAGTTATTACAGGACATGCATGTCAAGAAAGACAGTCAATTTTTTTATTACAATGGCACGAGATTATTACATATTTGTTGGCAGCGACAAAAAATAATATCCTCCATTCTACTTCTTTAAGACATTAAAGCTTATGGCTCAAATAGGATTTTCTTATAATGCAGAGTGACCATTAAAAATGGTTTGCAGTAGCCCGACTACAGTCATTACAATAAATAAATTTATTTCAAGTATATTATCAGATATCTTTGTTGACAAGCAAGCATTAAGGCTGCATTCAGAAAGGTAGCACAATGTTAGTGATAGGCTAACAATTACATTGTATGGGTAAGTGGCATTAGATGACAAAGGCTAATAATTACATTGTATGGGTAAGTGACATTAGATGACAAAGGCTAATAATTACATTGTATGGGTAAGTGGCATTAGATGACAAAGGCTAATAATTACATTGTATGGGTAAGTGGCATTAGATGACAAAGGCTAATAATTACATTGTATGGGTAAGTGGCATTAGATGACAAAGGCTAATAATTACATTGTATGGGTAAGTGGCATTAGATGACAAAGGCTAATAATTACATTGTATGGGTAAGTGGCATTAGATGACAAAGGCTAACAATTACATTGTATGGGTAAGTGGCATCAGATGACAAAAGCTAACAGTTAAGAACTGTGTCCAATATATGCAAAAAAAATTTCAATTGCTGAAGAGCCTGCTATAGAGAGCTTTGATACATTATTTGATTTACCTAGAATTTTGTTTGCTGACAATTGTCTGATGTGTATTTAACACTGTTTACTTGACGATATTAATATACATTTTTATCTACAGATAAGTAATGTTTGTTTGTTAATCAAGGTCGAAAACTATTTGAAATGGAAAAATTTCAAATGCTGTGCCAACTACAAACATGTGATTACATGTAGTAATAGCATTTTAAAGGCCATCTCCAGTACATACCCTTTTATAGTTGAAACCTAAAACTTTCGAAAATTGAATGACTTGTTAAAAAATGTTGAAGAAAAAAAAAATACACATTACAGAAACCAGTCTACTGGGGACTGGTTCCACCATTGCAACAACCTGTGCAAATGATACGTGTTGATTAATCTGATTAAGACTGGCATGTGTAAACAAAAAGCTGTGAATTGATTACATTATTGTGTTGTGATTTGTAGAGTTTAAGACCAAAGGTGGGATATTTATTGAAGTGTTATAAGTAATAATGGGGTCAAAGGTTATCCATTATGGCTTGCGAGTCTTTGATTAAAAATCGGCTGACCTTTGGCAGAAGTGAGATAAAAAGGAAAGACTGACCAAAACATGATTTTGGCAGAAACACTTGTATTTTGATTTTTTGTCTTGTTTAATTGTTATTATGTTTTAAGAGGAATATTTAAGGCAGCTCTTATCTTGTTTTGGTCAATTCATGTCAAAATGCTGAAATGTATGCTTTCTCCCAATGCTAAAAATACCACCGGCTAAGATATATTACAACAAGTTTAACAATGCTTGGAAATTTCATGCAAAGTTAATTTTAAGATAGTATATGGGGGCAGAAATGAAATACCAGGCATATGCAGACACCATCAATGATTCTTTTGTAACAAACACCTCCACTCTGAAGGCCTTACTTGAGACTGGATCAAAAGTTCTGTCACTGCTACATTCCAGTTCTGATATGAAGAGAACATTCTCCATTCTTCTAAAAATACTGAGTGGTTCAATATGAATCTGGAGTAGAAAACTACTGATATCCTGTTAAGTGTGAAACTTAATAATCACCATGAATGTAATCAGTGGTCACCAGGCAGTGAACTTGTGAAGGACTCCAAAATGATTTTATTTTTAAAAATCTTTGCAGTGAACTATGAGATGTAGAACTCTTCCTTTTTCATATAATTGACAATGCCCTAACTCATAATAATTAATTATTATTGTAACATTTGCCATCAGAATCTGATTCATGTTCGAAACTTGCTGTTTTATTATAATATGAAGAAAATACATATTATAGCCAAAAAATGCACTTGTTTTGTTTTCAGTCCCCTTAAAATGCATACAATTTATGCTGATAAAAAATCCTCTTGATTTAGAATCCAATTTACTGATACAAATTTTGAAATCTACTGATTGGATGTCCTGATTTAGTCGCATGTATGCAACTGCAGCATATCATTTGTCAACAATTTTGAAACTTCAGTTGAAAGGACAGGTTGTTTAGTACAACTTTAGTTGTCTCGTATACTTACAATGTATAATGCTAGCCTAACTTAATGTGTCTCATATACTTACAATGTATAATGCTAGCCTAACTTAATGTGTCTCATATACTTACAATGTATAATGCTAGCCCAACTTAATGTCTCATATACTTACAATGTATAATGCTAGCCCAACTTAATGTCTCTCATATACTTACAATCTATAATGCTAGCCTAACTTAATGTGTCTCATATACTTACAATGTATAATGCTAGCCTAACTTAATGAGTCTCATATACTTACAATGGATAATGCTAGAGTAACTTAATGTGTCTCATATACTTACAATGGATAATGCTAGAGTAACTTAATGTGTCTCATATACTTACAATGCATAATGCTATCCTAACTTAATGCAGCCTCTGTTACTTACAATGCATATTGCTAGCCTAACTTAATGCAGCCTCTGTTCAATTATTTGCCTATTATTTCTGCTTTTGTTGAAGTCCTGAAGTGTTAGAGTCAAGATGTATAAAATGTGTCTTCCCCCTTTTCAATATTTAATATGCAGTGAGCAACTCTGGGAGAAAAGAAAACGAGTACATGCATTTATATTACAATAGTTCTCAGACAAGTTATGCATTAATTCAATTTCAACAGCTCGTATGTGTATGGTATATTACTGACAATAATATCAACATCTGTAGCTGATATATATGCCTTAAACAATCTTAGTTTGAAATATTTAGGAACTACATTTTCAATTTTCATAAAAGACAGAAACAATATCTGGCAGTGTGGCCATGTGTAAATTCATACTTCAAGCACTACAATAGGCCACCAAACTTTTTATCAAAAGTCCATTGAAAGATGAACTTTTTTTAAACTGTAAAACAATGTTTTGGACCAATGATTAACTGGAATTCTACATGTACTACTGACAACATCAGAGAAAAAAATGCATATGAATTGATGTGATTTATTACCTATACAAAATTGTGTACTATGCAAAACTTTTTTTTGATAAATAAAATATTGTAAAAAACATGTGACAGCAACTACTAAAATGAATATTTAATCCGAATCATTATTGCAACATTGTATGTTCTTGACAAAACTTGTGACACCGAATGAATCATTCAAAAGACAAAAATATGATACAGGAAACTATAGACAAACTCTCTTGTTATTCTAAGTGTAGGAGTGGCAGGTAATGTAAACAATATGAGATTAAACAAGTTTTCAAATGCACAGCATCAAGTAGACTCCAGTTGCATTAGAGCCAAGTACAAGACGAAGTTGTAAGTAAATGTACTTCACAGCCAATTTGGTCTTATAAATGAATTTTATCTAATTTTTCATACATTGCTGGTGTTCTAATGATATACTAGATTATGCCTTTCCCACATACACATGCATCTGGATGCCCCTACCTCATTTTAATCAAAGTGTGTTTTGAAGCCTTTACAGTATTTCAGTGTAAGCACATTTAGATGCCCTTGCTATATCTGCATACAAGTGCTTCCAGATGCCCCTGGTAAACAACTGCCAATTGCATGGTCCAATTCAAAGTGCCACCTGATGGCAATATCACCCTCTAGTATACAGGTTTTCTGATGATAGTATGTGATAGTACTACAATAGCAAAATCAGAGAAAATAGAACATCAGAAATTCCACCAAAATGCAAATGGCTGCTGCTATCTTTGCATGTAGAGTCAATGAATTCAGACTATCTGACTGATTTTTGAGGATTAAATTTATCTCAATACCTTCTCATTAATCATGAAAAACTGTTTTATAACTAATAAAGAACAACACAGCAATGACAATGATTGCCAATTTTGAAGCCAACAAAATTTAGTGGAAACTATTTATAGCACACTAACCTGGGACTTGTGGCTTAATGTACAAGCAAGCAAGAATATTGCTGTTTATCATTTTATATTTTAGAAAGAACAATAAGAAAGAAACAATATGCACTAAATATTGAATCTGAAAGAATTAAATATGTAAATTGCAGTTTTTCCAAGCCAGCAAAATTGGCACTCTGTCACCTGGTGGCATGCTGTTCTACTGATAGAACATTGTACAATGTAGCAAGATACAAGTATACTGAGCTGTAGTTCAGTGTGAGGCACTAGGAAGCAAAAGGTTATACTACTTTATTTTGATTTCTTACTTGAATTTAAATTTCATAATTTATTATGTTGAAAATGAAGGTAGAGCTAATCTATCAAACCTAATTTTAGGTCAAGTCTAATAAGCTTTGTGCTAGTGTCTGATATCCACCATGTAAGGCCATATCCACCATGTAAGGCCAATGATTTTGAGATAATATCTGTACACATTTCCTGTCCTTCAACCCTGTCGCACTCTGTAAACAGCATTTCCTGCCCTTCAACCCTGTCGCACTCTGTACACAGCATTTCCTGCCCTTCAACCCTGTCACACTATGTACACAGCATTTCCTGCCCTTCAACCCTGTCCCACTCTGTACACAACATTTCCTGCCCTTCAACCCTGTCCCACTCTGTACACAGCATTTCCTCCCCTTGAACCCTTTCCCACTCTGTACACAGCATTTCCTCCCCTTGAACCCTGTCCCACTCTGTACACAGCAAGAACTCCAAGTTCATACATGTACAGTCAACTCTAATTACAACAGCATTCTCTTTAATAGAATATTCTCCATCTGACAGAAAAATAACAGGAACAAACAAACATAATAGTAAATTTGATCTTAAAAAGCAGAATATTCATCTCTCAACACCTACAATGATTGTCAGTAACAATTCAATTTCCTATATTAAACGATCTTTGCAATAATGTTGCCCAAATGCATGAACTGCAGACAAGGTGTTGACCCAAATGAGAAGGGTTTGCTTATCAATTACTGATTTCTTACTCACCTGTGTCTCTTAGATATGGCTTAGTGCACACTACCCACGATATCAGGTGCACAAGTGAAGATAACTGCATGAAACAAGCTGGTCGAGGAACAACGAAGTTGGTTGAACTAGGGGTGCATTTTCTTCAATGAAATGAATGTCTAATCACATTCAACTATGTGAGACATTCTTGAAAATTTGATCTCCAGTTCCCCTGTCTACATGGTTGGAACAGAGCTAGAAAACACAGATTGTTATGACAGTAAGACGTCGAGCCCCCATCATATATATCGGAGTCAATGTCTTTCATTGTAGGACTAATTCTGTGTAAGGTTTTTATGACAACTTCATAAAGCATATTCAGTTCACACCGGTGATATTTCCTTCAACTTTAGGAATACTAACCCAATTGTATTAAAACTATTAGCTAAAATATGCTATTGTCTATAAATCTCAATCATTTACTATGAATTCACTATTATTTGTGGGCAGCAGTTTTTGTGCATTTTGTAGTTGCTACAAATTATGAATTTGAAGACCCAATGAAAAGTGATCAAGTGGAAATCTATAGACAAAATTCACGTGTCCACAAATTTAAGCACAGATGATACATTTTGGGGCAAAACTACACAAATTTGATGCCCTACACTAAAATCAAATTCACAGTATATGAAAATCCCTTTTCTTAAATCTTAGACACTTTATTTAATTCCTCATCTGAGGACTGAATGTCACTCCATATCTTACCTCACAAATGTATCTAATTACACATTTTGATTTATTATCATCAATACAGAAACACATTATAAATATTATGACACACTGTGACACAGCACCTAAAGAAACATCACATAGCTATGAAGTTAAAAAATACAAGTCTATTCAAATATGTGATAAAACAGTCTCAAATGTGACCTCACTAGGCATGAAGTTTCTGAATTTCATTGCACATTATATCATACAACTTGTATAAATTCTGTATCTAATGAACACTTGCATGAAATTTTCTATAAAGGTATGATAAATATTCACATTACCAATACAATCATATTCTAACACATCTACATCTGGAAATATAACACATTTTCTGATTGGTCGATTGACAATATTTCCAGCAATAATGATAACTGTAGGAAACTTTGATGCCATTGTGACTTCGTGATGCTTCTGTTATGTAGCATTAAAGAATTAAAATTGGGGATGTTTTCCACAAAGATTACCAAAGTGTGTTAGAATTGTGATAACAGTCTTGTGTTTGTGAATTTGAGGACATAAATGGTAGTTTTATTTTCAAAAATATCCCCTTTTTTGCTGACATCTAAGAAAAACCAATATTAACATCCTCAACTTTTCAAATACAAGACTTTTTCCCTAAGTTCAATTTAAAGTTTTTCCAGACCTTTTGGTTCATAATGTCCATTTTATTCATGGAAAACCAAGGCTGATAATTAATCAATTAATTATTTAAACTGAATTTATTTAACTAATAAATTAACATAACTTCCTAATTAATGTAAACTTCTTAATGAATCCATAACATCAACTAGTCTGCTGCTGCTTCATTTCTTGCTCTAATTCATTCTGAAGTGTCTCCAGGTCTGCTGAACTCTCATTTCTGTTGAGAAGAACGGAGTCCTCTCCCAGCATCACACACAATTCCTTCAGTCGTTGTTGCATCTTGAGAAGTCCTGCCAGTTGTGTCTCCAGCTTTTGTTTTTCCTCATTAAGTGATAATCGTGTGTTAGTGTCTAGCTCTTCCATCCTCCATCCTCCCTCACCATCAAACTGGAGAAGATGGTTGTGAAACTTCCTGTCAAGGGGAAAATGTTATATTGAATATACTATACAGCCAGTAATTTTAGTGACAGTAAAATTTAGCAGATTCAGATAATGAGCTGTTAAAAGACAGCATATCTCGCCTATACACCAGTGCTGACAAGTAACATTTGATGAAGACCAAACTGTCCCAGTTTCTAAGGAAACCCTACCTTGCAAGGCAATTGCTTTTTAACTTTTTTCAAAATAAAGGCTTAACAATGCTGACAGCATAGCTTGCCTTCTGGGACACAATTAGCTATTTCAATTTCAGCAAATAGTAGACGCAGGTGAATGGTGTAATATATACATAGCTCTCACTAATTGGGGATTTACATGAATACTGCTCAGCATGATCAATAAATACATATACATGTACCCATACAATAGTGCATAACACTGATTTTAAACAAACAGTTTTTATAAAAGTCCATGAAACATAAAATTTAGGCCAGTTAGCTACTTTTGGAATGTTTTAGTACCCAATATAATGAATCCATACACAAATCCACATGACTGCACACTTAAAGTGAACATATGCCAAAGGTCAAAGAAGTAAACGAAGTGTGAAATGTAAGTCATGGTGACCTACTTTTAGCATGACAGCTTAGTTTTCTCCAAGTTGGATCCACACACTAAAGTACATGACCCTAAAAGTAAGAATGACTTAAAATTCACCTCACTAATGCAAACTAAACCAAAGAATGATGGAGAGAAGAACAGATGGACAGATATACAGACAGATGAATTGGCAGTTGAGGTTAACACTAAATGCCACTATACCATTTATTGTGATTCATACAAAAATGGATTTTGTCCTCTTAAGGCACTTAACAAGTTGTTCTTATCATAACAAGAGGATATCAAAGTTTTCACTACATATTATATTATACTGATCACAAGTACTGTTCATTTTTTCACTGCGCAAACAGAACACAAGAGAATATTGTTATTATTAATTAAGTTTCATACATATAACTGCTGAATAAACAAGAAGTCCCACTTTCTTGAAGTCAATTTTAATCACATCTGTCCTAAGTGATAATCTATTGTGTGTGGAGATAATCCACTTTGCATTATATAGCTTATGGGTACGTTTTTTTGGGGTCAATCAAGACGTTATCTGATCTTACATCTTTACTATCCTTCTGTTCATTTAATACCACTTGTGAAAGTGTGATTTGAATTCCTCATTTGAAAATTTGTTGACTGATAAACCTGGGTGTTCTATGAATGTGACTGGCACAAATGTATAATGCTGTCTTTACAGGAGACGGCAGTCTCCCCATGTGCTTTGAAAACATCAAAAAGCCCTACTGTCTTCTGTTCACACTAACTAATTATTGCAGTGGTATTAAGCTTATTTGATTCAACAAACATGCAAAAGGATCTTGGCATCTTCTCTGATTCAGATCTCTGCATTTGTGCGAAGTGTTAGCAATGAATAACTACCTAATCAAACCAATTACTGCAGTAGGGATTAAACCTGTTTGCTTAGAAATGCGTGGAAGTGAATGATGGTATAATGTTTTAAATAAATTAAATTTATACATCATCGCTCAATATTTTATCATGTTTTTAGAGGGGGTTGGAGTTTAAATGACAAATCCATGAAATTAAGTACCCATGAATAAGCATTTTTTAAGCAAACCATGAAAACTGATACCCATGAATTTAAAGTGTATCACAGTAACCAAAACCTTAAACACAAACTTAAACCTGCTGTCACATATAGCAAAAAAGAAAGCCACCATTGCTCAGTTGGCAGAGCATCGTACTCATAATCCAAAAATCACAGGTTTGATACCCGCCCAGGGCAGACTGGATCAGCTGCTTTGGTGTGTCCTTGGGAAAGGCTCTTTGTTCCCATTCCTTGGCATAATATAGCCAACAATGTGTTAAAAGTTCTATTAAAACCAAAAGAAAACAAACAAAACAAACCTTAAATGTAACCTTTAACCTCAAACTTTTTCCTATACTTGGCACAAAAAAAGAAGCAAAAAAATGTAAAAAGTAAGATTTGGCAAAAACGAATTAAATAAGGTCAAGCACATGCTATTTAACACAAAGAAGTGAAACTGAAATGCATAATTGCTGCCTATAAGGAATAAACAGAACCTTGAAAACAAACTTAAACCTATTTTCCAATAAATTGCCACAAAAATAAGTCAAATTGGATTAAAAAAGTACTGGAAAAGGTCAGGCACATGTTATATAACACATAGAAGTGAAATTCAAATACACAGTTCTTTCCTACGAGCAATAAACAAAACCTTTACCAAAGCTGCAGTCTACACACAGCAAACCTTAAATGCTAACTTTATCTTCAAATTTGTTACCATAAATTGCAAAAAAAACCCCAGTAAAATTGGGTAAAAAATGTATTGAATAAAGCCATGCAAATTATATTTAACAAAAAAGTGAAATCTAAATGCACAGTTCCTTCCTACAAACAATAAACAAAACCTCAGACACAAACTTTAACTAAACCTTTTTCCATAAATTGAAAACAAATTCAGTAACATTGGGTAAAAAAAGAACTGAGTAAGATCCAGCACTTTATTTAACAATCTGAAATGATATTTAAATGCATATTTCCTTCCTGCAAGTAATAAACAAAACCTTAAAAATAAACTTTAACCTGCTGTCATAAGGATAACAAATGATCATCAGACTGCCGATATCTTGCTTTCTTTAAACTGTTACAAACGAGACGATCGAAAAATGCAAGAAATGACATAAGTGTGGAGCAATAACACTTCTTACCAGAGGGAAGGTCTGTGAGTGATGGTCAAAAGTGTTATGTTATGGTCTTTGGCAGTTTGGTAAATCTTACTCTCCACAACGATGGAAACGGCACTGGTACATTCATCTAGCAGGGCAAACTGTGGCCTGAAAATAACCAAGGCAAGAGTCTGATATGGACCATGCATGGTTATGTATGCATATACACTAAATATTAACAATTAAGTTGATCTAAAACAAAAACCAACCTTGAAATAAACCATTCAATTATTGGGAAATTTTTCTCTTGAAAGAAAGCCAGCCTTAAAAATAATTCATCAATATATTGAATGCATATCTCGATGCATATACCGTATATACTCACATATAAACTGTGTCCATATGCAAACAACATACACCCTGATCTGCCGTCACATAATGCACCAGCAGATCATTGCCTATGTTGTTTGTTCTACTGATTAGTCCTTACAAACTGCACAGGCCCAGATCTGTTGATGCATTATGCAACAGCAGATCTGGGTCTGTGCAGTTTGCAGTTGGTATTAGCTTATACACAAGTATATATGGTAGGTAAGTTAACCCTTTGGAGAGAGAAACTCTTGACTTCATAGAAGAAACACTGAAGAACTAACATGTTCTTCATCAATGCTGGACTTAAAAGTATGATTTTTTTAAAAGAATCTTCTTGTAATATACCTAAGTAATTTTACATACAATGCAGAATTCAGAGGTATAGAGAATCTAACATTAGTGTTCATTTGATATGAAATCAAAGTTTCAAATAAAAAAAAAAGATTCTTCAATAATACTTACTCAATTATAATCATTTAGGAGTCCTTCCATTACCCCATAAATCCAGTCCTTCCAGGCAAAAAAAGATATTAACATCTTTTGGCTTATAAATGATCCAATATGGTAGCTTATTGAGACGAAGTGAGACAAGAGAGCAATTTCAATTACCATTAGGCTGGTAGCATCTGCACTGAGCTCATGAGCTGAAGGACTAGTTGTGTTCACAATACTGTTTGCCAGACACAAGGTCAGACGAATGGACAGACACAATTCCTATATATCCCAACCTCTACAGAGGCTGGGATATAATAAATGATAAATTTAACTGAAATAAGGTGTAGAAAGGTCAAATACTGAGATGGAATGTAAGTACTAATGACCATTAGAATAAAGAATTAAGATGGTGCCAAGCTGCTTATCATACAGTGATATAAACAAAATATTCATCTCTGATGAAGACAGAAAATTCAATGAAAGGATAAGTGGAGTATACTTCCCTTATGAGAAAACTCCTTGGGTCTCTCAGATTTTGAAAAGAGCATAAAATTGACAGGAATCTGTGAGGCTTCAAAACGAGAGTACTGTCAGAGCATGAGCAAAAGTATTAACTGATGAATGATGGGATTTTGGTGCCAATCCCTCCATCCAAGGGAGACCACTCCTTCTGACTTCCATCTAGGTGAGCAGAATAATGCTTAAAAAAGCAGAAAGATGTTAGCATCTTTTTTCTCTCAGGAGGGCTGGATTTGCAACGTATTGGAAGGAGTCCAAATTTATTATGATTGTTAATGTATTTGAAGAAGAAATGTATGCAACGAGTTGAATTATAATTGTATACAAAGCAGCTCATGTCACATTGTATTATTCAACAAGTTTCATAAATTTCATGTCAAATTAACACAACTTTATGATTGTATTCATCATATAATGTTATGGACTTGGCATTAATCTACAACATTGCTATGTAACATTGCAGTATGCCAAACAATATTTATGACATGATATCATGATGCTAATAAAGGAGAGTATTATGTAATAAATACTATTTTATGATATGATGTCATGATGCTAATATAAGAGAGTATTATGTAATAAATACTATTTGTCCAAGTCCTGGCAAATTTATCCCACCATAACTGCAGTTCCTTGAGTTATCTGTCCTTGTTACTGCTGGCTGTATTATTCATTAATTGATTGATTGGTATTTAATGGAACTTCAGCACATTAAAGACTATTTAATTTAGTGCCAAGGCAATGAAAGTAAAGACACACCTCAACTGCTGACACAGGCTGGCCTGGGTAGGATTCAAACTCACAACCCACTGATTTTAATTCCAGCATGCTGACCACTGTACCATTATGACTCCCCTGCTGGCTGTGAAGTAATAAGAAAAATTTTCATGGAATATGGATGCACCACCACAGTGTCTGAAATGACCTGAATGCAAACCTTAACCACGGTGTGGCAGACAGATATCTGGAAGTATGTATGGATGGATTAGGGGTTACACTATATTCCCCTACCACTGTCACTGTGACATAATGAAAAACAAAGTATTTACATAAGTGGTGTTGCTTCCCTTTAATACCTGTGATAGAAAATTCTAGCCATGCCCATCCTCTGTTTCTCCCCTCCAGACAACACATCCTTCCAGTCACTTTCAACTTCCCAACCTGAAGAGATGAGAATATTTCTCTGCACAATTAATCCAATAACTTGCTAAAAATTCATTACATAATTTGTGAGCAAATTGCTTAAAAGAGCAGTTTGTTTAAATATAATATATTCGATTAACACTGGAGTTTGATTAAGCCTTGTTTGCAAACAGAGGTTCCTCATTATAAAGGCCGTTCAGTACTGCACAGGCCCATATATAACACATATATGGTTATGGATCCCATTTTGCTTAAAATTTATCACTGCTACCTTATTTAATTTACTTGAATTTAGCTCTTGCTTGATAAAAGACAATTATAATGTAGTTCGGTACACAACATACCATATATACTAACTTATAAATCGAATCCAACTGCAAACTGCACGGACCCAGATCTGCCATTGCATTATGCACCAGAAGATCTGGGTCTATGCAGTTTGCTAGCAGTAATCAGTAGAACAAACAAAAAGACCATGATCTGCTGGCACATTTTGTGATGGCAGATCTAGGTCTATGTTGTTTGCAGTTGGATTCGACTTATAATCAAGTATATATGGCATCCATTATACTACAGTCTTTCTAGTACCATACCTCACTTGTAACATGATTCACTCTTGCAGATACCATGAAACAATTTATAAATATGGAGTACTGTATAGTAGTGCGAGTGCAATTAAACAAATAATCAATCAGTTTAATTGACCTATCTACTCAAAACTATTATTGATAAAATGGAAGGTACCGTCTATACTCACATATAACCCAATACCAACTGCAAACTGCAAAGACCCAGATCTGCCATAGCAAAATGCACCAGCAGATCTGGGTCTATGCAGTTTGCAAGGAATAATCAGTAGAATAAACAACACAGACCCTGATCTGCTGGTGCATTATGTGATGACAGATCAGGGTCTATGTTGTTTGCATTTGGAGCTGGCTTATACATGAGTATATATGGTAATTAATGTTTTAGGAAGACATTTTTACTGCTATAAAATGACTCTTTATGTTGAGTTTAAGACTAATACTATTAGTTTGCTTAACTGAATCAAATGAGTCTCATATAAAGACAGCTGATGCAGTACTCTTTAATTAAAAACTAAATTAAATTAATTTTTCAATCCCTAGTCTAATTATCTGATACAAAGAAAAGACAATGATCTAAAGTATTAGGATGAACATTAAAACAAACAACAATAAACGAAAGCAGGTGATTCCATTAATTTCTGACCCAATACTTGTATGCTGTAATGTTCATTCCACTCTTTCACAAAGTGTTATACCATATTTTGGTGTGTATAACGTGCACTGGTGTATAACACGCACCCCGAATTTGAACCCAGAATGAAGGGTAAAAATGTAGTTCTGCCATATAACGCGCATGTGATAGAATACATTTCAAAATCTTAATAATTTCGCTCTGTTTCATACCAAAAACAGTTGGCCATTTTGGATAGTGCACAGATCATCATTTGTTACATGATGTTTGAATTCTTTACAATAAACTAGCGCCTGACTGTTTCTCTGGTCTTTTCTGTCGGTACACGACAACCAATTATAACCAATACTTTTTTTATACAGATATCGTAAAAGAAAGAATGAAAAAGTGGCAAACTTTAAAGTATATCTTTCTGTTTTTATTTTTCTTCGTCGTCATCACTCTTGAAAAGTCATCGTATGTCCTCGTCTGTCATCATTCCTGGCGTTTGATCAAATACAAGATGCTATGTGAAAGTTCAAGTCCAGTATTTACACTTGTTTGGACAATCATGACACTTGTAAAATATATTTCAGTGCCCTAGATAGAATTTACAAAGAAAATACTTCGTAATTATGTTTGGCACATCAAAACTTTAGCCGGCACTGATTACCTTTAAAAACACCATGTTGAGTCAATTATATATTACTCACTCCATTGTAACAAAGAAGGATCAAATGCTGTGGTTTAAGATTAGAAATAAAACAAAGAACAAAGCTTCTTTTCCGAAGAAAAGGAAATAAATTGTAAGTTTACCTAGAAAAAGCATTGTAAATATCTTCAGCACATCAAAGCTAACCCGGCGCTGATTACCGTGAAAAGATCACACTGAGTCAATGAAGCACTGATCACTGTATAGTCGCAAAGATATATCAAATACTATGATTTAAGATGAGAAATAATACAAAGAACCAAGGTTATTTTACGAAGAAAAGTAAATAGAGCATTATTTATTTCATTAATAAGGCTAGTACTGGTAAACAATGGATTTAATATTTCACAAGGAGTGAATGTGACACATGTAGGCAGTTATAGTGCCTTCATCCTTTCGTCAGATCGACCTGGAAAAAAACTTTTTTTTTAGTTCTTCTAAAAACGCGCACCCCCAACTTAAAATAAGAAAATTAGGTGAAAAATGTGTGCGTTATACACAGCTAAATATGGTATTTAGAGCGGCATTGTAAAAATAATATGAAAAAAGTTTTAATGCACATAATAAATTATTAAAGTAAAATGCACAAGTTTGACACATTTCTTACAAATCTGAGTAAACAGCTTGTCTAGAAGAAACAAAAGAGGAACAAAGATGAACTGTTCTTGTCTTTCTTGCTGTCTGATAATGCAAGAAGAAAATTAATAATCATAATCATACTTTTTATGGATAGAATATTGTTATAAATATCTGATATTAAGCTCCTGTTGTGTCATGTAAAAGGATCATGTTCTGATTTAGGATTGTGTAGTGCACTTGATGGGTTCACCAATTGATTAATATGTCATCCATTTAAGAGTTTAAAAAAAAAAAAAACTGCTGCAATTAAAAATCAGTTATTTATCGATATAACAAGATCAATAATTGATATAATTCTGGATTTGATTAGCCCACCTTAATCCATGGTCTAGTCTTGTTTATCCAATTTGTGTTCATTCAAAATACCCCCTTAATATGACACTATGAATGGAAACAATCATTACAAATATGAATTATTACAATTTCATTGTCATTTCTTGTAATCTAATTGTTAGACTTGACTGAATTTCTTTAATTTGTATGTGAACGGAAAAAAAAAAGAACTTCTTTGTTTAATACATGATGGCTGTTTTCAGTTTCATAAAATCGAGGACTTTTCTATCATTTTTTGTCTCACGTTTTACTTAGAAAAAAAACACAGTGATGCTGATGTTACCTCACAGCAGTGGCAGCGTCAACTCAAGTTTGTATAAATAGGAATAATTGTAACATATTTCCAGATTTGCTGATTATACTGTTCGGTACTGTTTATCAAACTGTATGGTTTATTGACTCCATTAATTAACTAAACATTAACGTGTTGCTGATAATGTTCAAGTGGAAACAGTAGAAACACCCATGTTTGTCAGCAAATCTGAAAATATATTACAGTTATCCACAAAATTAAAAGGGTCTGCTGTTGACAAATACATGTTATCACACAGCTCAAGATAACATAATTAATTCATTATTTACATCAGAATAATGACATCATTCACTAAAATTAGGTAGATTAGTGCCAGGAACTAATGGTGATACTGGATGTCATCATGATGTAATAATGACATTACTTAAATAATGAAAGGGATTGATCTAATTATCCAACATAAGCTAGGAATAACATTAATGTAAATGAAAACCAAAAAGTTGACTTATATATGCAAAATATTAAGAAATAATCATAAACACATGCCATAAATTGGCTCCATAAGTTCTCTCTTATCCAGCAATTGCGGAAAGATGAAAAAGTTTGATGAAAAATTTCATCTTTCTCATCTATTTACCACAGAAAACCCCATGTTGATATAGCCATCCATTTGGAAAGGAGTAGAGATTACAATATTTTCAAGATATGACTTTCCATTCAGGAGTAGCAATAATAAGATTTTCAAGATGGACATCAGATCAGCACCATTTTGATTTAAGACCAACTGGACATCATAAGAAGTCTTCTGGTGAAAACCCCATGTCAATATGACTTTCTGTTCAAGTAGAGTTGTGATAACAAGTTTTTAAGATGGCTGCTATTGCAGCCATACTGGATTCAGATCAGCTCCATTTTTATTTAGGACCAGCTAGACATCATAAGAAATCTTCTGGTGAAAACCACATATCAATATTAGGAGCAACTAGACATCATACAAAGTCTTTAAGTGAAAACCCCATTCCGATATGACCATCCATTCAAGAGGACTTGCAATAGCGAGTTTTAAGATAGCTGCCATGGCAGCAATACTGGATGTCAGATTGGCATCATTTTCATTTAAGACCAACTAGACATCATACAAAGTCTTTTAGTGAAAACCCCATGTTGATATGACCATCCATTCAGGAAAAGAATCAATAACGATTTTCAAGATGGTCACTCTGGTGACCATATTGGATGTCAGATCAGTACCATTTTCATTGGGAAGCAACTAGACATCATAAGAAGTCTTTAAGTGAAAACCCCATGTTGATATGAGCATCCATTCAGGAAAAGAAGCGATAACAACATATTCAAAATGGCTGCCATGGCGACCATATTGGAGGTCAGATTAGCACCATTTTCATTTAGGGTCAACTAGACATCATAAGAAGTCTTTTAGCAAAAACCACATGTAAATATGACCATCCATTCAGGAGTAGTAGTGATAAGATTTTCTAGATGACTGCTGTGGCATCCATATTGGATGTCCCAGTGGCACCATTCTCATTTATGACAAACTAAACCATGGAATGAATGTGTGTGTAAAGTAAGTACAATTATAATTCCAGAATTCCTGTACGAATGGATAGAAAACTTAAAGATTCTAAAGGATTAATGGGAGGTCCAAAACACACTACTTGATACATGTAGTGTGAAGTTAAAGCTTAAAACTGGCATGGGGAGGTAATGGGTAAGAGTTTCTTCCTTTGTCTGTGTAGAGCACAGACAGAAAAGATGAAATTTTTGTCTTTTTTTAAGAAGCCTTTATTCGGTAGGTAGTTAGAATGGAAAACAACATTCCTATTGTCTGAATGGAAAACAATTAACATTCTTATTGCCTATATGGAAATCAATTAACATTCCTATTGCCTATATGTTGACAATCAGTAGTACAAAGTTAAAGAGTGGAATAAAAAAATCAATAAAAGATGTCAAAACACGTTCAAGGGACTTGCAATGCTATTTTTTTTGACTACCTATGACTAAATGGCTATACATTTTTAATGTTTTTGGACTTTAAAAAAATCCACTTGTTCTGGTGAATGGTGGATGGTTAACCTTTTACTGTACATCAGTCTGGAGGCTGAAGTGCCTGATTTGCACAGGATTTATCCATTAATTCAATAATTTGGCATCACTTTTGAGTTTACTTCTTGTACAATAATAATTTTCTTTATAGTGGGAAATTTGTTGTTGACACTGGATGGATATTGAGTATACTTTATTTCAGCATACTGGGGAGGAAATGGTTGGTTGCCATAGCAACCAAATCCAGCCAAGAATGTGTACAAATCATGACAAAATTGCATATTTATCAGTATTCATTTATATTAAGCTTACTATTTTCTTACCAAATCAGTCATGCTTTGAATGTTTTTAATTTTTTATTGAGAAAAGTGAGATTTTCTAATTATTTGGCTTGGACTGTCCAAGTTCCACCAAATATAGGCACAAAACAAGTGTTTTGTTTTGCACTGGATTTATCCATTAATTCAGTAATTTGGCATCACTTTTGAGTTTACTTCTTGTGCAATAATAAGTTTCTTTATAGTGGGAAATTTGTTGTGGACATTGGATGGATATTGGGCATACTTTATTTCAGCATACAGGGGATGAAATGGTTGGTTGCCATGGCTACCACCATGACCACTGATGATGAAACAAGCTCTTATATTCTAAGATACAGTTATCTGTAGTTTGTTTGGAAGCACATGGTTTTAATATTCGTGTGTCAGAGAACATAATCAGAAAATAATTAATCATGTACTTTTTTGACTTTGGAATTTCAAAAAGACGCCAAAAACAAACAGTTGTCAAAAGAAAGAAAGAAAGAACTTAACTTGCATCAGTTGCTGAAATAAATATTCCATTTCAAGATCGAATAGTAGATTCAATATATATATATATATATATATATATATATATATATATATATAATGGCATGGGCAATGGAAAGAATCTCCTTAAAGCTGGCTTATTTAAAACTGAAAAGTCAAGTCATATAAAAATCAAATTTCGGAGGGGTATGCAAGAGGGGCACCTTTTACAAATGTGCCACATTTTTGGGGCAAAGGTGTAATTTTTGGAACATAACAAAAAGGGCATACTGGTATAAGTATTTCTCAACCCAAGAACACACGTTTGGTCACAATATTTAGGATGTTCTTTTAAAAATAAAGAACAAAGAAGCTTCCACTAATAGAAGTATTCTATATTAAATAAAACATAATACTATATGAAATTATTTGAAGATAACACAGTTTTAGGTAGGTTTTTTAGTGATCTGGACAATGTGGGATGGATGCTAGAAAGGGTAGAGGGAGGGCATTATAGGCAAATATGGTAGGAGCATCCCTTTCTTTATATCTTGTTTGAGTACTGAGTGCCAAAGATGTTAGATCTTGAAGGATTATTAAAATATATGAACTGCTGTATACAAATTTATTTTAAAAAATGTCTTCATAAACCATGAAATCTTCCCAAATGATCAATGTCTGAATCTCACTACTCAGAAGTAATGATCTTTCAGTTCACCATGTCATTTTGTGGATTAAGAAGAAAATTAAGACATGTAGTTATCATATGAATAATCTAGCATATTAGATGTTTTGCTTATTGGGAATCATTAAACATTTTATTATGAGAAAATAATAAAGAGGATGAATATCATCATTACTTACACATGGAATAAACATCATTAAATAATTTTTAAATCAAAATTAACATCAAGAGGAAGAATGTCTTAATTGGAGACAGTCAATGGTAGTGGGAATGTATTTCTCTGAAATTATGACAGCCAAAATGTGTGTGTAATAAAAATGTCTAATATAATAGCCTTATGAAATGCATTCAGTTTGTAACTGTATCACTATTTTTTTAAACTTATCACATTATTTAAAAGAATGACAAAAAAGCACATAATTGAATGTCTTTAAACAAGTATTTAACAAAATCTAAAATATTGTATAAAAGAATTATATTTCACAGTCGACAGGCTAGCATAAGTAAAAATTATTGGAAATTCTGTGAAGTAAAGCTTGAATGAATAGGGCATAATAATGATACATGTATCTTGAAATAATCACCAACAATAACTTTATAAAATGAAGCCAAATAATGAGTGGATAAATTATTTTATTTGCCTCAAACTATTTCAATGGCTACCATGTTAGTATGTGCCCAGTAACATCTGTGACTGATGGAAAATCATTACTTTAATTTTGACCCCATGCACTTAAATTTAGATTCACTGACCAAATTATGTTTTGCCTGCTGCCGAAATGATATCTCTTGATTGCACAGATAAGTCTATTGTCTTTTTCAATTCTCAAGATTTCCTAATTGGATTGTTTAAAATTACTTGTATGTATTATACTCTGTATTACATACTGTATTATATTTTATGTACTGTATTCTGTAACTCTAAAACCAGACACATTTTCTGCTAAGCAAAATCTTGAAACTGGAACTTAAATGATAATGTGCCATATATACCTCACTAATTTTATACCCTGTACTATAATCATTATTGTTGTTGAGTAAGTTATAGACCAATATGAAATTAATACACCCCTTATCTGTATCGCTTATTAATGAAAAAGTATGATGCTAGCTTAGTTTTGTACTTGTGTGAATTTTATATGCCAAAAAAGGTTGTTAAAGTTTCAAAATCGTAAAACCCACCATCCTACTCTCTCATTATCATTCCAGAAAGCAACTTGAAATGTGCTCTTGGGAGCAGTAATGAAATTGCCGCTGATTAAAAACAAAGGTTCTAGCAGATCTTTGAAAACCCTGGGGGTGGGAGGTGGCAATCGAGAATGAAATCAGTATTGATGTGCAGAGTATATTTAATGATTTTAATGGTTTTTGAAAAGTAAAGTGCTCGATTCACTCATTGAGATACTCGCTATTGTGCATCAACTTTCTTGTGAAATTCAACAAATTATGAGCTATAATGATTTTAAAATGATATGTAACATTAATTAATGATTTAAAAGTATTGAAACACATTTCTCTAATGGCAAATCCTAAATTTTACCGCAATAAACATGCACTATTGACTAGTGGAGTTGAGCAGAATTTGCCGTGCCATGTGACTAATGTTTTTTCTGTGTTTCTAAAAATAGACGAATATTCGAGGACTTCATTTGTATATTTTTCGTGCTGATTAGTATTACAATTAGCAAGTAAATGTATTTTAAATATCGAAAATCCATATTTTTGAGAAATTGGTGATTCTTGGTCATATCTTTTTGCTGAAATGATGGATATGAACTTAAGAAGTGAACACGTAGCAGTAACTTATTTTTAGCGTATAGCCTCATTCCAAAGTTTGAAGTTTGCTCTAATATTCCTCTTTTTTGGTGAAACCTTGAAAATAATAAACTGGAATAGTTCAAAGAATGGCATATTCCCATGTATATTATCAAAAATCTTTCAATTGTAATATTCAAAATTTCAAATGACTTCACATCGCAACTGCGAGATGCAGAGCACATGTTTACAAATGGCAGATACACTGTTACATACAACTGATGCATGTAGATTGAACTGCGTAGTTGCTTTAATCCTGCAAATAAACAAATGATCTGCTTCATATTTATTTTCTACATTCATTCTCTCAACCATGTAAGTGATAGTTATGGGTACAAAGACTTAATTTTTTGGTAGTTCTGGGTACCTTAATTAGATTTGTCATGAAAGGTGTCAAAAGGCGTCATTATGCAGTAAAGGGGTTGACGTCAAAAGACGTCATCATGCAGTAAAGGATTAAAGAGAAGCAACTTTTAATCTAAACAAACAGCAACAATTTACATATTACAGTCTCTTGTCTTAAAAAGCAAATTTTTCAGTAAATTATGTGTCTCCTAGAATACTTACTCGATCACATTAACATTAGGAATATATGCACTACTAACTCCTAAATCCACCCTACCAAAAGACAAAAATTTGTCTTTCCTGTCTACACTATATAGTGTTAAAGACTATGGGTTATGTAACAAAAGAAAAGACTCAAACAAGCTTTCAAGATTTAAAAATACAAATCTTTAATTTCCTAAAATATTAAAATATTTCAACAAACAATTAAAGTGATAGAATTAAAAATAACTTACAGTATAGAATATCCTTAAAAGTCCTAAATTGTTTTAAAGTTCACTGTTCCGGAAGTTAATCCAACTATTCCGAATGTAGTATTCTGAATGAAATAGCCTTCACTGTGCTAATATGTTGATAAGATTAAGTTATATCCAAATAATCATTGTGAATCTGGAATTTAACAAGTTTTAGAAATGTTTCCGATAATTCCACGGAGCTGTATAATAATTCAGATTAAAGACAGTACTGAATCCTAAATATGCTGTATTAATAAATAAATATCCAAAGAATAATATCCCACACTCAAACTGAATCAATTTCGTAATCCTCTCTATTCAAATGTAACTGTGAAGAATATCTAAACAAAGGATTATTTCCTATATATATATATATATATATATATATATATATATATATATATATATATATATATATATATATATATATATATATAGCATTATTGCACAGAATCTAAATAAAAACCCATACTATGTCTTCAATAAAAAGGGTATTTCAAAATAATGCAACCCTCTCCAAACCAATCAGGAATTAGGTTATGTGTGATTCTGCTAAAGTGCTTGAGTACCAGTGTTTTAAACAGTAAACACTGTATTGATTCATTCTTCGAATGTGACCTTAAACTATAATTCCTAGTCAATATAATGTTTACTCCTAAAAGTACGAGAACTAGGTCGAAAGTTCAGCATTGCGCGCTGAAAATATGTCACATGACTAAAGCTACAAGCAAATAGGTGCAATATTTATCGAGGCTACCGTATGTATACTCATAAGACGACAGCTGTTTAGACTAAGAATAGAGATCATAAACTATACCATTATTAAAAAGAAAAATATATATAATTCCGTAACAATAGACAAATGGCAATAACTCTTGCCCATTACATCCCCTTGCCAACGCCAGGTGTTGCTAGTTTTAAGCTGAATGAAACATCGTGAACAGGATGCTCACATTGCAGAGAGGTTGGGAGGGTGTTAAGGTAATGTGATTGGGTAAGTATTCTAGGAGAAACTTAATTTACTGAAATATTTGCTTTCTCCTTTGAATACGTTCCCCGATCACATTAACATTAATAGAATAGGTAATGTTGAGCATCCTACCTATACCTCGGGTAACTTTCAAGGGAAGAAGGTTTGATTCCCCATATGAAGGATAACCCACTCTTCTAACTTGTGAGCAGCACAACTGGAGGCAACGTGTTTCATGTCTGGGAGGAAGAAATCAATGAGATCTTCTTACCAAATAGAATTTCCAGGCAAATCCAGTGAAAGCTGTGAAGGGTGCCCATCTGGAGGTTTTGCTGATGTCAATTGGGTCTGGTAGCCAACTGTGCAATTGAAACTGGTCCTACCAGATCCAAAGTGTGTCACTGTGGAGCTAAATCTTGTAGGTAAAAAGTCAAGAAGCTGTGAGTGCCAGCTGACAGCCTTGATGATGTCTCAAATAGAAACATTGGGGTCAAAAGCAAGGCTCACTGAGACTGCTCTGATCTTATGAGCAGAGATTTTCATGAGTTGACTCTGTTCGGGTGAGATGTCAGAGTATGCCACACATATTACCCACTTCAGCCATGATGAGAGGGCTTGAGGGGTCATATCCTCCTTCACAGGCTTAACTGGAAGAAGAGATGCTTTCAAGCTCTACGAATTTACTCAGTTTGCTTCAGATAAAGCTTGAGGGCACAGACCAGATCCTGTTAGAATGCCTCTTGGGATATGTCAATACAGGAGAGAGGGCGTATAATGACTTTCTGATTGCCCACTGACACCAACCATTTTGTGGCGATGAAACAAGGTTGCATCATAAGGACCACCGAGCCATCTGATCAAAACTGAAGTTAGTCTGGGTCAACAGAGAGAGCATGTAACTTACTGACTCAGCATGCCAAAACTAATGCTATCGGGAAACAGGTTTTGCATGAAAGGAACTTCAGCAAAGTCCTGGCTAAGGGTTTGAATTTGTTTTAATTCAGCCAATTCAGAACCCAGGAAAGATTCCACTTGTGAAACAGTGTGAGTGATTTAGGCCTATGCAGATCAAAGTTGGGCAACAAGTCAGAGAAGTCTTTGTCATGGAGCAGTAGCCCTTAATAGTAATAAGGGTCAACTTTTTCTCCTCGAAGAGCAAAAGAAAAAAGTCAGCTACTTGTGGGATTGAGACTCTCAAAGAGATGATGTTATTGACTTTGCACAAGTCCCTGAAGACACACCCTTTTCCCTCATAATCCTTTAAAGTGGAGGGCCTTCTTGCTTGTGTGATTCTTTCCATGATAGAAGGGTTAAATTCTTTATGCAGCAGGGCTCTCCTGACAAGAGCCAGGCATGAAAGAGAAGTCGGTCTGGACACAGATGGAATACTTGTGTCTTCGGCTGTCAGATAATATTCGTCTTGGACAGGGTCTTCTTGGCCAGATCTATCGCTAGATCAAAGAGGTCACTAATCCAGGACTTGTCCCAGTGGAGAGGGGCAATCAGAATCATTTTGTACTTCTGGCCCCTCAATTTCTGTATAATTTTTGGTACCAAGACTGTTCAGGCAAAGGCCCACAAACCCACCCAACAGATAGAAAGGGCATTAATGACCCAAGCCTCGGGATCCACTACTGGAAAGGTAAGCAGTTTATGATTCCACTGGTCGCAAAAAGGTCGATCGGACACCACAATAGCAGGCAAATGTGATGAAAGACCAATGGATAGAGGGACCATTCTGTATGAAGAATCTGGTCCTTCCTGGACAGAGAATCAGCCAAGACATCGAGTCTGCTGGGAATATGTCTGATCTGGATAGCAATGTTGCAAGACATCGAGTCTGCTGGGAATATGTCTGATCTGGATGGCAATGTTGCAAGACATCGAGTCTGCCTGGAATATGTCTGATCTGGATGGCAATGTTGCAAGACATCGAGTCTGCCTGGAATATGTCTGATCTAGATGGCAATGTTGCAAGACATCGAGTCTGCCTGGAATATGTCTGATCTGGATGGCAATGTTGCAAGACATCGAGTCTGCCTGGAATATGTCTGATCTGGATGGCAATGTTGCAAGACATCGAGTCTGCCTGGAATATGTCTGATCTGGATGGCAATGTTGCAAGACATCGAGTCTGCCTGGAATATGTCTGATCTGGATGGCAATGTTGCAAGACATCGAGTCTGCTGGGAATATGTCTGATCTGGATGGCAATGCTGTGATGTGCACACCAACAACAGAACTCCCAGATCAGAAAGCAGAGTTGGGTGATTTGGTACCACCCTGTTTGAGAAGGTACATCACTACCACCAACTTATCGAACATTATGAGCATGACCTTGCCCTGAAGATGGTCTCTCCTGAAATGAAGGGCCTTGATGATAGCTTTAATCTCCAAAAATGATGTGGAGACCAATGTCCAATGTGCTTCTTTTACCAGGTCCATACATGTGAACTTCTGACCCAGATGGTTTTCCTCCAGAGATGAGGGGTGTCTCCTGTCCTTCTGTCACTCACTGAAATCTTTCGTGCGCCTAAAATTATTACTGAAAAATGACATTTTTTCCATTTATTTTCACACATTGCTTCCAATGTAGTATATTTACAGTAAGACTGCCTGTAATCACAAGCAGAGCAAGACAATTTAGTTGCTAATTTCAAGCAGCATAAAGCAATTAACATCCCTTTAATTCTGTCAGCAGGGTCAGTTTGGCTTCAGTGTTTGGAGTTTGCAGAGATTACAGCTTAGGAGAGTTCACAGGCAAAGTGCAGATTGTTATAGACATCACTGCTATGAACAACCATATCACAAAAGCAGTGACAAAAACCACTGAATTTTGTTTAATCCTTTGTAACCACCATCACTTAAAAAGCCTGTTCTAAACAACAACAAAAAAAAAGCAAAAAATTAGGCTGGCTACCAGTTTCTTAATTTGACAGGTCATGCCGTTAAGGTCAAAGGTATGTATTGTTTCCTTATCTTTTGTGAAAACCCGCACAATGCCAATAATGTCATAATGAGAAATCTTTTTAAAGGGCTTCAGTGTAGCAGTCAAGTACATCTTTGCCTTTGGAGTTAATCCGTAATGCCTGGGATGAATGATGAATGAGGTCTTTGTCTTCATCTTTAATACTAGAAAGTGATAATCATTTTTCCGGATTTGATTGTCATCGTTAAAGGGTTGTGTTGTTTGTTGCTTTTTTTATGTTATAGTGATTACAACCCACACACCAAGCCATCACTGTTCACCTTAGTGGAGCCAGTTACACCCTTTGTTCATAAAGTTAATCCATTTATGTTGTCAGTGAATTAAGCCTTTGGCTGTTGGCTCTAAATTGGTTTAGTTTTTGGATGAGTTATGACTTTTGATTCCATTCATTGGTATATATATATTGCATATTTGCCCAAAACCTGATCAAAACCGCTACAGTTGTTATTACAATTGATCACTGATAACATTAATACCTTGATAACAAGGGCAGAACCTCCAACAAAAAAGAGAAACATTCTAACATTGGAGGAAAGAATTAATGTCATTGAAAGAAGTGCAGTTAACTTAAGGACAGAATAAATAAATATTACCACAGTTAATTTTGCAATTCATGTGCTAATACATGTACATGTGATCTTCAATTATAAATATGAATTTTTTATGATAGATGTATATTTATATTGCTATATAAAATTATTTTCAGATGAATGCATGCAATATTTTAACAAGAACTATGAATACAGAATACAATACATGTACAGTGATTGTGGGTATTTTTCCTTCTTAAAAAGTGTTGAATTTTGACCTTGGAAACTGGTCCTTTGCACAAACCTGTTATGAGAGACCAGCTGTCTTGAGAGACTGCTTTTGTTGGCAGAAGGGGTGGTCTCTCAAGGCAGGTTTTACTGTAGTAATAATGACAACAACAGTGTTGATGGTGATAGTGATGAGGAAAATTCAGGCTGACTCTAGAGGAAACCTGGATCCAGTCACAATACATCATCTCCTAAGTGTTAAGATGAATAATGATTAGGACTGCCACAAATAAAATCCTGGCAATGATCTCCTAAGAAACGCTAAAACTGCTTGTGGTACATATAAGGAGTGTATGAATGGTAACAAGTTACTGTGAATGGGCTGATTTGATGAGATGATGTGCATATTTTAATACTAAAAAATAGAAATTTGTTCAATAGTTGTAATTGTTGTCCATTTGCATGCTAAAAATTGGGTCAATTAAAATCCAAACTCCTGACCAAATTTGGCAAATCTCCTGATTTGTTCTAAGCTGACTTCTCTGTTCTGTCACATGTATGCGGGTCAGATGAAACTTCCATCAAGAATGGGGGGATAAAAGGGGAGGGGCTTGGCAAAACAAGATCCAAAGCCCCATCAAAATGATTTGAATTGCCCACTCGCTTCACAGAAGAAGATTGATCCAACTCTCTTTAAAATGCAAGAGTCTGGCACCCACTGGAAGACTGTCTGCGTGCGGTCGGGCAATGGTGGCTGCGCAGCAAGGTGGTGGGGCAGTTCTTCAGCTTCCTGCCTCCACATGTCTTCTATCTTGCCACTGAACAGCAAAGGTAACCAAAGGGAGTGGTCCGCAAGGTCAGGGCATGGTGTGGCTTGCAAAGGTAACCAAAGGGAGTGGTCTGCAAGGTCAGGGCATGGTGTGGCTTGAGCGAGGTAGACCATAAGCATGCATTGTGTCGCACAAAGGTCACGGCTAGCGCAAGCAGTCAAAGCATTCACCATCGAATGGTGGGCCGCCCTGTTGATCACCTTAGCTATTCTGGCTGTTGACTCCCATGCATGCTTTTTGCCAGACTTCTCTTCAAGTCTGATGATCGACAGAGACACCAAACCCAATAATGAAAACATGGCTATTATATTGCCAACCAGCTTCAAAGTGGCATGAAAAATGCCTTTATCCACCTTATAAAAAACAGGCAAAGTCAGATTGACCACAGCATAGTTTTTGTCTAGCGTCGAGAGATCAGCAGAAAATGCGTTGGAATGTGTCTTATAAAATCAAGACGTGAAGGATGCTGGTAACCGACTCTCAGAAAAAAAGGGTTTAGAATTGCCTGGGCTGCTGATTTTGGCAGATAACCACTTGGCAATTTCCTTAATTTTTCCAGACTGCAGGAGAAGACAGAAGGAAGGGCCAACTTCCTCACTGTCGAGATTGACCAAGGCCTTGACCCTGTAGGCCGCTGTAGAAGAGTGGGGTGGCGGACATTCTGAGTCTGGCAGCACCCAATATATTTCCTCTATCACAGACTTAAAGCTGTACTCAGTCCCCCCATATTGAGATCTGAGTATAAAACATCATCAGTGTGTAGGTCTTCCTGATCTGTGATAAGATCGACATCCAGATAATACATTCCAGGTGGCATAGAAGAGGCTTAGCCATTGTCTCCAATACTGTCATGGTACCATCCAAAAGGGTAAACCATGAGCAACTGGCTAGCTGTATCCATAGGATGTAGTCATCGACTCGGTACAAATGGCTGATAAAAATCAAAGTCAGTCAGTACAGGAGTACGGATGGCTGTACTACCGGAGTATTGGTAATGTTGGGCAGACAGACGGATCTATCACTAAGATCCCAAGCAGTGTTAACTTTCCATGACTCTACCTGCTGAGGCATGGGATGATATGCTACAGAAGCCATATAGTCACTGAACGGTATGGATCTAGAACCGGACAGATGGATGGTACAGTCGGCAGCCGATACAGCATCATACTGAGATGCAGCAAGATGGCACAGCTCATGCAAGTCATGTATAAACCCCATTCACGTCTGGACTTACAAGTCCAAAGAGGCCATGCGCAGACATGCAGGGGGACTTATGCCCACTAGGTTGATTAGAGTTGGGGGGGGGGGGACACTCCCTTAGAGTGTCGATTGAAACAGAAGAAGACAGAAGAACTGAAAAAAATTGGCACAAACTAATCAACTGTGTTGTCACTTGCTACACCAAGCAACACACCTGTAACTCCAAAGACGGTGCAGACAGTCGAGGATAAGTCACAGTTTCCTCCATTACATGTAACTGTAACCATAAGTAAAGTATGTCATATCTTCGTTTGGGGGGGGGGGGGCTAGTAGATTCCCCACCAGGCTGGCTAGTGACTCGGCATTAGGATGAATATGCAGAACATCAGTATTTTCCGTCTTTAATTTTCCACATCTCTCCCTGTTCTCAGCGGTTTTTTTGCAGTACTGTAGACCATGTGTTCTCCGACCAACTGGCACACATGCAACAAGTTTTGTTGGAAGAGGACCGTAGTCCATTTTCAAGAGTAGTACCATGAACCTTCTGCAAACAAATGACAATTTTCTCACAAACAGGCTCAAGTGGATTTGGACCTCTGGAGTTTATGGTGACGACTCACAAACAACACCATTATCTGTTTCATACGTTTTAATTTGCTGGCTATTTGTTTTAATGTATACATTTAGCATGGAAAAACAAATCTATGTCTGAAAATGAGCATGGTGAATTTAGTTTGCTTAATACCATCTTCATGTCTCTCAGACTTGATTTATACTAGAGACATTTCTAACATCATATCCGTCCTTGTCTGCAGCTGTCGGTGAAACTGAACAGAGCATCCGGTCTTCTTTTGGGCTGAAGACTGGGTGTTTTGATTGAAACGGGTCCATGAATGTCCAATCATGATTGATTGACAATAAATAATTGCCACTGTTGCCGGGACAGCAGTTATTAAGCTTCACAGCGATTAGAGTAGAAAGGACGCTTCTTCCACATGCCATGTTGTTTATAGTTCATCACTGTGCATGTCCGTTTTACAAGCAAACAAGCGAACAAAACAGAGTATTCCCATTGCTACTTTGGTATGGTCTAATTCAGTACAAATCGTCATCATCATAGATGGGGTTGATGACTCGGCAAAATTTTGTTTGTTTTATTTTAGCAAAAAAAATAAAACGTAGGCTCGGAGGCTAAACACTAGGGTCGGTCGGGTAACCTGAGCCAACCATAGTTTTTCTTTTGGCCTAAAGACTATGACTACAATAAATGGATACAAAACAACATTAACAAAATTCTCTAAATCATATGTCATTCTCTAAGTCAAAAATATGTCAGATAATTAGATTATAGATTTGTATCATTTTTATATCAGATGTTAAACATTTAAAAAAATTGCAGTAAGAATGTCTTTTCATCATCTAAATATATTTAATTCATATGTACATGGCATTTAGCATGCCAGCAATTTGATAAACATATAAAAACAGCATGTAATGTAGACATTATAATTATAATTATTATTGATATTGTTCAAAATACAAATAATTCCTAAATATAAGTGTAAATGTCTGATAAACATATAAATCATTATTATTAAGATTATTTATTTTACAATCTGATTCAATTTCTTTATTTTAAAATTGTGATAAAAAATATCAGCATTATTATACAGTATTATTTCTATTTTCATTTGTATTCATATTTGATCTAGGAAACAAGTATTGTCATCTGAATATTTTAATTATTATTTTAATTATTACTTATTCTGCATGCATATGTATATGTTTTTGTTTGTGTTTTTTTTTGTCTTCTATAATAATAATAATGTCTAAATTATTAGCTATTTTAAATGGACTTAATTATGATTTTTACAAATATATTATAATGCCATTTTTATTCCAACTGCATTATTTTGGAATGTTTGGCATATAATTAACATAGAAATGATAAAGTCCACATTTTACCTGCATTACATTTTTATGATTCAGACAATTTTTTTAAATGTCGTTTTGTAGCCTTTATTTTAATTTTACTGATTACAGCTGATGGTATTATGCACGTTTTATACAGTATAAATGTACCGACTTTAAGTTTTACCTGCGCGAGGATCCGCGTCGGTATCATGCACCTTACGTGTATTAGGCCGTGCTTGTACTATAAATAACATTTCTTTAACATTGCTCTCGCCGTTAACAATTTTATTTTTTGAAATTAAAAAAAGTTTGCGCAGATAGAACAAGGTTTGGGTTGAAATTTTGTAATCCTCAGCTAGATAATAACTGGCCCTGGTAAATACTGTCAAAGACAGAAGGTGGTGTATCATCCCACACCCTATTTTGACGCTTACCTAATTTGACGCAGTGTCATAAACTCCCAGTTCTCGAGAGAACGCATCTTTCAATGACGTCAAAACCACAACATTAATTTACACTGATCAACATCGAGTCACACAGACCACAACATCTGCCGAAAATCCTATCCTTGTCGGTTGTGAAATGCAACAAAGATACATACCTTGAAAAAAAACGCCATTTCACTAATTCTCTTTTTTTAAATCAGTAAGTCCTCATAAAAATCCTTACTAACTATTCTGATGGGACAAATAAACTTCCTGCCATAATAGGTATCCAGTCGGCTACTCAACGTGTGTTAGCAACGTGATTCACAGCTGATAATGCATCAGTAACATTGTTTAGAAAGGTGTACACTGTTATACAGTTTGATGTGGATCTGTCATAACTGATTTTCAGAGGTGGTTCTTTCTTATTATAATTTGTGGAAATTTACAAGAAACATATACTTTTATGATATATTTCATAATTAAATTAGTATCCTTTACATTTTTGCTTATTTAAATAAAAGTTTAAGGATTTTTTATCTGATAATTAGGCAATATTAATTTAAAAAGTGATTTTTCAATAATCTTTTAAGACATTCTTGATATTTAACTTATTTTGACCAATTTATTTTTTAAAGATTTGTTTGATAATGGCAAGAATGATTATTAATGAAAGTAAAACCTTCTCCTGTAACTGTATGTCTTCTGTCTGTGATTATTTGTATTCTGGATAAAAAAAAGTTGTGAAAGATGCAAAACAGTTTTGATGTTCCAAAAACTTTACATTCAAGGATTGAGGCTCTGCATGTTCACAATGCCAATTAAGTATTGGGAAAAAAAGACACATGCTAAATCTAATAATATTTTAATAATAAGGACACGATTTTATAATAATACCATCATGACATTTAAAAATTGGATTCTTTTTGCTTTCGAGATAATATCTGTACCAAAATTACATTTATGATAAATGTAAGAAAAGCTTTAGGAATGCCAAGTTAAATATCTTTCTGTAATTTTTCCGATAAACTTAAGTTTTCTATGTCATATTGATGTTCCTCATCAATATAGTTTTATTCCCTGACCGTATGTACAAAAGTGTCACTAAAAGAAAGACTTCTGTGAAGTGCGTCATAATGGGTGACGTAATACACAAACTTTCCGACAAGGGGTCGTCTGGTTCAAAGCATGCAAAGAAGAGTATTAGGGAATATATCATTGTCATTTTTTATCCATACTTTGCTAAAATAACTAATGTTTCTATATAATGAGAGGTATCACTATGAAAGGAGTATATTTATGACAAGGTGAAAGTAAGTACTTATGTGCGTCAAATAGGGGACTCCAAGATACGATTCAGAATGGAACAAGCCCATACTATATAGATGGTTTCATTTGCGCAGATGACGAAGTAAATTTTCCCGCCATCCATGAAATAATCCAAATTCGAGTTTAAAAAATGGGAGGCCAGTAAATAGGGGTACCATCTCCGTACAAAAATAGTAAGATGGTGGCATTCTGCTGACGGAAGCGCATCCTGGCTACATTGTTATCGCTATTTGAATGTTCCATTTCGGATCACTTCTCAGCAGTGATTATGTGACCCCTGACCCCTAAAAATTGTATTTGACTGAGGTTTTCTAAAATAGTATCTTCCAATGAATATGACATAAAAACTGGCTTTATGGCATTTTTTCTTGTCATTTGCATTGCCATTATGTTGCATTTTTTTTAGGTTGAATCGTATGCGCCATTTTGAATTTCTTACGAGTTGTAACTAGCAACATGGGATGATTTTTTCGGAATTATAGAATATACAAAAATTGAATGTTTTCTGCATAATTTGAGTCTGCAGATTTCAAAAATGAACCCACCTTTATGATATCTTTTCAAATAAATTCACAGGAAGCATTCAAACACATGTACCATTCACCATTTTTAATATTGGTCTTTGGCACTTTTTGCAAATTCCTGACCTCATGTTATTTCAAGCTGAAATTTGCATATATCTTACATATGTTTATATAGAAATGTTTTGTCAACATTCATCTTTAAGAATAAATTGACTTTTTCTATGTTCCAGGTATTTCAGAAGCCCCCCAGTGCTCTTTTTACAAGCACCCCCCTAACATTTTTGCATGAAATACTATATTTTTCAGTCATACACAAGTTTAAATTATATGTTACTCTTAAAATGGAACCTTTTCTGCATAATTTGAGTGTGCAGAATTCAAAAATGAACCCATCTTTATTATATCTTTTCAAATAAATTAACAGGAAGCATTCAAACACATGAGCCGTCCACCATTGTTAATATTGTCACTTTGGTCACTTTTTGCAAATTCTTGACATCATGTTATTTCATGATGAAAGTTGCATATTTCTTACATATGGTTATATATAAATGTTTTGTGAACATTCAGCTTCAAGAATAAATTAACTTTTTCTATGTTCCAGGTACTTCTGAAGCCTTTCAGTTCCTATTTATCACGTGCCCCCCTAAATTTTTTGCATGAAATAGCATAATCATGAGTCATACACAAGTTTAAATTGTATGTTACTCTTAAAAGCAATAGTGCAAATGCATTACAGTGTTATTGTACATATATACATTGATTAGAAATCACAATTTAGTAAATAACAATTGCCATTTTAGAATTTAGTTATGATAAGATATTTTTGGTCAGTTTTCATATCTATAAAATAAAATCAATGACAAAAAAACATAAAAATGACTTACTTTGAATACTTCCACAATTCTACTACTGGCACTAATTTGGTTCTCAAGAAATAGTTATGATTATGTTTTTGTTTAAATAGAGAAATACTACAGATAGATTTTCTGTTCTTTATTATGACAATATTCATATTGATATTCACAAAAAATGTCATGAAATGAATTTGTTTTCATTTTCAAAATTCTGAAAATAAGTTTAACTGTTAACTCTTTTTCGCCTCTACTAAACATGAACATTTTAATTTGAATACCAGTGTCTCTAGCTAAGAATCGTACCTAGAGCAGATGACCTGACATTGATGATATCTAAATGATCACAATCACATACTTATTATCAATATCATTATCACCCGTCGAGTCTCTATTCTCGAAATTACATTACACAACAAAAGTTGTACCAAAATGTTGTAATAAATTTGGTATAATGAATGACAATACGTTTGTATAATCCGATTCCTTTGTATAAACGTCTGCCCTTTCATAAAATCAAGTTTACATGTGTTTTTGAACCCAATTTATGTCGTGTTGTTGTCATTGTTTCCATTTTGTATGTACCCATGTGCCGGGGAGAGTTACCGTTCTTGCTGGCATGGGTGACCTTTAAAAAGACGTAATTCGTGGGTTTTCCGCCAATATTCGCACACATTTTACGCTTATTCTCGTAAAAAAAACTACAAAGTAATTAAAAAGTAGGCGTAGGTGAGTATATGTTCGTTTATTTACTTTTTCTGCGTTTTGAAAAGATCGGTTTTCGTTTATTTACCCCGAATATGTTGTACAAAAGGCCCAATTTCATATGCGCTAAATATAGACATTTGACCTTTCAACCATGAAAATTAGTTCCTACAACAATATGTAGTATCGTAAAAATGATTTTGATTTTTCGCACAATTTCATAAGTCCTATTTATACCTTGTATTTCATTGTTTAATCCTTTCTCCTCTCCGCAAAAGTTAGAGGGCATTTTGAAATATACTAAATAGACCATTAATATTGATTTCCATTCAGTAATTTTTTTTGGAGAAAGTTTTGTAAATCTATTCTGGGTCATTCATGCCATAATCGCTTGTAACTGGTTGTGACTTAGAAAAACCCATCAAGGTCAGTCTGATTGTTTTCCACCGAGTACCTTTTTCTCATAAAAATTAATTTGTACAAATAAATTATGAATCAGTTCACTATGGTCCAAAAAAATCCTAAGCCCTGGAATTCTTTTATTTTGATTTTTGAGAATTGTCCAGAAAAGCCCGTTTTCATACAACAAGGGCTAAACGTGTCAGTATTGGTACCAATGTAGGTTTTATGAGATGGTGTGATCAGAGGGAAACAGAGATCACAGTATAAAAATGAGATGGTGTGATCAGAGGGAAACAGAGATAACAGTATATAAATGAGATGGTGTGATCAGAGGGAAACAAAGATAACAGTATATAAATGAGATGGTGTGATCAGAGGGAACAGAGATAACAGTATATGAAATGAGATGGTGTGATCAGAGGGAAACAGAGATAACAGTATATAAAATGAGAGCACTGAACCACTTGATCAAGTTTCATTTTTTTTATCACAGCTGCTCACTCGCTTCTACGCATATGTTTGACATCAATCAATTTTTTAACAAACTTATACAACCCATGTGTCCACGTACTCACATTGTACATACTACTCTTTTAAAAAAATATTGCATAATAAATATCATTCAAGTAGACGATAAAACAGTGTTTGGTACGTATTTTAATAAACCCTTGATATGAATTGAAACTTTTTTGTGGTTTGTCACGAACAAAAATGTCCAATTGATTTCGATCGATAGTTAGAGTACTCGAATGCAATACATGTTTAAAAACGGAGATACTAAAACATTATTAATGCAAATGTGTTAGAACTGAAAAACTTCATTTTAAGACCGTACATTTTAATTTACAAATTCATAATAGAATAATGTCTGAACAGTCGGCTAGTAGCGTGTTAGACTATTACCCATCGATAGATAGAGGTACTCAAATCGAAAATATTATACACAAATGTCCAATGTAAAATGCTGAACTGATTGTTTTACATCTTGTGATGCGTCTCTAGGTACAACTTGTCGAACAGTTGGTAGTTTGAGCCAGTTTTATATATGATGTAACCTACAGCGATAAATAACAGAAAACATACAAACAGAAAATGTTCTTAATAAGATATTTTCATCTTTGTCTTCTTTCTCATTTAATTCTCTCTTTTGTTAGATATTTTTTTTTATCAATTATTCTATATCCTCCATAATGTTGTCTGTTACTTGCAAAATAACTCATTCGTTTAATTTGTTTTTTTTATTATTGAACATTGTTTCTAATTGTTATCTTTGAAGTCCTAATTCATCTGATAAAAGACAGAACGCCTTTTTTTAGCTAAACTTTCCTCAACCATATATTCAGTTCAAATTGTTTTATGTTCTCTTCCTGTCTTTCCACTGCTTGCCTAATTCCTTTTTTGAAGATCTGATTCAATTCTTCGAATGTTTATGTTTACATGTAACAATCTAAAGGTAAATAATTAAATAGTACTTTTCAGTTACTAGATTAATGAATATAAATAATTAAATAGTACTTTTCAGTTACTAGATTAATGAATATAAATAATTAAATAGTACTTTTCAGTTACTAGATTGATGAATATTAATAATTATATAGTACTTTTCAGTTACTAGATTAATGAAAATAAATAATTAAATAGTACTTTTCAGTTACTAGATTAATGAATATTAAACAAGAATTATCTATAAATAAATGTAGCTGCAAACGAGCAGATATTGCGGAGATTTCTACCATGGAAAAAATATTGAATTCATAAAAACCAAGTGTAGAAAGTGTAATGAACAAATAGTTGCAAAGGAACAAAAAAGAAAAAAAAAAAAAAAAGACAAGACGGAAGGATGAGATTGGCAAAATGCGCAAATATGAATTAGAGACTGAATATAATAGGATATACAGGATGTCAACGGAAAATATAACAGTTTAGTATATATGCTGTACATCGTTAAAGCTCTATTCATTGAGGTCACACTTAAAATCAAAACTACATTATCAAAGAATGTCTGCGTAAATGTGTGAGTGAAAAAGTTCGATGATTTATAGCTGGAATAAATTTAAGAAATGTTAGCTATTAAAGTCAGAGGATATTTCATATATGATCACTGAGGTAAATACATTGTAGAAATTGTAACTATCAAAATTAGTGAATATTTCACACATGGATAATACAGTTGAAAGTTCAACGATTTCTAACTCGAACAAATTGAAGAAATTTTCGGTTTCAACACAGAGGATATTTCCTCTATGGACAATATGGTTAAAAGTTTTTATGATTTCTAACGCTGATAAGAATCAAAGAGTTTCCAAGGGAGAGGTGTTCTAAAAGAGCAGTGTGTTGGATTAGAATAATGTCAATCAAAGATAATAAGGACTTAACGTTGCTTTTTGAATTATAAGTTGTAAAAAAGTATACTTTTAAATGTTCCTGGTTATTGAATTCTGCATTATTGATTCAACTCGCGTTTTTTTTCACGTGCAAGAATTGAAAGGTGCAACGTCTGAGCCAGAATTTAATGATATGCCGGAAATAATTTCTTCTTCTTTGTCTCCCAACTCTTTCCACTAAAATAAAAACTATGTAACAAACAGAATCTCAAATGGGTAATGATTTAATAGTAAATTTATGAAACTCTTTGAATAATTTCCAAGATTAGCAATAACTGGAAATTATTCAACTCGTTTCATAAATTCTATATTACCCATTTGAGATCATCTCTATATAACGTCATTTTTTTATTTGGTAATCTGCAGATGACATAAATTGTCTCAGCAATCACCGGAGGGACGATATTTGTGTCGTCTCCACGGTCATATTGTAGGTGACAAATATGTCCAATCGGCAGTGAAAGGGCTAAAAAAAAAAAAAGGTGGGTAAATATAGTCCATGAAGTGGTCAGCACCGACACAATGAATCCGGGGAAAACATTATTTGTCTCCCCAATCTGCAAGGCCTCGAAAGGAGACAAACTTCCGACTTACATTTCTTTGTCTCGGTACTTTTTCCAGCGGTCTTAATAGAAGGAAGTACGAGTGGGTTAATGTTAGAGGCAACAGACCAACTGGTCGCTGCGAACCCAATCGGAACATTCTTAACGATTTCCATCAAGTCGAGAAATAACTTTCTCGATTTGACGGAAAAGACCGAAGACATTCCGATTGGCTTCGAGCCGTCTGCAACATTACGCTGGACTTAATATAGTGCCCAAAAATGAACTGGATAGGTGGAGCAAGAAAACGTGTTAGATTTCAAAATAATACTAAACTTCAAAAGGTGAAGCTTCAGTCTGGAAGTTTTAAATACAATCACATATTACTGGTTATTTGTAAGAATGTGAAAATGCAAAGACCGCACTGTGGGTTATCTGGGACTCTTGGTGCACTCTTTATTATTTATTTACTTTGTCACGATATATTATCATCAATGGTACCGAGACGTTTCGGCCCAAGACATTTCGTCCCACTTCATGGACGTACCTGGACATTTCGTCCCACTTCATGGACGTACCTGGACGTTTCGGCCAATGGACGTTTCGGCCCAAGACATTTCGCCCCACGTCAATCGACGTTTCGGGCCAAGACATTTCGCCCCACATTCAGTGGACATATTTCAACATTTCTTAACTATCATTCCCAACAAACATGATTAATCTGTCTAAATACTGTGTCCATTCTATCACTGTGTTATCAACAGTATATATTAGTTAATTTAGAATCCATTTATTTATAATTAATGTTTGCTAAATTGGTGATTGGAGAGCAAGTCGTTTCGCACACCAGAAGTGTCGCTTTATTATACATTACAAGAGGCTGTGTTGATCAACATCTTCCAAGCCTTCTGCTATAGTAATTAAGCAGTTTCTAAAAGTTATACTCCGCCAAAAAAGAAAGAAATTATGTCATACATACATACATTATAATCAGAACTCTCAGCTATTTATAGCCTACCTTTTCACGGACTCTGACCGGATTATTCCTTTGAACTCTTGTGGACTTATTTTAAACAAAAATATCAGAATTGTAAATCAAACAAAGAAGAAAACATTGAACTCCTTTATGGCAAATGACCATCACCAAAAAAGGACTTTCATCAGTTTTCGTAACTGCGAAAATAAAAGTATCGCAGTATAGAAAATAATGATCACTGTAAATGATAGATTCATTTTCTGATCAGTATTAGTACATAAACAAAGAAAAAGGGGAAAATATTGTCAGATATAATGACAGGCTGAATTAAACAAATTGAAATGGGTCCGTAAATCAAATAGTCTAAGTATAAGCCTATTCTTCTTCTTCTTCTTCTTCTTATTATTATTATTATTACTATCTCCTTCTGATAAGAGGATAACTTGTCTTACTATATCTTTTATTTTCTATACTCTTCATCACGATACATGGAGACAAAAATGCATTTTCTCAAAGACTTGTTTCAAAAATAATTATAATTTCAAAAGAACACCGTTTTATTCAAACATGATTGTTTATTAAACGATGTAAGAACATACAATGTCATGGTCCGAAACGTCCATTGAAGTGGGGCAAAATGTCCATTTGAAGTGGGGCGAAATGTCCATTGAAGTAGGGTGAAATGTCCATTGAAGTGGGGCGAAATGTCTTGTGCCGAAATTCATCATCAATCATTTTATCACTAATGTTGATTTATTGTAAATGAAACATCAACAGTCTTGTTCCTGTTTACAGCTGTCATCTGTATGCGATGTCTGATTCTAATATTTCCAAAAAAATTTAAAAAACGGGGAAAAAATATTTCCTTACATCTCAGTGTTATGGAAATTTACCAAATTATCTAGAGCTTACAGAACACTGAACTATACATCACTCCTTTTGTGTGAAAAACACAGACATGCCCACGCAAATATGGACGCCATGTTAGTGTTAAAGTTATGTTAGGTTTGAAATGCGAAGAAGGTGACAATGTTAGGGACTGCTTGGTGGCAGTTGAGTTATAAATTATGAGTAAGTTTTGTTCATTTTTTTATATCCTTTATGTTTTTTGTTTTAAAACGCTGCTGGGGGCATAAGTGGAAAGATTAGTTATGGTTTATGTTATTTTAATTTCTAATTTAAATAAAAGCTTTGTGCAAAAGTTATGTATTTAGTGTGTGTGTTTGTGTTTAATTTGCATGTTAAACTATTTATGTATTGAATTTGTACATTTAAAGAAAAGAGTATGTATATGTATGTATTGCATCAATGTGAAAAGAAAGAAGAAATACAATTTTTATATGTGCATATATGCCTTTTGTTTGTAATGTTAACAACATTAATTTAAATATATACTAATAAAGGTATATTTGTATTAAAACTTAATTAATTTAGTTACACTTGTTTAAGTAGATGTTTGTCAAGTTCATTTTTCTTATCCTCAGCTTTATTGGATTGATTTATGTAAGTAACTGTAACTGATTGCAAAATGGTGATTTTGTTATTTTATAAATTATTATTACATAGTTTCATCTTATAAGCAAGTCCTTGATAAGAAAGCTGTCACCAAATCTCCATCCCACTTGATGTTGTCTTAACATTACAGTGGGTTTATTTGTGGAAATTTTCAATCTTTGTTGTTGTTCATATTTAATAAATAAATAGTTATTATATATAATATATTTGTTGAAGTTTTTTTATTTTAATGAAAAAATGTGGTTATTTTTAAAAGTGTGATCGCAAAATGTTTGTCAAAGGTTTTCTTATAGTTTTATGATGAAGGGAGGAAAAAGAAAATATGTGCTAGTACTGGACTGGATTAATATAATAACAGGTAACACGAGTGTTTCGGTGATTGCTCCTTTAGTTAAGTTATTATAAATGATTTTAAAGACCTTGGTAAATAAAGTATCCGAAGGAATAGCTAGATAAAAACAAAAATTTATTTTCATGAACATATGTGTCTTGTGAGTAACTATTCAAATCACTTGTGCTGTTGTACAAACAAGGAGTTAGCACATCGGGGAACTTTCTTTAGAGGTGTGATATTCAGCAGTACCATTTATCATTCTGTTGTATCAACAGGGGCCAGTTGCAATAATTTGAAGGACCATTGCAATCAGCATAAATCAAAGTCTTAAATAAAACTAACAGATGACAATGCTACTAATCTGTTTTGAAACAAGGATGACAGACTGCACGTATATAATGTTTGTAACACATATCTTTCATTTACACAAACATTAAAATGTGATTTTTCATCCTTAATTGGACCACATAATGATATGCATATATAGTTGCAATCTCTTTAAGTTAATATCCTTTAACAAGTGTTTGTACAATATATTGATGCTCATTAATGATAGTGAGTAATATATTTGAAATACCGAAAAAATTGTGCCTATTTAAACAGAGGAAAAAAATTATTTCTGTATCTGTTGTGATTTCTTGTTGGGAATATTAATATTTTTTTTACTGCCTTTCACTTAAATAAGTCATAAATTTCAAATTTTTTATTAAAGTTTTTATCAATTTTTTTCACATTGAATAATTTGTGTATCGTATGTAATTTGTCTGTTCAACCACAACAGCACGGGATCATGTGCGACTTGTGTCTGCAATGGCAGCATCGCACCTGTGGCATGGGTATATGACCTTTAAAAATAATAATAATAAAATTATTATTATTATTATAGTATTAGTATTATTTTTCTGTTATCCAGTTATCTTCTGTTTATTCTAACTTTTGGTACTAATTTAAAGAAAGTAATTGTTTCATCTGCTCCATATACCCAATAGGTATTTGAATAGCATGTGAAGAAAATGTAAGCAATTTATAACTTAAATGAGTTGTCAAACTAACATTTCACACACAAATCGGTTTTTGTTTGAACCCCCATAAATACCATGTTTCATTAATAAATGTGGGGTTTGCAGAGTTTTGTTTCTACGAGAAAAACTATCATGATGCATAAGAAATTTGAATGTTTTAGTAAATGAAACACTGTTATAAGAAAAGTATACTTTTAGGATGACACAGAAGAATTAACAAGAGGGCAGACGGGATCAGACTAGTGTTTTATGTTCTAGTGCCCTTTGTGTGCCGCAAAGCTGACTTTGTCACCACATAAATACACCAGGTGCAGGATAGACATGCAAGACAATCACCAGAAATTCTGTAGGCTGCAAAGAAGGCTGAATACAATTAGGGACAAAAAAAAACTGCAGGGGATCTGCAAACAAGTGATCTTAAGAAGACAGCAGATTTGTATGGGAACATTTAGGTTATATAACCAGGGACAGTTTGCAATATCTGCTTATAATTGATTACATAAGAGATTTCCATGATTTTATTTTCTATCAAACAAAAGTTATACACAATTTATTATCTTGTTCATTTCAATTGTAGCATTAAATTTCTACATAGTGTGTTGCTGAGTCAGGATGTGTATACTTTAACTACTGTCGGTTGTATTAAGTTGTTTTTATTTCATCCAAATACATATCAGTTGATATGTCACTATTTTCACAGGCACTTTGTTGCTCAACATTACACTTTATATTATACTGTGTACCTATTATTTTTATTATTTTTATTCATGAAAGCATGTTTTACATTAAATAATACAATGTTGAAAAATTATGTTGCATATTTTACCTGTCAATAATTACAATAATTGGATATGTAACAACAGCATTTGCACATGATGACTAATTATACTACATCCATGTTCTGTCAGTAGAGAAGAGTTACTTCCCTTGTAACTGATTATACTTAACAACAATGAAAATCATTTCAGTGATTTACACTATTGACAATTACTGGGAGTTATTCCATATATCCAATAATATTATCATCATTATTCAAACATCATTATAAAAGAAACACAGTATATTCCAATGAAAACATCATTATCAAAGTGGGGGCCAAAATGTTCCAGCCAAATCATCCCGACCAAAAGTAACTGTTCGGCCAAATCATTCTAGGCTGTAGGCTGAACTGGTTGTGAGCCAAAACGACCTGGAACCAATAAAAACACATGTTGAAATGTCATATAGTGCATACACACAAAATTCTGAAATTATTCAACATGATTGCTTTAATGCATGCACGAAAGGTGTATCCTTGGAAAAAGGTGATCCTTGGAAACATGTTACTGGACAAATTACAATGGGATATACAGCTGTACCTATCCTTCTCTGCCTCACCAAATATCTGTCATGCCACCTTACACAATTTGTACACCACAGCATTTTGATTACTTTATTTATTTATTTACAAAGATTATACAGTATCTTTACATTTTGTACTGTCATTTATTTTGACTTTTTGTGCTAGTTGTTGTGATGAAAGTGAAATCTTTGAGTTAATTGAAAAAGGTATATTGCTTTTTTGTAAACCACTTTGCTCCTTTTGTATCTGTAATAGAGGAATGAAACTTATATTAATATATTCTACTAGCATGACAAATTTAAAGATGTTACTTTTATTTGAATACTTTTTCACTTTATCCTATTTTTCCCCCATTTTACAAAGAAGGAATTCAGATTTGGAGATAATTCTGATACCATTTGTTTCATGTTGTAGATTTATTTTCAAAAACAAATTGTAAAAAAATATACTATGATGTACAGAAGAGATTTAACTTTCTATGATGCAGTTTAAAGTGATTTTGAAGTTGTTTTTTGTTGGGTTTTTTTGTGGAAAAAGGATGATAAAGAACACCAAATTTGCATATCAATAAGGAGTCAGACATAGCTTTGGAAACAGCTTGGAAAGCAATTAATGTATAATTTTAATCCCAAGAAAAAGACATTTGTTTGAAATATGTTCTTGGCTCCTGTTGTTGCCAGATTTAGTTTTGCTTTTACTTTGAAACTGGTTTTTTGCCCTGCTCTACAGAAAGAAACACTTGTGAATACTCCTTCTGTAAAAATAACATGATGTTGATAGTGAACTTAGAGAGAGAAAGATTTGAAATGTAGAAACATAAACAAATGCCATTTTAAGAATGTGGACCCAGAATAAAAGATCAGACCTTGATTGTAGACATTAACTTTTAAAATTAATTATCAGCAATGGATTAAACTTTTTGAGTTCATTAAATTTGACATGTTCTAGTGTTTGATTTATAATTTGTTGATTCACTTCAGTCTGTTTGTCCTTTTGTCTCGCAATAGTTGCACTCACATCATTGTGCCTTTCAGATTTATCATCTGTTTGCAAATTGGATGTGTGGTTTAATTAAGAAATGTATTGTGAAGTGCAAATTGTAAAGTTAAAGTATTATGCTTCTAACAACTGAGTTTTTTTTTTATTTGTAATATTAAATGCCAGACTTCACATTTTCAGGATGCTTTTGTCATGCACTTCTACTGAATCCTTGATAATTCCTGCAAATGAATATTTACCAAACCAACATTGCAGTAATATGAGAGAAATGGATTTGTGATGATGCACACTGGTCGTGTGCAGATAATAATCTGTTGGAAAAAATGAAAGAAAGATAATGACTTTAAATAACAAATTTGCTGTAAACGTAAATCATCCCCTTTAAAAATAATAAGTACTAGCAAAGGAATAGTACTTTAAAAGACATCTTTACATGCAAAGTGTGATGTGTCTTTATACTCTAGGACTGGTACAAACAGTTCCCCAGATGAAGTTAGTAAAAGCCACTGCCCTCATACCTGTTCTGGCACTTGTGACCAGAAATATGGTTATAGCTAAATAACCACCCCCAATGTTTTTGTTCATCTGAATTGCAAATATGAATTTGTTTCATTTCTTATATTAATCAATGTCACCAACAAGACATAGGAATCACTTTTCTGGAAGGGTCAACATCAACAGTTTTCTTAATGTTTTGGTTAAAGTTTGTGATTTGCATACATTTCCTAAACCCCATTGATAGATTCTCATCATACCCATTATGAAGCTGAAACAATTCATTATCTGACATGTTTGCTTGCCCATTTTACCTTGGGGGCAAGGTCACAGTCATAGAAAATGTCAATTCAGGTTTTGGTTCAAGTTTTTCATTTGCTAAATTTTCATAAACCCCTTGATAGATTTTCATCATACTTGACATTAGTCGTTATGAAGCTAAGATAATTCATTTTACAACATGATTGCTCACCCCTAAGCCATTGAAGTCAAGGTCACAGTCATAGAAAATTTGTGTTAAAGTTTTGATTTAATTTCTTTTCATTTGCTTATATTTACTAAACTCCTTCATGGATTTCATCATACTTGGAATGAATGATGATGAAGCTTAGTCAGTTCATTTGTTTACATGATCCCTTGCCCATTTCACCTTGAGGTCAGGGTCACTGTCATAGAAAATGTGCATTAAGGTTTTGGTTGAAGTTTTTTCATTTGTTTATATTTCCTAAGTCCCTTGACGGGTTTTGTTCATATATGGCATGCATCATTATTATATGAAGCTAAGGCAATTCATTGTACAATACACATTCTTGCCCCTTTGATTTTTTGGTCTAGTTCACAGTCATAGAAAATTTGCAATAATGTTTTGGTTAAAGTTTCATTTGCTTCTATTTCCTAAACCACTTGATGGATTTTTGTACATATATTGGATGAATCATTATAAAGCTAAAACAATTCATTTTTTGAAATGCTCACTCAAACTTTTGACTTTGGTCAAGATAACATGTTTTAAAGCCAGGCTTTGATCATCAGCTTGACATGCAAGCCAAGGCCTTCTTGTTATGGTATATGAATTATCTCCCTCATTCAATCAACTCACAAGTCCATCTTTTCACAGATGATTGTCTGTTGTATAGAAAAATTCTCACTCAAACTGACCATTTGATCTTACAAAATGACATAAAAGCCTTGAGCATTGGATCAAAAACTGGGATATGCAGTTTACTGCTAAAAGAATGCTATGCAATGAGCAAACATTGTTATGTATGATGTTTATATACTTAACATTTGTCTATGATTGTAATTTGTATGGTTATTTTAAAATACATACTTAACTTTTGTCCAGTTATTCACATAGTATTTTGCAACATGTCCTGTTGTGACATGGGTCAGTTAGGCAAGTATTTTTCCATTAGAATTACTTACATTCTCTTGTGACAAAGGTCATGTAGGCATGTGTATATATATACGATTTTGGTAAATAATTTCATTATTGTTCTAAAATTCCTGTTCTAAAGATCAGTTTGAATTTACAGTTGTGTTGTTGAAATCAGATACAGTTTGGGAGGAATTATTTATTTAAAATATTCATTGGAATTACTAAAGTGCTCATTGACTTTTTGATTAATACATGATTTGGTGATTTATGTGAACTCATTAAAATACATCTAGATTACATCTTTGTGGTAAATGAAGACATTCAAGGTTATTGGAATTCATTGGGAACATTGTTATTTTTGACTTTCGATTAGGACATTAAGGATTATTTGGAATTTGATTCACAAATTGTAAGTGTCTTTTGAATTTTTACTTTAATTGTCTGGAAATAAATTGCTTGTTGATTTTACTTGACTTTATGGGTTTCACTTTCTTTCTGTTAAATATTTTAAGACCTAGAGTTGTAACAACATAAAAAGTCATCCCACCTCTGTGTTTTAGGAGATCATACTCTTCAAAATGTCCAAGAGAACCCATATCTTAACACTGTCTCAGGATATGAAATGGGGTTCCCACATCACCAAAATCACATAAAACCTACTGGTAATACCTCCTAGCTTTGTTTGTAAAGAAACCTGAAATATTGCCCTGTAAATTGCCATAAATAGGCATACATGGTATTTGTGTGGTCGGTACTAGAATATAGTTCAATTGTTTGGGACTGATACTATGTAGATGATATAGAAAGGTGCAGTATCATGTGGCTAGGTTTATTAGTGCTGATTATGAATCTAGATATGTGGGCTGTTTAACTGGGATGTTAAAGAACCTAGAATTGCCCTTTTTGCAAAGTTGATGAAGTGTAAACAGACATGTATTCCTCTACAATGCAGTTGGGAGCTTGGTACTGGATATACAGTTTGTTGATTTTCTAAAACCTTTACAACAAAAACGTATTATTCTAAAACAATTCAAAGATTTTGAAAGTCAGAATATTGTAGAAATTAAGCAGTGGGCAGTAGCAGGGTATTTTATATAGAGTGTTGTAATACTGATCAGTTTTGGAACTCGTTCTTTGTGAGAACCACTATAAATTGGAACAACCTTGACAACCAAAATGGAGTGTGCAGAAATGGTGGAAGTCTTTAAAATGTAATAGATGTCTCATCACTACTGAATACTTCCCCCAGAGCATTCCATAAAATTGGAAGTAGCTGGTAAAGATATTAAAGTAACAGGGAGGTTTGGGGGGATCTCTTTCAACGAGAGTACAGGGGGCAGAAAAAGTAGCTTGTTGCTCATGCAGTTTTAAGCTGGTAAATTACTCAGCTACTGGTGTTTTGGGAATGCCCGTCCCTGCCACCCCCTCCCACCTTCCAGTGCCCTAGTGCAAAATGGCTCTGCATCATACTAACATAGAAACAGAAACACCAGAATAAATAGGTTAATTCAATTTTCTTATAACAGCACCAAAACACAACCTAGACCATTTGGCCCAGAGATCAGCATCATTTTGAGTTTTCATTAAAGTCTTCAATTTTTTAGTTGAATTTTGACAAAACCAAGTTGATACAATAAAAATGTTTGTGCTAGATCTGCTAGTTTAAGCTTTAAATTTGCTTTTTTTTTTTCTTTCTTTTTGCTATTCCCTTGGAAGATTAGGTGAAAATTAGACCAGTAATTTTGCAATATATATGCAGAATTCAACTTGTGGTAGCAGTTGCATTTTGAGAGAAACAAGAATGCCACCTGGTGAGCAGTTTGGGACTGCTTACATTGTTGAAGATACAGGATGAAAAGAATCTCAGTGATGTATTATGGAACAAAATATTTTTTTTGTAGCAAAGAAAGATGCTTTTCCTCAACATTTTGAACGAGGAGATAACTATGAGAATCAGCTAAATTACTGGTATCTTCTATCTGAAAACTGCACAAATCTTAAAAAGTTCAAAACAAAATGGGCAAAAACACATCTACTGAAAAAGTGTGACCAAACCACACACCCACATGAGCTAAGTGAATAACCAAAGTGTACACTAACATTGCATAGAAGGCATTGAAAAATGAATGAAAAGAGAAAAGAACTTGCATAAAATGAATATAATATTGTATTAGACTGACACATTTTTTTTAAAGGTTTATTGCATGGACATAAGAGAACGAACTGAACTCTACTAGAATTTATTGGTAAAAAGTGTTAGAAGCAAAAATCGCTTCACATTCATTTATAGTCTTTTTGTGTGATAGACAACAGTTCAACATTAGAAATGCATGCGCAATCATCAATTATGCATACATAGTTTCAAAAGAAAGGAATAGAGTATTTTATCAGCTAAAATCCATGCATACCTTCAACATCCATAAGGCAATGCATGAAGACAGAAGCAATACCAAACATCTGGAGTCATAGTAAAGCAGATTCAATAAAATTTATTCCCTGGGGCTATTTACAGGGCTATTTATGACCTATGGAAGAGGTTTCAGACGATGACATTAGTGTTGAGATGGAATATTTTTTGTTTCACATTCATATATTGTGAACTAATATTTTAAGAGTTACTTTAAATTGTATCAAATGAAAGTCAGATCCCTTCTGTGCTTCTTATATTTTTTGTAACAGTTTGCATTTGAAGATAAATCTACAACATTAAATCAGATAGTATCAAAATTATCCCCAAATCTGAGTTGTTACTTCTTTTTAAATTGGGGGAAAAAAGTGAATAAAATGAAAAAGTATTCAAATAAAAGTAACATCATTATATATGTAATGCCTGTTAAATGTATAAATACAAGTTTCATTCCTCTAATACAGATGCAAAAGGAGCAAAGTTGTTCACAAAAAAGGTATATACCATTGGTTGATAGTAAATTTTTCAGTAAACTCAAAGGTTTCAATTTGATCGCAATTTTTCAGTATAACTACAACATAAAGTTGAAATAAATAATATCTGTGCATTTTCATATCTTTCACAAATGTTAAGAAACTTAATCTTTGTAAGTAAAAAAAAAACGACTCAGGGTGGTGTACATATCAGGTACCATTAGGTACTGTTAATGTATCAAGTGACTGGAAGCCCCAGTGTCATGGCAGAGATATTTGGTGAGGCAGAAAAGGAGAGTTACATCCAGTAACATGTTTCCAAGGATCAGCTATTTCTGAGGATGCACCTTTCATGCATGCATTAATTCAAGCCACAAATTGAATATTTTCAGTCTTGTATGGTGGCACTATAGGACATTTCAAAAATAATTTTACCTCCCCTGAAAAGTATTTCCCTTCTCAAACTCTTCCAATATCTAGAGTCAAGTTCTGGGCAGCAAAGGTAAGTGACTTGATACTGGTGAGAAATTTTACTTTTCTCCTGAAATGCAAGCTTCCAATATTACATATGCTTCCTTACTATCCCTGTAGTTTTCAAAGAAAAGGCAGGGATTATATTATTTTATTATATTATTCTGCCTGACTGGATGTACGTGTGTCTGTGCATGTGTAATATTGCACAACTCCTATACTGTTCCAGATAGAGACTTTAAATATTGGGATATGATTGGAGATGGTCTGTAGAATTTTAGAACTTTGATCCATCCCTGGTGTGGAGGGGGTGGGGTGGGGACATTTTGGCATCTGTATAAATCTGTATGAAATGTATCGTAATTTTAGGTGTGTTGATTATCATGCAACTCCTCCTACACCACTCATGATAGAAACTTCACCATTGGGATATTATTGAGGGTGGTCTGAAGATGTGCACAATCATCATAGAATTTTGTATCATTCCCAAGGTTATAGCTCAGAAACTATTGAGATGGCATGGATTGTGGGAGAAGGGCAAAAACAGGGGAGCATGGGGATATGTCTTTTGCAAACACTTTTTTATTTATCTAGTATCAAATAAGTGATTTTCTTTTGTACTTTGAATTTTCTCTCCAATACTAGGCAAAAGCAGGAGTTTTCTATTGACTGTCTGCTATTATTAGGATTCAAAAAATCATTCACTGTAGAGGTCTTTTAGATTTTAAAAAATTGGAAGTAACTAATGTATGTTGACTATATTGTAATATATATTTTAAATCAGCAAGAAAAGGCTCAATGTCTTTCTGCAATCTTCCATCACCTAAAGCTTTTTTCCCACATTTTATATTGAGAATACATGGTATTTTTTTCCAGGAATTTTTTTGAGAGGAAAAGATTGGGCTTCCATATAAAGAGAAAGAAAGTTGTTGACAGAACACTTGCTCAAAGGAAACATGGAGTCAGTCAAGACCTTCTGGCTTTACAGATTGTCAGCAAAACTGGTTCAGATCCTGCCTCAGGTACTTTTAAAAGCAGATATTTATTATTATTATTATTTTTTTGTTTATTGTAAAGAATATTAACTTCAGTCAATCCACATAGAATCATATTTCTCCTATTGTTTTATTGTGTCTTTGGGGCTTTTTTTAATAATAAAATATTACCATTGTGTATCTTCTTTGACTTGGTATATTGATTTAAGCAATCCGGGATCTGATTTAAATGACATATTGTGCAGATTTTCTCAACACCCATTCAGGTTGTACAGTAATATCTTACATTAAAGGTGTTCAGTGCCACTTGACAGTACTGTATATTATCAAAGCAGGCTTAAGGTAAAAAAAATTATATGCCAATGATAAGGTCGAGCATATTATGTTACGATATTGATGTCCATCTGTCTGTGACTCATTTAATTTTAACTCAGTAACTCGAGTTGTCCTCCATCTACAGTTGCCAAACTTTGCGGATGGCTTGCAGTAATGAGGAACCCCATTGAGTTGGGGGTCAAAAAAGTCAGAAGTCAGAGTTACTGTGGCTGAAAGAACAAAAATGGTTTCTGCACAATAAGGCAAGTTGTCCACCATGTTCACTTACCAAACTTTGTGGATGACTTGCACATAGGATAAAGAAGAAGCATATCAGTTATGGATTCAAAAGGTCAAATGTCAAAGTCACTGTGACTGAAAGAAGAAAAATAATTTCTGTACAATAACATTAGTTTCAGATCAGATGCATGGATCAATCTTTGTGGATGTATTATCAGTTTGGAAAAATGAACCATCTAATGTTCAAGAATACTTACCTCAAGATGCCTTGAATTTAGTTAATATAGATAATTTAAAATCATACACAACATAGAGAACAAATGGCATTATACTTATTCAACATCTTTGTGATGCACAGTGTCTCTATTAAGTTTTGATGAAATAAAACAAAAACACAAACTATTAATTTCATACAGTACTTTGCTCTTAATTATATCAACAAAGTGGAAAATAAAATTCATTTTTTTTAAAAAGTGGAAATAGTTTTTTTTCCAACAAAACTTCACTCCTTAGGGTAAAAGAAATAATACATTCATTTATAAGGGCCTGACAAAAACTAAGATACAAAAGCCAAATGGTAAACATGAAATTTGGTCCAGGCAGTGTACAGTTGGTGCAGATGAATTAACCAATTCTTTTGTTTTGGAAAACCTTTGTACAAAAGATACCAAACTAGTTTTTGAAAAAAAAATGCATTTAGGTGCAAATGATAAATACACCTTTTGTAAGGAGGGAATAGAAAATATTGAGCCTGTAGTTTGTATCAGTCCTGCTTAGTGCTCATATAAAATTATCCTCAGGGCAGTTCGTACAGTTGATTGTCATAGGGGCAATTAAAACATAAGGCAACCAGAGATAAACAACCACCATTTCACAGATTACTTAACTGGCTGAGAATACCAATGTGTTAAGTCCTCTGAGTACTGCTTTGGGAGAGCCCATTAGTCTAATTGCTTAGGTCAAGTACACTAAATGGAACAACCCAATTCATTTCAAGTTAGATAAATTAAAGAGATGCTTGTTCAAGAACAAAAGTAATTACACAGCATTTCCTTGAATGAAAATGTTTTAGCCATCTACCGTATATTAAGATTATTGGTATGTTTGTGATCTGAGCGGCAACATTTCTTTGATGTCTAATTTTACTCCATATATAAAACACAAAACATGAATACTTCAGTAGTCAGTATAGTGTACAAGTATGATTCATTTTTGAAGGCAAAATGTCAAAATACAGCTGTGATTCATGGAAGGATGAGCCATCTGCAAAGCAAGCAAAGTCCAGAAAAACTAAATTTCAGAACTCCAGGTTGACGGAGTTTGACTTTGTGAAGCACTGCAGTAAGGGGGAAGATTTTATTCTTTGCACATACTGCAAACACCATATCAGGATAAATCATTCAAGAGTATATGACATTCATCAACATGGCAACACCACCCAGCATTGGAACAATGCACGAATGCAGAGCAAAAGTGACTAACATGTTTAAACAGTCATAACCAGACCGTGTCACAAGAGCTGAAGTACTTTTCTGCAATTTCGTTGCAGAGCAGAATCTGCTGTTTGCAGTTGCAGATCATTTTTCAGACCTGAACGTTTGACACTCTCTCACAGCAATACAGATGTAGAAAGATCATTTCTATGCTGAGAAAACAACAGTACCATCCAGTCTCTAATGAGTGCAAAGAATAACACAAGTGACACTTGTATTACCTTAAAACCTCCTACTGAACTATTGAGAGCAGCAAAGACTGCATCTGAGTAAGACTGTATTCCACTATCCAATCAATTTTAAAGATAGAAACTTGGTGTATTTTTTATTTAATGTCTGTGTGGTTGTGATTTTAGGAGCATGGGCATGAGTGTGTGTATGTGTGTAGTGATGATATTTAACAATGCTAAGTCTGCATCTATTTTTTGTTTGTAAGTGTATTAAATGGTTCAAAGAAAACATGTTTCTTTCTTTTATTCAAATTTAAATTTTCAGTCATTTTCTATAGGCTTATATGAATAGATATTACTTATTCTCCATTGTATAATGTTGTTTTTATTTGGTCATGCGCACTGAACCCCCCTCCCCCCCTTGGAACCTCAAAAAACACACTTTTTGAGTCTAAAACAAAACAAAACTCAATACTGTCTGTAAGGTTGGAAGGTATGGTATGGATCAGGTGGTGTTGTAGGAGAATATGTAAGCCTGACAACTTACATTCAGTATATATATATATATTAAAATTAAAAACTTTGTGGCTGGTTTGCACTTGAGGTAAGGAATAAACCCATTGACGGGGTCTCAGGGTCACTGACTGAAAGGAAAATAAATGTTTCTGCACAAAATATTCAGTTCTCAAGCATGAACCTTCACTGAAGTTTGTAGATGATTTACACATTGGGTAAGAAAAAAGGCCTATTGATTTAGGGAGTTAACTGCTCGAAGGTGAAGGTCATTGTGACTGAAAGAAGATATGTTTTTTGCATAGTAGCTTTAGTTCTAGACCACATACAGTACATTGACTAAAGTTTGTGATGGCCTTGCACATATGGTGTTGAAGAGGCAAATTGATTTTGGGGACAAAAGGTCAAACATCATGGTCATTGTAGTTCAAAGAAAACTAGGTTTTGCAGAATGACTTTTGTTCTAGAGTAAGTTCCTTGACCAAAGTTTTTGAATAATTTGCAATTAGGGTATTAAAGAAACCTATAGATTCTGGGGTTTAGAGGTCAGAGCTGACAGTCATGGTAAGTTTAGTAAAATAATGATTTCTGCACTTTAGATTTAGTTAAAGACCATATATCGTGACCAAACATCAAGGTCATTGAGACCCATTGGTCAATAATCTCCAGTGTCAACCATATGCTACTAGTGCATATATACTGGACTATTAAACACAGAGCAGATGTATAATGTGCCATGCATGACACTCTTGTTTTAAATAATTGACAACCCAACATACAGTGCTCCCCAGATTTCTTACCCCATGGTCTCTCACCACCCTCAGTTACTGCCAATAAATTTGAATGTACCAATTGATTTTCTCTTTAATTTCCCTTTTAATTCACCACTTTTGTTATCTGCTATCAACCAAGCCTAATCAATGTACAAATAATATATAAGTAATGATCACAGACCTTGAACATCCGCCTTGTTTGTCAGTCGGAATGATTCAATTAGTGATATAAATTATTGACCATCTCCAGTAAAGGTGATTAGTATTATCTGAAATTGGTTTCAGCTTAACTAGAGAAACCAATTGTGCATGACACAATGTTTATCACCAGTCGCTGTCTTGAAGACCAGTCATGATAATAGCCAATGTAAATTGATGCTAGCAACAAGATTTACCGTGAGTGCAATTAGATTAATTAAAAGAAAACTGATGTAAGCTTGAGTAAAATCTTTGTTTCTGTCAATATGTGAGAAGCTTCATTTTATTAATTTTATTGATCTATGCATAATTTTTAATGATCCACTGGTTGAATTTATCCATCCATCCATCCACCTATCAGACAAACATTGATCATCCACCACCCTCAATCACCTGCCATTTTCATACTTGTACAAAACTGGGTGGGTAATCTAGGGAGCACTGTTCTTGTATTACTTCTGTAAGGAATCCAAATCATCAAATGAAGCCCACAATTAAGCATTTAAAATTCTGTTCTAATCTTGTTCTTCTGTGGACATTTATTGATTTTTAGAAGCACACTTGACATTGCCCTATGTTACATGGAAAACAATTATAAAATACACAAATCCTGCTCAGAATCTATGGCCATGTTTACAGTATGAACATTTTTATGTGAGAAGAGAGAGCACAACATAGCCAAGTTGTCTGGAGGGTTCACCCATATAGACAACATATGCATTATTATTATATGATTTAATTTTGGTTGTATAGCTGAAACATTTAAGCCGCAAGCATTTAAACAGTCCTTTTGAATAATTCTCATGTATTTTCCCACAGAACAGTATTCATTTGTAGCAAAGTCCCACACAAGCCCAGCCCCCCCCCCCCCCATGATGAAAAGTGGGCTATTTTAAAACTACACCTTGCATTTTCTCAACAATAGCAACCAATGTTTTGGTAAAAGACAGGAACATGAAACTTGCCACAATTATTCATGAGATGTCACTAATAAAATTTACAGACTGAACAGGGATGGAAGAGTTCAGGTTCACAGAGGTCAAAGGTCAAAGGGTACAAAGTTTGCTAATTCTTCTAACACTAGTATATGGAAGAAAGCGAATCTGCTTTATTATCATTATTTTCCAGAATTTTATTACAACCGAATGAAAAGAAACATTTTTGCTATATTTTTCTTAGACTTAATACAACAGTTTTAAATTTAAGTTGACTTTACTCCTGTGTTCTAAGACTTCTAATTTTCCCATAATTGAGGTCATTGTACACAAAATACTGCCACAAGGCATATTGTGTAAGCAAGAGCAAAATAGGCATAATTAGCTTATTGTTATGCATAACATCAATGTTAATATACCATTTTGTTGAGAAATGCATACATAATTATATGAGAAAGAGAAAAGCAATTGCACAAATTTTCATATTTATTTTAAGGTGGCGCTCTCCAGTTTCGTACTTTGCATAGGGTTAGAAATTAAAAGAAAAAGAATTAGCCAGGGTTTCCTCACTGGCTGTCCTGGCTATTTAAAAAAGACCTTGTATATCTTAGGTATTGTTAAAAGAACTTTGAATTCCCTTTATTTTGGTGTATGATTGATGGGTGAAATTTGGGTTATAGAGTATACAGCTTGGTCTTACTTAAGATGTGCACCTCTCAAAAAACTGCTAGCTCTGCTTGGTCATTTTCACTTCCTGGACTTCAAAGGTAAATAAAAAAAAAAAGAGCCGATAACTTTTTTTACTTTTTGGATATTTTTTAATTCATTCATAGTACTTTCAGAGGCTGGTATTGTCTGCTCTGGCAAAATTCTTTTCCCTATTTTAATAACTGCTGAAAATAGTGCACTTTTGACTAATTCAGGCTGATTTATCGAGTACTTTGGAGCGGCCATTTTGTCCGCTGTGTGCTTAGATCATGTCCAGTTTCCACAAGTACAATATGTAAAGAAATTTCAGCCACAGTACATGAAAGTAACATAGAGGTATGCCAACATTCTCTCCATTGTGCATGTTGCAAATGCAAAATACTTCATCTTACACCTGTCACTCACTCAGAAGCATGTATTATCTGTAGAACGCCCCCATATAGACAACATATGCATTATTATTATATGATTTAATTTTGGTTGTATAGCTTGAACATTTAAGCCGCAAGCATTTAAACAGTCCTTTTGAATAATTCTCATGTATTTTCCCACAGAACAGTATTCATTTGTAGCAAAGTCCCACACAAGCCCAGCCCCCCCCCCCCCTCCATGATGAAAAGTGGGCTATTTTAAAACTACACCTTGCATTTTCTCAACAATAGCAACCAATGTTTTGGTAAAAGACAGGAACATGAAACTTGCCACAATTATTCATGAGATGTCACTAATAAAATTTACAGACTGAACAGGGATGGAAGAGTTCAGGTTCACAGAGGTCAAAGGTCAAAGGGTTCAAAGTTTGCTAATTCTTCTAACACTAGTATATGGAAGAGAGCGAATCTGCTTTATTATCATTATTTTCCTGAATTTTATTACAACCGAATGAAAAGAAACATTTTTGCTATATTTTTCTTAGACTTAATACAACAGTTTTAAATTTAAGTTGTCTTTACTCCTGTGTTCTAAGACTTCTAATTTTCCCATAATTGAGGTCATTGTACACAAAATACTGCCACAAGGCATATTGTGTAAGCAAGAGCAAAATAGGCATAATTAGCTTATTGTTATGCATAACATCAATGTTAATATACCATTTTGTTGAGAAATGCATACATAATTATATGAGAAAGAGAAAAGCAATTGCACAAATTTTCATATTTATTTTAAGGTGGCGCTCTCCAGTTTCGTACTTTGCATAGGGTTAGAAATTAAAAGAAAAAGAATTAGCCAGGGTTTCCTCACTGGCTGTCCTGGCTATTTAAAAAAGACCTTGTATATCTTAGGTATTGTTAAAAGAACTTTGAATTCCCTTTATTTTGGTGTATGATTGATGGGTGAAATTTGGGTTATAGAGTATACAGCTTGGTCTTACTTAAGATGTGCACCTCTCAAAAAACTGCTAGCTCCGCTTGGTCATTTTCACTTCCTGGACTTCAAAGGTAAATAAAAAACAGCCGATAACTTTTTTTACTTTTTGGATATTTTTTAATTCATTCATAGTACTTTCAGAGGCTGGTATTGTCTGCTCTGGCAAAATTCTTTTCCCTATTTTAATAACTGCTGAAAATAGTGCACTTTTGACTAATTCAGGCTGATTTATCGAGTACTTTGGAGCGGCCATTTTGTCCGCTGTGTGCTTAGATCATGTCCAGTTTCCACAAGTACAATATGTAAAGAAATTTCAGCCACAGTACATGAAAGTAACATAGAGGTATGCCAACATTCTCTCCATTGTGCATGTTGCAAATGCAAAATACTTCATCTTACACCTGTCACTCACTCAGAAGCATGTATTATCTGTAGAGCGCCCCCATATAGACAACATATGCATTATTATTATATGATTTAATTTTGGTTGTATAGCTTGAACATTTAAGCCACAAGCATTTAAACAGTCCTTTTGAATAATTCTCATGTATTTTCCCACAGAACAGTATTCATTTGTAGCAAAGTCCCACACAAGCCCAGCTCCCCCCCCCCCCTCTCCCCATGATGAAAAGTGGGCTATTTTAAAACTACACCTTGCATTTTCTCAACAATAGCAACCAATGTTTTGGTAAAAGACAGGAACATGAAACTTGCCACAATTATTCATGAGATGTCACTAATAAAATTTACAGACTGAACAGGGATGGAAGAGTTCAGGTTCACAGAGGTCAAAGGTCAAAGGGTACAAAGTTTGCTAATTCTTCTAACACTAGTATATGGAAGAAAGCGAATCTGCTTTATTATCATTATTTTCCAGAATTTTATTACAACCGAATGAAAAGAAACATTTTTGCTATGTTTTTCTTAGACTTAATACAACAGTTTTAAATTTAAGTTGACTTTACTCCTGTGTTCTAAGACTTCTAATTTTCCCATAATTGAGGTCATTGTACACAAAATACTGCCACAAGGCATATTGTGTAAGCAAGAGCAAAATAGGCATAATTAGCTTATTGTTATGCATAACATCAATGTTAATATACCATTTTGTTGAGAAATGCATACATAATTATATGAGAAAGAGAAAAGCAATTGCACAAATTTTCATATTTATTTTAAGGTGGCGCTCTCCAGTTTCGTACTTTGCATAGGGTTAGAAATTAAAAGAAAAAGAATTAGCCAGGGTTTCCTCACTGGCTGTCCTGGCTATTTAAAAAAGACCTTGTATATCTTAGGTATTGTTAAAAGAACTTTGAATTCCCTTTATTTTGGTGTATGATTGATGGGTGAAATTTGGGTTATAGAGTATACAGCTTGGTCTTACTTAAGATGTGCACCTCTCAAAAAACTGCTAGCTCCGCTTGGTCATTTTCACTTCCTGGACTTCAAAGGTAAATAAAAAACAGCCGATAACTTTTTTTACTTTTTGGATATTTTTTAATTCATTCATAGTACTTTCAGAGGCTGGTATTGTCTGCTCTGGCAAAATTCTTTTCCCTATTTTAATAACTGCTGAAAATAGTGCACTTTTGACTAATTCAGGCTGATTTATCGAGTACTTTGGAGCGGCCATTTTGTCCGCTGTATGCTTAGATCATGTCCAGTTTCCACAAGTACAATATGTAAAGAAATTTCAGCCACAGTACATGAAAGTAACATAGAGGTATGCCAACATTCTCTCCATTGTGCATGTTGCAAATGCAAAATACTTCATCTTACACCTGTCACTCACTCAGAAGCATGTATTATCTGTAGAGCGCCCCCATATAGACAACATATGCATTATTATTATATGATTTAATTTTGGTTGTATAGCTTGAACATTTAAGCCACAAGCATTTAAACAGTCCTTTTGAATAATTCTCATGTATTTTCCCACAGAACAGTATTCATTTGTAGCAAAGTCCCACACAAGCCCAGCCCCCCCCCCTCACCCCATGATGAAAAGTGGGCTATTTTAAAACTACACCTTGCATTTTCTCAACAATAGCAACCAATGTTTTGGTAAAAGACAGGAACATGAAACTTGCCACAATTATTCATGAGATGTCACTAATAAAATTTACAGACTGAACAGGGATGGAAGAGTTCAGGTTCACAGAGGTCAAAGGTCAAAGGGTACAAAGTTTGCTAATTCTTCTAACACTAGTATATGGAAGAAAGCGAATCTGCTTTATTATCATTATTTTCCAGAATTTTATTACAACCGAATGAAAAGAAACATTTTTGCTATGTTTTTCTTAGACTTAATACAACAGTTTTAAATTTAAGTTGACTTTACTCCTGTGTTCTAAGACTTCTAATTTTCCCATAATTGAGGTCATTGTACACAAAATACTGCCACAAGGCATATTGTGTAAGCAAGAGCAAAATAGGCATAATTAGCTTATTGTTATGCATAACATCAATGTTAATATACCATTTTGTTGAGAAATGCATACATAATTATATGAGAAAGAGAAAAGCAATTGCACAAATTTTCATATTTATTTTAAGGTGGCGCTCTCCAGTTTCGTACTTTGCATAGGGTTAGAAATTAAAAGAAAAAGAATTAGCCAGGGTTTCCTCACTGGCTGTCCTGGCTATTTAAAAAAGACCTTGTATATCTTAGGTATTGTTAAAAGAACTTTGAATTCCCTTTATTTTGGTGTATGATTGATGGGTGAAATTTGGGTTATAGAGTATACAGCTTGGTCTTACTTAAGATGTGCACCTCTCAAAAAACTGCTAGCTCCGCTTGGTCATTTTCACTTCCTGGACTTCAAAGGTAAATAAAAAACAGCCGATAACTTTTTTTACTTTTTGGATATTTTTTAATTCATTCATAGTACTTTCAGAGGCTGGTATTGTCTGCTCTGGCAAAATTCTTTTCCCTATTTTAATAACTGCTGAAAATAGTGCACTTTTGACTAATTCAGGCTGATTTATCGAGTACTTTGGAGCGGCCATTTTGTCCGCTGTATGCTTAGATCATGTCCAGTTTCCACAAGTACAATATGTAAAGAAATTTCAGCCACAGTACATGAAAGTAACATAGAGGTATGCCAACATTCTCTCCATTGTGCATGTTGCAAATGCAAAATACTTCATCTTACACCTGTCACTCACTCAGAAGCATGTATTATCTGTAGAGCGCCCCCATATAGACAACATATGCATTATTATTATATGATTTAATTTTGGTTGTATAGCTTGAACATTTAAGCCACAAGCATTTAAACAGTCCTTTTGAATAATTCTCATGTATTTTCCCACAGAACAGTATTCATTTGTAGCAAAGTCCCACACAAGCCCAGTTTCCCCCCCACCCCCCACCCCATGATGAAAAGTGGGCTATTTTAAAACTACACCTTGCATTTTCTCAACAATAGCAACCAATGTTTTGGTAAAAGACAGGAACATGAAACTTGCCACAATTATTCATGAGATGTCACTAATAAAATTTACAGACTGAACAGGGATGGAAGAGTTCAGGTTCAGAGGTCAAAGGTCAAAGGGTACAAAGTTTGCTAATTCTTCTAACACTAGTATATGGAAGAAAGTCAATCTGCTTTATTATCATTATTTTCCAGAATTTTATTACAACCGAATGAAAAGAAACATTTTTGCTATATTTTTCTTAGACTTAATACAACAGTTTTAAATTTAAGTTGACTTTACTCCTGTGTTCTAAGACTTCTAATTTTCCCATAATTGAGGTCATTGTACACAAAATACTGCCACAAGGCATATTGTGTAAGCAAGAGCAAAATAGGCATAATTAGCTTATTGTTATGCATAACATCAATGTTAATATACCATTTTGTTGAGAAATGCATACATAATTATATGAGAAAGAGAAAAGCAATTGCACAAATTTTCATATTTATTTTAAGGTGGCGCTCTCCAGTTTCGTACTTTGCATAGGGTTAGAAATTTAAAGAAAAAGAATTAGCCAGGGTTTCCTCACTGGCTGTCCTGGCTATTTAAAAAAGACCTTGTATATCTTAGGTATTGTTAAAAGAACTTTGAATTCCCTTTATTTTGGTGTATGATTGATGGGTGAAATTTGGGTTATAGAGTATACAGCTTGGTCTTACTTAAGATGTGCACCTCTCAAAAAACTGCTAGCTCCGCTTGGTCATTTTCACTTCCTGGACTTCAAAGGTAAATAAAAAAAAAAAGAGCCGATAACTTTTTTTACTTTTTGGATATTTTTTAATTCATTCATAGTACTTTCAGAGGCTGGTATTGTCTGCTCTGGCAAAATTCTTTTCCCTATTTTAATAACTGCTGAAAATAGTGCACTTTTGACTAATTCAGGCTGATTTATCGAGTACTTTGGAGCGGCCATTTTGTCCGCTGTGTGCTTAGATCATGTCCAGTTTCCACAAGTACAATATGTAAAGAAATTTCAGCCACAGTACATGAAAGTAACATAGAGGTATGCCAACATTCTCTCCATTGTGCATGTTGCAAATGCAAAATACTTCATCTTACACCTGTCACTCACTCAGAAGCATGTATTATCTGTAGAGCGCCCCCATATAGACAACATATGCATTATTATTATATGATTTAATTTTGGTTGTATAGCTGAAACATTTAAGCCGCAAGCATTTAAACAGTCCTTTTGAATAATTCTCATGTATTTTCCCACAGAACAGTATTCATTTGTAGCAAAGTCCCACACAAGCCCAGCCCCCCCCCCCCCCCCATGATGAAAAGTGGGCTATTTTAAAACTACACCTTGCATTTTCTCAACAATAGCAACCAATGTTTTGGTAAAAGACAGGAACATGAAACTTGCCACAATTATTCATGAGATGTCACTAATAAAATTTACAGACTGAACAGGGATGGAAGAGTTCAGGTTCACAGAGGTCAAAGGTCAAAGGGTACAAAGTTTGCTAATTCTTCTAACACTAGTATATGGAAGAAAGCGAATCTGCTTTATTATCATTATTTTCCAGAATTTTATTACAACCGAATGAAAAGAAACATTTTTGCTATATTTTTCTTAGACTTAATACAACAGTTTTAAATTTAAGTTGACTTTACTCCTGTGTTCTAAGACTTCTAATTTTCCCATAATTGAGGTCATTGTACACAAAATACTGCCACAAGGCATATTGTGTAAGCAAGAGCAAAATAGGCATAATTAGCTTATTGTTATGCATAACATCAATGTTAATATACCATTTTGTTGAGAAATGCATACATAATTATATGAGAAAGAGAAAAGCAATTGCACAAATTTTCATATTTATTTTAAGGTGGCGCTCTCCAGTTTCGTACTTTGCATAGGGTTAGAAATTTAAAGAAAAAGAATTAGCCAGGGTTTCCTCACTGGCTGTCCTGGCTATTTAAAAAAGACCTTGTATATCTTAGGTATTGTTAAAAGAACTTTGAATTCCCTTTATTTTGGTGTATGATTGATGGGTGAAATTTGGGTTATAGAGTATACAGCTTGGTCTTACTTAAGATGTGCACCTCTCAAAAAACTGCTAGCTCCGCTTGGTCATTTTCACTTCCTGGACTTCAAAGGTAAATAAAAAAAAAAAGAGCCGATAACTTTTTTTACTTTTTGGATATTTTTTAATTCATTCATAGTACTTTCAGAGGCTGGTATTGTCTGCTCTGGCAAAATTCTTTTCCCTATTTTAATAACTGCTGAAAATAGTGCACTTTTGACTAATTCAGGCTGATTTATCGAGTACTTTGGAGCGGCCATTTTGTCCGCTGTGTGCTTAGATCATGTCCAGTTTCCACAAGTACAATATGTAAAGAAATTTCAGCCACAGTACATGAAAGTAACATAGAGGTATGCCAACATTCTCTCCATTGTGCATGTTGCAAATGCAAAATACTTCATCTTACACCTGTCACTCACTCAGAAGCATGTATTATCTGTAGAGCGCCCCCATATAGACAACATATGCATTATTATTATATGATTTAATTTTGGTTGTATAGCTGAAACATTTAAGCCGCAAGCATTTAAACAGTCCTTTTGAATAATTCTCATGTATTTTCCCACAGAACAGTATTCATTTGTAGCAAAGTCCCACACAAGCCCAGCCCCCCCCCCCCCCCCCATGATGAAAAGTGGGCTATTTTAAAACTACACCTTGCATTTTCTCAACAATAGCAACCAATGTTTTGGTAAAAGACAGGAACATGAAACTTGCCACAATTATTCATGAGATGTCACTAATAAAATTTACAGACTGAACAGGGATGGAAGAGTTCAGGTTCACAGAGGTCAAAGGTCAAAGGGTACAAAGTTTGCTAATTCTTCTAACACTAGTATATGGAAGAAAGCGAATCTGCTTTATTATCATTATTTTCCAGAATTTTATTACAACCGAATGAAAAGAAACATTTTTGCTATATTTTTCTTAGACTTAATACAACAGTTTTAAATTTAAGTTGACTTTACTCCTGTGTTCTAAGACTTCTAATTTTCCCATAATTGAGGTCATTGTACACAAAATACTGCCACAAGGCATATTGTGTAAGCAAGAGCAAAATAGGCATAATTAGCTTATTGTTATGCATAACATCAATGTTAATATACCATTTTGTTGAGAAATGCATACATAATTATATGAGAAAGAGAAAAGCAATTGCACAAATTTTCATATTTATTTTAAGGTGGCGCTCTCCAGTTTCGTACTTTGCATAGGGTTAGAAATTTAAAGAAAAAGAATTAGCCAGGGTTTCCTCACTGGCTGTCCTGGCTATTTAAAAAAGACCTTGTATATCTTAGGTATTGTTAAAAGAACTTTGAATTCCCTTTATTTTGGTGTATGATTGATGGGTGAAATTTGGGTTATAGAGTATACAGCTTGGTCTTACTTAAGATGTGCACCTCTCAAAAAACTGCTAGCTCCGCTTGGTCATTTTCACTTCCTGGACTTCAAAGGTAAATAAAAAAAAAAAGAGCCGATAACTTTTTTTACTTTTTGGATATTTTTTAATTCATTCATAGTACTTTCAGAGGCTGGTATTGTCTGCTCTGGCAAAATTCTTTTCCCTATTTTAATAACTGCTGAAAATAGTGCACTTTTGACTAATTCAGGCTGATTTATCGAGTACTTTGGAGCGGCCATTTTGTCCGCTGTGTGCTTAGATCATGTCCAGTTTCCACAAGTACAATATGTAAAGAAATTTCAGCCACAGTACATGAAAGTAACATAGAGGTATGCCAACATTCTCTCCATTGTGCATGTTGCAAATGCAAAATACTTCATCTTACACCTGTCACTCACTCAGAAGCATGTATTATCTGTAGAGCGCCCCCATATAGACAACATATGCATTATTATTATATGATTTAATTTTGGTTGTATAGCTGAAACATTTAAGCCGCAAGCATTTAAACAGTCCTTTTGAATAATTCTCATGTATTTTCCCACAGAACAGTATTCATTTGTAGCAAAGTCCCACACAAGCCCAGCCCCCCCCCCCCCCCCCCCATGATGAAAAGTGGGCTATTTTAAAACTACACCTTGCATTTTCTCAACAATAGCAACCAATGTTTTGGTAAAAGACAGGAACATGAAACTTGCCACAATTATTCATGAGATGTCACTAATAAAATTTACAGACTGAACAGGGATGGAAGAGTTCAGGTTCACAGAGGTCAAAGGTCAAAGGGTACAAAGTTTGCTAATTCTTCTAACACTAGTATATGGAAGAAAGCGAATCTGCTTTATTATCATTATTTTCCAGAATTTTATTACAACCGAATGAAAAGAAACATTTTTGCTATATTTTTCTTAGACTTAATACAACAGTTTTAAATTTAAGTTGACTTTACTCCTGTGTTCTAAGACTTCTAATTTTCCCATAATTGAGGTCATTGTACACAAAATACTGCCACAAGGCATATTGTGTAAGCAAGAGCAAAATAGGCATAATTAGCTTATTGTTATGCATAACATCAATGTTAATATACCATTTTGTTGAGAAATGCATACATAATTATATGAGAAAGAGAAAAGCAATTGCACAAATTTTCATATTTATTTTAAGGTGGCGCTCTCCAGTTTCGTACTTTGCATAGGGTTAGAAATTTAAAGAAAAAGAATTAGCCAGGGTTTCCTCACTGGCTTTCCTGGCTATTTAAAAAAAGACCTTGTATATCTTAGGTATTGTTAAAAGAACTTTGAATTCCCTTTATTTTGGTGTATGATTGATGGGTGAAATTTGGGTTATAGAGTATACAGCTTGGTCTTACTTAAGATGTGCACCTCTCAAAAAACTGCTAGCTCCGCTTGGTCATTTTCACTTCCTGGACTTCAAAGGTAAATAAAAAAAAAAAGAGCCGATAACTTTTTTTACTTTTTGGATATTTTTTAATTCATTCATAGTACTTTCAGAGGCTGGTATTGTCTGCTCTGGCAAAATTCTTTTCCCTATTTTAATAACTGCTGAAAATAGTGCACTTTTGACTAATTCAGGCTGATTTATCGAGTACTTTGGAGCGGCCATTTTGTCCGCTGTGTGCTTAGATCATGTCCAGTTTCCACAAGTACAATATGTAAAGAAATTTCAGCCACAGTACATGAAAGTAACATAGAGGTATGCCAACATTCTCTCCATTGTGCATGTTGCAAATGCAAAATACTTCATCTTACACCTGTCACTCACTCAGAAGCATGTATTATCTGTAGAGCGCCCCCATATAGACAACATATGCATTATTATTATATGATTTAATTTTGGTTGTATAGCTGAAACATTTAAGCCGCAAGCATTTAAACAGTCCTTTTGAATAATTCTCATGTATTTTCCCACAGAACAGTATTCATTTGTAGCAAAGTCCCACACAAGCCCAGCCCCCCCCCCCCCCCCATGATGAAAAGTGGGCTATTTTAAAACTACACCTTGCATTTTCTCAACAATAGCAACCAATGTTTTGGTAAAAGACAGGAACATGAAACTTGCCACAATTATTCATGAGATGTCACTAATAAAATTTACAGACTGAACAGGGATGGAAGAGTTCAGGTTCACAGAGGTCAAAGGTCAAAGGGTACAAAGTTTGCTAATTCTTCTAACACTAGTATATGGAAGAAAGCGAATCTGCTTTATTATCATTATTTTCCAGAATTTTATTACAACCGAATGAAAAGAAACATTTTTGCTATATTTTTCTTAGACTTAATACAACAGTTTTAAATTTAAGTTGACTTTACTCCTGTGTTCTAAGACTTCTAATTTTCCCATAATTGAGGTCATTGTACACAAAATACTGCCACAAGGCATATTGTGTAAGCAAGAGCAAAATAGGCATAATTAGCTTATTGTTATGCATAACATCAATGTTAATATACCATTTTGTTGAGAAATGCATACATAATTATATGAGAAAGAGAAAAGCAATTGCACAAATTTTCATATTTATTTTAAGGTGGCGCTCTCCAGTTTCGTACTTTGCATAGGGTTAGAAATTTAAAGAAAAAGAATTAGCCAGGGTTTCCTCACTGGCTGTCCTGGCTATTTAAAAAAGACCTTGTATATCTTAGGTATTGTTAAAAGAACTTTGAATTCCCTTTATTTTGGTGTATGATTGATGGGTGAAATTTGGGTTATAGAGTATACAGCTTGGTCTTACTTAAGATGTGCACCTCTCAAAAAACTGCTAGCTCCGCTTGGTCATTTTCACTTCCTGGACTTCAAAGGTAAATAAAAAAAAAAAGAGCCGATAACTTTTTTTACTTTTTGGATATTTTTTAATTCATTCATAGTACTTTCAGAGGCTGGTATTGTCTGCTCTGGCAAAATTCTTTTCCCTATTTTAATAACTGCTGAAAATAGTGCACTTTTGACTAATTCAGGCTGATTTATCGAGTACTTTGGAGCGGCCATTTTGTCCGCTGTGTGCTTAGATCATGTCCAGTTTCCACAAGTACAATATGTAAAGAAATTTCAGCCACAGTACATGAAAGTAACATAGAGGTATGCCAACATTCTCTCCATTGTGCATGTTGCAAATGCAAAATACTTCATCTTACACCTGTCACTCACTCAGAAGCATGTATTATCTGTAGAGCGCCCCCATATAGACAACATATGCATTATTATTATATGATTTAATTTTGGTTGTATAGCTGAAACATTTAAGCCGCAAGCATTTAAACAGTCCTTTTGAATAATTCTCATGTATTTTCCCACAGAACAGTATTCATTTGTAGCAAAGTCCCACACAAGCCCAGCCCCCCCCCCCCCCCCCATGATGAAAAGTGGGCTATTTTAAAACTACACCTTGCATTTTCTCAACAATAGCAACCAATGTTTTGGTAAAAGACAGGAACATGAAACTTGCCACAATTATTCATGAGATGTCACTAATAAAATTTACAGACTGAACAGGGATGGAAGAGTTCAGGTTCACAGAGGTCAAAGGTCAAAGGGTACAAAGTTTGCTAATTCTTCTAACACTAGTATATGGAAGAAAGCGAATCTGCTTTATTATCATTATTTTCCAGAATTTTATTACAACCGAATGAAAAGAAACATTTTTGCTATATTTTTCTTAGACTTAATACAACAGTTTTAAATTTAAGTTGACTTTACTCCTGTGTTCTAAGACTTCTAATTTTCCCATAATTGAGGTCATTGTACACAAAATACTGCCACAAGGCATATTGTGTAAGCAAGAGCAAAATAGGCATAATTAGCTTATTGTTATGCATAACATCAATGTTAATATACCATTTTGTTGAGAAATGCATACATAATTATATGAGAAAGAGAAAAGCAATTGCACAAATTTTCATATTTATTTTAAGGTGGCGCTCTCCAGTTTCGTACTTTGCATAGGGTTAGAAATTTAAAGAAAAAGAATTAGCCAGGGTTTCCTCACTGGCTGTCCTGGCTATTTAAAAAAGACCTTGTATATCTTAGGTATTGTTAAAAGAACTTTGAATTCCCTTTATTTTGGTGTATGATTGATGGGTGAAATTTGGGTTATAGAGTATACAGCTTGGTCTTACTTAAGATGTGCACCTCTCAAAAAACTGCTAGCTCCGCTTGGTCATTTTCACTTCCTGGACTTCAAAGGTAAATAAAAAAAAAAAGAGCCGATAACTTTTTTTACTTTTTGGATATTTTTTAATTCATTCATAGTACTTTCAGAGGCTGGTATTGTCTGCTCTGGCAAAATTCTTTTCCCTATTTTAATAACTGCTGAAAATAGTGCACTTTTGACTAATTCAGGCTGATTTATCGAGTACTTTGGAGCGGCCATTTTGTCCGCTGTGTGCTTAGATCATGTCCAGTTTCCACAAGTACAATATGTAAAGAAATTTCAGCCACAGTACATGAAAGTAACATAGAGGTATGCCAACATTCTCTCCATTGTGCATGTTGCAAATGCAAAATACTTCATCTTACACCTGTCACTCACTCAGAAGCATGTATTATCTGTAGAGCGCCCCCATATAGACAACATATGCATTATTATTATATGATTTAATTTTGGTTGTATAGCTGAAACATTTAAGCCGCAAGCATTTAAACAGTCCTTTTGAATAATTCTCATGTATTTTCCCACAGAACAGTATTCATTTGTAGCAAAGTCCCACACAAGCCCAGCCCCCCCCCCCCCCCCCATGATGAAAAGTGGGCTATTTTAAAACTACACCTTGCATTTTCTCAACAATAGCAACCAATGTTTTGGTAAAAGACAGGAACATGAAACTTGCCACAATTATTCATGAGATGTCACTAATAAAATTTACAGACTGAACAGGGATGGAAGAGTTCAGGTTCACAGAGGTCAAAGGTCAAAGGGTACAAAGTTTGCTAATTCTTCTAACACTAGTATATGGAAGAAAGCGAATCTGCTTTATTATCATTATTTTCCAGAATTTTATTACAACCGAATGAAAAGAAACATTTTTGCTATATTTTTCTTAGACTTAATACAACAGTTTTAAATTTAAGTTGACTTTACTCCTGTGTTCTAAGACTTCTAATTTTCCCATAATTGAGGTCATTGTACACAAAATACTGCCACAAGGCATATTGTGTAAGCAAGAGCAAAATAGGCATAATTAGCTTATTGTTATGCATAACATCAATGTTAATATACCATTTTGTTGAGAAATGCATACATAATTATATGAGAAAGAGAAAAGCAATTGCACAAATTTTCATATTTATTTTAAGGTGGCGCTCTCCAGTTTCGTACTTTGCATAGGGTTAGAAATTTAAAGAAAAAGAATTAGCCAGGGTTTCCTCACTGGCTGTCCTGGCTATTTAAAAAAGACCTTGTATATCTTAGGTATTGTTAAAAGAACTTTGAATTCCCTTTATTTTGGTGTATGATTGATGGGTGAAATTTGGGTTATAGAGTATACAGCTTGGTCTTACTTAAGATGTGCACCTCTCAAAAAACTGCTAGCTCCGCTTGGTCATTTTCACTTCCTGGACTTCAAAGGTAAATAAAAAAAAAAAGAGCCGATAACTTTTTTTACTTTTTGGATATTTTTTAATTCATTCATAGTACTTTCAGAGGCTGGTATTGTCTGCTCTGGCAAAATTCTTTTCCCTATTTTAATAACTGCTGAAAATAGTGCACTTTTGACTAATTCAGGCTGATTTATCGAGTACTTTGGAGCGGCCATTTTGTCCGCTGTGTGCTTAGATCATGTCCAGTTTCCACAAGTACAATATGTAAAGAAATTTCAGCCACAGTACATGAAAGTAACATAGAGGTATGCCAACATTCTCTCCATTGTGCATGTTGCAAATGCAAAATACTTCATCTTACACCTGTCACTCACTCAGAAGCATGTATTATCTGTAGAGCGCCCCCATATAGACAACATATGCATTATTATTATATGATTTAATTTTGGTTGTATAGCTGAAACATTTAAGCCGCAAGCATTTAAACAGTCCTTTTGAATAATTCTCATGTATTTTCCCACAGAACAGTATTCATTTGTAGCAAAGTCCCACACAAGCCCAGCCCCCCCCCCCCCCCCCATGATGAAAAGTGGGCTATTTTAAAACTACACCTTGCATTTTCTCAACAATAGCAACCAATGTTTTGGTAAAAGACAGGAACATGAAACTTGCCACAATTATTCATGAGATGTCACTAATAAAATTTACAGACTGAACAGGGATGGAAGAGTTCAGGTTCACAGAGGTCAAAGGTCAAAGGGTACAAAGTTTGCTAATTCTTCTAACACTAGTATATGGAAGAAAGCGAATCTGCTTTATTATCATTATTTTCCAGAATTTTATTACAACCGAATGAAAAGAAACATTTTTGCTATATTTTTCTTAGACTTAATACAACAGTTTTAAATTTAAGTTGACTTTACTCCTGTGTTCTAAGACTTCTAATTTTCCCATAATTGAGGTCATTGTACACAAAATACTGCCACAAGGCATATTGTGTAAGCAAGAGCAAAATAGGCATAATTAGCTTATTGTTATGCATAACATCAATGTTAATATACCATTTTGTTGAGAAATGCATACATAATTATATGAGAAAGAGAAAAGCAATTGCACAAATTTTCATATTTATTTTAAGGTGGCGCTCTCCAGTTTCGTACTTTGCATAGGGTTAGAAATTTAAAGAAAAAGAATTAGCCAGGGTTTCCTCACTGGCTGTCCTGGCTATTTAAAAAAGACCTTGTATATCTTAGGTATTGTTAAAAGAACTTTGAATTCCCTTTATTTTGGTGTATGATTGATGGGTGAAATTTGGGTTATAGAGTATACAGCTTGGTCTTACTTAAGATGTGCACCTCTCAAAAAACTGCTAGCTCCGCTTGGTCATTTTCACTTCCTGGACTTCAAAGGTAAATAAAAAAAAAAAGAGCCGATAACTTTTTTTACTTTTTGGATATTTTTTAATTCATTCATAGTACTTTCAGAGGCTGGTATTGTCTGCTCTGGCAAAATTCTTTTCCCTATTTTAATAACTGCTGAAAATAGTGCACTTTTGACTAATTCAGGCTGATTTATCGAGTACTTTGGAGCGGCCATTTTGTCCGCTGTGTGCTTAGATCATGTCCAGTTTCCACAAGTACAATATGTAAAGAAATTTCAGCCACAGTACATGAAAGTAACATAGAGGTATGCCAACATTCTCTCCATTGTGCATGTTGCAAATGCAAAATACTTCATCTTACACCTGTCACTCACTCAGAAGCATGTATTATCTGTAGAGCGCCCCCATATAGACAACATATGCATTATTATTATATGATTTAATTTTGGTTGTATAGCTGAAACATTTAAGCCGCAAGCATTTAAACAGTCCTTTTGAATAATTCTCATGTATTTTCCCACAGAACAGTATTCATTTGTAGCAAAGTCCCACACAAGCCCAGCCCCCCCCCCCCCCCCCATGATGAAAAGTGGGCTATTTTAAAACTACACCTTGCATTTTCTCAACAATAGCAACCAATGTTTTGGTAAAAGACAGGAACATGAAACTTGCCACAATTATTCATGAGATGTCACTAATAAAATTTACAGACTGAACAGGGATGGAAGAGTTCAGGTTCACAGAGGTCAAAGGTCAAAGGGTACAAAGTTTGCTAATTCTTCTAACACTAGTATATGGAAGAAAGCGAATCTGCTTTATTATCATTATTTTCCAGAATTTTATTACAACCGAATGAAAAGAAACATTTTTGCTATATTTTTCTTAGACTTAATACAACAGTTTTAAATTTAAGTTGACTTTACTCCTGTGTTCTAAGACTTCTAATTTTCCCATAATTGAGGTCATTGTACACAAAATACTGCCACAAGGCATATTGTGTAAGCAAGAGCAAAATAGGCATAATTAGCTTATTGTTATGCATAACATCAATGTTAATATACCATTTTGTTGAGAAATGCATACATAATTATATGAGAAAGAGAAAAGCAATTGCACAAATTTTCATATTTATTTTAAGGTGGCGCTCTCCAGTTTCGTACTTTGCATAGGGTTAGAAATTTAAAGAAAAAGAATTAGCCAGGGTTTCCTCACTGGCTGTCCTGGCTATTTAAAAAAGACCTTGTATATCTTAGGTATTGTTAAAAGAACTTTGAATTCCCTTTATTTTGGTGTATGATTGATGGGTGAAATTTGGGTTATAGAGTATACAGCTTGGTCTTACTTAAGATGTGCACCTCTCAAAAAACTGCTAGCTCCGCTTGGTCATTTTCACTTCCTGGACTTCAAAGGTAAATAAAAAAAAAAAAGAGCCGATAACTTTTTTTACTTTTTGGATATTTTTTAATTCATTCATAGTACTTTCAGAGGCTGGTATTGTCTGCTCTGGCAAAATTCTTTTCCCTATTTTAATAACTGCTGAAAATAGTGCACTTTTGACTAATTCAGGCTGATTTATCGAGTACTTTGGAGCGGCCATTTTGTCCGCTGTGTGCTTAGATCATGTCCAGTTTCCACAAGTACAATATGTAAAGAAATTTCAGCCACAGTACATGAAAGTAACATAGAGGTATGCCAACATTCTCTCCATTGTGCATGTTGCAAATGCAAAATACTTCATCTTACACCTGTCACTCACTCAGAAGCATGTATTATCTGTAGAGCGCCCCCATATAGACAACATATGCATTATTATTATATGATTTAATTTTGGTTGTATAGCTGAAACATTTAAGCCGCAAGCATTTAAACAGTCCTTTTGAATAATTCTCATGTATTTTCCCACAGAACAGTATTCATTTGTAGCAAAGTCCCACACAAGCCCAGCCCCCCCCCCCCCCCCCATGATGAAAAGTGGGCTATTTTAAAACTACACCTTGCATTTTCTCAACAATAGCAACCAATGTTTTGGTAAAAGACAGGAACATGAAACTTGCCACAATTATTCATGAGATGTCACTAATAAAATTTACAGACTGAACAGGGATGGAAGAGTTCAGGTTCACAGAGGTCAAAGGTCAAAGGGTACAAAGTTTGCTAATTCTTCTAACACTAGTATATGGAAGAAAGCGAATCTGCTTTATTATCATTATTTTCCAGAATTTTATTACAACCGAATGAAAAGAAACATTTTTGCTATATTTTTCTTAGACTTAATACAACAGTTTTAAATTTAAGTTGACTTTACTCCTGTGTTCTAAGACTTCTAATTTTCCCATAATTGAGGTCATTGTACACAAAATACTGCCACAAGGCATATTGTGTAAGCAAGAGCAAAATAGGCATAATTAGCTTATTGTTATGCATAACATCAATGTTAATATACCATTTTGTTGAGAAATGCATACATAATTATATGAGAAAGAGAAAAGCAATTGCACAAATTTTCATATTTATTTTAAGGTGGCGCTCTCCAGTTTCGTACTTTGCATAGGGTTAGAAATTTAAAGAAAAAGAATTAGCCAGGGTTTCCTCACTGGCTGTCCTGGCTATTTAAAAAAGACCTTGTATATCTTAGGTATTGTTAAAAGAACTTTGAATTCCCTTTATTTTGGTGTATGATTGATGGGTGAAATTTGGGTTATAGAGTATACAGCTTGGTCTTACTTAAGATGTGCACCTCTCAAAAAACTGCTAGCTCCGCTTGGTCATTTTCACTTCCTGGACTTCAAAGGTAAATAAAAAAAAAAAGAGCCGATAACTTTTTTTACTTTTTGGATATTTTTTAATTCATTCATAGTACTTTCAGAGGCTGGTATTGTCTGCTCTGGCAAAATTCTTTTCCCTATTTTAATAACTGCTGAAAATAGTGCACTTTTGACTAATTCAGGCTGATTTATCGAGTACTTTGGAGCGGCCATTTTGTCCGCTGTGTGCTTAGATCATGTCCAGTTTCCACAAGTACAATATGTAAAGAAATTTCAGCCACAGTACATGAAAGTAACATAGAGGTATGCCAACATTCTCTCCATTGTGCATGTTGCAAATGCAAAATACTTCATCTTACACCTGTCACTCACTCAGAAGCATGTATTATCTGTAGAGCGCCCCCATATAGACAACATATGCATTATTATTATATGATTTAATTTTGGTTGTATAGCTGAAACATTTAAGCCGCAAGCATTTAAACAGTCCTTTTGAATAATTCTCATGTATTTTCCCACAGAACAGTATTCATTTGTAGCAAAGTCCCACACAAGCCCAGCCCCCCCCCCCCCCCCCATGATGAAAAGTGGGCTATTTTAAAACTACACCTTGCATTTTCTCAACAATAGCAACCAATGTTTTGGTAAAAGACAGGAACATGAAACTTGCCACAATTATTCATGAGATGTCACTAATAAAATTTACAGACTGAACAGGGATGGAAGAGTTCAGGTTCACAGAGGTCAAAGGTCAAAGGGTACAAAGTTTGCTAATTCTTCTAACACTAGTATATGGAAGAAAGCGAATCTGCTTTATTATCATTATTTTCCAGAATTTTATTACAACCGAATGAAAAGAAACATTTTTGCTATATTTTTCTTAGACTTAATACAACAGTTTTAAATTTAAGTTGACTTTACTCCTGTGTTCTAAGACTTCTAATTTTCCCATAATTGAGGTCATTGTACACAAAATACTGCCACAAGGCATATTGTGTAAGCAAGAGCAAAATAGGCATAATTAGCTTATTGTTATGCATAACATCAATGTTAATATACCATTTTGTTGAGAAATGCATACATAATTATATGAGAAAGAGAAAAGCAATTGCACAAATTTTCATATTTATTTTAAGGTGGCGCTCTCCAGTTTCGTACTTTGCATAGGGTTAGAAATTTAAAGAAAAAGAATTAGCCAGGGTTTCCTCACTGGCTGTCCTGGCTATTTAAAAAAGACCTTGTATATCTTAGGTATTGTTAAAAGAACTTTGAATTCCCTTTATTTTGGTGTATGATTGATGGGTGAAATTTGGGTTATAGAGTATACAGCTTGGTCTTACTTAAGATGTGCACCTCTCAAAAAACTGCTAGCTCCGCTTGGTCATTTTCACTTCCTGGACTTCAAAGGTAAATAAAAAAAAAAAGAGCCGATAACTTTTTTTACTTTTTGGATATTTTTTAATTCATTCATAGTACTTTCAGAGGCTGGTATTGTCTGCTCTGGCAAAATTCTTTTCCCTATTTTAATAACTGCTGAAAATAGTGCACTTTTGACTAATTCAGGCTGATTTATCGAGTACTTTGGAGCGGCCATTTTGTCCGCTGTGTGCTTAGATCATGTCCAGTTTCCACAAGTACAATATGTAAAGAAATTTCAGCCACAGTACATGAAAGTAACATAGAGGTATGCCAACATTCTCTCCATTGTGCATGTTGCAAATGCAAAATACTTCATCTTACACCTGTCACTCACTCAGAAGCATGTATTATCTGTAGAGCGCCCCCATATAGACAACATATGCATTATTATTATATGATTTAATTTTGGTTGTATAGCTGAAACATTTAAGCCGCAAGCATTTAAACAGTCCTTTTGAATAATTCTCATGTATTTTCCCACAGAACAGTATTCATTTGTAGCAAAGTCCCACACAAGCCCAGCCCCCCCCCCCCCCCCCATGATGAAAAGTGGGCTATTTTAAAACTACACCTTGCATTTTCTCAACAATAGCAACCAATGTTTTGGTAAAAGACAGGAACATGAAACTTGCCACAATTATTCATGAGATGTCACTAATAAAATTTACAGACTGAACAGGGATGGAAGAGTTCAGGTTCACAGAGGTCAAAGGTCAAAGGGTACAAAGTTTGCTAATTCTTCTAACACTAGTATATGGAAGAAAGCGAATCTGCTTTATTATCATTATTTTCCAGAATTTTATTACAACCGAATGAAAAGAAACATTTTTGCTATATTTTTCTTAGACTTAATACAACAGTTTTAAATTTAAGTTGACTTTACTCCTGTGTTCTAAGACTTCTAATTTTCCCATAATTGAGGTCATTGTACACAAAATACTGCCACAAGGCATATTGTGTAAGCAAGAGCAAAATAGGCATAATTAGCTTATTGTTATGCATAACATCAATGTTAATATACCATTTTGTTGAGAAATGCATACATAATTATATGAGAAAGAGAAAAGCAATTGCACAAATTTTCATATTTATTTTAAGGTGGCGCTCTCCAGTTTCGTACTTTGCATAGGGTTAGAAATTTAAAGAAAAAGAATTAGCCAGGGTTTCCTCACTGGCTGTCCTGGCTATTTAAAAAAGACCTTGTATATCTTAGGTATTGTTAAAAGAACTTTGAATTCCCTTTATTTTGGTGTATGATTGATGGGTGAAATTTGGGTTATAGAGTATACAGCTTGGTCTTACTTAAGATGTGCACCTCTCAAAAAACTGCTAGCTCCGCTTGGTCATTTTCACTTCCTGGACTTCAAAGGTAAATAAAAAAAAAAAGAGCCGATAACTTTTTTTACTTTTTGGATATTTTTTAATTCATTCATAGTACTTTCAGAGGCTGGTATTGTCTGCTCTGGCAAAATTCTTTTCCCTATTTTAATAACTGCTGAAAATAGTGCACTTTTGACTAATTCAGGCTGATTTATCGAGTACTTTGGAGCGGCCATTTTGTCCGCTGTGTGCTTAGATCATGTCCAGTTTCCACAAGTACAATATGTAAAGAAATTTCAGCCACAGTACATGAAAGTAACATAGAGGTATGCCAACATTCTCTCCATTGTGCATGTTGCAAATGCAAAATACTTCATCTTACACCTGTCACTCACTCAGAAGCATGTATTATCTGTAGAGCGCCCCCATATAGACAACATATGCATTATTATTATATGATTTAATTTTGGTTGTATAGCTGAAACATTTAAGCCGCAAGCATTTAAACAGTCCTTTTGAATAATTCTCATGTATTTTCCCACAGAACAGTATTCATTTGTAGCAAAGTCCCACACAAGCCCAGCCCCCCCCCCCCCCCATGATGAAAAGTGGGCTATTTTAAAACTACACCTTGCATTTTCTCAACAATAGCAACCAATGTTTTGGTAAAAGACAGGAACATGAAACTTGCCACAATTATTCATGAGATGTCACTAATAAAATTTACAGACTGAACAGGGATGGAAGAGTTCAGGTTCACAGAGGTCAAAGGTCAAAGGGTACAAAGTTTGCTAATTCTTCTAACACTAGTATATGGAAGAAAGCGAATCTGCTTTATTATCATTATTTTCCAGAATTTTATTACAACCGAATGAAAAGAAACATTTTTGCTATATTTTTCTTAGACTTAATACAACAGTTTTAAATTTAAGTTGACTTTACTCCTGTGTTCTAAGACTTCTAATTTTCCCATAATTGAGGTCATTGTACACAAAATACTGCCACAAGGCATATTGTGTAAGCAAGAGCAAAATAGGCATAATTAGCTTATTGTTATGCATAACATCAATGTTAATATACCATTTTGTTGAGAAATGCATACATAATTATATGAGAAAGAGAAAAGCAATTGCACAAATTTTCATATTTATTTTAAGGTGGCGCTCTCCAGTTTCGTACTTTGCATAGGGTTAGAAATTTAAAGAAAAAGAATTAGCCAGGGTTTCCTCACTGGCTGTCCTGGCTATTTAAAAAAGACCTTGTATATCTTAGGTATTGTTAAAAGAACTTTGAATTCCCTTTATTTTGGTGTATGATTGATGGGTGAAATTTGGGTTATAGAGTATACAGCTTGGTCTTACTTAAGATGTGCACCTCTCAAAAAACTGCTAGCTCCGCTTGGTCATTTTCACTTCCTGGACTTCAAAGGTAAATAAAAAAAAAAAGAGCCGATAACTTTTTTTACTTTTTGGATATTTTTTAATTCATTCATAGTACTTTCAGAGGCTGGTATTGTCTGCTCTGGCAAAATTCTTTTCCCTATTTTAATAACTGCTGAAAATAGTGCACTTTTGACTAATTCAGGCTGATTTATCGAGTACTTTGGAGCGGCCATTTTGTCCGCTGTGTGCTTAGATCATGTCCAGTTTCCACAAGTACAATATGTAAAGAAATTTCAGCCACAGTACATGAAAGTAACATAGAGGTATGCCAACATTCTCTCCATTGTGCATGTTGCAAATGCAAAATACTTCATCTTACACCTGTCACTCACTCAGAAGCATGTATTATCTGTAGAGCGCCCCCATATAGACAACATATGCATTATTATTATATGATTTAATTTTGGTTGTATAGCTGAAACATTTAAGCCGCAAGCATTTAAACAGTCCTTTTGAATAATTCTCATGTATTTTCCCACAGAACAGTATTCATTTGTAGCAAAGTCCCACACAAGCCCAGCCCCCCCCCCCCCCCCCATGATGAAAAGTGGGCTATTTTAAAACTACACCTTGCATTTTCTCAACAATAGCAACCAATGTTTTGGTAAAAGACAGGAACATGAAACTTGCCACAATTATTCATGAGATGTCACTAATAAAATTTACAGACTGAACAGGGATGGAAGAGTTCAGGTTCACAGAGGTCAAAGGTCAAAGGGTACAAAGTTTGCTAATTCTTCTAACACTAGTATATGGAAGAAAGCGAATCTGCTTTATTATCATTATTTTCCAGAATTTTATTACAACCGAATGAAAAGAAACATTTTTGCTATATTTTTCTTAGACTTAATACAACAGTTTTAAATTTAAGTTGACTTTACTCCTGTGTTCTAAGACTTCTAATTTTCCCATAATTGAGGTCATTGTACACAAAATACTGCCACAAGGCATATTGTGTAAGCAAGAGCAAAATAGGCATAATTAGCTTATTGTTATGCATAACATCAATGTTAATATACCATTTTGTTGAGAAATGCATACATAATTATATGAGAAAGAGAAAAGCAATTGCACAAATTTTCATATTTATTTTAAGGTGGCGCTCTCCAGTTTCGTACTTTGCATAGGGTTAGAAATTTAAAGAAAAAGAATTAGCCAGGGTTTCCTCACTGGCTGTCCTGGCTATTTAAAAAAGACCTTGTATATCTTAGGTATTGTTAAAAGAACTTTGAATTCCCTTTATTTTGGTGTATGATTGATGGGTGAAATTTGGGTTATAGAGTATACAGCTTGGTCTTACTTAAGATGTGCACCTCTCAAAAAACTGCTAGCTCCGCTTGGTCATTTTCACTTCCTGGACTTCAAAGGTAAATAAAAAAAAAAAGAGCCGATAACTTTTTTTACTTTTTGGATATTTTTTAATTCATTCATAGTACTTTCAGAGGCTGGTATTGTCTGCTCTGGCAAAATTCTTTTCCCTATTTTAATAACTGCTGAAAATAGTGCACTTTTGACTAATTCAGGCTGATTTATCGAGTACTTTGGAGCGGCCATTTTGTCCGCTGTGTGCTTAGATCATGTCCAGTTTCCACAAGTACAATATGTAAAGAAATTTCAGCCACAGTACATGAAAGTAACATAGAGGTATGCCAACATTCTCTCCATTGTGCATGTTGCAAATGCAAAATACTTCATCTTACACCTGTCACTCACTCAGAAGCATGTATTATCTGTAGAGCGCCCCCATATAGACAACATATGCATTATTATTATATGATTTAATTTTGGTTGTATAGCTGAAACATTTAAGCCGCAAGCATTTAAACAGTCCTTTTGAATAATTCTCATGTATTTTCCCACAGAACAGTATTCATTTGTAGCAAAGTCCCACACAAGCCCAGCCCCCCCCCCCCCCCCCATGATGAAAAGTGGGCTATTTTAAAACTACACCTTGCATTTTCTCAACAATAGCAACCAATGTTTTGGTAAAAGACAGGAACATGAAACTTGCCACAATTATTCATGAGATGTCACTAATAAAATTTACAGACTGAACAGGGATGGAAGAGTTCAGGTTCACAGAGGTCAAAGGTCAAAGGGTACAAAGTTTGCTAATTCTTCTAACACTAGTATATGGAAGAAAGCGAATCTGCTTTATTATCATTATTTTCCAGAATTTTATTACAACCGAATGAAAAGAAACATTTTTGCTATATTTTTCTTAGACTTAATACAACAGTTTTAAATTTAAGTTGACTTTACTCCTGTGTTCTAAGACTTCTAATTTTCCCATAATTGAGGTCATTGTACACAAAATACTGCCACAAGGCATATTGTGTAAGCAAGAGCAAAATAGGCATAATTAGCTTATTGTTATGCATAACATCAATGTTAATATACCATTTTGTTGAGAAATGCATACATAATTATATGAGAAAGAGAAAAGCAATTGCACAAATTTTCATATTTATTTTAAGGTGGCGCTCTCCAGTTTCGTACTTTGCATAGGGTTAGAAATTTAAAGAAAAAGAATTAGCCAGGGTTTCCTCACTGGCTGTCCTGGCTATTTAAAAAAGACCTTGTATATCTTAGGTATTGTTAAAAGAACTTTGAATTCCCTTTATTTTGGTGTATGATTGATGGGTGAAATTTGGGTTATAGAGTATACAGCTTGGTCTTACTTAAGATGTGCACCTCTCAAAAAACTGCTAGCTCCGCTTGGTCATTTTCACTTCCTGGACTTCAAAGGTAAATAAAAAAAAAAAGAGCCGATAACTTTTTTTACTTTTTGGATATTTTTTAATTCATTCATAGTACTTTCAGAGGCTGGTATTGTCTGCTCTGGCAAAATTCTTTTCCCTATTTTAATAACTGCTGAAAATAGTGCACTTTTGACTAATTCAGGCTGATTTATCGAGTACTTTGGAGCGGCCATTTTGTCCGCTGTGTGCTTAGATCATGTCCAGTTTCCACAAGTACAATATGTAAAGAAATTTCAGCCACAGTACATGAAAGTAACATAGAGGTATGCCAACATTCTCTCCATTGTGCATGTTGCAAATGCAAAATACTTCATCTTACACCTGTCACTCACTCAGAAGCATGTATTATCTGTAGAGCGCCCCCATATAGACAACATATGCATTATTATTATATGATTTAATTTTGGTTGTATAGCTGAAACATTTAAGCCGCAAGCATTTAAACAGTCCTTTTGAATAATTCTCATGTATTTTCCCACAGAACAGTATTCATTTGTAGCAAAGTCCCACACAAGCCCAGCCCCCCCCCCCCCCCCCCATGATGAAAAGTGGGCTATTTTAAAACTACACCTTGCATTTTCTCAACAATAGCAACCAATGTTTTGGTAAAAGACAGGAACATGAAACTTGCCACAATTATTCATGAGATGTCACTAATAAAATTTACAGACTGAACAGGGATGGAAGAGTTCAGGTTCACAGAGGTCAAAGGTCAAAGGGTACAAAGTTTGCTAATTCTTCTAACACTAGTATATGGAAGAAAGCGAATCTGCTTTATTATCATTATTTTCCAGAATTTTATTACAACCGAATGAAAAGAAACATTTTTGCTATATTTTTCTTAGACTTAATACAACAGTTTTAAATTTAAGTTGACTTTACTCCTGTGTTCTAAGACTTCTAATTTTCCCATAATTGAGGTCATTGTACACAAAATACTGCCACAAGGCATATTGTGTAAGCAAGAGCAAAATAGGCATAATTAGCTTATTGTTATGCATAACATCAATGTTAATATACCATTTTGTTGAGAAATGCATACATAATTATATGAGAAAGAGAAAAGCAATTGCACAAATTTTCATATTTATTTTAAGGTGGCGCTCTCCAGTTTCGTACTTTGCATAGGGTTAGAAATTTAAAGAAAAAGAATTAGCCAGGGTTTCCTCACTGGCTGTCCTGGCTATTTAAAAAAGACCTTGTATATCTTAGGTATTGTTAAAAGAACTTTGAATTCCCTTTATTTTGGTGTATGATTGATGGGTGAAATTTGGGTTATAGAGTATACAGCTTGGTCTTACTTAAGATGTGCACCTCTCAAAAAACTGCTAGCTCCGCTTGGTCATTTTCACTTCCTGGACTTCAAAGGTAAATAAAAAAAAAAGAGCCGATAACTTTTTTTACTTTTTGGATATGTTTTAATTCATTCATAGTACTTTCAGAGGCTGGTATTGTCTGCTCTGGCAAAATTCGTTTCCCGATTTTAATAACTGCTGAAAATAGTGCACTTTTGACTAATTCAGGCTGATTTTTCGAGTACTTTGGAGCGGCCATTTTGTCCGCTGTGTGCTTAGATCATGTCCAGTTTCCACAAGTACAATATGTAAAGAAATTTCAGCCACAGTACATGAAAATAACATAGAGGTATGCCAACATTCTCTCCATTGTGCATGTTGCAAATGCAAAATACTTCATCTTACACCTGTCACTCACTCAGAAGCATGTATTATCTGTAGAGCGCCCCCATATAGACAACATATGCATTATTATTATATGATTTAATTTTGGATGTATAGCTGAAACATTTAAGCCGCAAGCATCTAAACAGTCCTTTTGAATAATTCTCATGTATTTTCCCACAGAACAGTATTCATTTGTAGCAAAGTCCCACACAAGGCCAGCCCCCCCCCCCCCCCCCCCATGATGAAAAGTGGGCTATTTTAAAACTACACCTTGCATTTTCTCAACAATAGCAACCAATGTTTTGGTAAAAGACAGGAACATGAAACTTGCCACAATTATTCATGAGATGTCACTAATAAAATTTACAGACTGAACAGGGATGGAAGAGTTCAGGTTCACAGAGGTCAAAGGTCAAAGGGTACAAAGTTTGCTAATTCTTCTAACACTAGTATATGGAAGAAAGCAAATCTGCTTTATTATCATTATTTTCCAGAATTTTATTACAACCAAATGAAGAGAAACATTTTTGCTATATTTTTCTTAGACTTAATACAACAGTTTTAAATATAAGTTGACTTTACTCCTATGTTCTAAGACTTCTAATTTTCCCATAATTGAGGTCATTGCACACAAAATACTGCCACAAGGCATATTGTGTAAGCAAGAGCAAAATAGGCATAATTAGCTTATTTTTATGCATAACATCAATGTTAATATACCATTTTGTTGAGAAATGCATACATAATTATATGAGAAAGAGAAAAGCAATTGCACAAATTTTCATATTTATTTTAAGGTGGCGCTCTCCAGTTTCGTACTTTGCATAGGGTTAGAAATTTAAAGAAAAAGAATTAGCCAGGGTTTCCTCACTGGCTGTCCTGGCTATTTAAAAAAGACCTTGTATATCTTAGGTATTGTTAAAAGAACTTTGAATTCCCTTTATTTTGGTGTATGATTGATGGGTGAAATTTGGGTTATAGAGTATACAGCTTGGTCTTACTTAAGATGTGCACCTCTCAAAAAACTGCTAGCTCCGCTTGGTCATTTTCACTTCCTGGACTTCAAAGGTAAATAAAAAAAAAAAGAGGCGATAACTTTTTTTACTTTTTGGATATGTTTTAATTCATTCATAGTACTTTCAGAGGCTGGTATTGTCTGCTCTGGCAAAATTCGTTTCCCGATTTTAATAACTGCTGAAAATAGTGCACTTTTGACTAATTCAGGCTGATTTTTCGAGTACTTTGGAGCGGCCATTTTGTCCGCTGTGTGCTTAGATCATGTCCAGTTTCCACAAGTACAATATGTAAAGAAATTTCAGCCACAGTACATGAAAGTAACATAGAGGTATGCCAACATTCTCTCCATTGTGCATGTTGCAAATGCAAAATACTTCATCTTACACCTGTCACTCACTCAGAAGCATGTATTATCTGTAGAGCGCCCCCATATAGACAACATATGCATTATTATTATATGATTTAATTTTGGATGTATAGCTGAAACATTTAAGCCGCAAGCATCTAAACAGTCCTTTTGAATAATTCGCATGTATTTTCCCACAGAACAGTATTCATTTGTAGCAAAGTCCCACACAAGGCCAGCCCCCCCCCCCCCCCCCATGATGAAAAGTGGGCTATTTTAAAACTACACCTTGCATTTTCTCAACAATAGCAACCAATGTTTTGGTAAAAGACAGGAACATGAAACTTGCCACAATTATTCATGAGATGTCACTAATAAAATTTACAGACTGAACAGGGATGGAAGAGTTCAGGTTCACAGAGGTCAAAGGTCAAAGGGTACAAAGTTTGCTAATTCTTCTAACACTAGTATATGGAAGAAAGCAAATCTGCTTTATTATCATTATTTTCCAGAATTTTATTACAACCGAATGAAAAGAAACATTTTTGCTATATTTTTCTTAGACTTAATACAACAGTTTTAAATATAAGTTGACTTTACTCCTATGTTCTAAGACTTCTAATTTTCCCATAATTGAGGTCATTGCACACAAAATACTGCCACAAGGCATATTGTGTAAGCAAGAGCAAAATAGGCATAATTAGCTTATTTTTATGCATAACATCAATGTTAATATACCATTTTGTTGAGAAATGCATACATAATTATATGAGAAAGAGAAAAGCAATTGCACAAATTTTCATATTTATTTTAAGGTGGCGCTCTCCAGTTTCGTACTTTGCATAGGGTTAGAAATTTAAAGAAAAAGAATTAGCCAGGGTTTCCTCACTGGCTGTCCTGGCTATTTAAAAAAGACCTTGTATATCTTAGGTATTGTTAAAAGAACTTTGAATTCCCTTTATTTTGGTGTATGATTGATGGGTGAAATTTGGGTTATAGAGTATACAGCTTGGTCTTACTTAAGATGTGCACCTCTCAAAAAACTGCTAGCTCTGCTTGGTCATTTTCACTTCCTGGACTTCAAAGATAAATAAAAAAAAAAAGAGCCGATAACTTTTTTTCCTTTTTGGATATTTTTTAATTTATTCATAGTACTTTCAGAGGCTGGTATTGTCTGCTCTGGCAAAATTCGTTTCCCGATTTTAATAACTGCTGAAAATAGTGCACTTTTGACTAATTCAGGCTGATTTTTCGAGTACTTTGGAGCGGCCATTTTCTCCGCTGTGTGCTTAGATCATGTCCAGTTTCCACAAGTACAATATGTAAAGAAATTTCAGCCACAGTACATGAAAGTAACATAGAGGTATTCCAACATTCTCTCCATTGTTCATGTTGCAAATGCAAAATACTTCATCTTACACCTGTCACTCACTCAGAAGCATGTATTATCTGTAGAGCGCCCCCAAAGCTATTAGACCGTCTGAAGATCTCGCACTAAAATATACAAACTCATTTCACAATGAATATCAAATATAATTGAGTTTAATTAAAGAGATCTGCTTTAAATGACAAATCGGCATGGATAACGTATCAATACACAATGCGGTCCCATTTTAATAAAGTCTTACGAGCGCACACTTTTCATGCTCTGTGTTGACAGCGTCCTTTGAATTTACTGTTTCATTGGGTTTCGGTGTCTGCTACTAAGTATAGAATGGTAATCGTTGTCTTTTGAATTGTCACTGATGAACATAATATTTACATTCCCTGACAGGAGTTTATAGGTTGATTTAACTACCAACCTTTTTTAATCTACTTGATTATGAACGAGAGCTTTCGGAGCTAAACAGAACCCAATTCACGAATGGGTGAAAGGACCGAGTTACGTAGGACACATTATCGAATGACGTAAATTAATTGTGGTCAAGACTAAAATTGAGAGTCTACGTCCGACTCACCTTTTCGGTGGCGGATAGTCCAATTCCTGGTTTCTTTAACTTCTATCTAATGATGAATTTCTCCTTCCCTTTGAAGCAGACATATTTGTATACGGATATAATTTAGGTCCTCCTACATCGGGCGTGTTTGGGGACAGCGTTGACGAAGAGAACGGCCAGGTCTTGACGGCCAGATCCGTTACATGAATATACAAATGCTCTGGTATACATTTTGATTGCACTTAGTGACGTCAGTTTTCGTCATCAAAATTGTATCTGTGTCCCTTGGCGCTACTGCCAATGGTAGGTATGACAATGAACAGTACATCAGCCAGGCATAAATAGAGACACAACGAGTTGCACGTGCACAGCCAGACAGAACATTGATTCAAAATAGGGGTAATCCATCACTAATTCTTTCAATCACCTGAGTGGTTATTCAGACAAGTATTTGGCGGAGAGAGAGAGAGAGAGTGAGAGAGATACGCGGATTTATAACTCTGTTATTTCGAAGGAAGTAAATTGTTTTAGTGGCGTATCGAACGCAAATATTGCTAAATACTCTCGACAATACCTTCGGTGCCCTTGATCACAAAATGTTGTCAATTGTAAAATTATTGAAGATTATTTATCACCCTTGATCTCGGGTCATCATATTTGGTCAAACAGTGCGTCGACGTTGAAACATCAGATTTTAGCTTTTTTGCCATATATGGAGCTATTGATAGATTGTATGGAAACTTTTCTTGTCTCATAGAGTAGGTGAACAGAAAATTAAATCTATTTGAAAACTTTAAGGACAAATATTTATATACCCTGCACAGAGAAAAGTTCTGAAGATACAAGGTAAACTTAAAGTGCAAATTTGAGAGTCATTTTCAATACCACATTTAGAATACTTATAAATAGGGCCGGATAAAGACTTTTTGAGGCCCTAAGCACTGAAAAGACTTAAATGACATGTGCAAGTCAAGTATGTGTCTTCGAGAGCTCATACCTTTACAGACGGTATTCTTGAACGTTTGATGGTTGGTCCGATTTAAATACCGCATTCACAGGCCATGAAATCTGGGTCAGTAGGATGCTTTTTGTAGAAGTTTACTCCAATGTTGTTGATTGCATATCTTATCATATCTTTATCCATATTTTATGGCACATTAGCCTCTGTCCAATACTGAAATCATATATACCAGGATGCTTTCTGTCAAATTTCCAATATTGAAAGGCCTCTATGCTCAAACACTTTCTGTCAAAGTTGGTACATTCTGTAACGTTTTTTTAATGGATAAAGTTGCATAAATATTTTTCTACTTTTAGCAATGGTGGTCATATTTGGTAGTGGTCCAGCATCATTTCTATAAATGTGAAAGGCCTTCAAGTTGCGATGTTTTTTGGCAAATTGGGTAAAATTCTGTTAAGCAGCTTTTATAAGAAGTTATTAAAAGTTATTCTTTTCTGTTAAGAGGGTTTTGAGAAGTTATTTAGGATTTTCTGACTGGCATCATTTATACAAATTTGGAATCCATTAATGTCAGAATGTTTGCTGTCAAATATTGTTTAATTCTGCTGAGCAGTTTCTGAGAAGTCATTTAAAGTCTGCCTTTTCTATTTTTAGTAATGGTAGCCATATTTGATAGTGGATTGGCATCATTTGTACAAATCTGAAAGGTATTTATGCCAGGAGGTTTTTTGTAACATTTTGTCAAATTATGTTGAGTAGTATTTGAGAAGTCACATAAAGTATTTTCTATTTTTAGTTTTAAATATAAAATTGAAAGCCCTTTATGCAACGGTATTTTCTGTCAAATTTGGTGAAATTTTGTTGAGCAGTTTGTGATAAACGGTTTAAAGGCTTTTCTGTTTTAGTAATGGTGACCATATTTGATAGCAGATCAGCACAATTTGTGCAAACTTGAAAGCAATCTATGTCAGGATGCTTTTGGTCAAATTTGATCAAATTCTGTTTTTTTATTAAATCGTTAAAACATTTTTTATGTTTTTAGTAATGGTGGCCATACTTGATGGTGGATGGGCATCATTTGAATAAAACTAAAAGACATTCATGCCAGAGTGCTTTTTGTCAAATTTGGACAAATTCTGTAAATTCAACTTAGCACACAGATCTGTATCCAGTGAACAAATCTAAAAGGCCTCGATGACAGAGTGCTCCCTGCAAAATCATGAACAAACTGGACAAGTGGTAAGTGAGAAGTTATAAATAGCAACTGTAAATGGACGATGGACGAAGGACCATACCATAAGCACACTTGGTTTACAGCCAAGTGAGCTAAAAACAGGATATATCTTCTCTATTTATTATGTCTTTTACTTATACACAGTAATAACCACAAACAAATTATAGATCATTATATTAAGCACGATGTTATTGCAATATCTTCTGATAAAGGCCATCATAAGTTAACACTGTCCTGTAAATGAAAAAAGGAAAAAATAAAATTTTAGGAAATAAAAATGAAAGACGATTTTTTTTTCAGCAATAAAGCCGTTTATTTGAAAGCTTTGTTTCCTTTCAAGATACAAAATACACAGACATGTAGCTTTTACATTGAATCAAAATATATATTCAACATACAATATATTACATGATAAACTCTAATAACAGCAAACATTCTTCAACTATATTTTTCAGGAATCTTTCAAAGATCACAGGCAAAATCATTATATTATACATTCAAAGCCGAGTATGATATGTTGAAAAGCCTTGGCAAATACAGTAACCCATCACTATAACACTGCTCAAAGGAACCATAAAGGTGTACTGCAAAAATTACAGGTTATGTTGCCTTATTCTGAGGTACATTATACACAGTATTACTATTACATAATGTAATGGAGATCCATAAGCATACCCACTTTATAATGCAAAATGTTATACTGGGGTGCCTTATAGTGAGGGATCACTGCACATCATGCTACACCATATTTCTCTTGAACAATGTGTACCCAACTATAAACAGTATCGAGCCAGATCTGCCATGGCATACTGTCTATACTCGTGTATAATTCGATACCAAATGCAAACTGCATAGACCCAGTCTGCCGACGCATAATGCACCAGCAGATCTGGGTCTATGCAGTTTGTAAGGACTAATCAGAAAAACAACATAGACCCTGATCTGCTGGTGCATTATGTGACGGCAGATCAGGGTCTATGTTGTTTGCATTTGTACCCAGCTTATATGAGTATATATGGTAATGTACTGGAAGTTCTTGATCATATTCTACACTGTTCACTGGCAAACTCCATGTTTTCAAGCAAACAGCTCAGACTTGTATCTGACAACACGTCGTGCGATGGGAAGGCTGCGTTAAATAAGGCTAGTGCAAGGCTAACAATCCCACTGTAGAGGCTGCCAGTAAGTGACAAAAGCTAACAGTAAAGGGAGATAGCTGGCCTCAAGCAATGCATGGAAATTTTGTTTCACTTACAGAAGAGCCTACTAAATGAAACATATAAAAAGAGGCTTGTAGAACCTATACACACAGTTAATTTACCTTGAATGGTGTAAGCCTGGCGTTTATTTAGTCATAGCTACTCGATAATATGGATTAAATATAAATTTCTAAGGATAAGAAATGCTTATTTGTTAATCTCTGCAGAACATAACTTAAAGCTGGAAAGTAAAATGTCATGCCAACTTGATGCGAGTATTCATCCACCATCTTGAAAAATTCCCACAAAAGGAGAGATAGATGGCCTTTTGTACTAACAGTGCATAATGCTAGCCTTGCTGAATGCAGCCAAGATCTGGGTCTATGCTGTTCATAGTGGGTTGCATGTTATACAAGGCAAACATAGTAACTGATACAATAAAAACTAATACTCACTGTGCAGTTGCTAAGATAATTCTAAAATGGCACGATTTGTTTTAATAAGTGTGGCAACAGATAAATACAGAATTGTATAAGTGGGTCCAATCTCTCTGAGGAGTACTGTCACATATTCTTCACAACATGGTTCTCAGATACGATTTATCACATTTATCACAATTTATTATTATTTAGGTTGATATATTATCATTTACTAATAAGAGAAATTTCCTACTGAATAAATCCATTTGGGCTTTTTTTCTTCAAGCACATGCCATCACAAAATTTATAAAATTATGCACTAAATAGATCAGAACATGAATTAGGTCCTTATTTAAAGTAGTCTCAAAAACAATCAAAAGAAAAACAATGTAGCTTAAGTCTTGGCATTAAAATTCCACCAAAATGACAACAACAAAAAAAGAACCCTGTAATTTAACAACAACAAAAAATCCTAACTTGCGCCTAATTGCTATTGAAAAATATCTGCTTAGGTTTTATTCCAAAAAGACTAGATTAAAAAAACTTATTTCAAATCTGTGCTATTTAAAGATACAAATGAAACCACAAAAATAGCCAGTTTATAGTAAAAGAACAGTTACTGTCCACCCTGATTTTAAATAACAACATCTACAAATTTTAATTTTGGCTCTCTCCATGTTGAATTGTTTCCCTTTTTTTGTTGATTTCGATATAACAGGCAGTGACATACATGTATACAATATCTGTGATGTTATATTATTGATTTTTGCTATTTACAAAACATACAAATTGGAAGTTCAAGGTGTATATCTTCTATGTACATTTGATTAACAAAAATAGCTAACATTTTCAGAAGATAACTTGCACATTCTTATGCCATCTACGTGACTTCTGGATTTGTGTGAAGAGTTCATAGACAAAAGGTCATAAATAAAATATAAATCTATTTCTATGAAATTTCTTTCCAACAAAGGTAAGATGAGACTGTACAAGTTTTTCTAAACATTTCCAAGAGAATTTGTATAAGTATACACATAAACCTCAAATATATTGACATATCTACACTAAAAACTTCATATATCAAAGATCAACTCAGATGGAATAGTTAGCTTTCTGTAGACATGTAAATTTATTTCTATCCCAGGCAGTTAAATTTGACTGCAATGCTGTTTAATCCAACTCTGTGGACATTTGACATGAATGTCAAATACTCAACATGCCACCAGAAGTACAGTCCAATTTCTGAAAAACTGACCATCTTTTAAAAAAGATCATATTATGTGTTTTTGTTTAATCAGTTCTTTGAAAATTCTGAGCTCCCTGTCAATGGACTCTGACCTTTGCTCTCTAATTTATGCAGAAAATAAAAATACAAGAAAATAAATAATGTGCATCAAGTGCAAAATTTGTTGATGGGAAACATAACTGTTCATACGATTCTGTAAAAGAAAGCTAAAAGCCTACATGTTTAGTGCACAAGTGTTCTTTGCAGAAAATAACTTAAGAGTTTACATTTTTGTGTTTCAAAACAGTATAACTGTTACAGAAGATACTTTTAAAAAATTATAGCTTAACAACTTATACAGCTTACAAATTGAAAGCATTTTAAATTTACCAAAATTAATCCTCTGAGATGGCAGGATTCAAATGACAGTACAACTCCTTTAAAATCTTTCCTGCTCAGACTGATAATTGTGTAAGTTGTAACCAAAAATATCCAAGAAATATCACTCTGTGTAAAAATTAGATAAAAATCTTGGCTAAAGAATGTGCTTCCTACATAAAAATATTAAGGTCATGATTTGTAATTTCACTTTTCTGTTTTGAACACCTAGAGCCTGTAAATTCAATATAAAGTCTAAATTCTGTTTCGAGAGCTCTAGAGATAGTGATAAATGAAATGAATGAATGTCAATTTGATCGATCGAGCAATCCATAAAAAAAATCATGATCAATCAATGATGTGATCAATAAACTATCACTTAAAACATTTAAATGATAAATTTGTTATTCAAGATAATGCATACAATACTTACAATAAACAGACTGAGCATAGATCAAACATCAGTTTCTATTCTTTTGACATACATATCCAAAATGTGTTTACATTCATGGTAATAAATTTACAGCTAGAGGAGTATTATGACAAGGAAACAACATTTCAAGTTCCATTGCATGACAGGACTTGTAACTTGCACATTCAGTTATTAGAAAAGGGTTAAATTATGCACTTTCAGGTATTAAATGCAGCACTAATGCACACTGAAAAAAAAGAAATGGAAGTACCATTTTGCAGACAGGCATGTCATATAGTTGTATATGGTTGATAAGATAGCACCTTGCTGAGTGTTATGTTCTAAACAAATTTGTAAAAATTCTTGCTGAAATATTCATCCATAAACCAAAGAGATTTTTTTTACCTATTGAGTGACATTGTGGCTAAAACTAAATGTCCTATAATGACAAGATTTTGCTTGAAACTGTCAAGCATCCAATGCACTAGCATCAATCTACAGTAATGTTTGTGGCCTTTAAAATGTTCATGCTGATTAGATAAAATGACATCTTTAATAGCATAAATAAACCACATACTATAATGGGGTTCATCAAGAGTCATGCCATCCTACTACTGATGCAAACATGAAATATACAATTCTAAAAAACCTTCAAAGACCGTTGGGTGACTAGCATGTTTGAGAGAGAGAGCTCAATTTTCAATTACCACAATTTTGGATAAGTGAAATTAGTCTTTGCAAGATACTACTTAAAGAGTCTACACTGACATATATTGACTGTTGCTGCTAAACTACCATTACATGGTGACATAATATCTGCTTCCATGTGCAACTCTGACTGAAATGAGCAGGAGCAGTACATAAGCTATTGCAACAAACATTTACACAGTTTACTTATTTCAGCTATTTCAAAACAGACTATAACATATGAGCACACTTTCTGTGTGTGCAATTTAACCAGTTCTAACAATGAATGTGCTTTGAAAAAGAATATTACCAGACTTGGCTATCTGTACTCCAAATCACACTAATGACATGTGATTCACAGTTTGATATGAACACTTCCCTGTTTACAACTCAAATATTCAGGCTCTGTTAATGTCTTGGCACTTTCACCTATTTAGAACAATTACTAAACATTTATCCCAATATAATGAATCACCATTTGGTTTGGAATATTAGATTATTTTTTATTTTGAATATTATCCGATTTATATATCCTATTTCTAGAAAGTATGGGTTACCATGATGCAAGCATTTTACTTCCACAATAATAGCTCTAACAAATAAGAAATATGTATTTAAGAACAACATAAAATAATGCCAATAGTTCTATCGTTAAAGTGAACTTCCAAGCCATGAATTTATTCTTTATTACCAGTACTTATTAAGGTAGTAAAACTGACTTTAAAATCGCTCTCTTACCAAATCATCATTTGTTGCAGTTACAGGAATTTTCAAACATCTTCTGTAAAATGAATTGTGTCTTTAAATATACAGGTGGGTAACATTCATACAAAACTTGACATCTTTCATTACCCCTTGATATGATATTGCACTATACATTGTATATGTACTGTCAAATATACAACACAGGTTAATGAAGTGTCATAATTGTTTGCTATATGATATATGTGCCATAACCACCTTGCCCAAAATGTCCAAATAATACCAAATAATACTGATGCTGACATCCTGGAATAGCATAAGTTATATAAGAATGTATTTTATATACTACATATAATCACATACAAGTCAATTCCAACTGCAAACAACATAGACCCTGATCTGCTGGCACATTATGCAATAGCAGATCAGGATCTATGTTGTTTGTTTTACTGATTAGTCTTAACAAGCTGCAGAGACAGAGATCTGCCAGTGCATTATGTGATGGCAGATCTGGTTTTGTGCAGTTTGCAGTTGGATCCGATTTATAATTGAGTATATACAGCAGTCTGTTTGCTGTCCCTTGACTAGCAGTGAATTTTTTGATTTTCTCCAAATCTGGAATATCCAGACAATCATAAGCTGACTAAATGTTTAAGTTATTCTTGGATATACTCATGTATAATTTTTCCATAATTTTTTAAGGTGTTGTTTAAATTTGTGTCCTATATTTTAGTACTTCACAAACAAGCAATTACCACACGAGTGTTGCTCAATAGATTTAACAGCACATGGATAAGATATGATTGTCTGCCACCCAAGGTTAACATGTGATGACATGAGTGGGATTGTAGTACTGACCCTAACCATTGCACCAAATTACCCACTGAAATGATATTATTAGACTGTGTAATACTGGCTGTTCATTCCATATGGATAACAAGAGTACCTTGAAGGGACTGATACTCTACTGTCCAAAAAGAATTTCCAGGAATCCAAGTCCTTTTCTTCATTTTAACTGCTGAGTTTTGAAACCATCGCAGACATATTTGAGCAATAAAAAGCTTACCAAGATGGTCACTGTGGTGGCCATACTGGATGTAAGATAAGCACCATTTCATTTAGGACCAACTAGACATCATAAGAAATCTTCTGGTGACAACTCTATGTCAATATGACCATCCATTAAAGAGGAGTAGTGATAACAAGGATTTGCATGGTCATTGTAGTCAACATATTGGATGTAATGACAGCACCATTTTCATTTAGGACCAACCATATATCTTATGAAGTCTTTGGTGAAAACCTCATGTCGATATGATTATCCATTCTTCTGAAGTAGCAATAAGAAGATTTTAATGATGGCTGTCACTGTGGCCATACTGGATGTCAGATTGGCATCAAATTCATTTTGGAACAACTAGACACTACACAAAGTTTTCTGATGAAAACCCTATGTCAATATGACTTTCGTTTTCATGAAGTATCTGTAACAACATTTTCAAAATGACTGCCAAGTAACTTATTTGGAAGTAAGATCAGCAAGTTTTTCATTTAGGACCAACTAGACATCAAGGGAAATCTTTTGGTGATAACCCCATGTCAATATAACCATCCATCCAGGAGGAGTTGCAATAAAAAAGATTTTCAAAATGGCCAACATAGTGGCCATACTGGAGGTTAGATCAGCACCATTTTCATTTAAGACCAACAAGACATCACAATATGTCTTTTAGTGAAAACCCCATGTCAATATGACCATCCTTCCAGAAGGAGAAGCAATAACAAGATTTTCTAGATGGCCAACTTGGCAGTCATATTGGAGGTCACATTGGCACCACTTTCATTTAGGACCAACAAAACATCATCACAAGTCTTTTGGTGAAAAGTCCATGTTGATATGACCATCCTTCCAGAAAGAGTAGCAATAACAAGATTTTCAAGATGGCCAATTTTGCCACCATATTGGATGTCAGATTGGCACCATTTTCATTTAGGACCAACTAGACTTCATACAAAGTTTTCTGGTGAATACCCACTGTCAATGTGATTTTATATTTAGGAGGAATAGCAATAACAAGATTTTCAAGATGGCTGTTGTGGTGGCCATATTAGATATCAGATTGGCACCATTTATATTTAGGACCAACTAGACATTATAGGTCTTCTGGTGAAAACGCCATGTCGACATCACCTTCTGTTCAGGACGAGTAGCAATAACGATTTTTAAGATGGCTGTGAAGGCAGCCAAACGGGATGTCCAATCAGCACCATTTTCATTTAGGACCAACTAGACATAATCAAATATCTTTTAGTGAACACACTATGCTGATATGACCATATGTTCAGGAGGAGTAGAGATAACAAGATTTTCCAAATTGCTACTATGGTGACCATACTGGATGTCCAGCAAAATCACTTTCAATTAAGATCAACTAGACCTTAGGAAGAATGTGTGTATACAATTTCATGGCAATCGTCCAAGTAGCTTAGGAGGTGTAGTGAGAACAAACTTGTGCTAATGGATGGACAGACGATGAATGATGAAAAACAGGCCATCCGTTAAGCTCTTCTAATCTAACCAGTTGTGTTATATGCATATAAAAATGATGATAACAAAGTATACATTTGTTAAACTTGAAATTTAAAAACAGTACAATGCACATGCCCATGTTCGTATTTGTAATTCAACTTGTTAAAGTAAACTTCCAAATTTTCAGATTAGTCTGCATTTTGTACACATTATCAATTTTATGGGCAGTCAAGGTACAGCAAAGAGACTATACAGTAGTATATAGTCTTTTTTTTCCTGGCCCTGCAGTCAAAACACACAGAACAAAGAATTTGTACTAAGACTCAATATTCATCAGTTTTTTCCATACTTTTTAAATATAATGATGCCAGAATCATGAAAAGTTCAGGATAATCTTACCTTTGGCATTTCTACATACACTATAAACTTACAATGATAGTGATTGACTTTTCATATGCTTTTACATATAAGGTTTTGAGCAAGTGTTCAGAATTTGTGCTCAAATAGTATGAAGACTATAGGGCCTGGTCTATTTTTAGGAACCAACTTCATTTCAATTGTTATAACAACTGTTGCAGTAAATTAGCCTTCTCTACTAATATGACATTTTCATGGTATTATGACAAACTTACAATTAATAGAGAGCAGTATCTGTCCTCCATACATTAATATAACTAAAGAGGCAGTGTTACTGTTTCATACTATCCCTAAAAAACTACATCTAGTCTTCCTTTTGATCAAGAAAAGTTGAAACTTGTTTTCAGTGTAATTGAGGGTTTAGCTTGGGCAGTCATGGCTTTTGCTTCTTGTGCTTTGATGGCAGCCTTTTTGCTGGCTTGACTAGACTTGACTGCGATCTCTAGACGGGACTTCAGGTCAGTCTGACTCGTCATAATGACACGGAACTGGGCAGGGTACTCTGGCCCAATCTTCATAAGTTTGTTTAATGCCTCGTCATGCACAGAACGTGCCACTTTCCCCACTGCGTGAAGACTTTTGTCATCCAGAAGAAATGAGACAAGAATGGGTAGGAGAATGGTTAGCAATGTAATTCCTGGAAAAGAGTAATGTAAAACAAAATGAAAAACAGACAACAAATTGAAAGCTTTACAAGATTTCAGATGCTGGAAAAATTTAAAATAAAGTCTTATGTTTCATAGGTGCTACAAAATATAGAAATGTGATTATGGAACACAAATGCTCCACCACAATGCTGGTGATACTGAACTAAAGGCAGAACTTAGCTGGATGAACAGATCGACAAGAACAACACTATATGCCTCCAATACATTTGTTGTGGAGCATATAACAAACCTATGGGGCTTTTAGGAATGACAATTTACCTCAAGTATTGACTAGAAAAATGAAACAGACCTTTAAGTCCAGTATGGCTACTTCTTGAAGATTAAAAAAGGTTGGGTGGGTGCAGCATAGATTTTATCAATGACAAACTAGGTAAAGTTGTACTATATCATAATAAGCATTCGAATTACACAGGAAGTATTCTTAACTTGCAACATCAGCTATACTGTCAAATATCACAATATACTATGATAATTAAAAAAAAAATTATGGTGTAAGTGATGTGTTTATTTATCATTTTATCTTTAAGTTTTGCAGCTGCTGATGTAATATCAATGGTCAGGGTTCTATCTTTTCTTTATAATATCAATGCAATATTTCATGTTCTATTCACCAAGTACATACAGCCTCTGATTAATTATTTATTCCACATCAAAACGAGACTGATCACAAGAGTTGTTCATCCAGTAATATGGCAGGCAGTAATGAATGAAAACATAGCTTTTCTGGAAGAGCTGTTGTATGTCAAAAAGTGGTTATTGAATGGTTGTGCTTTCCAACTTTTCTGACTTTCAAGTGAGGAAAGTCTGTTTTTCGGATTTTTGTAAATCCTTGGAACAACCATTGTGAAATGGTAAGGTTAATAGCTGTGTTGTATTTTTGTTTTTTTTAAATTGGCTTATGACCAGAATATATTGGTTTTGACACATACTCCTTAATGTGGCAGCAAGAACAATCAAAATAAACCCTCTTTGGGTTAGTGAACTTTAATGAGATGAATGCTTCTAAGCCAGACCACTTCTGGTAATGCCATTTGACCATAAAGTTAGCTCAGGCAAAGACATATATCTGCCACCTTGTCTTTTTACTCCAGGTAGAATGTTATTTGTAATCAATTAAGCAAATTTAAAAAAACAATTAAGACAACCAATTCTACTAACAAGACATGTACAAAATAACATAGTGTTTATAAAGTCACTAACTTTGCAGTTGAATAAGACAAAATGGTGCACTGAAAGGGGTAGAGAAGTGCACAGTTGTGGTAAAAGGGGCAGGCCTTCTTTTTAGGGTCAGGGGCAGGGACACTGAAGCTTCCCTTAAACAGGCACTGCTGGGAACCAGATTTTTTCCATTTATAGAGGTAATCTGCATATAGAGACTTAAATGCAATACAATGTCCAAACAATCTACAGAAGAGGCTGAGAATGAGAGGGGCCAGTTTAAGTAAGTTTCAGTATATTTTAATTTCTGTTGCTATTTTTATAACTTGAACTATCTTCATCACCATCATCATTATCATCATGATCATCACTATACATGTGATTCTACAAGTGGTAGGACAAAAATAACATTTTAAAGGCCATCTACTGCACATACCATTTTATAGTTGAAATGTACTGCTTTGAAAATTAGAAGATTTTTACACAAGTTAAAAAAAAAACAGTATTTTTATGTGTTCTATCCACATATTACAGAAACCAGTTAGAACCAGTCTACTGGGGACCGGAACTGTTCCACCAATGCAACAACCAGTGCAATGATGCATGCTGAGTGATCTGATTAGAAACTGCTACACAGTGACTGACATGTGTACACAATGAGCTGTAACCTAATTACCTTATTGTTGTAATTTAGAGAGTTTAAGGTCAAAGGCAAGATATTTATTGAGGTGTTAACAGTAATAAAGGGATCAAAGGTGATCCATGATAGCTTGTGAGTCTTTGATTAAACATCGGCCAAACTTTGGTGGATGTGAGATAAAAAAAGACAACAAAAAAAAATATTTTAGCAGAAACACCTGCGTTAAGTATTTTAATTTTTTTCTTGTTTAATTGTTTTTGTGTTTTCAAGATGTTCTATGAAGAATATCTCAGGGTAGCTCTTATCTGTTTTTATTTGTCAATTCATGTCAAAATGCTGAAATGTGCTTTCTCCCAATGCTAAAAAACCACTGGCTAAGAAATATTACAAATTCAACAATGCTTGGAAATCAGAGTTTAAGTGGAATCAGGTGAGGAGTAAAGGTCCCGAGTTTGTATTGTGTGATTCATGCAAAGTGGATTTTAAGATAGTACCGTATATGGGGTAAGAAATGATATCACCCAGTCACAGGAAAACTTAAGTTAGAACTTCTTTGCAGGCTAAGCACTATTGTTCTGTCACTATCACATTCCAATACACAGAGGACATTCTCCATTCTTTGAAAAATACACAGTGATTCAACGGGAATCTGGACCAGAAAACTATTGAGAGCCTGTTAAATGTGAAACTTAATACTCACAATAAATGTCATCAGTGGTCACCAGGCAGTGAACTTGTGAAGGAAACTAAAAATGCTTGTGGATTTTGTAACAAATATTTGGAGTGAACTAAGATATAAAACTCTTTTTTTTTTTATTTTATTGACAATAGCCTGACTCATTTTTTAATTATTATTGTATCATTTGCCATCGAAATCTGATTTGCTTTTAAAATTTGCTGTTTTATTATAATACAAAGAGAATACATACATTTATTATAGCAAAAAATGCACTTGTCTTGTTTTCAGTTCCATTGAAACCTGTAAAATTTATGTCAATATAAACCCTACTGATTTAGATGCCAATTTACTGATCAAGATTTTGTAATCTACTGATCTGATTTCCTGGTTTTGTCACATGTATGCACCACCACTACTACAACCACCATCATCATAATCATCATCATCACCACTACCACCATCACCACCACTATCATTATCATCATCACTGCCATCACCACTACCCCTATCACAATCGTCAAACTTCAAAAATTTTAATTTAACAACAAATACAACATACTTTTACTTTCTTCTGCTATGGCAACTAAAGTTTCCAAACAATCAATTGATGCAATGATGAGGTCTCGTTCAGCATCAGTGGTGGGTCGTATTGAGCTTGTTGTGTACAGGAATTCCACAACCTTAGGAGCGAAAGTATGAATGAATGGAGTCGCTGACTCTGGATCAACATGAATCATAATGGAGGTGAACATCTGAACACATTTTAACTTCAGCTGCAAAAGAATAAAAAAGACATATTTTCAAGCTCAAACATATTTTTTAAAACTTTCTCCTAAACATTTTCTTTTCAAATAATATAAGCTATCACAAAAAGGCCTAAAAAATCACTAAAATACAGACATGGAAATAACTAAATATATAAAACTTGCTGTACACAGCTACTGTCCACAACTGAGATTTATTCTCCTACAGACCTCTGACACTTCTCACCTCCTAACATAAGTTTTTTGTATTTCATGTACCATTAAACTGTGTGATTAAAATCATACAACTACATCTAACTGATCTCTTGATAATTAATATCAAAAATAATGACTGCATCATATTACTAATCTGTGTATGTAGACCTTTGATTTACAAACTAGATCTGTGTTTGTAACCCCCAATGCTGACCAAAATATCCAAGTCCAAAAAATTCAAAACAATTTGTACAATTTAAAACCTTACTATAATGGCATGAAAATCTATTCAGGTCATCTAAATATACATATAAGCATATATTCCAAATTGTCCACCTCATGTGGTGTTTGCTTAATCATTCTAACAAGGTTTTCGTCAAAAATGCACAAGTCCAAAAAGTTAAAAATGTGTAAAAAATAGAAAAATTTATTTCATGGCCTGAAAATCTAATCAGGTCACCTACATATGAAAACAAATAGTCTTATCAAATTTCATTTGTCTACCTGAAGTGGTTTTTGTTTAATCATGCTGATAAGTTTTTTGTCATAAAAGTCAACAAGTTCAAAAATATGTATTAAAAAAAAATTATAATAAAAATACTGAAAAACTGCTGTAATGGCCTGAAATCTAACCACATTATATACATATGGATACAAATATGCTTGCAGAATCTAAATTGTCTATGTTGAGAGGTTGTTATGCAATCTTCATAACATACTTCTTGGGACGAAATCAAGATGACCCTGTTGGAAGCAATGGTTGCATAAAAAGAAAAAATACTTTCTAATCACAAATGCATTGGTGATATAATGTAAAAGGTCATGTTCATGTGTCTGTGTACCTGTCTGTCTGTCCTTGTAACCTGAACTTCATCTACAATGACTGAGGGAAGGTGATCACATTTGATGAGAAGATGACAAGGTTTTGGGTTATGAATCATGCCCTCAGGGGTGAAAAGGGTGGGGGACAAAGGTCACATTTTCATGGGTAATACTGAATTTTCCTGTAACCTGAACACCATTAACACCAACTGAGGTGGGATGATCATATTTGACAGTTCGTTCGCTCAGGTGGGGGGTAAAAGTATGGATATTTGTGATGACTTTCATCTCTACATTTTTGGATTCCTTTCTACTTTATCAAGAAATGAGATATCAGATACACCAGCTGAGAAATATACATTTGAAGTCTACCTGAAGAAACAGAAAGGCTTTTGTTAACTAAACATTTAAAAAGAAATAAATGAGCATCTCTCTTTCTCTCTCAAGCATCCATTGGTTCAAAATGCTGTGTATGAATATTATAAATCTTCTGATTTGCCACAAGTGAAAAGTTCTTATGGCTCTGAAATGTGACCTCTAATCTATGACTTGCCATGACCTCTAGTAAAGCTATGCAACAATAAGCATACGTCAGGCCTCCAGAATTTGTTATCTAATCCAGACATGTCTGACAGGACTGATGTTTTGATCAACATTAAAATGCCCAAATTGACATTGGGAGTTTCTGCAAAGAAACTCATATTCAGACTTATTAAAATAATTGTTTTAACTGAAACTGGTGCCAGGTATTTGACCTAATTTTATAGGTAAGATGTACATTGCAACAGGTGTGAAACTGCCTTGGGACTTCTGTAAACAGTATAATGTAACCTCTAGCAGGGAACTATCCCTCCCTTATAGTTTCCTGCCTCAACCAGGTTTGGGAGTAGACCATTTGATTTCATGGGTAAAGAGGGATTCCCAAGAAACATTTATGTGTGTGGGGGGGTAGGGGAGTTAGAAGGGGGAATGGGGATGGGGGTTAATGCTATGTTGGATTGACTAGGACTGCTCCTTTGGGAATGACTATTTGACAACAGTTCACAGATCTGTTGGAGCTCTGGTATATGCATATGTACCTATAGGGTTTGACAGCACATCAGCTCAGTCCTGGCTATACAGTGGCAACTTGTCCAACTAGCCACTGTCCAACTAGGGGCTAAGAGTTTGTTTGGCAACAGCAGGGTGGTCTGTCTCCCTCCTCCCATGCTGCGGCTGCTAGTTTCAGCAGCCAGCTATGGAGTTCACTCTCCTGCCTGGCCCCCCCCCCCTCATGCAGATGCATCACAAGTGGGGATTTCAGCAGGGACCTTGGCTTGCGTTGCTTTCAAGACCCTGGAGGCACTGGAGCTTAAGGCACACGCTTGTCACCATAGCCTTGCCTGCCGATCTCTTTTCAGCAGCGCAGTCTTCTGAAGGAGGAACATCTGTCTCCAGCTGCGCTCCAGTGTCTGCTGGAGGCTATAGCCAAAATGTCAATTTTTGGGAAGGGTTTTGTCTTCCTAAAGTCTTTTGCAATTTTTACCTTTATAATTTGGAACCATCACGGAATGAGGCAGAAATAGAAGATTTGGGTGTGATGCTGACCCAGAGAGTATCTCCAAACTGGAGAGGATTTTCTTGTCCTTGGAGCCCGAAGGCTATGGACACAAGTCTGGCGGGAGAGGACAGTATACCTTGTTTACCACATTATCAAATGTCCAGATTTCTTCATCATCCAATGCCTGGGCTGACAGGTGGGAGGAGGCAGGGGACCCAAAGGGAAGAGGAGGGACGGTCTCAGTGGGTTCCTCATCAAGCTTGTTAAAGTCCACCAAAACAGAAATGATGTCCTCGCCCTACACTCACTCCTGAAGGGGTGCAGGACTTCCCATCTCAATGTCTCTCTGATGAGAGGGAGACTTGGGAGTAGGTTATGCTCTTCCATCAACTCCACCTGGGGAGTGATGTAATTATCCTTAAAAGCAGACCTCTCAGGAGGACACAAATGTTTCTCATCTTTCCCAGAACATCAATTAGGAGAGGACCAACCCCCTCCTGTTTGCTTGGCTCCACTTGAGCAGACAAAGTAGATCCATGGCCTGCAACATCTAGTCTGCTTTGAGGCCAAGGCATAGGCATCCCTGGTGCCATTAAGGGAATGGAGGATTCATTTCCTCACATCCCATAGGGTTTTAAAGAGAACATAGGGAAGGAATGGGGGATGCCGATCCGATCCCCTTCTCTGGTTGGACGGAAATATGCCGACTCTTTATCCCCACTGGAATTGATTGGTAGAATATAGACGGGAGGGGTGGTGTGGTGTGGTGGAGTATCAACCCAATCCCTGTCCCCAGACTGATGATGGGAATCCACTGAACAGTCCCTGTTGACCAGCGAAAGACCAGTCAGGTGTCAGTAATCAGATGGAAGGGCTCTCATCAGAAGAATTGGAGTGAGAACGATGCTCTCCCTTGCTACGGTGACATGATCTGCTCTTTGCCATTACCGAGCCACTGACCTTGAGAGGGTGCTACTCATGCCCTAGCTGGGGGCCCACTCGCTCTCCATGAGATGGTGCTGCTGCTCACAACCTAACTGGGGTGCATAGTGACCTTCTCCAGCTCTTTTTCCTCCCTTGGGAGGGACACAGGATCGATCCTTATCAGGCACTGACTTCATCAGTACAATTGTCAGGGATTCTTGTGCCTTATACAGAGTCCTGCAGGTCTCATTACTTTTCTCTAAAACAGAGAAAGAGCCTATACTATTATTGGGACTGAGTAGTCTTTCTTTTCTAAGTCCCATAGGAACCAGAAAGAGATCCCTGACTCTCCTGGGATTGAGGAAAAAAAGATTCCATATCCTCCCTTATAAGGACACCTACTCTTGGCAAGGTCACAATTTTCATTGGATGATAAACAGCAAATCTGGTACAAGCTAAACAGGTGGGGTTATTTTTGTGCCCACATTTCCCCACACTCTGCGACATTTCACGCTGAAATGAAAAGAATGTACTGCTGAAGCAAGTACTCCCTGAAATAAAGAATATTATAAAAGAAATATTCTAATTCAGAAAATGAACTGCTGAAGCAAATATTTATACAAATATTCCAATGCAAAGATTATATTTGTACTGCCAAAGTAAGTACTTATACAATGTTTGAATTTAACAATTTGATGAGAGAGGATTCAAATTTCAGAACTACAAAAAGAGTAGTGATGCTTACCCTATGCAACAATAATAATTGTACTGCAGAGAATACTTATAAATAAACTTCTGGAACTAAAACAATGGAGCAATAACTTACTCTATCATGGGATAAGGGGAAAGGGATAAGTTTAAATGGGCACCACTTGCTTAAGCACGGTACAATTAACATCTGAAAACTATTGAGAGCTAAAAATAACACTCAAGTTAGCAAGGACTTAGGGGATTATCACTCAAACAATACAAAAATTGAGATTAAAAAGCCAAAATGCATCTTTAGAGCAAAGAACGAAAGCATTTCTCTGTGAGTGAATTTCATACGTCTAACACAAACAGCGTCCAATGAAGAGGAACTGTACTCTGCATGGGTCTATGATGTGGGAGTCAGACTGTGTCTGTGTTCTTTCTGTTTTAGGTTTCTAGAACTTTCCATCTAATAGGATGATGGAATTATGTGCTTGGACAAGGGGACTTGTGTCCAGAAAGAAGTCAGCAAGGCAATAGTAACAGATATTGTATTATTGCTATTAAATATTACTTTGCAATTTGCCACTGGAACCAAATCTTTACGAAAAGCAACTGACCTCTGAGCTGTGTGACTGCCAGCAGTCAGTGAAGACATCTTGACAAGGCTTAAGAAGATTACTGCAAGTGACAAACTTTGGTCCACACAAAATGAACATGGTCACTGAACAAAGCAATGTCCCCTCCTCCATGCCAGGTCTATCTCCTTCTGCAAAATTAATGTTGACACTCAAAATATCAATATAAATGATTCAAACATTCTGTAGATTATCTTTTACAGTAGCTATAAAATAAGTGACATAAAATTAGCTTCTTATGTTATGTTAATGTAAGTTGCGCTATCAAATAAAATTAACCCTTGCAATGAGAAGGAATAAAGTCTTTTCTAGAAAGCGTATGGAGAAATCTAAAAAATATATCCATTCTTCATGGATAAGAACCACTTATACAACTGCTGTAGATAGGACAAAATGAAGTTTGTTTTTGTGGAACCTAGAATGCAAAGTACTATTTTAACAACCTAGGCCTAATACTCCTGAAATTGTTGAGCAAAAAATTAAAAAATAAAGCACAGAATTTTGTTAATTCTGCTGCATTATTGTGAATAGAATTAGTGTCACAGAATTGTTTTTTATTTTTCTGACTTTGGCTCCTCTGTTTGAATGACAAACTTCAATTTATAGTCTGATAATCTTGTCGTAGGATAATCTTGTCTAATAATCTGATAATCTTGTCGTAGTAATCTTGTCATGCTCAGTCGTAGGATAGGCAGAGGTAAATTCAACAAAAAAAAGAATGAAGGGCCAGAATACGCACCATGCATGAGCCAATTTTTGCTAAAAATTTATTACCAATAAATAATTTGTTCCCTTGTACTTATTCTGTATCTAATTAACACAAAACTGTCTTTCACATAAAAAGTGTGACTAATGGCAGTAAGATGGGATTTAAAAAAGCAAACCTGATTTTGATGCATTTAGTATTGTCACAAGTGCACTCTGCAGCAACTTTTCCTTCATTTGTATCAGTTCTCCTTCTTTGTCGCCCTCCTGACCAGCTGGAGGAGTCTTCAGGAGGGACTTTATAGCACCAAGGCAGACATTGACAACTAATGGACTCCAGCTTTTGGATGACTTGGAGCCCATCTCTTTCAATACACCTACTGTTAAGTGGACTATTGATGGTAAAATGGAGAGACAACCTGAAATGGAGAAAGGGAAAACATGCTTATCTTAATAATAAGTTAAAAAAAAAAAAAAGTAAAGACAGAAAAAGGCAGAACAAGTTAAAATCTATCACGTCAAGCAGCCATTCTTTCAGCTAAATATAAGTCCTATATAACAATCCTAGGTTTTCTTTTGTCCTGCTTTTTTTTATGATCTCACTGTATTCTTATGTTAGAAACATTCTTATTTCCAAGGTTTAATATGTGTCCTTATAGGTGTTGGGACATGTTGTGCATCATTTTTTTGGGCACTGTTTCTCTATAATGAAGAAAGTGATTTTTTTCTTCTTCCATATCCTTTTGGAATACAGTGTACCAAACTTAAACTCCATTTAACCGACAATCTCATTAATATGTACAAATATCATAAACTAATTTGTTTAAGAGTTTAAGCTACAATTTTAAATAAGTCTCACGTTCCAGCTGTGATGTTTTCATGCTGATACAAAATGCTTGATGTGATACTGTTAGAATGGAATGTCAATTATACAAGTTCAAATTTTAAGTAATTTAAAAATCACCATCCAAAGACGATGAAAAATGTTTTAAAATATTTAACATTGCAACAAAAGCTTATGGACAGATTAACTGGATGGTGTTTATTGCACATCAGCATATGAAAGACTATTTATTACAAAGGCAATGGAAGTAAAGTACCCTGCTGAGAGACACTCCAAGAGATCTGACACAAGTTGGTATGGGCAGAATTCAAATCTGCAGCCCATTGATTGCAAGTTCAACATGCTAACCAGAGCCATCACAGTTCCCAAAAACCTGTGATTACCTTTTGCAAGCTGATATCTTTGATGGAAACACTGAAAAATCTTCTCTGATTTTGCACGAGTAGTTTAACATTCAGTTAAAATTACTGTAAACAACTGGATTTGTTGTCATCAAACAGGCTAAACCTATCTAAGCTTACCTTGTGGTGAACACAATGATGGAAGATCTGCCATGATCTCTACTACTGAGGCTATAAGCTGACATGACCCCTCTGTCATCTTTGTCAATCGTGTTGGGATCTGGAAGTTGGTAGATTTGGTAGAGGGGTTCAGTGCTGGTATTCTTTTCGATATAACATATATACACACTTCCATAGCAGCATATACCACTGACTTTCCTGGAGTTACCTCCCCTGAATCACCACCCTCTCCTAGCACAGGTTTGCCATTGGCAGGTTCATTAGAGTTGGATGTGTCACTAGCATCAACAGCAGTTTCAGACTCTGTCAAAAAGGTATGGATCTTTTTATGTTTTAAAAATAAAATCAATATCCTTACTTATTGTTGTCGAGTCAATTCAAAGAAATAAAGTAGTTTCACATGAGTTAACTTCAATGAAATGTCAACTATATGGATATATATGATCTGAACCCAGCACTCTATACTAATGAGAACAAGAGACTCCTTGTTGTTGATCCTGCCTTTTATTTAGCAAAATATCAAAAACTTTAACATCAAGCTTTAACAAGAGTCCCTTGAAGGGACCAATGCTCTACTGGGTGAAAAGAATTTCCGGGAATTGAAGATAAAACCATTTCTTCCTTTTAACTGCTGAGTGTTGAAACCATTTCTGATATTCTTCTGCAATAACAAGATTTTCAAATTAGCTGCTGTGATTAGATGTCAGATTAGCACCATTTCATTTAAGACAAAAAGTAGACATCATTAGAAGTTTTTTGGTGAAAACCCCTTGTCAAAATGACCATCAATACAGGGAAAGCAACGACAGTAAGATTTTGATGACAGCCATACTGGATGTATAATTAGAACCATTTTCATTTAGGACCAACTAGGTATCATAAGAAGACTACTGGTGAAAACCCTGTGTTTATATGGCCATCCATTTGGCAGCAATAGAGATAACAATATTTTCAAGATGGCCACCATGATGGCCATATTGAGGATCAATTTGCATCATTTGCTTTAGGACCAACTAGACACCATAAAAAAATTTTTGATGAAAAACTCCATTTTTCAAAATGACTTTCCATTTAAGAGTAGCGAGAACACGATTTTCAAGATGACCACAGTGGTGACCATACTGTACATCAGATCAGCATCATTGTAATTTAGGACCAACAAGACATTCTAAGAATGCTTCTGGTAATAACCCCATGCTGATATGACTTTCCATTCTGGTGGAGTAACAACAGCAAGATTTTCAAGATGGCTGCCGTGGTGGACATTTTGGATATCAGGTGCACACCATTTCCATTTAGGACCAACTAGACATCATAAGAAGTCTTTTGGTGAAAGCACAATGTTGATATGACCAGCCATCTAGGAGAAGTAGCGATAATATGATTTTCCAGCTGGCCATTGTGGCAGCCATATTGGAGGTCAGATTAGTACCATTTTCATTTCTGACCAGCTAGACATCATAAGAGTCTTTGAGTAAAAACTCCATATTGATATGATCCTTCATTCAGGAGTAGTTATAAAAAAAATTCAAGATGGCCACTGTGGTAGCCATATTAAATGTCTGAGCAGTACCATTTTCATTTAGAACCAACTAAGAAGCCTTTTATTAAAAACCCAATGTTGATATGATCATCCATTCAGGAGTAGTGATAAGAAGATTCGCAAAATGGCAGCAGTTGCAGCCATATTGGATGTGTGAGTGGCACCATTTACATTTAGGACCAACTAGACATCATTACGAAGTCTTCTGATGAAAACCCCATGTCAGTATGCCTTTTTGTTCAGAAGGAGTAGCAATAACAAGATTTTCCAGATGGCTTCTCAAAGTACTGGGTAAAATGTGACCTTGACCAAAAGGTCAAAAGACCAACCACACATCACAGAATGAATTGCCTTAGCTTCATAATGATTGATCCCAGGTATGAAGAAAATCCACCAAAGGGTTTAGGAAATTTAAGCAAATGAAAACACTATTTTCAAAACCTTAACGCAAATTCTCTATGACTGTTACCTGAAGTCCAAGGTCATGGAGGGAATGAGTGTGTCTCAAAATTAATTGTTTTAACTTCATAATGATTGATGACAAGAATGGTGAGAATCTATCAAGGGGTTAGGAGATATTAGCAAATGAAAAACTTTCACCAAGACCTAAAGAACTGTTGGCTCTGCTGCCGTCAGCAAAAAAGTGACTGCTATGTCTCACTTCCCACTAACTTAAAACTGACAAGATGAACCACTGAAGTCTCTTGACACTGTCATGAAAAATTGATAATGGTCTCCCTTTTCAGAGGCCCCTCTCATGAGAGGTCACCCCTTTTATAAGGCCACCTTACCCAACATCAAAATAGTAGAAGTACATGGTCAAATGACCGCACACGTCTTTAATTCAAATAGTCAGTCACATCAAAATAGTATATTTCAACCATTTTGTTCTCCTTATGATAGGTCACATTTTTTTTTTATAAGGGCACCAATTTACTGCAGAAGTAGTGGCACAATAAGAAGGGAACCACTGTACTCTTTAAATATTTTTATTCATAAGCAATTAATGTTATTTACTAGTCATTGAAAAATATTCCGACTAGACTGCAGATGTTTATAAATTAGTTCTTAATTTACATATCCCTTTATTTCATCATAAAATATTCGCAGGAACTCTTCAAAGGAAGGATCATTAGAATCATATTTATTTATTCTTATCATGTTTTAACATGCCATTTCAAAGATTTTAATCCTGCAAACTAACCTGCATTTTGTTTCAATTCTTTAATAAGCTGCAATGCAAGTGAAGAGTTACTGTGTTAATTCTTAGATAACCAGGCCCTGTATTCATGAAAACACTGAACACGAGTGTACACCCAACTGAATTTTGAACTGTCGATAATGAACAAATGAATTTATATAATAAAGCTTTAAAAGTGAAAGTTTACTTAAACTGAGAATTGCAATGAATATAGGTTGTTTTGTTTTAGGAAAGACACAATATTGTTGAAGGGCTTAAGATGAGGTGCGTCTTGAAGTTGGTTTCAAGTGTGATTTGGAATTGTCAGTTGGTTTTTAATTATCATACTTTCATGTACTGATTGAACATGCTATTGTTTTATTGGATTACTAATACAAGAGTTCAAGCAAAGCTTTGTAAAATGATTATCTCTTTTAGATGCAGAAATTGGCAGAAAACTCTATATTTCTTGTTAAATGTCAAATTTTCTTTTGATACTGATGGAAAATAAAAGAGAAATATATGAACATATCAGCATATAGGCATTTATACTGACACCAGACTGTTGAGTCTCATGTCTAATGCCTAGGGCATAGAGAACATTGTGAAATCAAAAGGAAAATATAAAACAGTTGCAATAAATGTATTTACTCAGACACTAAGTTGGCTATATTTTTTTTTACAAATGTTGATGACTAAATGGTCCTTTGACATGATGACACAAGTTAATTAGCAGATTAATTGCCTCCAACTGTTTACAAAACATGAAAGTTGTGAACATCATAGTTAAAAGCCACATGTAGGGTTTTCCTAACTTCTTTTTAAAATTATATACAAATCTTTACGTTTTGCTCTTGGCTAATTTGTGGGTTGCTCTCCAAAATTTGCAGTGATATATTCAAAAATAACCAGTACATTAAAATAAAATGCACATATTTTAGTCTTATCTCTTTTTCTTGGTCATTGTAGTGTTCCGGAAATGTGCTACTGCTGCATGTGTTTATTAGTCTGAACAACATGGAGGTGTGCTCAATTACTGCCATGTTCTATTGACGAAGAAATGTATGTTTGACATTTATAATTTCTATCTTGAGGAATTAATTAGTGCAAACATGTTGATGGTTCTGTTCCAGTGGTTTATGTGTAATTCTAGCTATGAAGCTTTAGTCTGTCTGCACTTGCTTCCAATGGATACACATGCTCTGATCTAGAAAGGAAGGCAACTCCAACTTACTGATACACAAATCTGTGAGCACAGCATGTCAACTTGGTTTATATTAAAAGTCTGTCATCAATTTATTGACAATAATTTACTTCTTAAGATCTAATATCCATTAATATTAAAATCCATTAGAAGAATATTTGTGTAGGACAATGGAAATATAATACTCATTTATCAACAAAAGTCACTACCACAGTCCCATCCCCCCCCCCACTCCCATTAACCAAAATTCAAGTCCTCCTCTGCTATCTTCAGGAATCTCCCCAAGAATTTGTGATAACATCAGTATATGCACATGGCAGCATTACAAAATGTTTTCAAACACGTGCAATATCATTACAAAGGTGAAGAATAAAAAACAATGCACAAAGAAAGTACATATAATTATATAGTATTCTTTATTTCCCCAATTTATATAATGTTTTCATGCCAAAGCCATTGCTGTTTTTCAATTTAAATAATTGATATCCTTTTTTTCTTCACTACCCCATATCTCTTTACTGTCATATTAAAGTCAAAGTTTTAAGGGAAAGTCACAGGGACATTTCTGGGCCTGTTTGGGGGCAAAATTACAATAATGAGTGTAGCAAGGACATAAACAGTCCAAGTAACATAGGTTAATAATGCAGTATATATGCTGCACTCTAAAATTTGGGTGAAATGACTTCTCTTTCCACCCAGAATAGAGATAAGTCTGCGAAAATAAGAGAAGTATGTGCAGAAGTTCAAAATTACAATGTTTAAAATTGTCACTTTAATCTTCTGTTTTTGCATATTTTCACATCAGATTTTTAGTTACTGATGAAAAACTATTTATACTTTATAATAATATCAAAACTCTTTTTAAATTGCTTCACCATAGTTACAGTATAAGATAAAATGGCAACCTCGAAAACAGGTTACAGTAAAAAAAACAAAAACTTGCAACAATTTCCACAGGAGAAGCCCTTTTTTCATGTTTAAAGATGAAACATTAAATACAAAAATAAAAATCATTCATTTTATTAGTACTGGCCCTGGATATGTCCACTAAGTTATAATTCATGTCTGATTGGGCTACACATATTTAATTTTTCACTTGTTTTTTCAAGAGTCGTGGACACATTTTCAGCAGGAATTCCACAGATAGCAATGAAATTTCTGGCAGTCAGGTCAAGCCACGTACAAAAGATAATGCCTAAGTGAGTGGGTAATTATCCCAGATTATGTTAATTATATACCCGAGAAGTGATAAGAAAAGGTGTCATTTGAGTGATGGGCCTTGGAATTAGGTCACAAAATGTTTACTGAATATAACAATTTTTAAAGGATAGCATGAAACATAAAAGCATACTGAACTGGTGCATAACATATCGGCAGGTTCAAAAGAATGGTAAATGGCCCTGTGGAGAACACTGCTCTTATGCCATTACTTATGCTTCAAAGTTTATAAGAAATAACAATGGGAAATTTTCCATTCAACTTGCTTCACATATATGAACAAGAGTACCACAAACACACAAACAGCACATGAGATGCCCATCTTGTGACCTTTCCCTACTAATGACTTTGACCTTTAAGCTAGGGACTTGTCTGTTCCATGATAAGGTGTAGACATGGGTAAAGTGTCAAAATATCTTAAGGAGTTAAAAAGTGACAGCCAGGATAAGGAAATTTGCCACTACCTTACATTATCTCTTGTTGTGACCTTGACCTTGAGGCAGGGGGTATGTATGAATATGCGAGATATTGTCAAGACAACATATATAACAGCTAAAGTCTGATTCTTCATTGGTTCAAAAGTTATACCCATATATCAGGCATGTGCAACTTCCTCCAGGATGCAGGCCGAATAGCAATTTTTAAATGAACACTGTATGATGTAAATGTAACAAGATAAAACCAGATTATGGACCAGAAGCAGCCCACAGGCAATAGGTTGCACATGACTGCAATATATGGAAAGAGGTAGCTGATTTATATTTTCCCTTGCCATAACCTTGACCTTGAGGCTGGGGGAGTGGCAGTGGTATATGACACTCAATCAAGTAATGATATATAACTGGTTTAAGTTTCATTAAAATATCAAAAGTGGTTTAAAAGTTATATTCCTGACAAGGGTACAAGTCAGAGAATTACATTTTTGCTTGCTAAATGCTTGACCTTAAGGCAGGTAATGTAAATATGGTATGTGATACACAGTCTAGTTATGATATATACTTGGGCAAAGTTTCATTACAATATCTTCTGTGGTTGAAAAGTTATTTGCCAAATAAGGATACAAGTCACAGAATTACATCTTCCCTTTCAGTGACCTTGAGACAGAGGACATGGCTATGGTTCATGACACACTGTGAAGTTATGATATATACTAGAGCAAAGTGTCATTCAAATATCTTCAGTGGTTGAAAAGTTATACTCCAGATAAAAACACAAGTCACAGAATTATATTTTGTCTTGCTGTGACCTTGACCTTGAGGCAGGGGGCATGGCTATGGTATGCATCACCCCATCTAGCCACACTATATACTTGGGCAAAGTTTTATTAAAATATCTTCAGTGGTTTAAAAGTTAAACTCCAGACAAAGATACAAGTCACAGAATTACATTTTCCCCTGCCAAAACCTTGACCTTCAGGCAGGGGGTATGACTATGATATGTGACACACCATTTTGTCATGATATATAGCAAAGTTTAATGAAAATCTCTCCAACTGTTACAAACTTATGGGCTGAACAAGCAAATGTTAATGGATGGACAGATGGTTGGATGGATGGTCAATGCCATAACCTAATATGTCCAATTTAAGACAGGCATATAAAAATACAAATTCCCATGGTTATAACTGCTATATTTCACCCCATTTTTATAAAATTTTAAGTACTGTATATACTCGCATATAATTCAGGTCCAAATGCAAACAACACAGACCCTGATCTGCCGTCGCATAATGCGCCGGCAGATCAGGGTCTATGTTGTTTGTTCTACTGATTAGTCCCTACAAACTGCATAGACCCAGATCTGCCAGCACATTATGCGACAGCAGATCTGGGTCTATGCAGTTTGCAGCTGGTATCTGCTAATATATGAGTATATACGGTATATACCAAAAAGTGTTACTGAAGAATGTGTGTAAATTCTGAACAGATGCTAATTAGTATTCAATTCTTTCTCAAGTGTTCCAGCAGACAATGGAACTTTACAAACTATATATGATTCCTCTATGACACAACATGACTGATAATTAACCTTTTTGTGTGAGTATTTTGTCCTCAAGACTCTCCTGGGATGCCTTTACCACCTGTATGACCACATTCAGCACCAGCAGATGTGTCTCCACATTCTCATGTGATAGCAAAACCCTGAAATACAATTTATTTATGGTCAAACTTGCTTAACATTACTACTTATAACATCATCTGTGAGTAAAAGGTCAAACAGGCCCAAATTATATCAATACATATTTACATGTACATAAAGACCACCTTTTAATCAAGACTGGTCCACTGAGGAGTCACTACACATAAGTTTGTACAGAGTCCCTTAACTCTTCTCTATTTATAAATTTCTGAGCATATTGTAACTTCAATCAAATTCATTGCAACTTTCAATCGAATTCACCTCATCCCACTTTACGTTATCATTTTAAAGTGAAATCTGATCAAACTGGATAAATGATATAACTAAATATGTAGAGGTTAATCAAACTAAAAATGTTAAGTTTCCCATTTTCAGTGATGTAAAAGTATGTTGGATGTCATTTCATGTCCTAAGTCGACTGTGATGCATGATGCATACAATCAAAGACAAACATAAAAATGACACTTAATATTTGGTTCAATTGTTTGTATTTAAAAAACGAAATACATATATTATTTTTCAGAAAAAATGTTTAATCTACTAATTAAAAATTTACCAAGTAAAACATGGCATTATTAAGCATCTAAAAGTGTTGCAGCATTATGCAGTGACAAATATTTTGTCAAAATCAGGAATGGAAAGAATATTCCTTTCATGAGAAATAAATGTGGATTAACTTTTGTTCTTGGGGAACCAAGTTTTGTTGATTTCATGGCCACTACAAAAAAGGGTCTTAGGCTTGATGTAAAATGATCCATAGGAATGGTCCAATCATCAGAAACATACCAACAAAACTCAAGTACAATGAAACTTCCCTAAACTGGTCCCTCTGCAAACTGGCCACATAATCTGGTTCCAATAATGCTTTTACAATACTAATCAAACCTTTTTCTACCAGCCACTGCTGTAAGCAGCCAAAATTGTTGGTCCCAACAGTGACTGGTTTACACAGGTTTTACTGAACAAGCAAAATGGTCATGTTTTTGCAAATTATGAATTATATATATGTGCGGAGAGAGAAAGAGAGAGAGAGAGTATTTCTTGTTTATTATGTTCAAATGCTTACACCCCTAATAGACATTGCTGAAAATGTAGAAATACCTATGCATAACATTTAGCAGTTCTTTGTACAGCATGGGGTCAGAGCTGATCTGTCTACGTGCCCATACAGATTGCAGTAATGCATGTATTGCCTTCAAACAGCTATGGACAGTCTCTTCTGGAAGCTGGACTGTAGTGTTGCACAGCGCTTCAATACAGATTCCTGAATTAATAAAGGGCAAAGATTTATATGGACTTTACTGAGTAAAGCACATAAACAGTTAAAGTTAAAATTCCATTCTGACCTTTTTACTTAACTACAAAAAGCCAAGAACTTAATCTACAAGTGCAGATGTAGTTTTATAGACAAAAAGTGTAAATTCATGCTGGAGTGATGCAACTTATATAACCCAAAGATGCAGACAGATATTTACTGGGTTACAATAAAATAACAAGAAATGGGGCAAAAGATTTTTTAAAATGTATCTCCATTTCACTCTGTAATTTTACCAAATTTAAAATTATTAAAAATAGCTTCTAACATTTATTATCAGTATTCTGGACTCCACATATAGTGCCAATTTTTTTATCCTTTCAACATTTTGATTTTGCAAAGGCAAAAAAAGAAAATGAAAATTGTACTGGAAAGAAGTAGAATTTTCTTTCTAGTATAGGCTGATGGGCCTATTAACCCTTTTCATACTGAAGCCCAATCAGACAGGCAGTTATGTAGAACTGGAAATTTTTCAGAAAAGTGATATATTTTTTAATTGAAAATTTTCAGATGTAAAAAATATTCAGTTGAAAGTGAAGTTAAGTAAAGTTAAAAACACTCTTTACATTTTTTTTTGTTATAACTTATTTTCAATGCAATTTTTCTATCTGCAACATTCATTTTACCTCATATATGTTAATGTATGAAATGTGAGGAATTTTAAGCCATTTAAGATGGTGACAAAATAATAAAACTCCATCAAGAATGTCAAAGGTTATTTCAATTTTATTAAATTGACTTGCATGAGAATTGGAAAGCAAGCAGAACAGATCCTTACTGGAAATCGACAAGCTGTTCATTTTGTTTCAGTAGTTTTATTCCATATTAAATTATAATGTAAAAATATCAAGAGTTTTGTTGGGTCTATTTTGGTCCATTTCCAGGAATGCAGTAAAATTTCATAATATGATGCACACATCTTAACCTCAGTATGCAGGTGAACTTTATAAGCAGTAAAGTTAACAAAATGTCCAGCTAGCTTGAAAACCATCAGTCTTCATCATTGTCAATATCTGAGTCAAAAATACCAATGAACTAATTATTATCTGCTCATTTCATTTCATAGTTAAGATCACGATCCTACTGCCTAAATTATAAATTTTACACACAAAATTGTATATATTTTTTATCAAAATCGGCATCCACAACAGTCATCAGTTATCACTTGCCGCTTCAGTACTATCCACAATTTTGATCTTTGCATGTTAAAATTCAGTTTTGAAATAAAACTTTCTACTAACCAGTTATCATCAACTCTGTTCATTTCATTGAAAAATACCAATGAACTAATTATCATCCACTCATTTCATTTCATAGTCAAGATCACGATCCTACTGCCTAAAATATCAATTTTACACACAAAATTGTATATATTTTTATCAAAATCGGCATCCACAACAATCATCAGTCATCACTTGCCGCTCCACAATTTTGATCTTTGCATGTTAAAATTCAGTTTTGAAATAAAATTTTCTACTAACCAGTTATCATCAACTCTGTTCATTTCATTGTAAAGTCAAGATCACCATCTGCACTGCGTATGTCAATTTTTCCCCACAAAATTGTCTATATTTTCATCAGAATCATAATCCATATCACTGCCATAATTTGCCGTTTCAGTGATATCTGCCATGTTGATCTCTGCACGTTAAAACTCGTGTTTGAAATCAAATTTTCAAATAACCAGTGATCATCAACTGAAGTAAATAAAACAATCCCCACTGCCTAAAATTTTAATTTTCCACACAAAATTGTCTTTATTTTCAACTAATTCTGCAAGCACATAACTGCCATCACTTGTCATTCGAGTACTGACTGCCATTTTTGATCTCTGTACATTAAAACTAGATTTTTAACTGAATTTTTACCAGTTTTGGGGTCATTAAAACTCACTATGTGACTGCATTTGTGTACTTTCAACCTTTATTTCCCTCTTTTCAAGAGTACACATAAAAAATGATGATGTATTTCATTTCTGCGAAGTGGTAGACAGAATGTAGTGAACATATGACCAGAGTCATATCCCGATGGCAAAGGTAAAGTACGACTGGAGTTGTATCCGGATGGAAAAGGGTTAAGCAAATGTTTACAACCGAATCTGAATCTATTTCAGCATGTACCATGAATCTTGAGTTTTCAGAGATGAACTGAATGGATCTAGTACTATTTCATAATTCACCTGTGGCAAAGACAAAAGAAACTATTATTTGCTACATAGATTCCCTGTATTTTAATACAAAAGGTTGCATGAATATGTTTGTGTGTGGACCCAACAGAATATTTCAAACATAATCATTCATTTCTAGTCTCCAAATCTGCACAGAAAGATAGATGGAGATGTCTGGCTACAGAATTTAAAATTCACACTGGCCTTCTTTACACATAAAAACTCAGCCACAGGTGCACAGTAAACAAAACTCCCTCAAAGGGACCGACACTCAAATGGCTGAAAAGAATTTCCAGTTATTCAAGATAAGACCATTTCTTCCTTTTAACTGTGGAGTGGTGATACCATCTTTGATATTCTTCAATGATAACAAGATTTTCAAATTAGCTGCTTTGCTGGACATACTGGATGTCAATTTGGCACTATTTTCATTTAGGACTAACAAGGCATCATAAGACGTCTTCTGGTGAAAATCCCCTGTTGATATGACTTTCCATTATGGAGGATTAATGATAAAAATATTTTCAAGATGGATGCCATGGTTGCCATATTTGATATCAGATTAGCACCATTTCTATTTAGTACCAACTAGACATCATAAGAAGTCTTTTGGTGAAAGCACAATGTCGATATGACCAGCCATCTAGGTGTAGTAGTGATAACAAGATTTTCAAGATGGCCATTGTGGCAGTCATATTAGAAGTTGGATCAGAACAATTTTCATTTACAACCATCTAGACATCATAAGAAGTCTTTCAGTGAAAACCTCATGCTGATATGACCATTAAATCAGGAGAAATAGTGATAACAAGATTTTCAAGATTGCCACTGTGGCAGGCATATTGAATGTCTGAATGGCACCATTTGGAGCAACTAGACATATTACAAAGTTGTTTAGTAAAAACCCCACGTTGATACGACCATCCATTCAGGAGGAGTAGTGATAATAATATTTTCAAGATGGCCAATGTTGTGGCCATACTGGACCTCAGATTGACACCATTTTCATTTAGGACCAACTAGACATCATAAGAAGTCTTTTTGTGAAACTCCATGTTGATATGACCATCCATTCAGGAGTAGTAGCAATAACAAGATTTTCAAGATGGCCATTGTGGCAGCCATAATGGATGTCAGATTGGCGCCATTTTTGTTTAGAACCAAGTAGACAACATAAGAAGTCTTCTGGTGAAAATCCCATGTCAATATGACTTTCCATTCAAGAGAAGTAGCGATAACAAGATTTTCAAGATGGCTACTGTGGCAGCCATATTGGACATCAGATCGGCCCCATTTTTCATTTAGGACCAACTAGACATCATAAGAAGTCTTTTATTGAAAACCCAATGATGATATAACCATCCATTCAGGAGAAGTAGCGATAAGATTTTCAAGATGGCCATTGTGGCAGCCATATTGGATGTCTGAGCGGCACAATTTTCATTTATGACCAACTAGACCATGAGATCAATGTGTGTGTAAAGTTTCATGGCAATCATCCACATAGTTTAGGAGGAGTAGCGATAACAAACTTGTGCTAACAGATGGACGAACGACAGATGACGGACAACAGACCATCCAATAAGCTGTAATGGTAGCAGCTAAAAATGGTTAACCACCCCAATTGGGAAAGCTGATACAGGTGTGACCTTGATTTATATTGCATCACATGAATGGGCCTCACCAATGATGAGATACACCCTCTCTGAATTGGCTTCCTCAGAACTCATGTTGGCTGGTGCATTGGCCGGAGCATTGGCAACTTTGTCTCCTTTGGTGTTTCTGGGCACCTTTTTGTTCAGTTGAGAGAACCCTGTTTCTTTCAGCCATATTGCCAGCGCATGAAGTATTGAGGGCCATGACTTTCTGTAGTGTGGGCGGGCTGAATCTATGGTGTCCACATGATAAAAGGCACCACCCTCTGGAGGAAGCTGTGGTGAGAATTCTGAAAAGATATATTTGTCATAATTTTACTCTTCTATTTGAAAGACAAAAACCAAGGAGACAGGACAAGTTGTATTAGTAGCACTGATGGTATTAGCAGCAGCAGCCACAGCAGTTATTGAAATGGTAGCTGTAGCAGTAGTAGTAACAGCAATAGTAGTTGTGGCCTGAAGGATTCACACTTAAATGGTTTAGACATTTAGTCGGACCAACTTTTACTAGGGGCCCTTCAGTACCATTAGTATTCAAATCTATATTAGCAGGCCATCTCTTCTGATGAGGCAGACAGAGTGTAAAGTACACACTGAATCAAGCAGGTAAATCCTCTCAATTTTCTGAAAAAAAAAGATTTCATCAAATTGAAAAATTATAAATACTGACCTTAAAATCGCATATTTTTGGGCAATTTGCCACGTAGAAAAATTTGAATTTCGGTTAGAAGTAAAATCTGTAATATTTTACTAGCCCACAAAATTTTGGTCACATGGTGTTATTAGGTCAGCAGTAATTATTTTTAATTTGGAGAAGCATTTTTTCAGGAACTTGGGAGGATGTACTAATCTGAGCCAACATTAGTCAAAATCACTGGACCTAAATAACCTAAATTATTAACTAGTTTTAACTTATAAACTACATCCTTAACTACATAGTTTTTGTTGTTTTAAGATACTTCTCATAATCAATCAAACTCTGGATTATCAATATCATTTTCTTACCTTTCTAGTGAGTTTGTATGATCAAAGTTTTACTAAAGATCAGCTGGGTTCTGAATAAAAAGAATTCTTAAGAAAAGTAACAGCTGCAATCTCAATATAAAACCACACTTTTAAGTCTAGATGCATATACACATACCTGCCAGAACATGTCAGGCAATAAACATGATTTCTGACTCCCAAATCCACTGACATTGTTGTGTTTCTAAAAAAACATGATTATCAGTAATCTTCTGAAGAAACAAAAGTGAAAGAGAGAGAGACCTTTCTTGACACATATAATCTGTAGCCTATATAAAAACTGTGCTTAATGTGCAAGGAAAACTATCACCACGGTCTGTTAATACAGTTGATTATATAGGCAATTAAATGGTAAGGGCAGTTAGAGATAAGCAACCACAACTGCACAGATTACTTAACCGAGTGACAACAGAGAGGGTGATTTTCAGTTAAGAGACCTTTGAACACTGCTGTATGAGAGCCAATTAGGCTCATTTGTATAGGTAAATTATATGAATTGAAAGAACATTTATTCGTTTGAAGTTAGGTAAATCAAAGAAATGCATGTTGAAGAAACTAAAGTTATTACACTTCATTGCCTTGAATGATAATGTTTAAGCCATCTTTAATTAAAGATAATTGGCTAGTTCGTGATCAGTGGCACCATTTCTTTTAAGTCTAATTTCACTCCATATACTCAGTGCAAAACATGATTATTTCAGTAGCTGAAGAGTGTGAAGTGAGATTAATTTTTTGGGGAAAATGTCAGAACGCAGCTGCGATTCATGGAAGAATAAGTGATCTGTGAAGCGAGTACAGCCCATCACAACTAAATTTCAGAACTCCTGGTTTATGAAATTTGACTTTGTGAAGCAAGGGGGAGCATTAAATACTTTTTACATACTACAAATAGCATATCGACATAAGTCATTCTGGAGTAATGTATATGACATCCATTGACAGAGCAACACCACTCTGCATCAGGACAGATGCAGAAAGAGCACTTTTAATGCTCAGAAAAATTCAACAAGATCTACAGGAAAGTTTGAACAGCAGTACCATCCAGTCTCTAATGAGTGCAAAGATGAACAGTAATTAAATCGGCATCACCTTCAAACCCTCCAATGAAGTATCAAGAGCAGCAAAGTCAGTAAACTAAAAGTTAACACCATATTCCACAGTCCAATGGATTTTAAAGACAGAAACTTTGTGTGGAAGTGTATTAAATGTTTCAGAGATACCATGTACAATAAAACCTGTCTTCAACAACATCTGCTTTGAGCAACCACCTGTCATTTATGACCAAAATCATCATGCATGGATCAATTTTATTATATAAATGCACTTTCATGAGTGACCACCTGCAGAATGTGACCAGTGACAATTTTTAGGCAAAATATGTGTTTCAACAATGCAATGAACAACTACATTGCAAAAACAGAGATAAACACCACAGGCCTTTTATTTAATCATATGTAACCATGTGCAATTCGGAGAGTCTGCAGGCAAAGTGCATATTGTCCTCTACAACACTGCTATGAATGACTGCATCACATAGACAGAGATAAACACCACTGACCTTTGTTTAATCCTCTGTAACAACGACCACTTAGAGAGTTTATTCTAAACACAAAAAATAGTCTTGCTACCTGTTTCATAAAATCTACAGGTCATACAGGTAGCATCATATGCTACAGACCATAAACCAGACTAAAGTACATGTCACTAACTGCCATTGTAGTACCGAACTCATGTAAATCCCCACTACAATTTACTATTTCTTCTTCAAATGAAGCAGACAAAGATATACATAGTCAATTCAAAGGTTTATATTGTTTCTTTATCTTCTGTGAAAAACCACACAATGCTGATAATGTCATAATGAGAAATCTTAAAGAGCTTCACTGTAGCAGTTGAGTACATTGTTGTATTTGGAGTCAATCCATAATGCCTGTGGTGAATGAAGTGTTTGTCTTAAATAAATAATTATCATTTTCCAGATTTGACTGTCATTTATTAAGGTTCTTGCTGTTTGTTGATTATTTTTATGTTACAGTTATTAAAACCCACACGCCAAGCCATCATCTCATTCTGTTCACCATAGTGCAGCTGGTTATACCATTTGTTTATCAAGTTAATCTCTTTATGTCAGTGAACTAAGCCTTTGGCTTTTGTCTCTAAATAAGTTTATTTTGTTTTTGGATGGATTAATTCTTTCTTTAAATTTCATTTATTGGTACATATATATTTCATATTGACCCAAAGCCTGATCAAAACCACTACAGTGCAATTCATACAGAGGAAGAGCAAATGTTATCACAGCTAACTTTGCAATTCTTATGCAATATATGAAGTAACTCTGAAATTTATGGACATGTGAAGGTAACTTATGGACAGGATAAATAAATATTACCTTAGTTAATATTGCAATTCATATGCTCATACATGTGCATGTGAAATTCAAATATCAATGCGAATGTTTTATGATGGATGTATATCTTTATTGCTATACAAAATTATTTTGAGATGAAACAAATGCAATATTTTAACAAGAACTATGAATAAAGAATAAAATCCATGTAGAGTAATTGTGGGTATTTTTACTTCTTAAACCCTGTTGAATTTCAACCTTGAAAACTGATCTTCTTGTGCAAGCCTGTTAAGAGAGTCCATCTGTCTTGAGACTGCTTTTTGCTGGCAGAAGGAGTGGTCTCCCAAGACAGATTTTACTGTATTTAATTCCTTAGCTTGAATTTGCAGTCATTTTCTATAGACTTACATAAGTAGATTACTTATTATCAATTGTACAACACTGCTTATTTAGGTCACACACACTAACCCCTTCTTGTGACAACATAACACTGTTTGAGTCTCATAAACCCTCCTGGAAGGTTGGCAGGTATGATATACATAGTGAAATTAACAGGGGATCTTACACAAGTGCTCATCTCAAATGAAATTTATGAAATGAGTTGAATAATTTCTACCTTTTGCAATCCTTGGTGAGCATAAAATGGAAATCATTGAACAAGTTTCATGCATTTCATTTAAAGTAGGCACAAATGTAATATTCTATTTATCACATGACAAAATGAATATGGACTTCACTCCATAAATATGCAGTATAGTGTTGTGAAATTACTCTGAAGTGCACTAGGATGCCTAGACATTACACCATTGCACAACATAATGCCATTAACATCACTTGTGATGTCATGAGATGTTATTAAATGATGTTACATCTAAAAAAATACTATATGGGTTTATTAAATAAAATAATACAGCTGTCAGGTAATAAACACTTGTACCTAGCCAATGCATCTTTGACAGTGTAGATACAGCAATGTTTTTCTCACCTGGTGGGAGAGAAAGCAGAGCATGGTCCTTCAATGCATAGAACCAGTTTTGACTTAGGGTAGGTAATTCAGGCTGAACTAGACTCAGAAGGCTCTCCCCTGCATATTCTTGGAAGTCACTATCATCCTCCCCTGCAGCAGGCTTGGGTTGCAAATCTTTCTCTTGCTCACGCTTCACAGCAACAATATATACCTGAAACATCCATTTCAATACAGTGAAACCCAGTTAATCCAAACAATACTGTTCCCACCCCTTTTATACAGACAAATGAGAAGTCTGAATCAGGTTTATTTCCTTTAAAAGGATGTACCATGGTCAGAAGGCAAGTCAAAATGACATTTAGAGGTTGATGTACCTATCGAGAATATACTCCTTTATGTGATGGGTATCAAGGGAATATCACATCTGTTGGTTGTGGGTCTAAATGAATTTCGCCTTTCCACCATTATATGTCCTTTTTAATGAAAGAGCCTTTAATCAATTACTTCAGAGAATAGCGGAAATCGTTCCCCAGAATTTGTCACTCAGATACTGAGACATCTGGACACATGGAGCCTGGACAAATGAAGCTTAATACCGTATATACTTACATATAAACCGATACCAACTGCAAACTGCATAGACCCAGATGTGCCATCGCATAATGTGCCGGCAGATCTGGGTCTATGCAGTTTGTAAGAACTAATTAGTACAACGAACAACATTGACCCTGATCTGCCAGCGCATTATGCAATGGCAGATCAGGGTCCATGTTGTTTGCATTTGGACTCTGCTTATACACGAGTATATACGGTAACATCTATGCAATATGTATAGAAAGAGAGGTTAATATGTTTGAGTAGTGATTATGCTGAGAAATTTCTGAGTGCCTAAGATCAGTCCACTGCTGGCTCAGGGATGAAGAATAGGCTTGATGTGCCCTCCTGCATGTTGTAATAGAGAACTACTGTATATACTCGCGTATAATCTAATACCAACTGCAAACTTCATAGACCCAGATCTACCATCACATAATGCGCTGGCAGATCTGGATCTATGCAGTTAGTAAGGACTAATCAGTAGAACAAACAACACAGACCCTGATCTGCCGGCATATTATGCAATGGCAGATCAGGGTCTATGTTGTTTGCATTTGGACCAGGCTTATATGTGAGTATACGGTAATGGTGGCAGGAATAGCGGTAGCTCAGTGGTTAGTGTGCCAAACTCACAGCCAAATGGTGTGGGTGTGAATTCTACCATCGGATCAGCCCAGGCTGGTGACTATGGTGTGCCCTTGGGCAACTCACTTTATTCCAATTGCCTCAGCACTAAATAACCTATTTGTGCTGCTGTACCATAAAATACCAAACCAAGCCTAAAATCATAAAAGTCACAACTCAGTACAGTGAAGAAGTTCCTTGATCTTAGATACAAGAGAATTATTCAATATACAATAGAACTTCAAAAACTCTAAGGGCTTTGGGACCAAACTTTTGGTGTGAATTCTGCTGTTTCAAGTTTTCCATGGTTACATATAAGAAGAAAATGTTCTACACCGGGTCTGAGCGAGTCATTCAAGTGATGCCAAGTATTCGAGTGATCAATTTCAGTTATTTAAGTTTTACTGTAATTGCTTTGCTCACATGTTTTATTCTATTTATTATATACATTATGTTAAACATTAATTTGCACCACTCTGTTTCATAGTCAAAAAAATAAAAGTTACATAGATTGCTTCTGTGTTTAGCAAACAAGTACACTGAACAAGCCTTACAAGTAGAAGAATGAATGAAATAACTCATGGATCAAACATCAAAGTATGCAGATTGAAATGCCATACAACAAAATATTATTTCTGATGCTGCTGATGTGTGTGCATAAGTCCCTCCTATATTTAAAGCATAGTTGTTTTCTAAGAGCATCATGAATGGTACCTGGTGCTGCATCTACTCATGTAATAATGCAAATGGCTTCACCAATGTATCAAAGAGAGTTCCTTTTACACCAGCTTTAATAATTTCATACAGTTCTTTTCTCCATTAACATGGACAGCTTGCATTCAACTCACCTTCAAGGGCTTAAGGCCCTCATAATGTTAAAACTGCTGCCATGTTGCCAAATAGCTTTTCCTTACAAGGGTGGGCAGGCTCCAACCTCTCAGCTTATTTCCAGTCAAAAACTATTTCAGTAATTTGTCTTGAACATTTTCCTTGTTTTTATAACAAGTTTTCTTTATTCTTTAAGGATCCTTATTTACTATTACAGAAAAAATGATGATTACACATTATGACACAGATGACAGTAGCACATGATTCTTTCATGGAAGGTAGCACCTACTGGATTATACCAACTTCTAGCTACTCTTCTCAGCATACATGCCAACCCCTCTGGAAGCTTTTCAGTATTGGAAGCTCTTGTTTTCAGTAGTTTGAGGCAGTTTTTAGTTGTGAAAAATGTTTTCAATTCTGTTATCAGTAGTTAAAAAAACAAATACATTGTTGTGAATTATAAGCATTAGAACTCCAAGTAATGTCACAATGACAGGCATTTTTTTATGACAATACTTTTATTTTCAATGTATAAAACACTAATATCTGAAATTTCAACCTGATAAAGTTACTGACAACAGAATGTCCACCAAATATGGTCATTTGCACTAGAATTTCCAACTTTGAATAGAGTTCAATTTTCATTCTGGCACTTTTTTGCTGCTTGGTGACTACAGGAGGTTGCTGGCTTGACAATCTTACTTGTGGCACCTTTAGCTGCTTTCAGAAGTGCTGGGCTGTATTTGTGTTCAAACCAGGGCATGCCAGATGTTATCATGACTCTGCAGACAATGAGTGATGAAAGGGTGGACTCTCCAATGTTTGATCCAAATTCTGTATTGTTTTTGTTTACTGAATATCCACTCAGTCAGCATTGCTGCAGGGTATTGTAAGGATAGTCAACATGATACACAACAAACCACCATATTTTGGTCTTCCAGTTGCTGGATCCTTCAGCTTGATAATCAAGCACCATGCTGTGTCAATGCGCTCACAATGTGTAACAAAATCCAGTTACTTGTCTACTTGATAATCAATTAATTATGTGACTCATCATCCAGTGAAAGCATCATGGGGAATCTGTTCAGAAAATACTCCAGACCCATACTTGTGTGACAGTCTTTCACAGACACTGGCAACTTCTACATGTTTGAGCAGTTCATTATTATCCACCGGAAACTTTGGTAGAATGTAATCACAGGTTCCACAGTGATAGTGTCATACACTTGTGCCAGAGATCCTGAAATCCCTGTATTTGCCAGACATGTACGGTAGATCAAAGGTTTTGACTGGCACATACTCTGAGCAACCAGACATCAGTCCTAGTTCTCAAATACGATTATATCAACTTGTCTTTGATTTGTTTATCCACTAAACTGCCAAATAAACACCTTAACGAATTAAAATTCAAAGGTCACTAGGTCTATTTACAGATTGTTTCTTTATGAGATAATTAATAAAGATGTTGCCAGCTAGGCATGTTTGGTCATTGGTTTGAACACAAGACAAAAGATGTATGAAAGCTTATCTCCTGGACTTATAAAAAAAACCCTATAAATAAACAATTGCCCCAGGGTCTGTACTACAGACAATACATCAGTCCCTCACACCATATGGTTTGTGTTGCATGTTTCAGCACATGATACCTTTAGAACAAAATATGTGAAGCCTAAGTCTGAATTAGGAAAATAAGATACTAACAAAAACAACTAACTTCTATTATCATTCTCCAAGACTTATTTGGGGACCTGATCAAATAAAATTTCACCATCTGCCTTAATACTGGAAATACCCCTTAATTAAGTTTTACATATTTTTGAGGTATTATATCAGCTTGTTGTCAATTAATAATTAATTTTAAAAAACAGTAGAGTGGAATAAAATGTTGTTCAGTTAAATTCTATAGTATAGATTTCTGAAAGAAAAAAGTATTTGTATAAATAATTACTTTGAGAAGAAACCAGTTAATCATGGAAGGATAATACTAACACTAAAGCAGCAGCAGAAGCAGAACTGAAAATTATACATTTTCAGCTACATTAAATAATTAGGTATATCAATGTTTTCTTTTTTGTCACAACTTGCTATTCCCCTTTGAATATTTTTATATTAAATTTCACAAATATATGTCTACCACATTAAATTTTTGGAAAAAATGTCCAGCAAGAGCCATGACAATTTCAGGATCTCTGACTTGTGTATATTAAAGTGTGAGCTCTTCTTCTTATAATTTCCCACTTCTAATGTATGCTTTTGTATGACTACCCATATACAGAGTGGTACTATCTCTTTGATTTCCATTTCTCTTATACTGCACAACAGCAATGGGCTCTGCTTTTGCCACAGTATCAGTTTTTACAAAGTGCATGTACAATTCATCCAGTAGCTTCAACACAGACTGTCAAAGGATATGAATGCAGTGTTTCTTTCTTTGCAACAACAGGCTGACACTGTCAAACACTGGTATGCTCTTATCCAATAAACTGTAGTACAGTCTAGCTGTATTCTCTCAATCCTGGTACTCTATGTTCATCACCTTCCTACTCTGACAATTGCTTTTGTCAGCAATGAAAGCTGAACTGACTGGACTTTGTGCTACTGGTTTCCTTTCTACTTTGACGTTTGCTTTTATCAGCACTGGAAAGTGAACTGGACTTTGTGCTACCAGATGAACTGGTTTTCATCCTACTTTGACTTTTGATATGATAAGAAGCTAAACTGGTATTTGCACTTGAGCCATTCTGTTTGCTAGACTTGTTTGACAGTTTGCTACTTGAATAGCTGTTACTTTGTTACTTCCTGATGTGACTGGTCTTTTAATTTTTACTATGTATCACCTTTATAACCCCTCATTTTTCTTCTTTTTGCCAGCTGCCTTAGCTATTTCTGATCCTGCAATGACTCTGAGGACATTCCATTGTTCAAGTAGTTGCCTGATACAATTACCTAGAGAGAACCTCCTGGCTGCAATGTGCTTCAGAATTTCATGTGTACCCTCTACATGGAGACTTTGGAAGTACCATGGAGATTTTGGAATTCTCTCAGCTCTTTTTGATGCTTCAAACTTTTATCTAAATAAGAATATATGTCCACCAGGATGACCTTCTGGTTTTACAGGCAGTTTCTTTGCAGCTTTCTCTCCTGTTGTGTGAATTAAATGATATGGGAATCCAGAAAAATATAGTTTTCTCTTACACATATGCCACAACACCATTCCATCTACCCATCATTACACTAGCATTGTCTGAACTAAAGGCAATACAGTTCTTTCATAGGGCAGACCATTTGTTTAGTTCACTGTCCAATAAAAGGAAAATGACACAGTTGTCATTTCTACAGCATTCCAGTATTGGTTACTCACCTGTATACTCTGGACAATTCATCTAATGTGACCTGAATGAGGATGACATAATTAATAATGGCTATTTTTCCGAGCAAATCAGTTTTAAAAAATATACTTGCCATATGCTTCATGCCTAGGCCTACACGATCTATTTTACCCTTTATTTACATGAAGAACCAAAAAAATTACCTTCTTTACTTTGAGATTCTCCTTTTTGTGATGCCTCTGACCATACATTGTTACAGGGGCAATTCTTCACAAAAACTAATATTTAGGGCTTTCTCTGGCTTCTACACCTCAATAAAGAGTTAGCATAATTGATTGAACGGGGTGCTGATGCAAGTCAGTGAAGTCATTAGCAGTTAATGTCTTGTCAAAAGTCTTTCCTAAGTATGATACATCATCAGCTGCTCAAGATGTGCACAATGATAAACGATGGGCAAAACAGTAAACATTAATTGTAAAAGAGTTAACTTCTTTTAGTTTAGCAAACATTCTATTTTTCCAACCAACCATTACAGAAACTCCATCACTTCCAAATGAATAAACATTTTCAAAATTATGACCTCTTGATTCCATGTATGCTTTCAATTTATCAAATATGACATGTGCACTTATATGAGGCTCCACAACAGGCAGATTTCCAAAGAAAAATGTTTTCTGATCAAAGGTTTCTTCATCTATCATGTGTGCACACACAACTAGCTTCTCTATAACATTAATATCAGTGCTTTCATCTATCAGAAAGGCTAATAATTAACCTGTTCACTGATATCTGATGTTATTACATTTGCAATGGCCTCCTGAATTTCCTCAGCACTCTGCCAAGATATTTATGTTGCATTTTTATCCTGTTCCAAATTCATTAAAACTTAACAGCCCTGTAAACAACAGAAATCAATCAAAGATCCACAATTCATGGTTGTTATGCCTTCCTTACCTAACCAGTATACACAACACATGGCACCTATCGCTGCTTCAGTCTTCTGAGTGAATGCATTATTTGCTGCAACAGCAAAATTACTGTGCAAAGCATCATCTCTAAGGGCATAGCAATAGTGACGGCACTTAGCACTGTAAGATAAAGTTAATTTTTGAAAGTTTTGACATTCAATCATGATAGAGTTCTTTTTCCTGGACTTGTGCATAAGTTGCAATACATTTTATTTTCATCTGAATCATATTCTAGCCAGCTATGCTCACATTTCCAGCCTTCTTGCAACATATGCATGAAGTTTTCCTTGTTTCCATCATTTTGTAACCCAAATCTCAGAAGTTTCATTTTTGGATAGTCTTTTATCTTGGCTTTTGTGGGGTTTTCTGTCTTGTTCAGTACAGTCATCATCTCTACTGTCATTTGATTGCATGATACTGGTGAAAAGAAATCTGTTAGCCACTGTTTCATATCTGCCTCTTAGTAAAACTTGGGCACCTTTACAAATGCAAATGGCACTATGTCAAGGTCGCATCATGTGGCTAGTAGCATGTGCCTTATGAAAATTTAAAAGACTAAACATTTGTCTATAATAAAAGATATTAACAAAACAGAGGTGGAACTTACTGGTCAAATTCAAACCTAGAGATATATCGAGTACATGATTGTTTATGGATAAGCCATAGTTTCGCTACAGTATATTTAAGTTTAGGAGAATGGGGAAAATAGGCAGGCTGAGCATAGGTGCAATTAGAAAAGATTGCTTGATGGAATTTGTTCATTTTCATTAAATTAATCATTGAGAAATTAGGATATTTAATGATTAGTTGATGCAACCGTGTCAAATTAATAATAAAAAATGCACCTTGTCCATTTTGTTTGCGCCACTTTTGACACATCAAATTTCTTTTTTTGTGGGACTTGATGTCTATTTTGCACAAATCCCACAATGACACATATTAGCAGAAAAATTGGTAATATCATTGGCTAAAAAACAAGGATTTCCAGGAAATTCAGGTGGCTTGGCAGATCAACACACTCCTTTTGAAGACATAACTAACCAACAAACTCAGACTAAGTCAGAACTTGGCTTGAATGGGCACAGAATCCAGTGCAGTTGCACTCATATTAGTGCTCTAGTGGCACACAAAGATGTGGAATCACTGTACAGAATTTGCAATGGTTGGCATGTATGTCTCAGGTGCAGAAAATTTATATTACAAAAACCTTGAACTTTCACATGTGAATGGAAAGCATTGTGTACACATTAATGTGGAGAAGAATGGTATAAAATTATTGAAACCTATGTAAAAAGAGCTTTCCATATCCATTTTTCAGGCTATTTGGAGAAATACATTTTTAGATGCAGCACCAAATACCAATTGCTAGATATGCAGGTTACATTTTAAAATTTTATAATGATCATTAATAAAATGTTTCAATTCATGTCCTCATATCAAACCAACAGTTAGATGAATTGAAGTCACATTAATGCCACCAGATTGTACATGAATTTAAAGTAAATGTTTATGATATTCATTTTGGATAAACAAAACAAGAGGCCCAAGTGAGCCTGATATCACTCACTTGACTAACCTTAAAAGTTGACCATTTCACTAAGCAAGCATATGCAATATTGTAAGAACACATTAAATTATCTCCCAAATTTTATATCATGTCGATTTTACCTATTTTACTATATTTTGATAAAAATTATTTCTGAAGATCATAGTCTTTTGCTCCTAATTGAAGTCATCTAGATCTTGATGATAATTAACCCAACAGATCAAAATTATGGCTTCGAAAGTGGTAACAAGGTTAGACAATCAGATGCAACATCACCTCATCAATATGCGTAGATTCGCTTACTTTTGAAATTGCCCAAGATCTTGATAATATAAGCCCATATTCCAATTTTCATCACAACTGGATCAGAATTATGGTTTTCTGGGTGGTAATAAGCTCAGCCAATCACATGCAAGATCACCTCATAAATATGCATGCATCTCACTCATTACAGACACTGTCCAAAATCTTGATGATATAAGCATATATTCCACATTTGATCAAAATAGGATCAGATATATGGTTTCCCAAGTGGCAACTAGCATGGCCAATCAGATGCAAGATCAACTCATTAATATGCATGCAGCTTGCTCATTGTTGAACTTATACAAGATCTTGATGATATCAGCACATATACCAAGAATAAATCAAAATCAGATCTGAAATATGGCTTCCAGAGTGGTAACAATCTGAGGCAATTATATGAAAGATCACCTAGTTAATATGCATAGATCTCACTCATTATTGAACTCATCTGAAATTTTGATGATATAAGCATATATTTCAAGTCTGATCAAAATCAGATCAGGAATCTAGCCTCCAGAATGGTAGCAAGGTCAGCCAATCAGAAGCAAGATCACCTCATTAACATGCATGAAACTTGCTCATCAAATCCATTCAAGATCTTGATTATAGAAGCTAATATTTCAAGTTTGATCAAAATCAGATCAGATATATGGCTTCCAGAGATGTAACAAACTCAGCCAATCAAATGCCAGATCATCTTATTTGTATGCGTGGATCTCGCTCATTATCGAACCCATCCAAGATCCTTATGTTATAAGCATACTTTCCAAGTTTCATCAAAATAGGTTCAGAAATGTGGCCTCCAAAGTGATAACAAACTCCACCAATCAGATGCATGATCACCAAATGAGTATGCATGGACTCGCACATTAATGAACTCGTTTGAGACTTTAACGATATAAGCATATATTCCGAATTTGATCAAGATTGGATCAAAAATATGGCCTCTAGAGTGGAAAGATGGTTAACCAATCAGACCCAAGATCACCTCATTATAATATTCATCAATAGGCCCAATGCACCCACCTTCATGTCATAAGTGGCAACTAATGGAGGCAGGAGTCAAGGTGATTAAGTGGTTAGCATGCTGAACTCATGACCAAAAGGGTGCAGGTTCAAATCCCACTATTGGATCAGTTGGGGTTGGCTACCATGATGTGTGCTTGACCAAGGCACTTTACTCCAATAGCCTTGGCATTAAATAACTTACCTGTATTGCTGTGACATAAAAAACCAAACCATATCTTCTCTCGCCTAGGTCATCTACATATGATCATGCACATTTGTACAATTACATTTCTTAATGCAAAGTGATTATTATTAATTAAGTACACTGGCTATCTTAGAACAGATAGATGGACATGCATCTGCAAAGGTTCAGATCTATATACCCAATCAAGAAATCCCTGGTTTATTCATAAATTTGGAAAAAAACAAGACCAGTGATTTAAAGTGTATTGTAAACATTAATATTTACCTCAGCCCAGGCTCTAAGAACAGCTAGTTTCTCCATGGTGGAAGCAGACTCGTTGTACAGTGCACACTGAGATGTGCGCGAGTTTAACTTGCCAAGTGATGACACAAGCAGCTGATGCACTCTGCGCAGATCATTTAGGTCTCGGGCAACGCCACTCCCAATCCAAGTGCTGCATACCTGAAAGAGAATGCTACAGTAAATCCAAGTGCTGCATACCTGAAACAGAATGCTACAGTAAATCCATGTGCTGCATACCTGAAAGAGAATGCTACAGTAATATCATTTATTCTCTGAAGAAGGTTATTATTACTGTGACCTGCACTGGAATAAATTCAAAATTTTAAACCTACAATGAATGCACATATTAATGAAAATGCATATTAATCTAGATTTGACATAGATTTCAATGTGAATGTTTTTCCATTGAAAATTGTGTTCAATTGCAACATGGACATTCACCACAAATACAGTATGGGATACAGCAGAAGAAATGGCATTCAAGTTGTTGGACATGTGTCTTAAAGGAATGATTCCTGGATGCAGAAATGGTACTAAATCTAGAGGTGTTACTGAGAATGGAGGAGATATGTCAGTGCTGATTTGCATTTATATGACTCTAGTTATTCCCAGATTGCATGTTTTTGTGACCAGATATTTATTTGCATTACTTGATTTGGAAGAATGTTGTGGTTTGTCAGTTGAGAAACCAGCATTTGTCGACATTCTCATCATAAGAGAGGTGAGTTTATTTACTCCTATACATTGACATTTAAACCATACTTGTATCTTGGGGTAGGGTACAAGATCCATGTCTTGTTTTGCAGCAATGTAAAGACAGCTGCCAGGTGTTTCTCTGCATAGACTCAGTATGTTCATGTTGGACAGTATCACAAGCATAATGGATTTTCTCTGTTCTCCACCATTTACAGTTTAACTAGGCAAACATCCAGTAGGTTTACTCATGTTCGAGTTTTAGTCTGGCATTTGGAGAATTATATGTAGGGTCAATGGGCCATATACCCCAACCTACGTAATTACTTCTGTGCATTTTTGTGACAGTCACTCATTTCTATGCAATGTCCATTCGGCTAACAATTGGAAAGATGGCTGCCATATTGTTGATAGTAATAGTAAAATAAAATGGTTCCAGAACGTGGGACACAGAAAATTCTGACAGTCACAGACAATCAATAAAGACAATTTTGCACCAATCAAATTCAGAGAAACTGACATGTTAACATTTCTGACATGTCAAAAATAATAAACTGCAAACACAGTACGTAATGTGTACCAACTATGTGATAGCATATATTAATACTTTATTATGCTATGTTATGTCTTCACTGCATATTTAAAATTTTGTCAACATATATTAAAAATGCACTGCAACTGCAATTTTTGTATATCTGACCTCTGACCTCCTTCCAGGGACCCCAGGGGAGAGGCCACAAAACTATACCCCTCTTACAGATGGTCATTACATAGGTAACCAACAAAATTTGGTGAATTTCCACCCTGTAGTTCAGAAAGAGATAGAGTTACTGCCAGAAAGACGAATGGATGGACAGATGGAGGATATCACAATATTCCCCCACTACAACTTGGGGATAATTAGTTTCTAATCATCTCTGTACTGGTTATTTGTTGGACATTTATCCAAAGGAATTCAGACAGCTAGATATATGAAATATACCACTTTTAACAGTTATAAAAAGACCATATTTTTGCCAAGTTTTGGCAAAATCATCAGTAAATACAAAACAGAGCTGTTGAAGTATGTATGCATTCATTTACAAACATTTTTTTAAAATCTTATAAAAGTTGAGAACTAATGATTAAAAGGAGCATAGTCCCGAAGTTGATTATTTGCTGATGGTATGACACCTCAATGATAACACCTTGATAAGAATCACTTACATCACATGCTGCAGCTGTGACATCAGAGGAGGTTTCCTTGGAGAAAGCTGGACGGAGAGCAGCACTGACCTGAAAGTAATCAATTGAACAGCCCAATCTTATTATTCATACTAAAATGTAGCCCATTAGAAATGTTTGATAAAAGTACTTTCTGCACTCGCTTATAAGTCAGGTCCAACTGCAAACAACATAGACCCTGATCTGCCATTGCATAATGTGCCAGCAGATCAGGGTCTATGTTGTTTGTTCTACTGATTACTCCTAACAAACTGCACAGAACAGATCTGCCAGCACATTATGCGATGGCAGATCTGGGTCTGTGTGGTCTGCAGGGTCATCTGACTTGTACAAAAGCATATATGGTAACTGTCAGATAAAAGTATTAAAACTGATGTCCCTATAATCATCCCCATTCGTATTGTCAAAATATATTTACCCATTTATAATATGCACTCAACTGAAAACATGTGTACACCCAGCTCTGTTATCATATAACATGGCAGCAAATTAGGGATTACATTTTTTAATCTACATAAGACTTAAAGGGAACAGCATAAACCCCTACCCTGCCAAAGCATTACAGGCTGTTTGCATTTGGGTGCTTGTTACTCACTGGTAAATACAGCAATACATTGGTCCCTCACTATAAAAACCCTCAGTATGCCACTAAACCTCTTTTACTGCAGGTATGACATTGAATCCCATCAAATTGCCTAAATTTGGTTTTATCCTTGCTACTTAATTTATTTCACTTCATTTTGTTTTTTTGGCTAATGAGAACCAATTATAATGTTTTTCTTACATGTAAAGCAGACATTGTTTTTGTGAATAGGCATGGAAGCTAGAATAATAAATAAAAAAATTTACTTGCTGACAAGTGGACAATGATACGGATATCTAACTTCCCACTGATTCTTAATTGAATCACAGATGACTTAGAAGAAAGTCATTTTTAATTTTAATAACTGTTTTTTGGCTCATGAGAACCAATTATAATGTGATTTCACATCATCATATACGTCTGTTTTGTGTTTACATGCACAAATGTAACACAGGCTTATTGAAACCTACCTCAGTATAAAGCTCACTCACTTAAAACATGGGTCATTTGTATGGATCCCATGAACAGCATCATAAAAAGGGAGCACTGTATTAAATGGTCTAGTACATGAAATCTAATTTAAAGAGACTGGACTGTATATCAGTTTTAAGCACACAAACAACGGAGGTAGCATATTTTTAGAACATTCAAAAGGGCTGCCTTACCACACAGCAAAATGTTTTTCTTACCAATAAAGCAGACATAGTTTTGTGAGAAGGCATGGAAGCTAGAATTAAAAAAAAAAAAAATTTTACTTTCCGACAAGTGGACAGGGAATATAGATAACTAACTGATCCTAAATTGACTGATATGACTTAACAAAAAAGACATTTTTAATGTTAAATAACTGGTTCACTTACGCAGAGTATCGTGCACAAAAAGATCAAGACTACAAGTTTTTACCGATTTTAACTCAAGAGGATGGCAAAGCATGCATCTGAAGTCTAGAAGCTTCTTGTTATGAACAGTTTCAACCTTGGTTCTTGTCTTAAGTAGCGCATGGAAGCAAGAAATACTAAAAATTATGTAGCACCTGATTCAGTGTGGCAACTGGTATAGTCCCTCTAATAAATGACAATCACCTGAATTTCATCAATTCATAGTTAAGTTTATGTTATAGGGCTCACTGCAATATTTTGGAAACCTGGATTCAGCAATAAAAAGAATTATAAGCCAAGTATTAAGACAGAAAGATTTTCTTCCACTACTTCATGAACCAGTTTAAACACCAAAAGATGTCTCAGCTCTAGGAAATGCATATTTAATAATTAATCTGAACAATATTTCTTTAAAAGCAAATTACAGCCTTAAATGGACCTTTCAACAATCTTCAACAAATATCAATAATGTTTCTCTTTGAGTACAAATGAAATAAATGCAATTTGATCTAGATAAAGCTTTATATTTGAATTATTCAATTGATGCTACCATGAGAATTGCATTTATTTACCTTATTTTATCATGTAAAATACACTCCCAACTATTAACAGCATAGACTCAGACCTGCTGTCACATAATGTGCCAGCAACATCAGTCAACTCGGTTTGTTATATATGTGATTTCAAGCAAATAGCAAAGACCCTGATATGCCAGTGCATCATGCCATATGTGTGCATGTGTGTGTGTTATTCAGAAGTAAATACTGTACACTGGTCTTACCTGTGCCTGATACTGTTCCAATATCACATGACCTGGAAACTCGGGTTCAGGGACAGCACAGAACTTGGTTATCACATCCTGATAAAGGTTAAAATGTATGATTATATACATGTGTGTGTGTGTGTGTGTATATATATATATATATATATATATATATATATATATATATATGTATATGTATGTGTGTGTGTGTGTGTTTGATACAGCATAGAGATACCTCAAGACTGTAAGACCAAGATGTATTCATAAGCCATATCAAATGTGTTCTTCTCCCCCTCTTTTATGCTTTCGACACATTGGGATTTATAAAAGTTTGATTCACTGCATCTAAAAATATTGATGTGTGGACATCAACGAAGACACTTTAGTAGTTCCAAACTGGGTGTGTGATATGAAAATACAGATTGAACAGCTGTATCGAACACCAGATCAGACATGTAAGATTAAATGGGTATGTAATATAATATATGTGGTGTGTGTGTGTGTGTGTGTGTGTGTGTGTGTGTGTGTGTGTGTGTGTGTGTGTGTGTGAAAATAAAAATCAACCATTGGTATGGGCTGAAAGTTTAAAGTGTTATCTTTACCCATGTTTACAAATACATGGACAAGTTTTCAATTAAATATGTAACTTGGGTTCCTTAAAATAAACCAACTCAAGATAAAATTTACTATAAGCCACTTTATCAACACAGCTGTTGTCAGCTACTTGATTTTGTATACAGAGTGAACATATTTTCTTCCACAATATTAACAAATATTCCATAGAATATGATGACTCACCTGTAAACCATGGTAAGATGTACAATCACTGTAAATGAGTTACAAAGTTCAACACATTGGGGGCCCCGGATGACAGAGTGGTCTAAAGCACTCGCCTTTACATATCACTGACATCTCACCTCTGTCCACATGGGTTCAAGTCTCAACTCGGCCAACATGTGTATGTGAAAAAGCTCGCCTGTAGCTACCCGTGGGTTGGTGGTTCTTCCGGAAGTTTTCAAAGGTTCTTCCTTCAACAAATATACCGGCCACAATGTATAGCCCACCAAGTGCTGAAAAATGGCATTGAAGCCACAAAACCACAAACCACAATCAACACACTGTCTTAACATTGTTGCCACTGCCACAGTGACATTTACCATCCTGGCCATAAATATGATACTTATGTCTCACCATTTGCTAATGTAGGCAAGACAATAAGAGAAACAGAATCTACAATAACTTTGGTACAGTATTCCCCCACTGTAAATGCTGTTCATGGGAGCTGTAAATGTAGACTTCCTTACAGGATAGGACATACTGATAGCATAATATTACTACTGAATGAAAATGGACCCCTGACCATATCCACCCTATGAATAGGACCACCTTATACTTAAGTGCCTTATAGTGAGGGAGTACTGTACATACGGATGAAAAGTAGCGTACAAAATACTTACTTGTAAAGCAGCTAGACCAGCTAGCCTGAGCTGATTGCTATCAGAGGTGGCTGCAATAAAGGCCATCCTCACCAGTTCTGACAGATGCAGGACTAGGTAGTCACCTGAACAAGACAAAAATAGGAATGTTGTCAAACTCGATCACAATTTGTTTCTAACAAAAACAGCATTTAACAAAGTGAAGTATAATGGGGACTGTACCATAATTAATATGTGTAAGATAAGAATGGGGACATCTAATTTACTGAGGCTGGAATAGCACAAGGAAAATTTTATATTTTGTGAATTTCACAGATCTAAGGGATGGAAAAGAAATGTTTCCAGAATTGAAAATATTTGTCTAGATCTATAGTGCATGTATAACCAAAATCAATTTGGCAAGAAACTGCACTACGTATGTCTTCAGACACACAGCCATAACAAACAAGATGCCCAAGTGGATTTGAGACTACTCACCTACCTGACATCTACCTAAAAGAAAATGCAAAGGTAGTTGGTCAGGAAATCTGGGTTTGCAGGATGCTTTCTCACATTTAAGGCTTTCTACATTTCTGATAGTAATGGCAGCCATATTGGATGGCAGATCAGCATCATTTGTGCAAACTTAAAAGATGTTACGTCAAATCTGGTCAAATTCTACAGTTGGGCAGTTTTTGAGAAGTAGTAGTTTGAAGGTTTCTCTAATTTTAGTAACATAATAGCAGACCAGCATGATTTGAACAAATGTAAAAGACTTTCCTAGCAGGATGCTTTTCTGTTAAATTTGGTCTCATTCTATTCAGTGGTCTGTGCAAATAAGTTTAATGTTTTTCTATTTTTAGTAACAGTAAAGGTGGCCATATTTGAATGCAGATTCGAATTTGTACCAAGTTAAAGGTCTTCATGCCTGGATGCTTTCTACCAAATTCAGCCAAATTCTGTCCAGTGGTTCTTAAGAAGCTGTTTAAAGATTTTCTATTTTTAGTATGGTGCCCATAGATGACGGCAGATTGACATCATTTGTATAAATCTGAAACAACTTCATTCCAGAATGCTGTCAATATCTATTCAGAGGTTGATAAGAAGAAGTCATTTTAAGGTTTTTCTATTTTTAGTAATGGTGGCCAAATTTGATGGTAGATTGGCATCATTTATACAAATTTAAAAAGCCTTCATGCCTTGATGCTTTCTGTCAGAATTTGCCTAATTTTGTTGAAAACAGTTTTTTGAAAAGTCATTTTAACGTTCTTCTATTTTTAGCAATGGTTGCATTATTTGATGGTAGATCAGCATCAATTGTACAAATTTGAAAGGCCTCTGCGCCAGGCGGCTTTTTACCAATTTAGTCAAATTTTCTGTTCTTGGCATTTTGAAAGGAAATCATTAAAAAAGATTTTCTATTTGTAGTAATGGCAGCCATATTTAACTACAGATCAGCATAATTTATAAAACAAGAGTCTCTTGAAGGGACTGATGCTCTTCTGGGTGAAAAGAATTTCCTGGAATTCAAGATAAGACCATTTCTTCCTTTTAACTCCTGAGTGCTGAAACCATCTCTGATATTCTTCAGTGATGACAAGATTTTTAAATTAGCTGCTGTGGTGCACATATTGGATGTCAGCTTGGCACCATTTTCATTTAGGACAAAGTAGACATCATTAGAAGTCTTTTGGTGAAAACCCCATGTCATAATGATCATCCATTCAGGAAGAGTAGTGACAACAAGATTTGTAAGACATCATGGCAGCCATATGGATGTACAGCTGGCACCATTTTCATTTAGGACCAAGTATGTATCACATAAAGTCTATTGGTGAAAACCCCATGTCAATATAGCCATCCATTTGGGAGGAGTAGAGATAACAATATTTTCAAGATAGCCACCATGGTGGCCATATTGAGGGTTAGTCATGTTCATTAAGGACCAACTTGACACCATAAGAACTCTTCTGATGAAAACCCTATGTCAAAATGACTTTCCATTTAAGAGCAGCAAAAACAGGATTTTCAAGATGGCCACATACTGGACATCAGATCAGCACCATTTTAATTTAGGATCAACAAAACATTTTTAGCAGTCTTTTAGTGAAAACCTCATGCTGATATGAGCATTCATTCAGGAGTAGTAGTGATGACAAAATTTTCAAGCTGGCCATATTAGACATTAGATCAGCACCATTTTCATTTAGGACTAACTAGATATCATAAGAAGTCTTTTGGTGAAAAGCCCATGTCAATATGACTTTCCATTCAGGAGAAGTTATAAGATTTTCAAGATGACTGCTGTGGTGGCCATATTAGATGTCAGATCGGCATCATTTTCATTTAGGACCAACTAGACATCATAAGAAGTCTTCTGGTGAAAACATCATGTCAATATGACTTTCCATTCAGAAGTAGTTATAACAAGATTTTCAAGATAGCCACTGTGGCAGTCATATTGGATCTCACATTGGCACCACTTTCATTCAGGACCATCTGGACATCATAAAAAGTCTTCTGGTGATCCCCTATACAAAATATGACTTTTTGTTCACATTGTTTAGCGATAACAAGATTTTCGGGATGGCCACTATATGTAAAAAAGACAACCTCAACCAGTAAAAAGTCATATGTCACAGTGACCTTTTTTTGTGTGAGAGTGATACTTTTAGAGATGTATACAATCATTGAGTTTAATGCCTCTAGCATTAACAGTTAAAACACAAAATTCAATAAAGTCAGTGAAGCAGGAAATATGGGTCACAGTGACCTACTTTTGTGATGTGGGTGTAGCACGTAAGTATGCATATATGTATGGATGTGTAGGGTAAAATGACACATCAGCAGAATACTGGCTATATTATACTGGTTTTAAGTTAAGATCTAAAAATGTAAATATAAAAATTTCCCAAACAAATTCAGGACAATAAACTGTTAAAATAAACGTAAACGTGTAATCATACAAAATAAAAATAAAAGGTAAAGATGTAACAATTCTTTAAAATGTACATAAAATAAAAGATAAAAGTAACAAATATAAAATCCTTACAATACGGGTTTAAATCTACTACATAAAATACATTCTTTTAAACAGTCAAAGATTTTCTCAGGTGGTACATCATCAAAAAGCTTTACAATTAAGTTCACATAAAAAAAAGTTCTGTCTCGGAGGACAGAAGTCAATACACTAGATAAGAATGCATTCCACCGTCAGTGGACACTGGCAAGGTATGCACTCTATTAAAGGTTCACCTTTCAGGAGGTATGCTATGAGTCAGGTACATGTCCTATATGTGAGTGGCACAATACCACCTCATCTCTGTGATTTGTACTATATGACACTCTCCAATTCCAGGTACAACAGAGTATGTATATAGGATGCAAAAACTTTTGTGATCACGAGCTAAACTCAAAAACTTAACATAATGTCTGTCATGTGGTAAAAAAACAATATTATTCTTCTTGTATGTAAAACCTCTTTTACTGATCTGATACTTGGGTAGTAAAAGATGTAATACCCTCTTAACTCTCGTATTATGTCAATATTGCTAAGCAACATTGCCTAGCAATACTAAATGATACAATCCATATTATTAATAGGTGACTTCCCTTGTCTTAATGCAAGCCATCCACAAAAGAATTTGGTCATGGTTAAAGACTGAACAAAAGTTATTTTACAGAAACCATTTTCTTCTATTAATCTTGGTGACCTTGACCTTTGATTTATGATCCCAAAATTGACAGGTGCCTTTTTTGTTTCAAATGTAAGCCATCCACAAAGTTTGGTCATGATTTGTGGGATTGGACTTATTCTGTGGAAACCATTTTCCTTCTTGGCATCCATCAGACAATGACCTTTAACCTATCAACCCCCAAATCAATAGGTGTTTTCCTTGTCTCAAATACAAGCCATCTACAAAGTTTAGTCAAGACATGTGGTACAGAACTTAAGTAGTTTTGAGGAAATCATCTTTCCTTCTTTCAGTATTTGTGACCCTGACCTCTGACCTTTTGATGCCAAAATGAATAGCTGTCTTCCTTGTCTCAAATGCAAGCCATCCACCAAGTTTGGTCAAAGTAGGTGATATAAAACTGTGGAAATAATTTTTCTTCTTAGAGTCATTGTAACCATGACTTTTGACTCTAAAATCAGTAGGTGTCTTGCTTATCTGAAATGCAAGTCATTTACAAAGTTTGGTCAAGGTATCTTGAATATATGTCAAGTTATTGTGTTGAAACAGTTTTCATTCTTTCAGTCCATGTGACCTTGACCTTTGACTTCAAAATCAAGAGGTTTCTTACTTGCTCCAAATGCACGCTATGTACAAAATGTTGTAATGGTATATGGTGGAGAACTCAAGTTTACTGTAGAAATTAAACTGGGAACAAACAGACAGACAGATAAACAGACAGACTGACAACATAACATGATATGCAGCGCCTTATGGCGAGTGTGTGTTTAATAATAATTTGTTGAAGCCTTTAAAACATGCAAGACTGAGAGAAAAATGTGTACCTTTGTCCATGACCAGCTTGGCTTCTCTGGCCTTTTCCAAGTCAAAATGAGTGTCATCCTCTTCACATGCTAAAATGATTTTCTGCAAACAATCTATGGCAAATACTCTGGTGGGCCACCTGAAAACAAAAGATATGAAAAAGAAATTCATCATATACAGTAGCTATATAAGGAAGAGGATATTATAATTCAAGGTGGTTGCCATTTTATGTTCACCTTTTAGAATTTGAGGACTTCTGCATAAAAATAGCAAAAGGGAAACTGATTTATTCAAACTTTTGATTGCAATTTAAAAAATGCTTTTTTTAAATTTTACTTCTGCCTCATCCTCACATATTCAAATTACTTTGGTTCTTTACTGAGATAGTAAAATGGCCCCTCACTATAAAGATCCTCAGTATACCACTGCTCCCCTCATGACACAGTATGAACATGGATTCCATTCAATTGATACAATTTTGTAATATTATTGCTTTTTTATTTCCCTTTTAGTTCATGGCTCATGAGACCCAATTATAATGTAATTTCAGATTATTAAATACTCTATTTTGTGTTTTAATGCATTATCAGGACAAGGCCTTGTTGTTATATCTCTCAGTATTAGGCTCCTTTACTTATAAAGCAAGTCGTTATTTGATATTAAACAAAAGGAGTGCTGTGTATGTCAACAGTGACAAAAAAACTAAATGTTCTAACATTTTAAACTCGATATGTTTAAGGAATGTGGATACAGACAAAGGTTGACTGTGGAACAGTATGGTTCATTTGTGAACAGTTGGATGAATGCATATTATACAACTTTCAAAAACTTGCACAAAGTCTTAACGACAAATTTGTATATCATTGATGTTGCCTATGTTGTTGTTACCAGGGGAGGTATAACTCTTTCTTGCTATCAGCTAATGTGGGTGAGAAAAAAGTGAGTACATTTTACCAACTAGAAAAGTTTGGTTTTGGTTTTGTTGGTTTTAATGGCATTTTAAATACATTATTAGCTATATCATGCTGAGGAAATGGGAGCTAAATGTCTTTCCCCAAGGACACACCAAGGCAGCCAACCTGGGGAGGTATCAAACACATGACCCTTGGATTATAAATCAGATGCTCTACCAAAAGATATACCACAGCTATCACCAACTAGAAAAAAGAACATTACAAGAAATACAAGTGTATGTTACACAATCTATGCTCTATGTCATTGTATGATTTAGATTATTGGCCAATATAAAGAACAAAATGGGGGAGATTTTTACAACGCTAATGAATACTAATAAATTAATTTATTTTCATGTGCATCCATTTTTATGGTTTTGCAAAAAATACATTTTTGTTGGTATTGGATTGGGGAAGGGATCTGATTGTTTCCACACAGGGATCACTGTTCATTCACTGGATCTTTAAATTTGAAGCTTGTAGCAACCATGAAAGTAAAAAAAAAATTGGTACTCCATGAAATATTATGAATTTGCAGTATACAGACCTTGGTGATACAGTTGGGTGTGTTGTCTCAGGTTCAGAAGCTTTAAATTCCTCCTCATCATTTTCCTCCTCTTCATCTTTCTCACCCAAATCACCACTCTGCACCACACTGCTTGTCATGTCTAGAGGTGAAATATTATATATATATATATACACACACACACATATATATACACACTGCCAATTTAATGCATAAAATGTTTAAAAGCAATAAAAAAAATCTGCCATAATTCTGTAGGTTAATTATCCTTACTATTTCAATTTCTTGCACTAAAAATATAAGAGGCCTCATGCTCCTCAACTTGACTGTAAACTCACAAATTGTTCCTAAGGGATATTATAGTTGTTCATGTTTCACAAGATTACCTATCCATTTTTGTCAGAGTTTTTCATCAAAACTTTAGTCTTATATGTTAATCTGTTTATTTTTGTATTCATCAGTCTGAGTGCACCCTATAGTTGAGGAGTTTTTGGAATATGGACTATTTGCAGTTAGTAAATAGCAGTGGTGGATCTTTTGAAAACTTAAAATATCAGATGTATGAACTGAAAAAAAAAGGATAACGCTATATGCCCTATTACATGTTTGCAGTGTGGTATAAAATACATGTAACTCCATTATGTCACTTTCTTGTGCTGTTAAATCTATGGTTTAGTGTCAAAACTGGAAAGTTGGAAATCAATTTCAATTCTTCTAATGCAAGATCCAAATTAATATTTAGGATAACCTTCAATTCAATGAAAAAATATGGGTTGCATTCAATACAGAAAGCATTATGTAACTAATTTGAATGACATCAACTCATTTAGATAGGCCTGCAGGCTGGGATGACGGGGGAAATAAATGTGGAGAGAGGTAGCTTGTAGGGGTGATACACAGATTATGATACGATAGATTATTCGATACACATATCAACTTGATAGTTTTTTCATCTTTAGAAGGTATGTCATTGGTAGGGTCGTGCCATTTAATATGTGTTGACATATTGGTTATATTTCCAATATGCGAATTACAGACATAGACTTATCATCTGTTAATATGCCATTCTCATCCTTGACAAGAAAAAAAAATACTCCAAACAGACTACCTGTTAGTTGTCAGTGACTTTAATTCAACTTTTTAGGCCACTTCAGGCTGCTCCATTTGATCAGATGCAGGACTCATCTTGGTCACTATGCCATTGTTCTGCACTGCATGAATGCTTTTAAAACATCTTATTACCAATTTCATGTGTTCACTTAAAGTTGGAAGGCATGATGGTGTTATTTTCGAAACTGAAAAAATACTGCAATTTCTTCGTGCAAGGAAAATCTTATCTAGAGCAAGTCTGAATGTGGGAGCAGAGATAACTAACAACCAAATCCTTCACATTGTACTTCCAGCTGATGCAAAACAACCGCCACATCCAAAATCACTTGTGTCTGTCAGTGAAAACGGAAATTATTGACAACACCCACTCCCCTTCTACAAATTAACAAGGTGGCTATAACTCATAACTCATGCGGTTTGTAATCTGCCCCCTTGCCAATTCTGTGCTAATTTATTCTTTTTTAATCCAGTCGGCATGTTCAATCACGGATAATATATATCAGCATAAAAGGAGACATTCCAAACTTGTTCCCCATGTAAGTACTTTACAGATCATTCAAAAGCCATTTTTGCACGAAGTTTCTTTGCTGTTTTGTATCTGTTTGGATTGAGTTTGGATGCCAATACATCCAGTGTGTCACGCAGTGAACAAGCTACAGTTAGTTCTGATTGGTGGTTATTGTTTTACCCTGGACTTGAACAAACAATTACCACCAATCAGAACTTAATGTAACAATTCACTGCATGACACACCAGAAGTGTAGCCTTCAAATTCAGTCCAAGTAGACAAGATACGAAGCAACAGATAAACGTCGCATAAAACAGGTTATTAAATGATCAGTAAAGTACTGAATTCATATATGGAGAACAAATCGGGAATGTCTTCTTTACATTGATATATGTTATCAGTGGCTGAACATGCTGACGGGATAAAATAATTAGCATGGAATTGGCGGGGGGCAGATTTTGAACAACACGAGTTAGTCATCTTGTGTTAATTTGTAGAAGGCGAGTGGGTGTTGTCAATAGTTTTAATTTTGTACTGACATGAATGAGTGCATATGCCTGCTATGGCTGGTCTTAGATGTATTCTCAATTTAAAGAATAAAAAGGCAAATGACTAATAATTATTCATGACTGCTGAAGATTAAAGTACCTTGTACAGGGTAAGTATGGTTTTGTATTGATCCTTCACCTCTTGTATCGATATGGAAAAATTACTGATACATCGATATATCAATTAATCGTTTCACCCCTAGTAGCTTGTAATGAGAAAATCATGAAATTACCACATTAATGAAAGTGTATGCTAGAGAGGTTATTTGACTGAGGTATGGATGAACTACCAACACATCCTAATGTTTACTGGGAACTTCTGAACTGAATGAATGTAAATTTGTTTAAAAGCGAGGCATATCAATGTCTTAGTCTGCACAAAACCCACCTTGAAAATAAAAAGATTCTTTGCAATGCTATTCAGTGCTTTTGTCTGCCATATTAAAGTCAATCAACTGAACATGCTATTCAATAGCATCAAACTGTCTTGTGCCCATGGAAAACAAATTTTTAGAGTAAAATGTGTTTCTTCTTCAAATACGTTAAACAATAATACCTTTGGAGTTAATCCACTACCTCACAAATCCATCCCTCCCAAGCTTGTTTTTAGCACCAAAAAGTGCTCGTCTTCTACTTACCTAGATGGACTTCAGACAAGAGTGATCTCCCCTTGGGGAAAGGGCCTGGCGCCAAATCCCATCCACACTTCAGGTACTAATGGGGTGGCTGTGCACACTCTATCAGCAATGTAACTGCTGGGAGGCTAGGGAGGGTGTGCCCATATTATGATTGTGTGAGTACAGTAAAACTTTGAGTGACCTCTGCCATGAATGACTACCTGTCATTTATGACCACAATCATCAGGCATGGATCAATTTTATTATATAAATCCACTATAAACACCAATGACCTTTATTTATTCTTCTGTAACCACAACTGCTAAGCTGAGTCTGCATGCTGAGTGCAGATTGTTCCAAACCGAGATGCATAAAAAATGAAGGGAAAAAGTTGAGTCTGGTTACTGGTTTCATTAGATTTATAAGGTAAAGTTATATGCCAATGACCGTAAAACAGACTCATGTACTAGTCACAAACTGCCACTGTAGTGCCATAGTCATCACAATCCCTATTATATTTAACCATTCATTTGTTTTAAGGATTAGCAATCATGGATGCACAAAGTCAGTTCAAAGATTGGCATTGTTTGTTTATCTGTTGTGAAAATCTGCACAATGATGATAATGTCATATTAAGATCTTCCCACCCGACTTTCACTGTGGTGCAACGAGTACTGCCTTAAATGTTTACCTGTGGAGCTACAATATGCAATGACCAGGGTGAATGATGTCTTTTTCTTTTAAGAAGTTATTTGCTTTTTCTGTATTAGTTAATTCTATAATTATTATAAAGGTCTGTATTCTTTGTTGTTTTATCGACATTACTGTTATTAAAACTCGCATGAGGCTGAACGTGCCACAGTTAAATATATCATCTGTTCACTTTAGTGCATCTGTTACATCCTCTTGTTTACTAAATTAATCCATTATTTATGTTATAGCTGACAGGACTTGGACCCAGGACAATAGTGCTTGAGCCGAGATATCATTCCTTCCTTCTTTTAGTGGCAAAAAGGGAGGGAGATCTCCCTTTTCTGATTAGCTTCATTTGCTTCAGGTACCACTTCAAAGCCTGTATGCAGTCCCACAGGCACCCTTGGGGCAAAGGGTCCAATGATGAAAGAGGTTTTCCAATGAAAGACTGATTCCCTATGAGTGAGAGCCTGTTCTTGGTAATGAAAGCAGGAGCCATCATGAGTGAAAGCGAACCATCATGGGTAAATTGCTGATAGTTCAAATTGACTGACAAGGCATGTGTACCTCACTGAATCTGCCTGCTGTAGCTAGAACAAAGTTTTTTGTTTGTTTGTTTTTGCGAGTTTAATGCCAATTTTCAGCACATGACAGGCTATACATGGCGGCCAGTATATTTGGTGAAGGAAGAACCCAGGACAACCCTGGGAAGAACCACCAAACCACAGGAAGCTACTGGCAAGCTTTCTCACATACCCATGTTGGCTGAGCCTGCGACTCGAACCCACGCGGACAGAAATGAGATGTGAGTGATCTGTAAAGGCAAGTGCCTTAGACCACTCCACCACCCTGTAGCTAGAACAAGGAAGCAAGTTTTGTATGAGAGGTAAGAAGAGGCTCTAGGCAAAGATTCAAAATGCTCTTTATTCAGCCATGTCAGAAACCAAGGCAGATTCCATTTCAGACACAGGGTAAAAGCCTTTGATTGAGACAAGTCCAATTTTGCCAGGTCATTGTCGAGGTTTTTGTCTTGGCCCACATCCTCCCCTTCATTATGTCAAAATGTGTCCGAGATTGTGGAATGATAGCCCTTGATAGTGATGTGGGCTAGCTTCTTCTCTTTGAAGAGCTGAAGGAGGAGGCTAGCTGTTTGTGATATAGAGGCTCTTAAGGGTGTGATATGTTCCTGCTCACACCACTGGGAGACAACTCTCCACTTCCCTTCATATGCTTTTCACTTGTCGACCACTTGTTATGAGAATTCTTTTCTACTGAAGGCCTGTTTTATATGAGCCAGTGTGCATGGTTGCTCATTCAGGCAGAAAAAAAAAACAAGATTTTTCTGGGAATCTCTGCTGCAAAGTTGACTAGATTGTTGATCCATGATTCTTTCCACTTATGGAGAGCAATCAGAATCAAATGTTATTCTCAATCCCTCACTCTCACAATAGAAAGGACCCACCAATCATCCATGATGCTTGACCAAGACTCTGAAAAGAGGCCTAGATGAGCACCTATTGGTACGTTTTGGAGAGGAATGCACAGCATTGGAATGGGGCTGCATCTGTTTGAAGAACTTTGTGGGTGGACCCTGGGGGCAATTTGCATTAGTATGCTTCCTGGCCAATTGCAATGGGCCAGGAGCAGTTGTAAAGGATCTATGTTTATGATCCTTCAAATCTTGTGAAGCCATGGTGGGGATGAGTCCTCCAAAGAGGCTCTTGGCATCGAACAGAGCAGCCCTTAGAAGGTCTTTACTATGGTTACGTAAGACCTTCGAGGAGTCCAGCGCAACGTCATGGTGAATGTGTAGAAGTTCCGCCGATAAAGCCATTGTGACAGAAAGTGATGTCTTGGCCACACATTATAATGCGGCTGGATAAAGAGCGGCCTCCTTCAGCATACTAAATGAAGTAGCCGAGAAGAGGTCAGCATGGGAAGCTATGGTGACCAGAAGCTGGACTTTCTGCTCAATGGCTTCAATTGTTTTAATGGGAAGGCATGCCCAGGCTCCAGCTGTAATACCCACTTGGGGTGCACCTGCATCCAACTGGGGAGGTTTAAAAGGCCACTTTGGGGAATGTACCTGGTAACTAGAGGTAGAGACCATAGGTCTCAAAGTAGAGGGTGGAACAGAAGGGAGAACCAAATGTAGTTTAAACTCACAACAAGCAGGGGTTACCGGCATAAAAACAGAAGATGAGACGGATGATTGTAACACTACATGAAATATTGCTGAAGGGAGAACCAAATGTAGTTTAAACTCACAACAAGCAATTTTTCTTTGGTCATACTATGAATGACACAACCATCGACATGGCATCCTTGAAAAAGAAGACTCTTCTGCGTAGGTGCACAAATGGACCATGTCTTACTGACAATTCTCCACTCTGTGGGAGTATGTATTCACATCAAATGGACAAGATTTTTCGACATGAAAAAGTAAAAGCAGTGCAATATCTAGTAAAAAACAGGTGTACAGGTCTTGTAGAAAGCCCTATTACAATTTTATTGTAGTCACTGCTGCAAAAAGAAAGGTCTGTTGGCACTTGAATCCTTAAGCTGCCTCTCAAAACAGTATACCTCTCTGAATGTCTGCTGGTCATTCTTGGCTAATAGATCAATGGATGCCTGTGACACCTTTGTTTGTTGACAATGATGGAGTAGGTGGAATAGGGCAAAATTCACATTGTGGGATTAAGCAAGAGCTTGTAAGCATGATTCCTCAAGCATGAAAGAGTGAGGTAATAAAGATGCCTTCTTCAATATATGTGATGAAACTGTCAAGCAGTGGACATCGATGGTGAACAAAACTGGGGGTCTTGCCATGATGGGACACAGCGATCTCCAGATGTTTATTTTGCAAACTGATGGTACAGAAATGCTACTAGGAAGATGGGACTGGGATGTCGCCATAGTCAGAATGAATTAGTTGCCAGTGCTGGAGATGCTGGGTGCCAGTCCACAATGCTTTCTGGACTCTGGTACTGGGTGGGGAGAGGTCAGAGCTGAAGCTAGCAAAGTTTGGATGTTGGGCGCTGTCACAAAGAGGGGAATGGATATACATGAAAATTGATCACCATACCCACTCCCAGAAGTTGAAGGTGTAGGTCAAGACTGCTTGGTTTGTAGCCAGTTGATATCTGATGCCAAAGTCTAGTACTGGCTCTCTCCGTAAACATCACCACAGCCAGTACTTGGATATGCGGATATATTCTTTGCTGGTCCAGAGGAGCCACAGAACTAAGTCGGTACTGACCCCAGAGGTAAAGTCTGGTCATGGAGGTGAGGGCCATGCTAGCTCTGTATAAGAAGCCCTTGATGGCCTGAATTATTGAAGTTTCTTCAAAGTCTCCACTAACTGGAAGTTGTCAACTGATACGGCGTCAGCAGCGATCCTGGACAGAATGAATTGCTGAAGTTTCTTCAAAGTCTCCACTAACAGGACGTTGTCAACCGATGTGGCATCAGTGGTAATCCCGAGTCTGAATCCTTGCTGGTGTGTCTCTTCACTCTTTTGTATGCCTGAGTTATTTGTCTGGTCAAGATCGTCACCTATACACTGTCTTCTGCCAGCTTAAACTGCTTGTACCCTGTGCAGTTACTCCTGCCCATTGTATTGAAACCTGTAGTTATATAGAGCAAAACAAAGACATACACAGGCAAAATCATTCAAGCAGCACATTGAACTTAGCATGAAGTGGATGCTAATGATAATAAAATTGCCTATGACAATTATGTGAACAAATTTTCTATGATATGTACTAACAGTCAATTACTTCACAGAAAACACAAAATAGGTAGAGTACAGAGTTGAACTGAAGAACTACAGATCCCTGGGCATATATTCACAATGGTTCTGACATGTATATCATAAGATGAAGTCTGACAAATATTGTGTGAATAATTCATCAGTGATAGAAAATGAGCAAGAAATAGACAGAAATATATCAAAAACACTTCCCTGCTGTGAGAAAATTCCACAAAATCACTAAAATAGTGGGAAGGCACAACTAGAACTGATTTTGTGAGGTCTCAGAAAGAGCATGCTTACAAGTACAATTGGAAGAGTAACTAAAATACAGATGGGATTTGGCACCAATTACTCTACGTACAGGGAGATCACTCTTGTCTGACTTTCGTCTAGGTAAGCATACGACTTTGGCACTCTGCTGCTAAAAACAAGCTTGGGAGGGCTGGATCTGCAAGGCAGTGGATGTACACCTAAGATATGATTGGGTAATGTATCTATAGAAGCAATATTCTTAATAAACAGAGCCTGGGTCTTTGAATAATTTCCCCTGCAGACCTTAACCCCTACCTGTAGAGGCTGATAGGATGTCCTTGAGGAGGATGAGCCAGCGAGTCAGATTCCTTGTAGCCAGAGTCTGCAAGAGGCTGATCAGGGTGTCCTGAGCATCAGATATCAACTTCCCATCATTCTCGGTATCCAGCATGCCAAACAGCGCCCCCTCCAGTCCTGTTTCAGTGATGACAGGATCTTTATTGTTCTCATCCTCTGCAAGTGTCAAAGCATGTTCACTGACCTCCTTGGCTTCGCGTGTTACCAGTTGACGTAAACATGCAACTGATGCTCTTCTCAGTAACAAATGATTGCTCTTGAGGACTTCCTATAATAGATTTATACAAAGCATGGATTAACATATCCGGCTCTTTGAGTCAACTTTAGCCACGAGGGGTTGGGGTTTGACAAACTTTAAAGTACAATCAGGACAAAATATCTTATTTCCACACTGAATGTTTAGTAATCATGCAAAAACTTAACTGATAACTGAGACAAGTCCAGAAAGGGACAAGTTAACCTAAAATCTTACTAAAAGGTTTGCTTTTCTTGCATTAGGTCAGATAACTGACCCACCTCTCAAATAGTGTGTCCACTCTCTGCTTTAAGAGGTGACTTCATATAAAGCAGAGATAGTCTGGAAATGTTCTAATTATTTTTATTGGTGAATAATGGCAAATGTTTCGAAAAAAGATTATAGAAATACTTCTCTATCTTGCACTAGGCATTTTCCAGCTGAGTTTGTCTCTGTGCAAAATATCAACCTTGGACATTGTGCTTTGGAGATTTGACATTGGCACAAAGGTCAATGATGTAACAAAATTTTATAGCATCTCCAATCACTGAGATCTGGAAGTTTCCAACATGATGGAATCATTTAAATAAGACACACTACCAAGAAACACCCTTTACTATGTTGTATAACCATTTCTTAGCACATTCCCTGTATGAAGATGTTGCAATTTTGCATTTATTTTCTTTTAGCCACCAAATAAAATGGTGAGTCAAGCCATGTTAACTGAGCTTGCTGAATCTTGTTAAATGCATATCTAACAAGCAACTTTGATATTTTTTGCAATGGCATTATACTCCACTTAACATCCTCTTCATACCTCAGATGTACTAAGAAATCCCTGGAGACCAGACCTGTGGAGTTTCTAGACTGTGCATCTACTTTTTAAGGATATTATTATATCAAAAACATCCAGATCTAAGCAATCTGAAATCCTATAAAACTGTGTGAAATCATGGACCTTAGCACTAAAATCAAATGTCCAAACCAAAAGGTCAGAGGTCGACATTCCACAATTTTGGCATCCTCAGCTAGGTATTTTGATATACACATTAATAAGTAAAGCAGAAATTCCCAGAAATCAGGCACTGAATGGAAACTAATCTATTGGTTTGGGTGCCCATTATTGGTCCTTACAAATTTTGTGTAAAAATCCCAAAAGCTACTCTAAGTACACAGTGATTTTTGCTATGGTAAATAACCTACACAAAGATGAGGAACAAGTGTGGCCAGGTTGACATGTCTCGGGGCAAACATGTGGAGTTGTTGCAGACAGGCTATGGCTTCAGCACGGACAAGAGAATCAGAATGATCCTGCATGATGGCACAACAAACAAGACTGGACATTCTCTGTGTGGCAATGGGTCCAGAGTTACCTAGATATAAAATAAAAAGCATGCAATAGAGAGCTACATGTTTAACAAGATAATGACCATTTCTATTCTATATAAGAATCTATAAAAATAATCGCAGTGAAAATGATTTGTTCATTTATATAGAATTCTGCATCAATAATAAGCTTGATAAACTGTGTCACCAAATATACACAATATAACCTGTCTAAAAAGGACACTCATTTGACTATAAAATTCTGTCTTTTGTGGACAGGTGTCCCTGTAGAGTTTAAATATGTAAGTGAAATAAGAAAAGAGGTTCATAAATGTTGTCCTGTATGAGCAAGTGTATTTTATATGGAAGTGTTCACTAAGGTACAGGTTTCATTGTACTTTATGTACAATAATATTAAGACTTTTATTACTTGAATAATAGTGCTTTAATATACTCTTCAAAAAGTGGGAGATGGGCTTATTCTTGGATATAGCCTTGCCATATTTGAGTCAATTCATCAAAAATTGGGTGCACTGCACTTCACTATTCATTTGGTTGCAGGCAATCATATCAAAGAGAGAGCCATTCCTTTAAAACAGTAAAGGCAAAAAACTGGAATAAGAGTTCTAGATTTAACTTTCGCACAACCTAGAAGAGAAAAAGTGATCATCATCATGAAGTCATTCTTCAAAGAGTATGGACTGATTTTATGGTGGTGGTCAACTTTTTGGAGGGTACTAAGGTCACAGAAAGATCAATTAGTACAGTAGGGGTCAAATCCAAGATAAGAAATCTAAAGGCACATCAATACAGATTTCATATAATACTTACCTGTAATTTTAAAAGTATATGAATTAATATTTTGTATACTGCCCACCTTGCTAGTTGGTGTCAAGGTCACAGAGAGCCCACTAAGTACAAAAGGATCAAATCCTATATTTTAAACTCAAGAAACTTTGAAAAATGTATCCATTTTTCACTTCCAAACAGATCAGAAGACAAAATGAATAATCATCATTGCAGAAGTATATACTAGGGTGTGACAATTGATGTTATGGGGGTGGTAAGCTCCTCTCATTGTGTCAAAATCAAAGTCAGGTCAATCAAATCAAAGTGGCTCAAGCCTATGGCTTAGATATAAAAAGAAAGACGGGTACCACATTAAACTGAACAATGTGGAAAATCAATCCCAAATTTCTTTATGACACAATAATTCCAAACACAGGTTGTCATATGCAGAAATAATAATAATAATAATAATAAATTACAGGATAATACATAGCATATTTAGTTTCAGCTCAAGTGTACAATACATGTTCTCTGAAACTACTAATGATTACAGTTTTCTTTAATAAAAAAATAGCTGTCATATATATATATATATATATATATATATATATATATATATGACAGCTGATATTGACTGTCTGTCAAACTGTCTTTACCGTACTGATGGTATGATGAATAATTCTTGTGTTAGCTTATTCAATGTTTGATTAAACAACCAAAACGTTTGTCCACCAGCTGCAATACCTGTATAATATCCTATTACTCACAAGCAGAAACAATAATCAATAATCTTCTCATTATTCATTGCAATTATACTTTGTTCTAGTGAATGATATGAGTGGAAATTTACAAAATCATACTTTTTTATAGTAGTCAAAGAAGTCTTTTTGTTCTGGCAGTGCAACAACTCTAATATCAATTACCTTTCTGTCCCCCTTTCAGAGGCACTTCATTTCTCACATGTTCACAAGCTGACTCTTTTCAATAAGCATCAACTGCAACATACTCTGTGACAGCTTGTTTAATAACCAAAAACTACTTGGACAAACTTGTTAGCTAAATCTCCAAACATAGGAATGCAAGTAGGTTTCTCAATACTCTGAACACAAGCCATGCTATTGAAGATGCAAAACATACATTGAGTAGATACAGGAAAATTCTGAACAAATATGCCCAACTAATTATACATCTGTTGATCAAAGTCTGCAATGATGATGAGCTATATCAATGGAGTGGATGCTTGTATGTTTTAATCACATTTAACAATCCATTTTTCTTCACTCTTATGTAGAAAAAATATTAATAACTCGACACTTGTAGGTTTTGAGGCTTTGGAAGATTATTCTATCTGCTCATGCAGTGTTTAAATGTTGTTAAGTTGTTACTTACAGTCAATTTTTAAGTTAACAAAGCAATGCAACTTCTGTATACCACTTAGTTAGACTAAGATGGTTCCATAGTACAGCTTACAGGATGACATCCCTGATTCAATTATGAAATAAAGTTGTTATGACCTTGGCCAAACACTTTATATCGCTAACTTTCTTCTACCATCAGTCTCAATTGTTTATATGTTAACTGCTTACAATAATCTGATTTAAAAGAGTTATGGTCCATCAAACGATAAAATCCCTCTTTTTAAATCTCCACCAAAATAATCTTTTGCTCTAAATCAGGGGCAGTCAAATACAGATTCCACCCCCACAACCAGTTATTCATATGGTCATACAAACCAAAGCATGCAAGCATTTATAGTATCTATATAATGGCAAAATATGGAGTGCTTCTATGTCCTTTCTCTCTCTGCCCAAGCAAAATTCATGGGCGTTTTGACCCTATGCAGATAAATTTGCAATAATTTAAAGGTTTGGATTCCCTGTACATTTATCCTCACAGTTGAATAACATTTATCCTCACAGCTGAATAACATTTATCCTCGCAGTTGAATAACATGACCTCTAAATCAACTTTGTTGGCTAAGTTATGCTTTTAAGACCTAACTGCCTTATTTCTTTATGCAGAGCCCTTCACAACTACCGTATATACTCACATATAAGCCAGGTCCAAATGCAAACAACATAGACCCTGATCTGCTGTCGCATAATGCACTGGCAGATCATGGTCTATGTTGTTTGTTCTACTGATTAGTCCTTACAAACTGCATAGACCCAGATCTGCCAGCGCATTATGTGCCGGCAGATCTGGGTCTATGCAGTTGGTTTCGGATTATACGCGAGTATATACGGTCATTCTGAGAATCTATTGAATTTGCTGCTCACCCCTACCACCATCTATCTAAAAAAGAAATTTTATTAATAATTTCATACAATTTTCAATTAATTAATGACCCCTACTATAATCCTAAGAGACTCCTCTGGTAAATGTAATAATACATGAGACAACATTTTCAGTATGTTGGTTGCTTTTCTCTGCGAGGTAATCTATATATGTAAACTTTGGAATGATCAATATAACGTTGACAAGAAAAGTGATAGTTTGTCTGTATTTGCACATAATAACTTTCATATGATCTTTGCACACTCGTAGAGATTATGTACACCACTGAATGTATGTTCATGGTTTTGTGCACAACATACAAATGTTATTTTAAGTCCTTAATATTACATTTAATAAAAACCTTCAAATACATACAGTATATATGAGAATTTAGAATATCAATAATTTGATCCTATTTGCATGTAAGGACCTTTTTAAGACCTCTGCATCTTAAAACAAAACAATGAACCTACTCGATGAAGTAAGAATTAGTAATACAACATATTTAGCAAGATGAACACTTTTTTCTAGACAAGGTAATCCAGTCAATAAAAGTAAAACATCATTTAAATGAAATAAACAAAAAAAGTGGCAAGTTGATTGTTCTTGAATTTAATAACTTTTATATTATCTTTGCACCCTCGGAGAGGTTATCTACGCCTTTGAATATATGAGATTTAATGTACAATATTTAACATTTAATTTGAAGCTTAATACATTAAAATGTAAAACAGCATTACAACAGAAAAGGTACAAAATTAATTACTCATTCCATTTGCACTTAATAAGCTTTATATGACCTTGACACCATAAATGCACGTGACTACCCCATCAGATGAAGTAAGAATACATATTATAATACTTTTAGCATGGTGGTAATTTTTCCTTGGCTATGTAATCCAATAATGTACAGTTTTAAACAATCTATAGATCAAATAGAGAAGTGATAATTTTTACCATACTTGCACTAAATGACCTCTATATCACCTTTGGACCCTCAGAGAAAGTGACCACATAAAGTCAGCACACATGATACAACACTTTTACCATGGTGATCACCTTTTCTCTTCTAGGTTGTACAAATGTACCAAAATAGGATGTTTGCATCTCTACTAAACCATATTATTTATCTTTTAGATGAAATATCTTCATCATAAAAACATTCAGAGAGCATATAACCTTTTTCACTTGAGAATATTTATTTTAAATAATAATCCAGACTTAAAAAATACTCACAGTTCATGTGTATTTTATATTATTTTGAATTTACAAGCATTGGAATGTAATTATTTTTATGATTTGTTTCATGTACATTTTTAGTACTGGAAAATACAAACCAGGATTAGTTCAATTCTTCTGTTAAGAAGATTGCAACTTAACCGGAACAGGATGTCATGTTAGACATGAAGAACAGTTTTTTCAAAGTCATTGCACCTTCCAGTGATTTTGGTTATCAATTTGACCATCCAGATATGAAGAAAGTAAATTTTTGACTATCCTTTGAAAAAAGCTTAGATGATGTGATTGTTAGAACTGACAAGCAGATAATTTTATGCCTTTCTGACCTGGAACTTTTGCCAGTAATCAACAAGTACATGGCAATACCAGATCATTATGCGACACATTACTGTTCTGTACTAAAACAGTGTGACAAGTGAATATTTTTATTTACATTTATGAAATTCTAGACAGTTGATGGGTTTTGAAATGAACTTTTATGAAAAACAGATTTTAATAGAGCAAATGAACATTACTTTAAGAAACATTATCTGTAACTGTTTTTGTACTGATTTATTGAATGAATGACATTTTTCGTGCCGCTGGGACAATACAAATACAGAAAAAATGTTGACCCTTCCGAATTAAATTTCAAAACATTATGAATGTTTGCTCTTTTTTTCTTCACTTTTCACTTTGGTTTATATATAAGTGGGAGTGGGCTTATTTTGGGAGTCCAAAAATACATTTTTTTTATCATTCTTGGGCAGTAAAATACCTCCAGAATACATCTATATGTCCACATGCCTCCTAACATTAAATGTTGTCACAGATGTCAAAATTTCATCAAATTTTTCCTGCTTTATCAATTACAAGAACAAATATGACTTTAGGTCAAATTTTGGTACTTTTTTCGGTTTTACAATGCATCCAAAATAATTTAATTTCTACAATAACTGATCATGCTTGTCAACATCATACCTTGTAGTTCAGGCCCAATGGAGGTAATAAGGGCAGATAAACACTTTCCTAAACATTGATGTACATCTACACTGGAGGGTGGGACTGTTAGTAGAAGCTGCAGCACAAGGGAGAGAGTGGGTTCTACATAACCCCTAAACATAGGGCCCCCTGAGTCAGCAATAAGGGCCAAGGCATGGAGGGACCACACCTGAAATAAAAGATAACATTTGTGTATTAAATAGAAGTTATTCTTTCATGCCTGTAAAGGTGTGATACATATAGTTCACTCTTGTATGACAACTATGTCGAATATGGCCATATCACATAAGCATGCCTGAAGACACCATTTAATATTTAACAACAAACAATTTCTTTAAACAAGACTTTTAAACTCTTTCTGAAGACTTTAAAAAACTTCGAAGATGAAGATGATCTGCCATTTTGTTCTTAACTTCAACTTTTAAATCCGGAATATCCAATCATATACTTTGGTGGCAGATAATAATAAAAATATAAAAAAAACTTGTGATCTGAATTTAAGGGAAAAACCTTTGTGTAGCCTTTCATCTGCTAATGTATTCAAACCCTTGGGAGGGATATCTTTTTCTCACCCACCAGACAAAGTTATCTCAAATTTTACCTTGGGCTAAATAAATTTTACCTGAGGGGTAGACAAGGTCAAGTGCAAACTGTTATTAATTACAGCTTCTATAACATATATTCCTTGGAGAGATAAGCTCAGGTAAAATCCAACCCTCAGGAACTAAGATTTGCACTAGGTACTCAAGTAAGCTTTGTCCCTGGGAACAGATCTTATCCACTTGCATTGTACATTCCTATCCATGCATAGGAAAAACGTATATCAATCTTAGAATATCTATGATTGATTCTTTTTATGTGCATGTACCAGTCATACAGATTTAAACACATAAAAAAATCTGTAGCACTTGTCCTCATCATACACATGTTGAAAATGCAAAAAAGTAATTTGATGTAAAAACTAAAGCCACCTGAAAAGGATTTTAAACAAGAGTCCCTTAAAGGGACTGATGCTCTATTGTTTGAAAAGAATTTCCTGGAATTCAAGATAAAACCATTTTTTCTTTTTACCTGCTAAGTGTTGAAACCATCTCTGATATTCTTGAGTGATAAGATTGTCATATTAACCAGTGGCATAATGGATGTAAGATTGGCAGCATTTTCATTTAGAACAAACTAGACCCCATCAGAAGACTTTTGGTGAAAACCCCATATTGATATGACAATCCATTCTGGAGAATTAGTAACAAGATTTTCAATATGTACATTGTGGCAGCCAATTTTGATTTCAGATCATCACCATTTTCATTCAGGACCAACTATATATCATAATTAATCTTCTGTTGAAAACCCATGTCAATACGACTTTCCATTTAGGAGCAGTAGCAATAACAAGATTTTCAAGATGGCTGTCTGGTGGCCATGCTGGATTTTCAGATCAGCACCATCTTCATTTTAGTACCCAATGGATATCATAAGAAGCCTTCTTGTGAAAACCCAATGTTGATATGACTTTCCACTAAGAAGGAGTAGCGATAAGATTTTCAAAATGGCCACCATATTGAATATCAGAATGGCACAATTTTTATTCAGACCAACTAGACATCAGTAGTCTTTTAGTGAAAACCCCATATTGATATGACCATCCATTCAGAAGGAGTAGATATAAGAAGATTTTCAAGATGGCCACTGTGTGGCCATATATTGGATTGCCAGATGAAACCATTTTTATTTAGGACCAAGAAGACATCATAAAAAGTCTTCTGGTGAAAACTAAAAACTGACCTAAATGCAATTTAACCATGGTATGAAGGACATACAGTGGAACCCCGCTATAACGCGATGATCGGGGTCCATAAAATCGGATCGCATTAAAAGCGGGGTCGCGTTAATGCGGGGTTTTACAATATTTAACTTTTTTTCCGAGAACATATACGTCATTACATGTACAATGATCAAAAGTCGGCTTATCATCAGATGAATATTAACTGGAATGCATTAATTAAGATATATTCAAAATAATCGATGGCTAATATATTTATAGGTTATTACTGTGCATTAAAAACATTTACTAATTTTTATTTGTTTGAACGATAATACAGATTGACCGATAATACCAGACTATCGCTATATCATGAAAAGTGTATCAACACCGTATGCTACCGTGCCGTCGTGGCATGCAGTTCATCCATAATGGATGTAATTTCATTGAAAATCGTACAGATTTAAAATATTCAATAATTTTGTAATAGTCTGAATTCGTCGTGTAAAATATAGGATGAACAAAATATTGAAACCATTTACTTGCCGTCTGATATTGTACGGTCATTGCATGCAGCTATTCCCGGGTCTACATACGGTGTCTGTACAAATTTCATACCGCTAAAATTTTATCATATGCGACAACTGCAAGAATAATTAACAATCAACGCATGATTTCAGCGTGCAAATAACTTTTATTTCAGATTTTGTGAACATCAAAAGAAACATGTGAAAACTGCTAAATTAATCGTTGCGCAAAGTGCAAAGTCAGTGTGGTTCCAAATTTAAATTTCATCATTTCTTGAAAAATATATCCAATGACGTTTGCCTCTTTGCCGCGAACTGTTGGGTTCTAGCAAAGTCAAGAATGTTTCTTAATTGAAGGACTTTGACGCTGTCAACATCTTGTGTTTCCAGCCACCTTAAACTTGCTTCTAAATGTACTACTGCTTCAGACACTTTTGGTGGGGGGGTTGGGGTGCCATCGTCATCGTTATCATTATCGTCACTGGTTTCAGGTTCTGATTGTGCAGCTTCATTCTTCCTGCTGACATTTGTAACAATTTCGTCATCTGATATGTGTTCGTATATAGGGCAGATGTCATCTACTGAATACCAGTTAAGGATATCATGATGACTGTGCTCGTATTTTTTGAGTGCTTCTTCTGCTAAACGTATGTCGTCTTCAGTGAATCCTGTAAATTCAAGCTCATCGTCACTATCATTTTGTGTCGAGGGCATAAAAGCTGGCCCAAGACCCTTTATCCAGCATCGTTCAATGCAGCGTGCAGTGATAGCATCCCAGGCTTTACCTCCAAGGTGACATACTTCTTTTAAGTTGAGTAATGCCAATGATGTGTCGACGGATGCGTTATTATCTGCTACCATTCCCTTTATCATTTCACGGCGATAATTTTGTTTAAATACGGAAATTATGCCTTGGTCAAGTGGCTGGATTTCTGACGTAGTGTTTTTCGGGAGGTACGAAACTTTGATCTTGCCATCACTGCTGACAAGATTTTCCGCTGGGGGGTGGGCAGGGCAATTATCCAGCAGGAGGAGAGCTTTTTCCTCCAGCTTGAGTTTTCGTAAATGAGCCCGAACATCTGGAACGAATGTTTTGTGAAACCAGTCGTCAAATATGGAGCTATTCATCCAAGCATTCTTGCTGTTAGTGTACTGAAATGGAAGTGCCTTCATATTTACATGATGAAAACATCTGGGAGCTTTCGATTTTCCAATCATCAGAGGTCTGACTTTGTGGCTGCCAGACTTATTAACACAAAATAAGAGAGTCACTCTGTCCTTCCTCTTCTTGAAACCTTCTCGTTTGTGACTGTCAGTCTTGGTTGCAAGGGTGCGATCGGGTAACATTTTATAACATAAACCAGTCTCATCACAGTTGTAAACTTGGTCGGCTGTGTAGCAACCGTCCTCCAGCAACTTTTTAAGCCCAATCGGGTAGGAATTGGCAGCCTCTTTGTCAGCGGAGCGGATTTCCCCAGACACAAGAACTTGGCTGATAGCGTGCCTTTTCTTGAATCTGTCTAGCCAGCCATTACTCATGCCCAAAATGAAGTTAATTTCTTGTTTTGTTTTTTTTACTTTTCTCCAAATTTTTTTTCTCCATGTGTGAATGAATATACGAAATTTCGGGAGCCATGCTACAACCGCGTTATATCCGAATTCGCGTTATGGCAGGGCGCGTTATAGCGGGGTTCCACTGTATGGACAAAAGTAACACTATATGCCCTACTTCTGCTGTGGTAGGGCATTAAAACTAGACAAAGGCCACAGTAATAGCGCATGACATAAGAAACATTCATACCAACTTAGATCAAAATTGGCTCAAGACATTCTAGCAGGTTCACTATTTTGGTTGCTATGGAAGCCACACTATTGCTAGGGATGCCACCCAAAATAGAATTTCTGTAAGCCATGACCAAACAAAGTTTGATCAAAATTGGCTCAGCTGTTCTGGAGAAGATGTTGAGAATACGTTTTCCATATGGCTGCCAAGGAAGCTAACCATTGCTAGGGGAGCCACCCTGAACACAATTTTGACAGAGCATGTCCTAACAAACATTCCTAATAAGTCTGATCAAAGCTGGTTCAGCTGTTATAGAAAACCTGAAAATAGGTTTTGCATATGTTTGCTATGGAAACCACACCATTTCTAGGGGAACCACTCCAGACAAAATTTAAAGAACATGTGCTATTAAACATTAAAACCAAGTTTGATCTTAATTGGCTTTGCCATTCTAGAAAAAGACAAAAATAGGTTTTCCATATAATTTCTAAGAAAGTCACACTTTTGCCAGGGGAACCACCTCAAAGATAATTTTGAGAGCATGTTCTAAGAAATATTCTTACCAAGTTTGATCAAAATTGTCTCAGCTATTCTGGAGAAGAAGTTGAAAAAATATTTTCCATATGGTTGCCATGGAAACTACACATTTGCTAAAAGAGCCACTCCAGACACAATTATGATAAAGTATGTCCTAAGAAACACTCCTACCAAGTTTGATCCAAATTGGCTCAGAGGTTCAACAGAATATGCTCAAAACAGGTTTTCCAACCAGTTTCTGAAGAACATTCCTACCAAGTGTGACTGAAATGGGCCCAGTGGGGTTTTTGAGAAGTAAAAATTAGCAATGTTGATGGATGACGGATGGATGATGCATGCCAGAACTTGTGCCAAACCATAAGTTCACTAGGCCTCAAAGGCAGCTGAGCTAAAGCACAAAGCTACATGTATGCAGTGAGATGACTTATTAGCGAAATATCTGTTTGATGAAGAAAAAAATGGGGAGTTTGTAAAATATTACCTGTACAACAGGTGAATTGAAGTCCTGGGCAAGAGCTAGCAGGATACTGACACTGGTGTTGAGATGTTGTCCTGAGCCCATACCACCAACATATCTGTGCAGACAGCCTAGTGCCAGAGAATTCCCTGTTCGGCTCACCACATCTCGAGCCGACTTAAGTCTGAAAGCAAAAGTATGAGCAATAAGACTCAATTAACATATTTCATATGTTGTATATAACTTAATCCATGTAGCTCATTAAAGGAGTCATTCAATATTTTTCCAACTTTATAATGGTAACTAAGAGCATGTATTCTGATTGCTATTCTTAGAGAACCTACACAAATTTGTGAATATTGCTGGAACAGGGAAGTAGGTTGGAACAACTTCCAGTAAACCACATGATGGATTACTTTTTAGCTGATTCCATTTGTTCAAATACCTATTTTGTGCTCTACTGGTTACAACATTTCCTGACAACAAAGGAAACACATATTAAAAAATCTAAACTTCTTTGTAATGGGGATGGAGGAAGGCAAAGTAAAGTAATTTTTGTGTGGGTGGGTGCTGGTTTATTGAGGGTTTCTACAACAAGTATGTGGTCTTCTCAATATAAATTTGGTGAGCGGTGGGTGTATTAAAAAAGAGCCTTCTATGCCCACCAACCCTCATTTTTGGAATGGCTTTTAGCTTTAGAGTAAAGTAAGAATCCTCTGTAAATCAAAATGACCAATGGATGGAGTCATAATGCCTACCTGTCAAAACTATACTGTGCCATTTCAGCAATGAATTTGCTGTCCCTAACTACCTGTGCCATTCTGCCCAATGCTTCACCAGCAGCACAACGTAAAATTGGATTTGAGCTACCTAAAGCCCCCTGAAAGACAAAGAAATTGTTTCATATACAAAGCATTCACATGAGTGTTCTTAAGATATTAAGTTTATGAAACAGGTAGAATAATATTCTATGCTGCAAACTGTATGATTGAACGACTTTCATAAAATTTCATGTCTTAAAAAAAACCCACAAGATAAATATTCCACTTAAGACAAAACCACAAAAACTGCACTACTTGGAAAGATTGCTGTGTAATATTGCCAAGTTTTATGTAATCATGTGACACATAACTATAAAGACTGCAATATTTGGGCACAATACTGTATAATATTGCTTAGTTTTATGCCATTATGTGACAAATAACTGTAAAGACTAAAATACTTGGGCACAATACTATATAATATTGCTTAGTATTATGCCATTATGTGATATACCACTGATGACAAACATCAAGACAATATAATGTTAAGGTTGTACAATAAAGAACATATTTGTTGATATAGTTAGGAATGAATTTTTAAAAATGTCACGATACATTTTACTTCTGCAGTTTCTATCCAGTCTACAAAATGTGTTATCTGCCTAGCAGATTAATGATACCAAGATATTTCAGCCTGGTCCTAAATGTTAATTGTGAAAATTTCAATCCTATGACACTATCTCTAAACCACATATATATCATATTACTTGCTTATAAGTCAAGTCCAACTGCAAACAACACAGACACTGATCTGCTGTCACAAAATGTGACATCAGATCAGGGTCTATGTTGTTTGTTCTACTGATTACTCCTAACAAATTGCACGGACCCAGATCTACCAGTGCATTATGTGACGGTAGATAGATAACTTTTTTACACACCAGTTTGTTTACAAACTTACCAATATAAGGTTAAAGGCTGCCTTCTTAACCTCATCTGGACCTAGGTTTGTCTTGGTATCAGACAGGTTCTGAAATGAAATATAGCAAATTATATTTACAATACTGTATATGATCCTTAAATTACATTGGAAATGAAACTTAAGTTCCTTTAATTATAAACTAAGTTGGTTGTGTACAAGATGCAGGATCTGGTTAGGTTCTAGCAATGATCTGCTACCCCTGTATTTTCAATAGTCTCCAAGTTCTGATATAAAACTTATTTGCATGATGAACCACACAACACTGTAGGAATACTTTTTTAAAATTAATATTATATATATTTCTTTCATATAATCAAGTATCCAAATCATGTAATGTGGGACCTAGGGCTAGGCACTTACCTCTCTGTTTGGTATATAGATGTCACATAATTATATACATAAAAAAATGCAAAAATAAGGACTTAATGTTACTTTTTGAGCACTGAAGAGGTGAATTCAATTTACAGTAAATTTGCAAGTGAGCTACTGATTGATCACTTCATGAAAGCTAAAAAAAGTAAAATGTAATTCGCAAATAATGAAAATGTGCATTATTTCAGAAGTGCACAGCTCTACAAAATCACAGAAGAATACTGGAATAATTGGTACATTTAGCACCCAAAAATGTACTGACCCCAAAGGAAACATTACTCTGAAAATCTAAACTTTATTGTAAACTTTGTACTTTCAAAATAAGTTAATAGCATAAGAAAAGTATTCTCATCCGCAAGTCTTTGTAAAATATCATTCCAAAACAGTGGTGATTTTTCTATTTGAGATAAACAGGTCATGCTAGGAAAGAAAATATTACAACAAATTCATGCTGAAGAAGATAAACATTGTCCAAGATGATGCCTTGTTTTGGGTCAGTATATTATGAGGATGAGACAAAAAGATAGTGAACCAACCTTGAGAGCACAGAGAACAGCAGTAAAGATATTCATCTGGACTGCCTGTTGTCGTGTAGACTTGGCATGCTTGATACACTCATTGAAATGCTGCAGCATCTGATAGCGGTGTTTGTGAGCCACATTGGGAAATACCAGACCATACAATTTGACTGAGCTGTCTATGACTGACACCCCCAAGGGAAGGGGTCCTGGGATAGGATCACTCTGAATAAAGATTTAATAGCATTACATACATTTTATTAATATCAAGCTATGCACTGAATGCTTGCATTTACAAGGAGCTAACATTTCTCTTTGGGATGTTGAGCGGTTGGTATTATCTTTCAACAATGTTCTAAGAGGATGTGCATAAGATTTAGAGGATAAATAAATAATATTGACTTGTGGTGAGAAGGTTTGAGGTATTTCCAGCTTATTAATTTATAAACACTGAATGGCATTTCTCCATAATGATACATCACATGTGTTATCTATACTACTATATCTGTTTTTCATGCATTAATCATCATAATACAAATCGGCCATCTAAATCACTTCTCTGCTAAATGTTGAGTCACTAAATTAAGTCTAACATATACAATTTTCAACTATGCCCTTTCAGTGTTGCTACTTAAATTTTAGTACATTTTATTTGTGGTTTGAGATTAAAGTTAATCTTGTTGTGAATTTGTTTCTACAGTGTTTGAAGCACTGACATCATTGTACCTATTAGAATCACAGGTCCTGGCCTACTAATTCAAACAACTGGGCAACATCTTCACTTAACACTCTGTATCAATGTATCAGCTGGTTACATAATCTTGTTTTTCAGATAAAACATTTGAATGGCACATTATATGCTTGCCCTGTGTTTAATAGTCCTTCATGTATGCACTAGTAGGGCATGCTTAACTCCAGAAATTATTGACCAATGGGTCTCAATAACCTTGACCTTGATCAAGGTTGGTCAAGGTCTGCAGTTTTGAACTAAACTTAATCTGCAGAAACCAGTTTTTTCTTACCAGGTTTATCAATTCTATTCACCTTTGACCTCAATAACCCCAAAATCAACAGGCTTCTTTCTTACCCTAAGTGCAAGTGATCCACAAAGTTTGGTCACGGAACTTATTATAGAGCAAACATTATTCTGCAAAATCCATGTTTCTTTGAGTCAAAATGTCCTTGACCTTTGATCCTTTGACCCCTAAATCAATAGGACTCTTCCTTACCATAAGTGTAAGCCCTCTAAAAACTGGTCAAGGTACATGCTCTAGAACTAAAGTTATTATGCATAAACTATATATCTTCTTTCAGTCACAGTGACCCACTGTGGACTCGGGGGTGTAAAATAGGCCAGATGCAGCCTCCTGCTTGTCATAAGAGGCAACTAATGAAGGCAGGAGCCATGGTAGCTCAATGTTGAGACTGCCAAACTTGTGACCGAAAGGGTGCAGGTTCAAATTCTACCATCAGATCAGCCCTGGTCAGCTACCACAGTGTGTCCGTGGTCAAGGCACTTTACTCCAATTACTTTGGTACTAAGTAACCTACTTCTACTGCTGTGCCATAAAACACCAAAACCCAAACCAAACCAAATTAGTCATAGTGACCTTGGCTTTTGACCTTTTGATCCCAAAATTAATAGGCCTCCTTCTTACCTTAAGTGTAAGCCATAACAAACTTTGGTGAAAGGTATCTAGTTGAGAACTTAAATTTTTGTGCAGAAACCATTATTCATTTTCAGCCACAGTGACCTTGTAGTCTGATCTTCTGACCCTAAAATCGATAAGCTTCTTCCTTACTCGAAGCACAAGCCATCCATAAAGCTTGGTCCAACTCTGTGAAATAGAACTAATGTTATTGTGGGGAAACCATTTTTCTTCTTTCAATCACAATGACCTTGACCTTTGGCCTTTTGACTCCAAAATTAATAGGCTTCTCCCTTACCCCAATTGCAAGCCATTCACAAAGTGTGGCCCAGGTCTGTGATGTAGAACTAATGTTATAGTGCATAAGCCATTATTCTTCTTTTAGTAACATTGAACTGGACCTTTGACCTTTTGAGCCCAAAAATCAATAGGCTTCTTCTGTACTTCAAGTGCAAGCTATCCACAAAGTTTGGTTCTGGTCTGTGATGTAGAAAAAATGCTATTGTGCAGATACCATTCTTCTTCCTTCAGTCACATTAACCTTGACCTTTGGGCTTTTGACCCCAAAAGTGATAGACTTATCCTTACCCTAAATGTAAGCCATCCACTAAGTTTGGTTCATGTCTGTGATGTAGAATTCATGCTATTGTGCTGAAGCAATTTTTCTCATTTGTCAGTGACCTTGACCTTTGACCTTTTCACCTCCAAGTCAATTGGATTCTTCCTTACCCCAAGTGCATGCCATCCACATAGTTTGGTAAAGGTAGATGGCTTGAAACTAAAGTCATTGTGTAGAAACAAAAAATGTAACAGACGTGGAGACCAATGGATGCAGTGGATGGACAGACAATGTCATAGCAATAGCATCTGGCAAATGTAGTAAAACAAACAATAAGTGGCTATATAGTGCCAGCTAAAGGTAAAGTTGCAAAAATGTAAAAAAGAAGACAGAAACCATTTTGCTGGAATAAGCTGCAGCTTTGGTTTTCAAGGTATCCTAAGATACTTCCTAAGATCCATCCAATTCTCAAAAGCAATCAGTGAGATGCAATTTGAGTTACAATCTCTTTATTTTTCTTGTTTTTCTACCTTTCCTACAACATAATAATAATCAAGATGTAACAGAGAACCAAAAATGGTCCTTATTGTATCTTGTCCTCTACAGATTCAATGAAAAATAGGATCCAATTGTGAAGGAAACAGGAGTCCCTCAAATGAGTACTGTATATACTTGCGTATAAGACGAGTCCAAATGCAAACAACATAGACCCTGATCTGCCATTACATAATGTGCCGGCAGACCAGGGTCTATGTTGTTTGTTCTACTGATAAGACTTTACAAACTGCATTGACCAAGATTTGCCAGAGCATTAAGCGATGGCTGATCTGGGTCTATGCAGTTTGCAGTTGGTATCGGGTTATTCGCGATTATATATGGTAGTATATCTAAAAATTTAAATACCAACGGAGAATTCGACATTTACACTAGTCTGGTTGCCAATGGTCAGTAAAAATGTTGGGGGATGAGTGTAATTTTGCTTGTAGCTGGTCTGTTGGACTAGTGACATAAAAAAAGGGAAAAAATAAAGAAATATAAGAAAGAAATAGATACAATCTGGTCCATCCAGTCAATGTAGGATACTGTAAAAATAACCAAAAGTTCCAACTCATACTGCAAAAAATAGCCAACTATGTTCCTGGTTATCAAGACATTTGACTTTTGCACACAACTGTGAAGGTCAAACTTCTGAATATATTAGCCAGGACTAAATTACACAAGATTTGATTGGCTATTGAGTGTTACAAGTGGCTGCCCTTACAAGATACCACTTGTTTTGTGTTGTGACTCTGATCACAGGAAGTAGATATTATGTCTTTAAAATTGGCCTGAAATTAACATTTACCCTGATAAATGACCAAACTGATGGTATTTATGGGTTTGAGTTTTAATTCTTTATTAGGGTAATTTTTAATTCTAGGCCTGTTTTAAAGTCAGGATGTCAGATTCCTCTGCTACAATGGTGAAGTATCTGGCCAGAACACTGCACACATTTCAAGGTACCTGATTATTTGGAACTACTAAAACCTCCGTGGTCTAGTAATCTTTGAACCTATAATAGTTCCTGGTAAGGTGAACAAATCTGGCATGCATTGATCCATGTCAGCAAAACAGAACTTTTTGAAAAAACAAAAAAAGAATACAGAATCCAAAATATGTAGCTTAATGTAAAGTATATACAATTATTTACTCCTTAACTGTGTCCAACTTCAATATTTCCAATGTAATGTTTTTATACTTTAAGTAATGTAATTTATTTTTTGGGGTATCAATTTTAGTGATTTTACCCAAAATGTTTGTTACACTTAATTATATTTGTGGACATACTCTGATAACTGAGGGGTAATATTTTCTTCACAGGTAAAAATTGTTATACAGTATTAACAATTTTCACTTTTAAAAACAATGAAATTCATGAAAATATTGGTACTCCACAAATAAAAGTAAATCCCTAATGTTGTTATATACGCTGAGGTGATTGTTGTTGTTGACAGTAATGTGAAAACTTCTATGTATGTGCATTAGATACTCTTACTTGTAACTAAAAGCTATTCCAAGCATAAGGGATGAATAGCCTAACAAATTTTCTATGTTGTCATCATATATGCTAAATTTGGGCCTGTCTCATTTTCAATTGTGTAATTTGGATCTCTCTCTCTGTAATGTAATCAGTCGTTATTATGGCTTCATTCGAAGTTGCTAAGAAAATGCATATTGATTGCACTATACCAAAAATACATAGTGCATGTTTTTGCTAATAACATGTTGGGAGTGTTTAAGCCAGGTTTGAGAAAATGGAGCCAACTGGCCTCCTTTATTTGAAAGAGTGGGCCAATGGTGTGATCACAATGGTTAAACTGCATAATAAAAAAATATATCATCTACTTACTGTCTATACTTACATATTAGCCAATACCAACTGCAAACTGCATAGACATATATCTGCCATCACATAATACGCTGGCAGATTTGGGTCTATGCAGTTTGTAATGACTAATCAGTAGAACAAACAGCATAGATCCCGATCTTCCGGCGCATTATGCGATGGCAGATCAGGGTCTATGTTGTTTACATTTGGACCCGGCTTTGTACGTGAGTATATACAGTACATGAAAAACCAAATAAATTACATTATTTACTTTAAGATTCTCCTCTCTGATGCCTTGGTCTATACCCTAATAGAGCAGGCAAAGTCAAAGTCTTCAGTTTTCTGCCCCTCCAGCACTACAATCATACTATACAAAAAGTTTGAACTTTCAAACAATTTCTTGAAGGTATATGAAAATGCTGCTGTGGTAGCTAAAGCCTCATTCACAATCAGCTGACTGTAAAGGACTTGGAAGGGCAAGCCTTGCTAACATTGCTAAGATTGGAAAAGTGTCATTGTGGTTCTTCTTTATCACTTTCCAGAGTTCTGCACTGCTATCTCAAGGTACATTTTGGTCTAAGATCATCTTCTTCACAACTGACCATTCTCTTCTACATGCTTCAGCATCCACAAGGGATTTTTTTATAGTCTCATTTGCCACTTTCTTGTTCTCATAGAATTTCACTGGATGGAATTTGTTCATTTTCATAAAAACAATCATTGAGAAATTTGGACATTTAATGATTGGTTGGTGCAACTGTATCAAATTAAAGGTAAAAACCATGCCTTGTTCATTTTATTTGCACCACTTCTGGTGCATTTAATTTCTTTTTTTGTTGCGGAACTTGATGTCTATTTTGTACAAATTCGCAATGACACATCCCTGCTGAAACATTATGTTTGTCAAGCTACAGGTGGGCTGCTGATGTAGGAAACAATTCTGTCTTAATTGGGATTGAGGTTTTACTGTGCATATGTTTGACCAATGAAATCTGAGAAATTAATGAGTGAAATCAAAGAAGTTGAAATAAAAACATTTCACAACCACCTGCAAAGGTTTGTTATATAAACCATACAAAATTCAAAAGTATTCCATCTCTACAGATGATTATGCATGAGATGGTTTATCTAATGTGATACTTACAGTAGGACATCTCTGGAAGAGGGAGTGTGGGTCATGCTCCAATGCTCCAGATCCTGAGGCACTATTTGGTTGCAGCTGAAACATGACAAGAAAACTAAGTTCAGGTCAAAATGACTGACATCCCCTTTCCCGTCCTTAAATGATAATGAGGTAAACAGCATGTTGATGGAAGTAAAATAGTGTGTTGATATAACATTTGCAAACTACATGTAATGGCACCCCTGCCTTTATATAAGTACTCTGCCCTACTTTTGTGAAATTTTTCAGGCAATTGGTACAATTTCCAGTTTCCAGTTGAAAGGATTTTCTTACTATTCCAAGTTCAAAGCATAACAAGTTTTGATATATACAATTTTAAGCTTTCCCTTCATCCATTTTCATAAAATACGTTTATGTTTATCTTTGCATAATTATATATTTGGGTTTGCTGCTTTATCCATGGTTTGTACATTTCAACTGAAATAGATGGTATGTTTAACAATTACTTTACAAACAAATACATGCAGTTATGTAAATGGTAAAGTTCCACCAGTTACTTTTTTTGCTGCACATTTGATATCTCAGTCTTTAACTTGCCTCATCAATCTGAGCATTAATTCTGGTGTTTTTCTGAAAAATTTTAAACAGACAAATGTGATCCCAGTTCACAAAATGGCTCTAAGCCTGAGCATGTAAACTATAGTCCCAATGTACATTATCTAAACAATTTTGAAAAATTGATTGCCAATTGAGTACCATATATACTCGCATATAAGCCGGGTCCAAATGCGAATAACACAGACCCTGATCTGCCGGCACATAATGCACCCGCAGATCAGGGTCTATGTTGTTTGATTAGTCCTTACGGCAGATCGGGGTCTATGCAATTTGCAGTTGGTATCGGCTTATACGTGAGTATATGAATACCTCAATATGTTCTCACTCTTTCGTAAAGAATAGTCAGGTTTTCAATAGGTCCATTCCTGCCAAACAGCTTTAACAAAACTCACAGCCTGTTTGCTACTGGACATAGACAAAGGGTATCTAACAGGTGTATTGCTCTTGGACTTCAAAAAGGCTTTTAACTTTATTGATCACGATGTGTTACAATCAAATTAAAATGTTACAGATCTGATACGAATGCAATAAACTGATTCTTATCATATGTCTGATCTGACTGAACGCAAAGAGTTGCTATTAAAAACTTACAATTTGACCTGAAACTTCCAAAACCCAAAACCGAACAGTTTAGATGTATTTTGAAATATTCTGGAGTAATAATATGGAACTCTTTGCCCACACATGTTAATGCAGCAAAATCTGCTGAAAGTTTAAAGAAAAGTATCTTACATTGAATACTTCCTGTGTTATTGTGATTTGCTTCACCTTTTTGCATGTATTATGTACACCACCATCTATTATTTTCTTATATTGAATAGGGTTGATATTTTTTTCTCCAATTGAATGCACAAGACCTAACTTCAAATAATCATTATGCAACTTTTTACTTCTGAACTAAAATTTTCTGATACACCCGCAAATAGATCAGCTGAGGGCAGTGGAGACTAGATATATCTGTATTCTAATGGAGCAACCCTTGATAATAAAGAATTGTTATTATTATTATTAACTGACTTTGTTTGAAAAACTGACCAAAACCAAATACAGAAAGTGTAACTCTTGCAGTGATTGGCAGCCTACCCTTATTCCACGACTAGTAACACCGTTCAAGTATTGAATAATCCTGGAAATACTAGGTACAGGAGTTTCTGTCCTTTGTTCCGGGCAAATTTGACTTGAAAACACTGATCAAACAAAATATAGCTGATGTGATAGGGACTATTTCGGTCCATTTTCTTTCAGGAATTTAAGAAAAAAGACTTTAAAATGTTCATCTTTATGGATATTTAATGACAGTCTGGTAAGTAACATTTCATTATCCATTTATTTTCTGGCAACCAGAGCTGAAAATACATTCATGTATTTTGAAGAATTTTTCCATATTATTGTAATCTGTTCTCAGTCTGACTTTCCTACTGCATTTTGATCCCTCAATAAACCAAACTGAACATTTTTATGGACTGTTCTAATGTATTGAAATTGAGCTTTATCATGTACTGCATATACATTGCCCACTAACAGTACCATGCAATTGCTAGTATTTCATGCCAGTGATACACTGTTCATTCATGAATGTGCAGAACCAATCATGCATTATGAAATAAATCATTTACAATATGCAGCATACATCATCTGATCAGGCAAATCAACATTTAAGATTGTTTTCATGCATGAATAAAGTCAAGATAAAAAAAGAACTGTTGTATTTCATAAAAATCATCAGTAATACCATAATTAACGTAAATTATCACACCCTCCAATTTTCATGACACCACAGTTTCAAATTTTTTTATAATTTTAAATAGTACACAAAATTTCCAGACACCAAGCAAGTTCTTTTTAAAAGTCATCAAGAAAATAACAAATTCAAGTTGGAACGCAAACTATGGAATTTTTTACCTGTACTAAAAAAAACTCGTGATTGAGCAGTCAACTGCCAAGTCATGAAACTGCTTTGATTACCCTACATATTACATAGATTAACCGAAGGTGTTGTCAATAGGCAGTCAAAAAGGCAGGTCACACTCTCCACATCTTGTGATCAAGCAGTTCCCTAAACAAAGTGAGCTGTGAGCTTCTTAAAGGTAATGATAAAGGAAAAACTACCTTTCATCCCAAGATAGAGGGCAGAATTAATTATTAAATCACTTTGTTAACTGTAAAATTAATCATCAGCAGCATTACATTTAAGATGAGATTACAGCCTTCTCTTGTTTTTCACTACTGGAGAGTGTACAAAGATGACAAATCAGTCATGCATATCAAATCAGAAAAGTTCCGAGTACTGTCAATCAATACCATTATCAAACAATTCCCTTTTCCAGTAAACTAAATTGGGTTGACATTTATTTGTAATAAAGTAGTCAACATCTCCAACATGTCAGTTTCACAAGTTCTTGTCATCTCAGTTTTATTTAATGGCAGATTCCCCTTGATAACCTCAATGTGGACATATTTAGTTCAATCTTTCTACCTATAATAGCAGTACAAAATGTATTCTGCAATTAATTTCATGAACCAATCTAAATGATTTGCCTATTTAGGAAAAAATCATCACCATGTTTGGAGCTCTAGTGTAGAGATCATCTCCAAACATTTTTGAAGGAAAATATAGATTATCTTTCAGATTTTCAGAGGTAAGATAATATGAATAGATGTAAATTATTTTGGTGACACATTCTGTTGTCAAAGACGATATTTACATTATGAAACAATATTGATATTAGAACTGGGTCATGTTCATAGGTAAGTTTCTAGTGATAATCGAGAAATATCATCAATGGAGTACATATACACAATGAACATAGTTTTACAAACAAAAGCAAAAAAAACACCAGAAATGCAACCAGAATCCTTTGTTTGTGAAAGAAAACACTAAAACATCATGAATGTGGTCTTTATTGATAAACTAGGATATAATGCAACTTAGTTTACCAACCTAGACCACTTCCAACCACTTTCCAAGCACATTGATACACAATCTTGATAATGAAGATATTTTTTAGACAAAATATTTTACAAAATTGATAATTTTCATTAAAAAAATTATCTGAACAGAGAGAAAAGTAATTATTTCTTGATGTCCAGATATTTTGGTCAATGACAGTAGTATCCGTTACAGATACATGTACTTCCAAAAATAACTTTTCCACCCTTTGAATTTTTCAAATTCATTTTTTAAGTTGAAAAGTTTATAGCACTATGACAATCAGGAATTATAATAACAAGGCATTCATTCCCTATATAGAAAAATTTTACTGGCATAATTTAAATTTCTGAACTGACAAATCTAAATATATAAGTGTTTGATCAAAGTTTAAAAATTCTTCAATAAAGAAGAGTTCCAAGGGACACTACTTTTCACCTGTATGACATTACAATGTACCTTTCTGTATAGGAACCTCACAAATTTAAATATAAATCTTAATGATTTCACTGCTACAAAATGTAAAATCTATATTTTTTGTCTATGTTGCTGGTGAGACAACAAATATTGTGTAAAGCAAATTAAATAAAGTCATGTTCTAGACTTTCATCTCCCTAAAGAACTTTGTTGGGTATGAATATCATGTATCTACCATACACATGGCAATCAAAACCTTGAACATTGCAATGATGATACCGTTACGTAAAACATCATGTACTCGTACATTTCCCATGTGTACATTTCCATGACTACACAAGCTTCAAACTGGCATATCCTGTCAATCAAGCTTGCCGACTGCCTGACACAAAACTGTTCCACCCACAGAGGCAATTTTAAAGCAAATGACGCGACATTGTAGATTTTTGACTAGTCCTCACTTTCCCAGTAAGCCATCTCCAGCCAGGTTTAGTGCAGGTGATGTAGCCAGTGAACTTCTTTTTTTTTTTTTTTAATCCATGCTATAAATTTCACTTGGCATTTCCTTAATAAATTGGTACACTATGGTACCAATTCCCTAACACAATAGCATAACAAAGAAAAATAGTTTGACTTTAAGTAAGAACATCTAAACTGCATCTGAGAGAAAGCGAGAGAGAGAGGAGAGAGAGGGTTAATATTTTAAAACTCTGAGCCCACATTCAAGCATAACACTCAATGGTAGCCAAATTTCACATACAATTTATAAACACAAAATAATTGAAAATGATAGTACAAGTTTATGCAAATATTCATGGTAGTTTTACATTTCCAAAGGATATATGCTACCGGTATTGATGTGAGACATTTAAACAAGTAAATCATGGTGTGTACATTAAAGCAAATTTAAAGCCCAATTTCAATGATGTAAATCATGGTATCTATATTAAAGTGAATTTAAGGCCCAATTTAAAAAAAAGAAACTACAATCAATAAAATAAAATAGAACAAAAAATAATAATTTAAAATAATTATGATGATATTATTATTATTAGTTTGCTCTGTCTTAAGATATAATTTTTGTATTGCTTTCATCACTAGATTTACATCATCTTTCTAAATTGACAGATATCTAGCTTTTTCCCTAATGTACATGCTTTATGGAGCATATATGTGTAAATAACTTGATTTGGAAGTACCCAATGTCATCATCAACATTTTTTATTTGGTTAAACTGGTATAAATTTTAAGGCAATAATGAAATTGTAGTAACACACTACTGATATAGCAAATTATTTCAATGTACCCTAGTCTACTGGCTGTAAATATATGTATATATCATTCTTCCTTGCAAAATATGCTACTTCAAAATAAATTTATCCATATATTTTCAATTTAAAATCCAACTATTTTGTAGTTAAAAAAGCATTTTTCATGCCAAGCACAAGCTTGAAAAATCACAATTTCGGGAAAACATTCAGCACGTTCCTAAATGTGTAGACCTATGTCTCTCTCTCCCCCAAATATTTACATTTATGCAGATAAACCTAACTCTCAACTTTTTTACAATTATTTTTGTAAATATGTCATACTTATACCAAGCTTGGTAATGGTACAATGTCTTATTCATTACTACAAACAAAACTGAGCAAGATCAAACTTGTGTGACATGTTTACATGCAAAAAAACCCAACAAAAACAACACGTCCACTGGCTACACCACATTCACTAGATCTAACTGGAGACATGACTGGAAAACAAAGAGGTATCTTTGCCAGCCAAGGATCATCAATCCACTCTGTTCCACATCAACCCTTGGCATCTCTGGCTAGTGGAAATGGTATCTACTGCTCCGCTATCTGACTAGATGCAATGAAAAAAACTGACCCAATCAGATCCCTTGTTACATTTAAATTGGAAGATTGTTAGGAATAATCATACCGGCCTCAGTCCACAACAACACATGTTGCATGTAAGTTTTTCCAATCTAAACATTGCTTACAATTTTTAATTTCGAGTCAATGCCTGTGGACATTGTGGAAATCACCTTTTTGAATACCTAACAGGTCACATAATGAGCTCTCTTATAACTGATTTTGCTTGCTATGGACAGGGACATGTTTATCCACAAGAAGGCATTTATTTAAAACACAGTTTCTGATAGCTAAAGATGCCAAGGGTTGATGTGGAACAAAGTGGATTGACGACTTTTGGCTAGAGAAGATGGGTAGGACATTACATTTTGTCCTTCACTGGCTTTGAAATTGCTGCAGTGTGCAGAACAATGTTGTGTCAGGTAACAGGCAAGCTTGACTGACAGGATATGCCAGTCTGAAGCTCGATTAGTCATGGGAAATTTATGCATTAAGCAAAATCTAATATTAATGGTATTGTCATTGCAATTTTCAAACTTTTAGTGCTATGGGTCTAATTCTTGCAGCAAAATATGCATTAAAAAACAAATCCATGACATGTAAGCAAAACTGCATGATATTCAAGGAGCATCATCCACATTATGATAATGTATGATTCAAAAAGTATCACCCACATAAAGGAACTGAAAAAATAAAATTGTTATAATTCTTTTTCTGACTGTTGCTTTACAAGCTGCTTCATTATACAGAATTTACAGTCTCATTTCATAACTTTAATAAAGAACTATCCCTCACAAGACTTTAAATCTGCAGACATTGACAGGCGTTAGTATGCTTTAATTGTGAAATGATTTGTTCTGTTTTCTTGGTTTTAATGGCACTTTTAACACATTATTGGGTACATCATGCTCAAGAAATGGGCTAAGTGCCTTTCCCAAGAACATACCGAAGCAGCCAAACCAGGCTGGCCTGAGCAGGCACTGAACCTGCAATCCCTGGATTACAAGTTTGATGCTCCACAAACTGAACTAAAGTGACACCTCAATGATGAAATGAGCTCTCTACAATCAACATTCTTCACTGTGTAATACCATTGCAAGTCTAACATCAATTATTACAAATCTAAGGAGAATAATGCCAAGATGAGTTGCTAGGTACAGTTCTGAACAGTTGGATTTAACCAATTTCTTCTTTGAGTCTGAACATCAATAACAGTGTTAACACACAACATGAAATGTACTTGTTCAGGTCTTCAATATTCAGAAATACTGTGAAATGTATAAATTGTTCTATATCTATTCAGCTCTATGTATTAATAAAGTAGCATTACATTATACATGCATTGTGAATCAAGTTTCTCAAGGCAATGAATGATGCATATTAGATCTACATTTCTCTGGTATGCATGTAAATGGCAAATATGGAAACTCCCTCCTACTACACAACTAGGTTCTTTTTCTGTATAATTCCAGGGCAGCAATCTAAAGTATACAAAATTTAACATCAGAACATTGTAAAATTCAATCGTTCTCTCTACAATGTTTCTTTTACTTCTCTTGTTTGTAGAAAAAGAAACCCAAAGCAGGCTGGGTAACAGACTAAGGAGCTGAATCAGCGATGTCTCCTGACCTTATTTTGCTATAATACTCTGAAATGTTGAGTGCCGTAAAATAAGAAATCTGATTGTAAACTATTTCTTTTTTTTTCCTTTTGTTTTTAACAGACTATTCATCTGTATATCATGTTTAGTTCTAAAATTTACTGCACTAATCAAAGATTAACAGCCCCTAATAATCTCGGCTCAAAAAGATTGTTGCTTTTAATTGTAATGTTGAAAATTATACTGCAAAAGTTTGACAAAAGATGGTTATTGTATAAACAGTTAATAGAGTCATAGAGTATCTATTTACTCTCTTGTAAGCCTTTGTCTTTTGCCTGAATTTGCACACTGGCAGGCAAACATATGATATCTAATGTAGTTTACCTGTCAGAAAAGATGGAATCTGATACATATTGTTAAGGATACTTATGGTGTCTTTTGTGAATGAGTATATGTGCATGCTCGGATATTTATTTTGTAGAAATGCCAGTATTTTCCATATACAGTGAAACTCTCAAAACTGAAACCTCAGTATACCGGAACCCTGTCAAGACTGAAATTTTTTTAAAGTCCAGAATTTTTCCTTCATTAATATCATCATTTTTTCCCCAGTAAACTGACATCCCTCAACTCCAAATACCGAAACAAATTTTGATCCCAAATTTCTATTTTATGCTGACCCCCCAACCCACCGCTACCATAAAACCAAAACTCAATTCAAACTTGGAAATATATTTTTGCTGCTAAATTCCTGACACACACTGGAACAGATTAATTATGGTTAGCAAGTACTGTAGTGGGCTGATCTGTGAGATAAAGACCCAGAAAATGTCCCATGCGCACGTGATATTAAGACAATACTTGACACGTGCGCTGACACAGATTAGAGCTGACAATAGGCTAATCTGAAGTCTTTGCACCATACAAAAGAGCCATCTTTTAAAGCGAATTATTAATAACTAAATGCTTGTATGTAAGCCATTTAAGAAAGACTGTGTTTATCTGCTTATTATCTAATTGTGATTGATGCTATTCATTTGTACACATGATTAATGGAACATTGTTTGCTTGCTGTTTATATTAAATAACAGGGCTTTATTAACCAGGCATGAGACCTCACTTTTGATCCGTGCATTCGAGGCTATATATCAGAAACATCTGCTGTGTTGTCTTGTGGCTAAGATTGATCATGCTGACAGTCTTAGTGAACTTTGTAAACAAATCACTCTATTGCATGATATCCACTGGATTTCAAAAGCCTGATCAGAGATGACACCTGGTACAATCTAGAGGTGCTTTGAAGTTGCCAGCTTCCCTATTAATGTGGATAACGATAACGTCAATGCGCATGCCGATGAGGACAATATTCCTTTGGCTCAACTGGCTCATGAATTATGACTGGACATTGACCCTAAGCGCCTATATAATTTTGAAAATTTTTACCAACTGCAAACTGCATTGACCCAGATCTGCCGTCGCATAATGCGCCAGCAGATCTGGGTCTATGCAATTTGTAAGGACTAATCAGTAGAAAAAACAACATAGATCCTGATTTGCTGGTGCATTATGTGACTGCAGATCAGGGTCTATGTTGTTTGCATTTGAACTCGGTAGTTTAGTTTAGTTAATAAGCAATTTCTGTTTAATTGTCTACAAACAAATCAATTATGAAATGAAGGTCATGTGACAAATCAAAGTATTGAGAATACTGATGGTTTGTGGGGCTAAAATGATCCTAATTTACATAAGATCATATGGAAGAACATAACTCCAGAGATATTGCTATTCATAGTCTTTTTTGCTATTGTAAACAGACTCTCTAAATAATCTTTATATTATTCTAAATTTTCTATTCTTTATGTGTTACAAGAGAATATATACCAACATTTGAAACATTATTTGAGGAATTGTTGACATGATTTCCTTTGAACAGCATTTGCTACTACTGTTTTAAGTATTACTATCAGTGGAACAATATACACTGGAAATAAATTATATCTGGCCTAATCATATACCTAAATCTGAGTTGCTTCCCTCAACATAAACTGAGCTGAAAGGCCACTGGACCTATATTGTGTTACTAATTTTAGTAAGACCATACAGCTTGTTACTATTATTAAGCAATACAAACAATATTTGGTAACAGAGAATGAATGTTATGCCATAGGCATGGAGGGATTAAAACTCCTCCAAACCAAAATTACAACTAATTTTACTATATACTAAAGCAAAAGAATTTAAAATATCTCCAACTTTCAAAATTATATTTATTCTGAGATTTCTTATGGAAGGCAGAATTCTCTATAAAAAAAAAAACACCTTTGATCACCTAGTTGTTGTGTAAGTGGGAAGATTCAGTACAAAAATGACAGCACAATCTCTATAAAATATCTAACAAGAACATAGAAAAACATCAGGCAAAATCCGACCTCTGATTGATATACTCACTAATTCTTTTTCCAGTCTACGATTAGGTTCAAACTACAATGAAATGCAACTAATATTGATACAAACATCCAAGCACAGTTTTGAGATTAAAAGATTTATGTTACACATTAACATTTAAAAGAGAGTGGAAGAGTGACAAAAATCATTTTTCTGTTTTTGACCAGGAGTTACAAAGGTTTTTTTTTTAAGATCCATAAATAAATCTAAAGGACTCAAAATTACATGAAATTTGACAAAAAAGCATTGCAAAAGGAATCCTGCAAAATAAAATAGGTTACAATACAAATTCCATAACTGACTAGAACTGCATTTGGGTACAATCACCATGCACATTTTTTAAAATATGCAATTGAAAATTACTGAAATGAGACTGTAAATTTTTGAGAGAAAAAAGTTTGCCTCCAAGTTTCACTTTCTGGAGAACAAAAAGAATCTGTGCAACGTTTTAATAAATGCTGGAGCTTTTGAAATGATGATCTAAAACAAACATGAAACCTCTATTTTCTGCTCCATGGACTTCCATTCTAAATCATAGGAATAATTGACCTCTATCTATCTATCTATCTCAGCATCATTAGAAAAAAACAAAAAACAAACTGAATTAAAAATGAAAGACTTCCAAAAAATAAGTCATTCTGCTGCCAAATGACTTTAGCAAAATGTAAAGCAGCAAGAATCCTCCCAAATGTCCAATGGTTAAAACAATTCAAAGTAAAATGAGCTTGGCTGTAAATTAAAACTGGAGCAAATCTGATTCTTTTTTTGTTATGCGTTACCAAATTACCAAATTCAAAAAAATATCAAGACCTTTTTCTCTCATCCCCTAAACCTATGATGTGTCATAACCCAATAACCCCCAAAACCCATTACATATATTGTCTTTCTGCTATGGCTCCATATATATATATATACACACACACCTACCTATTGCCAATAGAAAGTAAAGCAATTATCCCTGAATCCCACACTGTACTCATGGGATTACTGATTAAATGGAAGAAATTTACATAAAAATACACAAATATAATCAAACAGGCTAGAGAGTTATAATTCATTCCAAGCATGAATCAAAACCCATGCTGTCTGTAATGGCACCCATTGCACAGCTCTCAAACAACAGCTCTCTAATCCACTCGACCATGCATGCATCCCAAAAAAAGGATGGAACAAGGTCAAAGGAATGGCCTTGAGGTCCATGGGAACCCCAGATTCATTTTATTAATTTGCCTAGCATTCTGACATATAATCAATGTAAATCTGTCAAGTTGAAAAAAGGCTCAATTACATCTAAGTTTCTGAGATTTTCTGAATTCACTTTCAGTTAGGTTCAATAAGCACAAATAAGGAATTACTAGTTGAAAGGTACCTGGTCTTCTACAGCCTTGTGGTCAGTCTCCTGCAGCCATGATCCCAGGATTACACTGTCGTCCACATGGCACATGGAACGTAACAATGATGTTGTAGTATTGGCTGGGTTATCGGTCAGGGTGAATTCTGCAACAAGTTCTCTAAGTAGGCTGGTGTACGTTCCTGTGTATATGAAGATCACTGTTAATTGTAATTCTAACAACTACAGTAGAAATATTTTGAAAATTCATGGCTGCCCCTTGGCAACCAACACTGAAAATCTTGTTATTCAGCAGATTTTTCTGGTTGCCCAGTATATTGCTATTGTGGCCCCAAGACCGCTGTAATCAAAATTATTCAATGACTTTTGTCACACATTGTCTCACACACACACACACACACACCGGTATGGGAAGACATATTATTTTGGACAAAACCTTTTCATCATTTAAAAAAAAATCTTTTAAGTTTTATGCTATGAAACAATAAATGATTTTGTCTTTTTTATATTTGTATTACTTGTATGTATGTTCATGTGTCTGTGCACATATGGGTGCATCATTACACAAGTCTTTGTCAGAAGAGAAAACCTCAAGTAGAAAACTCCAAAGAAACTATTAAGATTTATTTCATTGGAATAAAAGAAGTAATATCTATAAAATGGTCTCTGGTTCTGCTAATGAAAAGTCCAACATGAGTCTTTGCATTAATTTGAGACCTGAAATTGTGTGTATATATAAAATTCCATAGAAATAATGCAAGTTCAAATTATACACACTAGTATTGCTTATACAATGATCACCAGTCCTTCTGATGGAAAATGTGTTACAAATCTACACAGTAATTCATTTAAGACCTTCAGTGAAGTAATAATCAATAGGAATAACACATTTTAATCCTAATTGCACACAGTTCTTGTAACCTATTTATCAGTGCTGCTAATGGAAAGTGTCACTCAAGTTTACATACTTTTATTTAATCTGAGATCACCAAATAAAAGATAATCTACAGGAGAAAAACCTGTTCACATTGCACACAGCTTGGAAAGTGTAATACAAGTCTAGCCAGGGATTTCCTTTCACCTGAAGGTTCGGGTCTCTGATGCAGCAATTAGCCTGGATGCACGGTTTTGATCCTTTGGGTCCGCAGGATGCAGCATATTCTGATAATAATGTTTCTCGTGCTTTTTCCGAGTAGCCTATGCTAATATACCACAAAAAAGGCTTTTTCTGCACACTGACACCTTGGCAAGCAATGATCTGTCAATTGCCCCCAGTTGTTACACGCACAGATTTTCAAACAGGTTTCTAATAAGACCATAAATGTATTACATAATTCCTCAGCAGTGTGACACCTAACTGCATGGCGGGGGATTATCAAGTACTGTTGGAAGTTACTTGGCTTCCTATAGATCAAATAAATGATTTACGACTATCTTTATCAAAGTCTTTGGCTTTACTGCTATCTTTATTTAAGTCCTTGTTGTCTATTTGGTTCAGCAAGTTGTAAATTTGCCTTTGATTTATTAATGTCCAATGAGTTTTTGTTTCGATCATAAAAATTAAACTTTTTTGCATTAGGCATAAGTGAATTGAGTGCTATTAATCAAGCAATGTTCAACAATTAGGCTCACTTAGACAGTGGTATATATTCCCAATTATTTAGATGAGGATTACTTTTAATTATCATTTGAGTACCCAAAGTGGTCACAAGTGGAAAAGGTCCAGCAACTAGGTTGCCTGCGATGAAAGAAAAGTCTCGGATGTGACTTGAGAATGAGGCTGATAAGGTAAATGGTGATCAGAGGTCCAAGAAAAGACAAATCAGGTCAGATTGGGTAGAGAAATTCCCTTGGCTAATATAGAAAGAGAACAATGTCGAAGTTATAAGTGCTTTTTGTTCCTGGTGTTTGTAGTGTGGAAAGATGAACTCTTTCAATAATGGAAGTACAAAATTCGCAGTTTTATGACAAACCTGGACCAAGTACATGCTGTGGCAGGGAAGACTGTTCAGGAGAAAAAGGCAATGTTACTGATTTGGTTTGAAACAAAAGTTGATGAGGAGGCAGACAACATTAAATAGAGGATATTTTCTTTTCCTACGTTAATACCGGATATATTTCATCGTGTGGTACAAAAAACGTGATATATTAACGAATGGCAAAGCCACGATTTAAAATATACCGGTTTTGGTACAAGAAGAAGAAATATATCCGGTATTAACGCAGGAAAAGAAAATTTTCTTTTTATTATATACCAAAGTTGCTCCAGAATCGAAGTTTAAAAGATTAAACTCACTAGTCAGCACCACACTGCACCACCACCCACCCTTTTTTTCATAAATTCACCTCACTTTCATAGGCTGGTCATATAATTATCAGTGACTTAAGATAGCAGTATGATTGGGTTGACCTAATCTGTCGCAGTAAATTATATTTTTGACATTTTGTAAACTATTTGATCATATCTGACCACGAAGCAAGTCCGATTCATCAATGCATCACAGCAGGTTTATCATTGTTGTCAAGGAAGTAAGGGGAATTAACTTCATAGAGACGCGAACGACTTAGACTAAAATTTCGTCTGCAAAAATTAATTTCCGTGTCTGAAATGTAATGCAGTTTCTATTTATTTATTCTAGCTCACAAAATGCTCGTTTTTGTTGCTGCAGGTATAACTTCTGTAGGCACACACAATCCAGCGTCGCATGGCATGATGGAAAATCTTATATTTTCACATGTGAAAATATATGGATATATTTTTCACATGTGAAAATATAGGAATTACAAAATATGAAAATTATTTCACCAATAAGTTTCTGTATTTCACACTAAAGTACATAATAAAAGCCTATATTGTTTTATTTCATACTAAAAATGTCAAATATTTTGTTCAATTGTTGTATTGCTTAAAGTATAGCATAATGCGCCAGAAGATCAGGGTCTATGTTGTTTGTTCTACTGATTAGTCCTTTCAAACTGCATAGACCCAGATCTGCCAGTGCATTATGCAGCGGCAGATCTGGGTCTATGCAGTTTGCAGTTGGTATCGGCTTATACGTGAGTATATATGGTAAGTCTCTGAAAGCAACAAACATCCTTGTTTCTATCGTATTCTTTGTCATCGAACAATTTCTGCTTTTTTGTTGGTGTCTTGTCATCCATCAGCTTTCCAGCAGTTGACCCACTTCTGACCTGAAACTTATCCATATTTAATGCTTATATGAGTTTACACCATTACAGTTCACATTGTCATTAATCTGATACTGTTAATCCAGGGTCTAAACTGTCAGGTAACCGTAAACTTTCCACGTGGGATTTTTGTGTATACAGCAGCGATTACATCAGAAACCAATATGTTATGCAACAACAATTTTGATTGGTTCAATTCTTAAAACTTGCCATATTCCTTTAGCTAAAGTTGGCAAACAGAAACAACTGTCACATGCTCTACAGCAGAATGCCCATTTCTTCAATGGACCAATGAGAAAGCATAACAAATACTAGATCACATCCAGTGTGTCAAGTCAAAAACAAAAGAAACTGACACTGTACGTCAGTGAGTTAACAAATAACAAACATTCGCGAATCCTGTTTCTTTAAGGATTCACCTAAAGGGGTTGATAGTCCAGTATTGATTGTGATTACTTAATCAGATAATAAGTAGTCAACACTGTGGATTGGTGTGTCCTCTTCAAGAAACAATCACCCAACACTCAAGTACGGATTATATGGAGATAATTCATGCACAATGCTGTAGGTACTCCAAGGGCCAATATAACAATCAAATGCTTCAAGCTGGAAAATATATAAAATGTCATTATAACTTTTAACAGTATCATTTTTTTAATCATATTTTTGGGTTACACAACTGGGTTTTTACATCGGGAACATTTTTTGCCCAGCATTAATTTTTAGCTGTCTTGATCTTATGGGCAACAGATTTTTCTCTGCAGTTTTGGCTGAAAGGAGGCTGAAGGGTCTTCACCAGTAGGCTGTTGTATCGATATGTTGGAAAACACTGACTAGTTTAGTATTTTCTTTTAAGAATCATCAGAGGGACTTATAAATTGCTTTGGTAGGTTGTGTGAACCTTTAAAACACTTAAGCTTAGATTGTAATTAGCTGGTGTTATGTCATGTGATAAAAATGAACCAATCACATTGTGTTAAATCATTGTTTTGGCTTTGTATTAGCTGGTATTCAGCATCTGATAGCTATAAGACTAGTATAGTCAATGCTAGCCAGTGATAGCCATTGTTAGTCGATGTTCATTGTTGTTTGCTACTATATAGCTGGGTGGGAGCCTTCTGTAAGTCTCTATTAACCTCGGTGAAAAACCTGGACAGATTTCTTAGCCTGTGTTAGCTGGGTATATGGAGGTAATGGAAACTCCCATCAAATAAGTATAAAAGGGGTTGTTCATCAAAAAGCTGCATAAGCACAAGGTAACAATACTTATGTGTGAATAAACTGAAATGATTGTGATATCGAGAAAAAAAAACATGATTTTAGAACAATTTAATAATAAACAAGAGTCCCTTGAAGGGACTGATACTCTACTGTCTGAAAAGAATTTCCAGTAATTCATGATCAATTCTTCTTTCTTACTGCTGAGTGTTGAAACCATATCTAATATTCTTGAGTGATAAGATTTTCAACTTAGCCACTGTGGTGGCCATACTGGATGTAAGATTGGTACCATTTTCATTTAGGACAAACTAGACACCATTAGAAGACCTTTAGTGAAAACCCCATGCCAATATAACCATCCATTCAAGAAAATGAATGACAAGAGTTTCAATATGTCCATTGTGGCAGCCATATTGGATGTCTGTGGAACACCATTTTCACTTAAGACCAACCAGATATCACAAGAGGTCTTTTGGTAAAAACCATATGTAGCTATGACCATAAATTCTGGAGGATAATAATAACAAGATTTACAAGATGGTCTCCATGGTGGCCATATTCGAAGTCTTCTTATGAAAACCCCTATGTTGATATGATTTTCCATTCTAGAGGAGTATCAATACCAAGATTTTCAAGATGGCTGCTGCGGTGGCGATATTTGATGTTAGATAGGCACCATTTTCATTTAGGACCAACCAGACATCATAAGAAGTCTATTATTGAAAACGAAGTAGCAGTAACAAGATTTTCAAGATGGATGCTGTAGTGGCAATATTGGCTGTCCAAGTGGAACCATTTTCATTTAGGACCAACTAGCTATCATAAGAAGTCTTCTTGTGAAAACCCCATTTCAATATGACTTTCCATTCAGGAGTAGGGATAACAAGAGTTTCAAGATGGCTGTCATGGTGGCCATATTGGACATCAGATTGGCACCATTTTCATTTAGGACCAACTAGATATCATGAGAAGTCTCTTAGTGAAAACCCCATGCAGATATGACAATCCATTCAGGAGAAGGAGAAATAATAAGATTTTCAAGATGACCACTGTGGTTACCATACTGGATGTCTGAGCAGCACCATTTTCATTTAGGACCAAGAAGACCTTGGGATGAATGTTTGTGTTGTTAAGTTTCATGCCAATCTAAGTAATTTTAGGAAGAGTAGTGATAACAAACTTGTGCTAACAGACTGGTGGACATTGGACAACAGATGACAGATGATGGAAATCAGGCAATCCTGTAAGCTCTTCTGGTCTATGACCAGTAGAGCTCATAATGACAACTGTCATTTTGTCTGTGATTTAATTTCAAGTTAATAAATTTCTCACACTTGTGACACATAGAAGAGAGTAGTGCGGCTATTATAACGTTTGTCTCCTCTACTCCATTGAGTATGTTGTCTGGCATTTTGGTCAGTCTCCCTTTAATTGGGTAGGTATTGGGAGGTTGTCTGGGGATAGGTAATTAACTATCTTGATGCAGGACTTGGGTTCAGCTTTTTCTTGGAGAATCTGACCAATGTTTGGTTTGTCCAGGTTGAACTCTGTGGTTTCTGTGTTAATACTTGAATGAATATCCCATGTGCTGAAATCCTTGTTGTCCTTGTACAGTGGTGGTGGCGTGTCCATTTGACCATCATCCAATCAACAATGAATATTTCTACTCCTGCATGTTAAATCCTGTTCCAGCTGGTATGACATGTGCAATATTGTCATATAAACTGGTTTTAAACAGGAATTAAAATGATGATCAATAGAAGGGATGTTTTCATAGAACATAAATGTATGCCCTGCCACCCACCCCATCCCTAACCCCTCTTTCAGCTAACCTAATGCAAAACCTAAACAAGGTGTCACAAGCTGAATGATAAAACTGATTAAGAAAGAGTAACAATCAGTAACAGTTTGTCAGAATGCTCAGCAGAGAGTTTGAACCCAAAAGGTTAGAACACTTCCCTTTGTACTTACATACATGTCAAAATAGCAAACCAAATATGACACCCACATATAATGTATATACAGTACCTTTAACTGTGCAATGGTTTACCTCAAAGAAGTCTGTCAAACTTTCTGTTTTGATGCAAAAAAGTTCTGTGTCCTTGTGTTCTGATATGATGTACACTTTCATAAAGCTGAGAAATGACACCTACATTATTTTTTATGAAATTATCTGCTAGTAAATTTTGGGATTGTAGTTATAGTTATGAAATTGTGTTATGTCCTATGTTATTAAATATAAATTTACATTTAATTATTAGATTATTTCTATATATTTTGAATCTATTTATCTTGGATAAAAAGTTTCTGAGTGAAGGTCAGTGATGTACTCTCAGTATTTTCAGGGTAGTTATTCTCAGGTGTGTCACACTAAAAGCTAAAGCAAGTAAGACAAGCATCAATGAACTGTACCTTCATATGTCTGTGGGGGCAGGAGAATCAGTACATCATACACCCTGAGCCGTACCATGGCGCCGCAGGCCTTCAGGTGGGACCCATACAGCTTGAAAATGCTGGGCAAGCTGAAACAGAAAAATGGTAAGATTTTATGATAAAATCATATTATTTCCAGGCATATAAAATATTCCACTTTATTTTTTATTTGCAGCTACATGTTATTTGACCCATACATCTTGAAAATGCTGGGCAAGCTGAAACAGAAAAATAGTAAGATTTTATGACAAAATCTTATTATTTCCAGGCAAATAAAATATTTCACTTTATTATTTATTTGCAGCTACATGTTATTTGAATTTTCAAAGGGGTCAGTTTGTCTGTCTGTCAAGTTAAGTTTTGCATTTTGCATTTAGGTCAGCTTGTCAGGCACTGGTGTGGCATCTCTGTTCCATAAACACAACTGTTAAGGTATTCTGTAAGACAAAATCTCAATTGGTTATGATTTCTACATAAAAGCAGGAGTTAAGCTCCTTGAGAATGGATACACGTATCAGAATTTTTTCAATCCAAATTAAACCAACAGCTTAAAGAAAGGGTTGAATTATGCTCTATTATGTACTCAAATATTCTCCAATAGACTTAATACATGAAATAACTAAACAACATTTTTGGATATGTCATTATCAAGTGGTCATTGATAAGGATGCACATCGTGACATTATGTTATCATCCAACTTTTACATTATGACATCATCCAACTCGCTCGATATATTCATGCACATCATTAATGAAATTATGAATGGAGTTGAGCAAAGAATAAAACAAGCATATTTATTCTAATATTTGTCATTGATACCACTGTCATGGTGCCTGAGAGACTGACCTAAATGCAAAACTTAAGTAAACAGATGAATGGACAAGGGTAACAGTAAATGCCACAGCTACAATCCTGGTTGAGCATAAAGCAAAAAATGAAGCTGTCTCAAGACAGCAAAGCTTGTTTGCACATATTCATTCAGAAACAAGAGTCCTGTATTTGTAAACACTCAAGATATCAATACCAAGTGATGATGAAGACAAACCAAGTGGTTGACATAGGTCAAGGTTACTCTATTCTTCAGAACAATGATGCTGTACTTCTAAGGATGTATGCTCATATCCAGTTTGATGACTGTACAAGCAACAGGGTCCAAGAAACTCACCTAATCATGAAAGCTGTAAATAATTAATAACATGTAAAAAGTGGGTAACAGTGACCTACTTTTGATACTGCAGTACAGTATCCCTTGGGATATAAGCACATATCGAGTTTCATGAATGTACAAGCAACAGGATCCCAAAAAGTGACCTTAATATGAAACTTGTATATGATCACTGGAGCTTGCAAAGTACTCTTCAGGATGCATGCACAGATCAGTTTTCATAACTGTGCAAGCAAATGAGTCCCAGAAACTAACCTGAATGTAAAATTTCATATGATCAATAGATCAAGAAAAGTAGCTCACAGTTACCTATGTTTTGGTATAGTGGTGTGGTACTCCTCAGAATCCATGCAAATATAACGTTTCATGACTGTACAAACAACAGTGTCCCAGAAACATACCTAAACATGAAAAGTGTACATGATCACTTAAGAATTCCATCTAGAATCCCCCCCCCCCCTCCCCCTGGAAAAAAAGGGCACAAAGCGAATGAAATTGTTGTAACGGGGATTTAACTTCACCGGAGAGAATACACATCCAGCTATACAAATTTAAAAGTATATCATATAGCTGCTTTTGATTCATTTTATAAAATGTAACTGTAAAAAATAATTGCAAAAACTTGTTTACAATTTAACTGCTGCTGGATATAAGACAGTAAATTATTTCATGCTTAGCGTCATTAGTAAGCAACAGTTTACATTGCATCTGGACTCTGAAAAATCCCTAAAACTCTGAAAGTGATTAGATATGAGAATGTTTTTTACAACAGTTCATTCAGATTTTTCTGGATAGAATCTTCCACAACTTTGTCACTTGCACGAAACCAGTTGAATGCCTATTTTTTTTTCTATAACCTACATTGAAGAAAAGTTCTGATCCAAACACACATCACTTTTTATAGGATGACTTATCTAATCTTACACAGCTCATTCTTTTTCAATCCAGTCTCGATAAATAAAGCCATTTTTTGTGTATACATTTTTTGTTGTTGTCAATGTTTGGGAAGATGCAAGCTAAACACACCACACCGGGACATACTAAAAGTTCCTTCCAGACTGCACACAATAAGTAACATGGTACATGCACAAAATGCCTATCTGGAAGGGGCATGGTACTGTAAAAGAGACAGCGTCAATCTTACAATTGAAACAGATGCAGGGCACAAATGCAAGGCCACAAATAGGGGCAGGGTGCAGAGAGATGGGGGTAGGCTGCTGTACCCTGTGTATCTACTTAGCTAGAATACTGAAAAGTAAGGACAATGAAAAGTAGATGACAGTGACATACTTTTGGCATGGTGGTGTAGTACTCCTCAGGCTGTAAGCACAAAACAACTTTCGTGACTGTAGTGCCAACAGTAAATGAGATATTGACTTAAATGTAAAAGGTGTACATTTGCTAATGCACATGCTGACAATTATGCTGCCAACTGCAGATAACACCGGGGATATAGCATAAGCCAGTTAGCTAGGTTTTAATAAGTTCCTAAAATTTTGCTGAAGAAAGGATAAATGGCATCACAGTATCCTATTCAAAGAGATAGCATTACCTAGAGAAAGGCAAAGTGAATATACATGTATGTATAGGCTTTAATGACGCATCAGCATATCCCTGGCAATATATTGTGGTTTCCAAAACTTTCATTGGGTACCAATTTTCATGGATTTCATTGTTGCCCTGAACCAAAAATTTAAAGACCCAACCTAAGATTTAGCTACATGTGATGCAGAATCCACATCCAACCCCCCTATTTTCTTATTGATACATTCATAGAGATCAGCAAAGCAATGCTATTTGATAAATCAACTTCATTACTGTAATCTGGCAATAACATATTACCTTTTACACATGTTTGTTTTATTTTAACCTTTTACAAAAAATAAAAAATTATAAAGCATTTTACATCGTTTTAATGCATATGTTTCTATACAGTATCTGGTAGCTGTAATTTCCACTCACTGCCTTAAATTGATTTGTTGTGGAATCGGTAAGGATAGAGAGAAACAAAACAAAGCATACTGTATTCAAAAACTACTAATACTGAAAGAATAATAAATGAAAATAGTATATGAAAATTAGATTTAATACTTATTTAAATCAATCCATCATTCAAGTGAAACTCTTGTCAAAGAATTCAAATCCTCCTGAAAGCACATCTCATTTTATCAATGCAGTTTTAATCCAAATGAACAAGACTGTAAAATACAAGAACTATTGCTTGAATCACAATTACTAATTAAACACTCTGAATATACACTCCCATATTTGCCAGCCTATAAGTTGATACTTTTTTACCTGAAAGTCTGGGCTTCATCTTATACTCTGTTACGACTCTATGGTCTAAGAAAAATGTAACAGAAAGAAAGTGAAACCAACAAATCAAGTAAAAATCAACAAGCAATTTATTACTAGATAATTAAAATGAAAAATCAAAAAGTCACTTACAGTAATGTGTTTTGAAATCCTAATAATCCAATAAGAATGATTGTTCTAATCACAAGTCCTAAATATAGAATGTTCCGAATTCACGGCTGTGTCCTTGAATGTTATGATGTGCTAATGGTCTCCAAAATCCTGATGTACTAGAAATCTTGATGTGCTGATGTCAAAATGAAGTATTCCAAAATCTCTGAATAAGTTCACTTAAATTCCAAAATCATCAATTAAAAATCCAAAATCCAAAAGTTTATGAGCACTGTTATAATCCAATGAATATTTAAAATAATTCTTCTCTTAGAATTTGGAATGAATTTTCACAACTGTAATAGCTCTTTACAAGACTGATGGTAATGTCAAAACTGAAAAAATGTCCACCAAACATGGTATATATAAAGATTGGTCACATGACAGAATGTTCTAAAACATGTGTCATCTTCATGGAATTTTTACTTGTAAACAAAAATCAACCTTGACCTTCAAATTGAGAAAACATATTGATCAAAACAACCTAATTCAAGGACACTAGTTAAACATGTTTTTCATGACAAACATTAAGATTCAAGCAAACACCAAAGCGAAGAAACACCTACAACCTCCCAAAATATCCACAACATTATATAAACATCATACATAACACCTCCCCTCATAAAGAAAAAGAAAGATTTATATAATAAAGCTTTCTTTTGAATATAAATCTAATACTACAATAACCAAAAATACATAAGAACATGTTTTATGATACTGGACTTAATTACATCAAGCAATATTACATTTCTAGGCACGTGAGAGTGCATCGGCAATCACACTGTCTTTTCCCCTGATGTGTCTAATGTCAATGTTATACATGTATTCCTGCAATATCAAACTCCATCTCAACAATCTCCGATTTTTATCTTTCATTTTGTTGATGAAAGTAAGGGGATTGTGATCACTGTACACAATAATTGGAGAAAGAGCTGAGGTAACATACACTTCAAAATGCTGTAAAGCCAATATCAAAGCCAAACATTCCTTCTCAATTGTGGAATAATTTTTCTGGTGCTTGTTTAGTTTTTTAGAAAAATAACACACAGGGTGATCCACACCACTTTTGTCTTCCTGAATCAATACTCCACCAACCCCTACATCACCTGCATCAACAGATAATTTAAATGATTGGCTAAAATTTGGTGCAGAAAGAACTGGTGCATTCCCAAGCATGGCCTTTAACTTGTCAAAAGATTCCTGACACTTGTCAGACCAATAAAATTTGGCTTTCTTAATAAACTTGTTAAAGGTTCAGCAATTTTGGAAAAATTGGAACAAAATTTCCGATAATATCCAGCCATACCTAGAAATCGCATCAGTTGCTTTTTACAAATTGGAACTTGAAATTCAGAGATAGCTTTGACCTTAGCTTCTATAGGTTTAACTTGACCTTGTCCCACAATATGTCCTAAAAATGTGACACAAGCATGGCAAAACTCACTTTTGCTCAAATTAATTGTCAGATTCGCATCGCTGAGTCGATCAAAGAATTTTCGAATGGTTTCCAAATGATCTTCCCAGGTGTTGTTGTAGATAATGACGTCATCGATATAAGCGTCACAATTATCAAGACCAAATGTTATCATGTTCATCAGACGTTGAAACGTTGCAGGTGAATTTTTCATTCCAAACGGCATGACTTTATATTGATAAAGTCCATCTGGAGTTGCAAATGCTGAAATTTCTTTTGCCCTTTCCGTCAGTGGAATTTGCCAGAATCCTTTTAAAAGGTCAAACTTGGTGACATATTCCGCATTTCCAATTTTATCAATGCAATCGTCCATTCTTGGGATTGGAAATGAATCAGTTTTGGTGACACTGTTGACTTTTCTATAGTCAGTACACATACGGAATGTATTATCTGGCTTGGGAACAAGAATACATGGTGAACTCCAGTTACTTTTACTTGGTTCTATGAAATCATTCTCCAGTAGATACTGAATTTCTTTCTTCAGATAGTTCTGTTTGAGAGGATTCATCCTATAAGGATGCTGTTTCACAGGCGCAGAATCTACAATGTCAACGTCATGATAAATTTTACTTGTTCGTGTTGGAACATCAGGAAACAAGTGCTCATAGTCATGTAATAGCTGTTTTAGTTCATTTCTTTCCTGTTGTTGTAGATGTGAAAGTTTCTGGTCTAGGTTGTTCAATATTTCTGAATTCCGAAGATTGGTTATACCAGAGTCACTATAGTCTGATCGTATTCCATCGTTGATATCTTCACTGTGTGGGACAGGTACAACTAAATTAACTGAATAATTAGCTGGGCTATCTCTGTCAAAATATTCCTTTAACATATTTATATGACAAAGTTGTTTCTGTTTCCGTCTCCCAGGAGTGTTAATGATATAATTTAAGTCATTTACTTTCTTTTCAACGGTATAAGAACCATAAAATTTAGCCTGAAGAGGATTCTGAGGTATGGGAAAGAGAGCCAGAACTTTGTCACCAGGTTTAAAACTCCTTTCCTGTGAATTTCTGTCATACCTTAATTTCATTTTTGACTGGGTAGTGTGAAGATTAGTTCTTGCTACTTCACAGGCCTTTGACAACTTGTATTTGAAATCAGAGACATAATCAAGAAGATTAATCTTTGAATCTTCATTTGAAAGAAGTTTTTCTTTCAATAATTTCAATGGTCCACGGACAGTATGACCAAAAACTAGTTCAAAGGGACTAAAACCCAACGACTCTTGAACTGATTCCCTAACAGCAAACAACAACAAATGAACACCCTCATCCCAATCCTTTTCTGTATCAAAGCAATATGATCGAATCATATTCTTCAAAGTTTGATGAAATCTTTCCAAAGCACCTTGACTTTCAGGGTGATAGGCAGAAGATTTAAACTGTTGGATGCCTAATTCATGCATAACTTGTTGGAAAATTCCAGACATAAAATTTGACCCTTGATCTGACTGGACAGATTTGGGAAGGCCAACAAGTGTAAAAAACTTCACCAAAGCTTTCACAATAGTTTTAGTTTTTATATTTCTCAGAGGAATTGCCTCTGGAAATCTTGTAGATGTACACATGATGGTCAACAAGTATTGGTTGCCTGACTTGGTTTTAGGTAAAGGACCAACACAGTCTACTATTATTCTACTAAATGGTTCATCAAATGCAGGAATAGGTTGCAGATGAGCCTTAGGTATCTTCTGATTGGGTTTTCCTACCATTTGACAAGTGTGACAAGATCTGCAGTATTTAGAAACATCACTTTTGAGTTTCGGCCAATAAAAATGATTCAAGATCTTGTGATAAGTCTTACGGACTCCTAAATGACCAGCCAAAGGAGTTTCATGGGCTAAATTAAGAATTTCCTGTCGATATGACTTAGGAACAACAATTTGATAGCTCACTGACCACTCGTCACCAGCGGGTACATCAGGTGGTCTCCATTTCCTCATAAGGACCCCATTTTTCACAAAGTAACACACTGGAACTTGTGTGGCTTCAGTTTCACTAATAGCCCTCTGAAACAAACAAAATATCTCGGGATCTTGCTCCTGTTCAACGACAAGGGATTGTCGTTTGTCATCCTGATTAGAACAAAGAGAATGAGTTGCCAAAAGAGGATCACTGTGATCAATACCATTTGATTGATCAATACCTGAGGAAAAAGTGACCTCATCAAAAAACTGACCAATACATGTGTCAGCCAAAGGAATAATATCCTGATCAACATCACTCTCAAGAGCTCTTTTTGCCATAGCTCTAGTAACTGCACAAGCAGGGTACAAATCAGGGATTTCAGTTTCGACAGGATCAACTTTCTGATCCAAACAAGGCTTGTCAGTTACAAGTGGATTAACCACAACCTTATCTCCAGCTAGGTCATTGCCTAGTAATAAATGAACACCCTCTATGGGTAAAGAAGTCACTGCCCCAACAGTCACAGGTCCAGAAACTAAGTCTGATGCCAAATTTACACAATGAAGAGGAACATTTACAAAGCCGCACTCTACTCCCTGAACAAGAACACTTTCACTTGAAGAAGACTCCTCAGACAAACGCAAAGTACCTGATAATAAAAGACTCTGAGAAACTCCAGTGTCCCTTAATATTTTAATTGGGATAGGTTTGGCAGAATCACCAATAAGTGATATAGAACCTTCTGACATGAATGGTTCATAAGCCTCCAAAATAGAATCAGACTGGGATTTATTTGACCCAACAAATGTATTGCTTTCAATACAAGACCGTGACCTTGACCTCGTAGAAATAAGAGCATTTGGAAAAGCTCTGTCTTTTCTCTGTTGCTTATTTTTCAACTTGAAGCAATCAGAAATAACGTGCCCTTTCTTTTTACAATAAGTGCACGTAGGAAGAGATAAGGATTTCTGATCAGTCTTATCAGATGTTTGATTCCTAACAGTTGTGCTGTTGTGAAATTTGGAAGTACTCGAATGAGATTGAAATGGTTTTTTACCAGAAAACTGCTGAGAGGACAACTTATTGCCAAATGAAATTTTGTGAGTCAAGGAATAATCATCAGCCATACGAGCAGCATTTTCCAAAGTTTCCACATTCTGCTCGTCAAGATAGGTTTTAACATCACTATGGATGCACCTCTTGAACTCTTCAATTAATACGAGCTGTCGGAGGTTATCATAACCTTGATCAACTTTCTTGGCTGAGCACCACCTATCAAATAGTTGTTCTTTATCCCTTGCAAATTCGACATGAGTTTGTCCAGTTTCTTTTCTACAATTCCTAAACCTTTGTCGATATGCCTCTGGTACCAACTCATAAGCTTTCAAGATGTACTCCTTAACCACATCATAATCAGTGCTTTGTTGTACTGACAGTGAAGTGTAGACTTCACGAGCTTTGCCAATAAGTACACTTTGTAATAACAAAGTCCAATGCTCTCTGGGCCATTTCAAGTTTTCAGCTATTTTCTCGAAATGAAGAAAGTATTTATCTACTTCTTTTTCCTGAAAAGGTGGTACTAACCTAATATATCTAGTAACATCAAAACCTGGACTTGTGTTTAAAGGAGTGGAGTGTGCTCTGTTTGCCAGTTCTAATTCTCTTAATTTAAATTGCATTTCCCTTTCTTCTCTTTGCATCTGCATCTGCATTTGTATTTGTCTATCTTCTTTCTCTCTCTCTCTCTCCATCTGCATCTCTTCTTTCTCTCTCTCCATCTGTATCTGCCTCTCTTCTTTCTCTCTCTCCATCTGTATCTGCCTCTCTTCTTTCTGCATTTGTATCTGCCTCTCTTCCTTCTCTCTCTCCATCTGTATCTGCCTCTCTTCTTTCTCTCTCTCTCTCTGAATCTGAAGCTTTGCCAATTCTAAATCAATCTGGTTCTTTAACTCTAATTCCCTTAATTTCCTGTCAGAACCAGATACAGGCTTTCTCTTCAAACTTAAAGCACTGCTATCAAAAATTCCCTTTCCTACTAAATACTGAATCAAAATAATCTTTATCTCCTGTTTTGTCAATGATACTTTTGCCTCAGATAGACTGTATTTTCTGGCAAGCTCGAGCAACTCATCCTTTCTCATGCACTCTAACCCCTCCTGGGTAGGTTTTGAAATGAAATTCTGAACATTAGATGCCATTGTAAATGCTTGTTGGTTTCACACAAAGAAAATTTCTCTATTAAAAATCTTTGCCAAAGACAAAAAAAATTCCAAGACAAAATCAATATGAATTTCAAAGATAAATTTAATATCTCTAATATGCTTTAAAGAAATTCAGATCCCAGAAAACGAGCCCCCAATTTCTGTTACGACTCTATGGTCTAAGAAAAATGTAACAGAAAGAAAGTGAAACCAACAAATCAAGTAAAAATCAACAAGCAATTTATTACTAGATAATTAAAATGAAAAATCAAAAAGTCACTTACAGTAATGTGTTTTGAAATCCTAATAATCCAATAAGAATGATTGTTCTAATCACAAGTCCTAAATATAGAATGTTCCGAATTCACGGCTGTGTCCTTGAATGTTATGATGTGCTAATGGTCTCCAAAGTCCTGATGTACTAGAAATCTTGATGTACTGATGTCAAAATGAAGTATTCCAAAATCTCTGAATAAGTTCACTTAAATTCCAAAATCATCAATTAAAAATCCAAAATCCAAAAGTTTATGAGCACTGTTATAATCCAATGAATATTTAAAATAATTCCTCTCTTAGAATTTGGAATGAATTTTCACAACTGTAATAGCTCTTTACAAGACTGATGGTAATGTCAAAACTGAAAAAATGTCCACCAAACATGGTATATATAAAGATTGGTCACATGACAGAATGTTCTAGAACATGTGTCATCTTCATGGAATTTTTACTTGTAAACAAAAATCAACCTTGACCTTCAAATTGAGAAAACATATTGATCAAAACAACCTAATTCAAGGACACTAGTTAAACATGTTTTTCATGACAAACATTAAGATTCAAGCAAACACCAAAGCGAAGAAACACCTACAACCTCCCAAAATATCCACAACATTATATAAACATAATACATAACAACTCCGTATTGACTTATATATGGATTAAGTCATTGAAATTAATGTAATCAGCAAAATTGAAAACAGTTTACATAGCTGTACCAATTCTTGTTCAATTACCATGTCAATAAATTGTTATGAACTAATATGATGGCTTTTATATTATAAGTTTTATCATTATTTTGTATACATTTGTATGTGCTTGTATTTTCTGATTTCTCCAACAGGAAATAAAAGAAAACAATTTAAGAGTTCACAATTCACGGGCCAAATAGCACACTTACGGTCTATACTCTATAGTGTACTATACTTACTGAAAGCATATCATTTGTTCCTAAAAAAAAATCTCAAAAGATTTTGCTGTATTCATCTTTATTTCTACCATACATCATTCTTCCTGATCACATTTTAGCCATAGGTCCATTGATATTTTTTTTACCAGTATTTTATTTGACACACTGAAGCAATTACTGGAAGATAAAGGGATGTAATTCATATTAACATCTTGAATGTTTGATGAATATTTATAAAATACCATAGATTAAACACATAATAATCATATATTCACAATACTGTGATATATTCACTAAAGAATGCCCTTAGTATAGCTTAAAATTCAGAAACAGCGATAGACTATTTGTAGATCGTCAATGATCCGTTCTTAGTTTTGCATTTTAGCTTAAAGCAAAATGTAATGTCAACACATTACCCATATTCATTTTAAACAGATGTTGTTTCAGCATCTCTCTTTGATTATACTGGTAATTGATAAATTGGTCCTTGGTTTCTGACAAACAATCAAAGCCACTTACTGTAATTTTTTAAACCCTGATATTGTCTTTGGCTACCAGAAATAGGTAATGTCGGTATCCATTTGTTCTTTATCATTAATCCACATCAATTACGGTACCGGTTTTACAATCACAAGTGGATTAAGAACCACAAGAAATGATGCCCACTCTCTTCTCTGGACATAAATAATGAAGTTAGCCAATGGCATTGTTTTCATTGTGGTAGTACTGATACATTTTAACCAGTTAAGCATGTTCTGATCAATCCTTTTAGTCCAAATCATTTGTATAAATATCCCGAACAAATCATCCAAATTATCTCACATAGATATATTAAAGAATTTATAAAAAAGTGTTTTATTTATTCATTTTATGTGACTTTTCTCTGTTTTTCTGTCTGTCACTAATTTTCTTTACATTTCTGACTTTCCTATGGATAGCCTCATTTCCCTATTGTAGCCTTGCTAATCTGATATCATCTGTCGAATCTTGCCCTAAAACCGGTGTAAACTGGAATAACCTGGCTAAAGCTGTAGGCATATTTAATTAGCATGTAAATAACACTTCAAAGCCATGTGATTTTTGTGACAATGGATATCATAATTAAAACAAGAATGAACTGTTTATTGAGATTTGTCAATTATTAATGGAATATAGTAGTGCCCTTGTACATGAGTAAGATCACAATTGTCAGGTAACTGAACAATACAGATTACAATCTGTCTCTCTCTCTCTCTCTCTCTCTCTCTCTCTCTCTCTCTCCCCCCCCCCCCCAAAAGGAAACTGGAAAAAGCATGTTAACGTCAGTGACGGAATTTTCCACTTACTGGTAATCTGGAATAGCATACAGTTGTACCATTAATATTCATCAAACTGCAAGTTACTAGTGAAAAAGACAAATCTAAGATATTGATCTGGCCTTGTCTTATACTCTACATTGACTTATATATGGATGAAGGATGGAAAATTTACAAAATGAGCAAATTCAACTTATACTCTGCATCAACTTGTAGACCTGCAAGTACGGTAATTACAGCAGAGTAATAAAGCTCACACTTCACTGGTTTTTGGATAAAACCACTGAATCAACATCTTGTCAATCAAGTCTCCTGGTACACAGAAATGTTTCTGAGGTAAATAATCCTGAAATTGCAGAATTAAACAAGTCCACCTTTCTCAAATCCATGGATAATTAGGTCCCTTTTCTTTTTGGACACATTTTTGCATGACCTACAATGAATCAGCTTGATTGATGAGGTTTCTAAGGTCCAATAATACAGAACACTGATCTTCACCTGTGGTGTCTTCCTTTTTCCTGATGGTCTCCATGACCTATTTAACGTACCAGCTGTGGAAAGGGGATTTTGATTCTACTTTGTAGGTTTTTTTTGTTGTCTAGTGATTGAAGCTGGTCCATACCTTAGGCAGGCACCAACAAAGGAGCGATTCTATTGTCTTTCAATTAATGGTACAACTTTATGGACAGTGAATTAAGTAAAAGATCATACACGAGCTTTAATGGTAACCAACTGGTTTAGTGTTGCTGGCTGCCTCGACTCCTTTGATGTTGAGCACTCAGATGAAAACAGTGTAAGTGATTCCTCTTGACAGGTGTTTGATTTGTGCTCATACAGGTGGTAGTACTGTTTTAATGATTCAAGCCACTGCCGATTGTTGTCTGCATAGTTTTTTATTTTGGGTATTTGTAGAAGTTAATGCACTAAATTAAATACCTACAAATATGCAAACTTTGACAGCAAATCCATGAATTTAAGTACCCTCAAAAATGTCTTTTTTCACAAAACCACAAAAATTAGGACCTACAAAAATAAATGAAACCACAGTAGCATTGAGTAAGTTTAGGTATCTCAAAATGGCATACAAAACAAAAATTAAGGCCAAGGAAAAAGGTAAAATTCTTAAAATACAAAATCATTTTTTGTATATATAGAGCATCTTTTCTAAAATGTCCAAGACCTTCTCAACTGGAACATCAGAACAGGGTGCATCCCAGGGAAAAAAGGTTTGCCTCCATTAGTTGCCTTGTGACATGCAGGAGGGTACATCAGGCCTATTCTACATTCCCAAGCCTGCAGCGTTTGGGGTGAGGGAAGGCAAGGCAAGGCAAAGCAGAATCAGGAACAGAAAGCATTTAGTTCAAGTCCTAGCACTCCAAGTTGTGAGTAAAATGGTCATATCTGTCACTAAAAATTGGCATTTGTGAGTGAAATCTGTCAACTATTCGCCATCTGGCCACCTTAAGAATCATAATGCAACAATTAGAAAATGACATCAACACTTTCTCATTACGAGTATCCACCATGTTTTGCACTAAAATCAGTTAGCACATGTAATTTAATTCACAGTATAATCACTTTCAGATTGTGAAATTGCCAGCTCCTACACTAAGTAGCCAACTTTACAAGTGACAAGTCTGCTCACAGCCAATAAATGACCAGTTTAATACATGTCCTGTGCAATCAACCTAAGCTGATGGTACAGATCCAGAAAAAGTGCAGACATGGAAACAAAAACAGAAAAATGAGTCAACAGTAAAATTACTTTCAATCAAACTACCATATATGCAGATATGGCTAAAGTTTTATTAATATATATCATCAAAGGAAATGAAAGTAAAAGCCCTTTATCCACAAATTTGAGGCCAAGGCAATATGTAGTAAGATGGTTTAAAACTCCAAAATGAGAATTTCAACAGCTGGTTTGAAGTTTAAATAGATTGCTATTTACAGGGCAGTCAGACAGCTATAGATATTAAAAATAACCTTATACTTTTTTTGATAATTACTCTTTAATTTACTTTAAGTAAAACCTTCACTTTCTGTTACATTCCCCACTCAGTTTTACTGGCGAAACAATATGCCTGTGCCATGTATCAATATGTATGTTGATACACAAACTATGAAATGATACATATTGATAAATGTATCAAATTGAAGGTAGGATTACCATAATACATTTTAGTTCATCATGTGGTTGTCTGTGATCTTTGCAATGATGACATTAATAGGGATTGGAAAACCTCAGTTAGTCTGAGCTCACCATTGGTAGTTACATGCAATGGCATAGGAGAAACACTGTCTTCAACACAGCTACCAACTTAATTCTTGTCATCTTTAAAAGGAATGCCAATGATGATGCCATTTCAGATGTAAAGACATATTGGTCATATTTTCAGTATTCTTAAGACATAGAGACAGAGATTGCAGACAAACCTAGATTGATCAACATCTATGACAGCATTGTAATACTTGACAGGATAACCAAAATACTTCCAAAAACAGATGATCTGGTAGTCATCAGTGATTCTATTTTGACCATTTCAGGCTGCTACATTTGACTGGATGCAGGACTCATCTAGGTCAACATGCCATTTGTTTTGCATTGCATGAATGCATGACAAGTATCTAAGTGACTAGGATTAATTAGTGACCATTAGTTTTATCACAGGTTCCGCAGCTGTACTGCTACATTAGAAAAAGAGAAAAAGTTGTTGCTTAATGTAATAATTTTGCAACAACACAAATTTTCAAAAACTATTACCAATTTCATGTCTTCATATAATTTTGGAAGGCATTTTGGTATTATTCTAAAAACAGATGAAATAGTGCAATGTCATTGTGAAAGGAAAATGTTATCTAGAACGGGTCCAGATGCGAGAATTAAGATGACTAACAACTGAATCACTCACAATGAACTTCCTGCAAATACAAAACAACTGCCATGACCGTTCACTCTAATGAAGTCTCAATTTAAAGAATAAAACGGGAAACGATTCATAATTATTTATGACCAGCGAAAATTAAAGTAACTTTAAGGAGGTAAGTATCGTTTTGTATTGATTCTTCACATTTTTTATCGATACATATCGAAATGGCAAAATTATTAATTCATTGATGCATCAGTGAATCATTTCAACACTACTTGATTGATTTCTATTCTCAATGTTTATGTCAATCAAATAATCAGGACTTGGTGACCTAAAATTTTAAATGGCCACAACAATTTTCAAGTAGGTTGCCCGAATGGCTACCAAGATTTGAAGGATACTTGGAGTGCCAAGTCGCACTCTGGCCATTCCTGTTGTGCCCTTTAGAAAAGCAACTAACATAACTTGCTCCAACAGATCCTGAAAATGGATACCAGCATCAGCTGGTAGGTTAACCTGTAATGGCCTGGTATACGATCCAGGGGCAATCATAATGTCCTCAATCTTTTCCATTGCATGCTAGATAAAGACTTTGGATGTTTTTGTTTTTGTTGGTTTTAACAGTATTTTTAACACATTCTTGGATGTAAGAAGTGTATATTTTTAACTGCCTTCAAGCCCATGGTTATTTTAACATGATAATAACTTTTTGACATCACAAGAACCAGATGATCTGTCATCATTAATAGAACAAAAAACAATAGTGGCCGAGTGGTATAAGGCACTCGCCTTTACTGATCAATGCCATCTCATCTCTGTCCGCGTGGGTTCGAGTCCTGGGCTCGGACAATGTGGTTATGTGAGAAAGCTTGCCAGTAGCTTCCCATGGGTTGGATGGTTCTTCCCGGGATTTTCCAGGGTTCTTCCTCCACCAGATATACTGGCCGCCATGTATAGCCTATTATGTGCTGAAAAATGGCGTTAAACCCATAAAAACCTAAAAACCATAGTTTAAGGCTATTGAGACTGAATGATTTCTTCAACTTTTTTCATTCAAAGGTTGCATAAAATAAAATTAAAAATTAAATGTGCCAATATTTCAATGATTGTTGAAATGTTGTCAAATTTTATTTGTAAAACCTTTTTTTTGAACATCTAATCAAATATTCATCTGCCAAAAACTTACCTATTTGAAAAAGAATCATCACTACAATTACCTCAGAGTCTCTTTTAGAGCTGAAATAGGTGAGGGTGTTCCAAATGATCCAGGAGAAGTCATACATTTTCAGGTGCTTTGTGTCACAGAAGTCAGAATCACAGAAATCTGTAAGCTTTGGACTTGTATAAGCTATTAGTAGGCTTGTGAAGGCTTTAACCTTTCACAATGCCTGTTCTACAGTGAGAATCACAGATATCTCTGAGCTTTTGACTTACATAAGCTACTAGTAGGCTTGTGAAGACTTAAACACTTCAGAGTGTCTGTTCAAGAATAATAAACATCTGAAGTAGCGTTAAACCAAAACTAGTCTATTGGTGATACTTACTGATTCAACATGATTAGGGCACATTCAAGTGGAGCCAGCAAACGTCGTATTATGTCCTCTGTCACTAGCTCACGACAATACATGAGGAAGCTGATCATGGCTGTAATGTGTATTGGAAAATATAAAGTAAATACAAATGAACAGTGATAAGAATGTACCAGAATGATTAAAAGAATGTACCAGATTACCTAATCCTGAACTTTCTGATATCAGAACTAAGATTGTGCTAATAACTGCAAAGAATACACATATGCAATTTTTCAATATCCTCATTTAATGCTTACTGTATATACTCACATACAAGCCGGATCCAAATGCAAACAACATAGACCCTGATCTGCTGTCGCATAATGCGCCAGCAGATCAGGGTCTATGTTGTTTGTTTTACTGATTAGTCCTTACAAACTGCACAGACCCAGATCTGCCGGTGCATTATGCGATGGCAGATCTAGGTCTTTGCAGTTTGCAGTTGGTATTGGCTAAGACGCGAGTATATACGGTATATTGTACAAGCGAATCTTTAATATTGAATTTCATAATTTAGGACAATTTTACTTAACTAAATTCTGTAACTGCCTTCAAAGTAAATGATCCTGCATATGTTAGAATTGACTGCAAATTGTCCAGACCCTTTTTAATGTTACACCTGGGAAAAATGTTCAGCAAATTTACTTAATGTCCTCAACAAATTCATCAAGAGCATCTTACCTGTCTGTGAATGTTCTCTTTCAATTTATTGTTTTTAAAATGGCAGTGTTACCTGCCTTAAGAGACCATCTATGGGAACCCCAAAATTGGTCTCGGAAGACAGTTGGTCTTCCAATACAGGTCTTTATGCACATCTACAGTATCTTATATGGAAGTAAACTTTGTGGTCTCTTAAGACAGGTGGTCTCTTCTCTTGGAAGAGGTGGCCTTTGCATAGGTGTTACTATATTTGCTATTATGAGGATATGAAAAATTAGATTTGTGTTTGTTAAGGTTTCATAATTACTTCCCTTGCAAATACTATTGGACATCTTTTGGATTATACTCCCTACTTAGCACAAATTGATTTCATAAAATATTTTATTATTTACAGAAGAATATGTGTCTTTGAAAGAAACTAAATTTGTGTTTGTAAAACATGTATGCCCCCATTACACAACAACCAGTCAAGATCCAAAAAATTGAAAAAGTTTAGAATAATAAAAAATATTACTATAATTCCATGAAAGACTGATCAGATTATCATCCAAAAAGTTCAAAAATATGTAATAAAAAAAATTGAAAAAGACCTACGAGGCCTTAAAACCTGCTCAGGTCATCTACATATGCATATAAATATTCTACCCAAATTTTGCTGTACTAAATCAAGGCTGTATGAGTTATATCTCAAGCTTTTGCCAGTCTCCAGAATTGTTTAACCTATTTCTGACCTGCCTTGGTCACTCCTGCACGGGAGACATTTAATACAGTAATGCAATATGAAACAATCTGAATCATAACTTGTTGCCTTTCAGTTTTATACATGAATGGGCTTGATATCAGAAACATTTCTACTCATGCCACATCTTGAATTTTGTTGGTTTTACTACAAATTACATTGATATCTACTAGATCATTTTTGGTATATATTTGTTGTGTAGAATTGTCCAGCATTTTGTTAAATATCTAACATTTTCAAACATGATCTCCAGCATTTTACTTCTGACCACGTAACATGAAATCAAAAGTACCACAAAACAATTTCAAGCCATTATCTGGGCTGTTAAGAGTATCTTGGCAGAGCAAAAAATGTTACTACACCTTTAAACAAATAAAATGTAACTTACAGCCCAGGGCTCCTGCCCTTCCCTCAAGGGTAACCTGCCAGGTGAAGGCATCCCCTCGGATCTTCTCTGACTCTAGTTCCTTCACAGACCTGGGGAAAGCATTCCTCCACAGGGATAACATGCGAGGTAGGTGGCTCTTTACTACAGGTGGTCCTAGTAAAACAGAAGAGGTACATGGTAAATCATAAACTACCAATCACGATAAGACTCAAACATTTGTGTAAATCTCACAATTATCCAAGTACATTCTCTCCTTTCTTGAAACCAACAAGTTAATTTAATACAATGAATAATTTAGATTCAAAATTTTAAAAATTTAAATAAATTTTTTAAATTTCTGAACATTATGTTTGAAAACTATTATCATGCCACTGTATTTTTGCCAAACAGCATGGTGGTTTTGTGGTATCATTTGCTACCAGCACATTTAGCCCCATACTCTAATTCTTTAACAATACTAAAGTTAAAGGTTTCCCTTGCAATTACAAACAAGATACAATACTGAAACTGACAAATGTTTACAATAAATTTTGAAGTATACTATAAATTTATAGCTTTAAATATTGTTTCATAGTCCAAAATATTGCACTCAAAACTTTCCAGACGTTGACATAAAAATATATGAAATTTAATGTAAATTTCTGAGCCTGAAATTCATCATACTGCCTTGCTCTAAGTTATTTAGTCTTGTGGCTGTCAAGACCCTTAACATTTTCTTGTATGGACCCTATTAGTCATTACCTAGAGCCATGAGGGCTCCCAATATGAGCCAGCCTGACTGGGTTCTCTGTAGACACAGCCTACTGTTCTGGGATGCTGTCCTCAACAGGTCCTCTGCTATACTGAACAATTGCTGGGGAAAAAAAGGTCTATTTTTACAAAAAAGTTTGTTTAGGTCAAGAGAGTGATCAGTAGGTACTGAAGAATGTTGTAATGAAAAATGCAAAAAGACAACAAGAGTCCCTCATAGGGCCTGATGCTCTACTGGCTGAACAGAATTTCCAGGAATTCAAGATAAGATCATTTCTTCCTTTTAACTGCCGATGTGTTGAAACCATCCTTGATATTCTTCAGCAATAACAAAATTTTCAAATCAGCTGCTGTCGTGGGCATATTGGATGTCAACTTGGCACCAATTTCATTTAGGACCAACAAGGCATCATAAGAAGTCTTCTGGTGGAAAAACCATGTTGAAATGACCGTTTGGGAGGAGCACGATAACAAGATTTCAAGATGGATGCCATGACGGCCATATTCGATATCAGATTGGCACCAGTTCTATTTAGTACCAACTAGACATCATAAGAAGCCTTTTGGTGAAAGCACAATGTAGATATGACCAGCCATCTAGGAGAAGTAGTGATAACAAGATTATCAAGATGACCATGGTGGCAGTCATATTAGATGTCGGTCAGCACCATTTTCATTTATGACCAACTAGGCAACATAAGAAGTCTTTTAGTGAAACCCCATGTTGCTATGACCATCCATTCAAGAGGAGAAGTGATAAAAATATTTTCAAGATGGCTGCTATGGTGGCCATATTGTATATCAGACTGACACCACTTTCATTTTGGACCAACTGTACATTATAACAAGTTTTCTATTGAAAACCTCATGGCAATATTACTTTTCATTCAGGAAGATTAGCAATAACAAGATTTTCAAGATGGCCACTGTGGTGGCCATATTGGACCTCACATTGGCACCATTTGCATTTAAGACCAACTAGACATCATATGAAGTCATTTGGTGAAAACCCCATGTTGATATGACCATTTATTCGGGAGGAATATCAATAAATAGATTTTGAAGATGGCCACTGTGGTGGCTATACTGGATGTCAGACCGGCACCATTTTCATTTAAGACCAACTAGACATCGTAAGAAGTGTTCTGGTGAAAACCTTATATTGATGTGACCATCCATTTAGGAGGAGTAGTGATAAAAAGATTTTCAAGACGGCCACAGTAGTGGCCATATTGGACATCAGATTGGCACCATTTTCATTTAGGACCAACTAGACATCATAAGAAGTCTTTTAATGAAGAACCCCAAGTTGACATGACTATCCACTCAGGAGAAGAAGCAATAACAAGATTTTCAAGATGGCTGCCATGGTGGCCATATTGTACCTGACATTGGTACCATTTTCATTTAAGACCAACTAGACATCATTTGAAATCTTTTAGTGAAAACCCCATGTTGATATGACCATTCATTCAGGAGGAGTAGCAATAATATTTTCAAGATGACTGCTGTGGCTGCCATATTGGACTTCAGTTTGGCACCATTTTCATTTAGGACCAACTAGACATCATAAGAAGTCTTTTAATGAAGAACCCCAAGTTGACATGACTATCCACTCAGGAGAAGTAGCAATAACAAGATTTTCAAGATGGCTGCCATGGTGGCCATATTGTACCTGACATTGGTACCATTTTCATTTAAGACCAACTAGACATCATTTGAAATCTTTTAGTGAAAACCCCATGTTGATATGACCATTCATTCAGGAGGAGTAGCAATAATATTTTCAAGATGACTGCTGTGGCTGCCATATTGGACTTCAGTTTGGCACCATTTTCATTTAGGACCAACTAGACATCATAAGAAGTATTTTAGTGAAAATCTCATGCTGACATGACCATCCATGTAGGAGAAAGTCGCAATAACAAGATTTTCAAGATGGCCAATGGGGGGCATAAATGGATGGCAGATTGGCACCATTTTCATCTAGGAACAACTAGATATCATAAGTCTTTCAGTGAAAATCCCTTGTTGATATGACCATCCATGTAGGAGGTGTAGTGATAACAAGATCTTCAAGATGGCTGCTGTGGTGGCCATATTGGACATCAGATCAGCACCATTTTCAGTTAGGACCAACTAGACATCATAAGAAGTCATTTAGTGAAAATCCCATGTTGATATGACCATTCATTGAGGAGTTGCAATAACAAGATATTCAGGATGGCTGCTCTGGTGGCCATATTGGATATCCAAGCAGCACCATTTTCATTTATTACCAACTAGACCACAGGATGAATATGTATGTAAAATTTCATGGCAATCCTCAAAGTAGTTTAGGAGAAGTAACGATAACAAACTTGTGCTAACGGACAGAGGACAGATGACGGACAGACAACAGACCATCCCATAAGCTCTTCTGGTCTATGACCAGTAGAGCTCAAGGGAATAGAGCAACTGCAACTGAGATTAAATTTCTTGTTCAAGAGGTTTCAATGTAGTTCAAAGCTCTGAGTATGGCTGTAATTTCTGCAGTAGAAATTGAGGCTTTATTCAGTGACTGACTCAAGATGATGCATTTGGGTTTTGCAATGGCAGCTCCAACTTTGTCTCATTTTTAGAACTGTCTGTATACAGGGACATATGCCTAAGACAGGAGACTCTGATTTCATTAAATTAACACTGAAAAAGGAGGGTTTATTGAGGACTTTATGAATTCGCAAAGGACAAATATTATTTTGGAAGCTTTTGGTCATTCTGGAGGTGATTTGGGAATATGGAATTTTGCATTTTTTGTAACACAGATTTTATTTTTAGCCTAAAGAAGATATGATATGTGGGATTTGATGGATTTTATATGTGGGATTAGATGGATATGATATGTGGGATTAGATGGATATGATATGTGGGATTTGATGAATTTGATATGTGGGATTAGATGGATATATGTGGGATTAAATGGATATGATATGTGGGATTAAATGGATATGATATGTGGGATTTGATGGATATGATATGTGGGATTTGATGGATATGATATGTGGGATTTGATGGATTTGAAGATAGTTTACTGAAGAACCAATTTCATTCACCTGGTTCATTTGCCTCAACAAGAGGCTTTCTGAAAAGGAATTTCTAAATGCATCCAGACAAAGTCTAAGTCACTGACTGTATACTGGATCAAGCATCAGCTGGTAAGATTTACATGCTGATCCATGTACAATCGAGCCATAGTCAAGTTTAGACCTTACCAATGACCTATATAACCACAGCAAGACCTTCCAATTTGCTCCCCAATCTGTGTTTGCCATGACTCATATTAAATCCAGGGCTTTTTTTTACATTTATCCCTTACCCGCCCAGGCCAGCCATGGTTGGCTGCCTCGGTGCATTCTTGGGAAAGGCACTTATCTCCCATTTCCTCAGCATGATATAGCCAATAAACTGTTAAAAGTGCCATTAAAACCAACAAACATCTGTCCCTGAATTTATCTAATATATGGAAGAAAAGTTAGTTTACAGTAAAAATTAAGCCCCAAAAGTTTGGTCTCTTCCACAACAGAAATAAGACAACTGTGAAGATAGAGCTCTGGGTCATCATGAATACGATGTAACGAGTACACAAAAAGTTTTAGATTTCAACAATGACAACATGCTGCCCTGGGGTACACCCATCTCCTGAGGATAGCTTTCAGAAAGAGTGCTGCCTACCTTAACCCTAAAATTTGTATCTTTCAAATATTGGGAGATAAAGTTAGGTAGACATCCCCTTAGACCTAGGTTGAATAGGTCATTCATTATGCCATACTTCCCTGTGGTGTCATAAGCTTTTTCCATGTCGAAAAAAATGGCAACTATATGTTCTTTCTTTATGAAAGCTTCTCTAATATATGCTTAAAGTCTGACAAGATGGTCTATTGTGCTTCTCTGACATCTGAATCCACATCTGACAGTAGTTTGCTGGATTCAAGATACCACAGTAGTCTATCATTTACCATCCACACCATGGTTTTGCAAATACAGCTTGTTAATGATATGGGATGACAGTTGGAAGAGTCAGTATGGTCCTTTCAGGCTTAGGTACTGATATTACTGTTGCTTCTCACCAAGACTGCAGGAAGTCCCTCGTTTCCCAAATTTTATTGAAAATGTTTAACAGTATATTGAGAATTGTATAAGGTAAGTGTTTCAAAAGTTGATAGTGGACATCATCTGGTCCTGCTGAAGTGTAATGGGCTCAATAAGAGAGTTTTGTACTTCTCTGAGAGTGAAAGGTTTATTGTAATCTTCAGCATTAGCAGATTTGAAATTTAGAGGAACATTTTCTATCAGGCTTTTGACATGGTGGAAGTTTCCAGAATAATTCTCTTTTGAGGAGTTTTTCAAGAATGTTTTGCTAATGTCTTGGAGATTTCAGGTATGGTTATGACCATTTCATCAGATTTCTTGAAATGTTCAATACTGTTGCCTTTTTTTTAAACAGTAATTCTTTGTACCATATTCCATACTGATTTAATATAGGAGCGAGAGTTAAACCTAGAGACACATGATCTCCATGTTTTTCTCTCGCTAACTCTAATGGTACAATGAGCTTTAGTTTGGTATATACAATATTTATTCAGATTTTCAGCTACTGGTTTGGTATATACAACATTTATTCAGATTTTCAGCTACTGGTTTGGTATATATAACATTTATTCAGATTTTCAGCTACTGGATTGGCACTGAAATGTTTAAGGACCTTTTTTGCTCCCTGATGATGTCTCTGCATGCACCGGGAAGAAAGGATAAGAAGATTCATTTTGTAGCAAAACTGACCTTGACCTTGTAGGTACATACCTCCAAGTCAACAGGGTCTTTTTTGGGCAGAGGGGAACATATGCACAAAGTTTAATACAAATGCATTCTGTAGTGCTGAAGTTATTTTTCCAGAAATGAAATGCAATAGCCAGATCTATTTTCAGTGACAGCAACTTTTATCTTGAAGCTACTGACCCTAACATAAAACTGGGTTCTAAAACTGGGTTCTTCCTAGGGGTTAAGTTGAATACATGTAACTGTGATGATGGCATGGACAATTTCATTGGCTGACTGAGACATGCTTCTTGAATCATTATCTATTTACAAAGTAACGTTTCCATCATATTCTTTTAAGCTTCATTTTTAGTTTGAATGATTGCAGAAACTAAACGTCAAGAAAAGTTTGAGACAGGGAGAGATTTCTTTGTTGTTACAGTGTTACTGAAGCAGCTTCTATTAGTGACAGAGATCAATGACACCTTTTACCAGAATCTCTTTTTTTGTGGATATCTCACAGAAGCATGAAAGAAATCGAACAAGGTTTATTCAAATTAGGATCTATTACAAGATTGATGTAGTTGATTTGTGATCTTGAGCAATTAACATTAATTTTTGAACTGCTGCTTTTTAAAAAAATAAAGGTCCTAACTATAAGTTTCTCCTTTTGATATTACCTTTCCTTTAGCATGAGGAATGCCAAGGGGACACTGGTACACACCCCCCAGGAGTGCTGCCAGGGCACTGCTGTATCCGGATACAGCCTCTGGGGATGACTTCAGCTTGTCCATTCTCTCTACACAACGGTCAATCAAGGGAGTTAACTGTGATGGAAGAGCAACTGCAATGCTTCCAAGACACCATGATGCTGCCAATCGTGCAGGTTGATTGGGATGTATAAGCACTGATATTACTGGCTCTATGATTCCTGAAATGATAACATATTCCTATTATTCAGGAAAATAATAGCAATTAAAACAGAAAGACTAGTTCAATCGCATAGTCTAACCTTAATTAAACATCTTTGGTGGTAAAGGATTAAGTATTCTATCAGGCCAACTGATTATTATAAATTGTGTTTACAATTATAATAACTGTTTGCTAGGAGTGACATGAAAATTGGCTATTCAAGGGATATCTTTCAGAATACAGCTAGTCATGAATGATAGATTTCTTAAAATCAATACAGGGAAAATATGTGTGGCTAGTTGGATGGCAATGTAGATATATGGAGAGAGAGAGAGAAAGAGAGAGAGAGAGAGAGAGAGAAAAAAGAGTTGCTTGATAGAAAAGAGAAATGAATAGATACAGTGATTTAGTTGCTTTCTTTAACGGCACTTTCAACACATTATTGGCTATATCATGCCGAGAAAATGGGAGCCAAAGGCCTTTTCTGAAAACACAGAAGGCAGTCCACCTGGCCTGGCCTGGGCAGGTATTGAACCTGTGACCCTTATATTAGTAGTAGACCCCGAAAAAGGTAATTTTGCCAGTAAAACAACAAAAACAGAATGCAGAATGAACACAAACAAATGCTGAATGAATGCAAAGAAAATGATGAATACATTATGAAAAAAAAGGTGATATCAAATGCAAAACAGAAGGAAAAAAAACAAACGTGAATGCCTTTCATGAACAGATCTGAGAATCAATTATTTTCAGGCTACCACTAAATATCCATGGTCAAAGCCCTTTTGCATGATAACTGGGGATCAGATTCTTTGCACTGACAATTTTTCACTCCTTACAAACAATGACATTGTTCTTGTTGAAGCAGAGATAACCACCATGGATATGATAATATCTCTGTTGGCTGCATCTGTACAATTTTTATTTGAATGAAACAAAATAAAACAATTTGTTGTCAAATACTCAACAACTATATTTTTACATTAACTGCAATTACGGTTATACTTTTATGTATGCTGTCTTTTGCATTTCATGCATTTGCAATTTTATTAAAGTACACTTTTAAAAAAGACAAGATACAGAATAGTACTCTCCTTTTAGCATTCTCAAAAATGAAAAACCCAACTTTGGTAAAGGCATTTCCATTTTGTTCCAAACTAATGAAAATGAAAGGGAATAATAAAAGCATTTTTTGAGACTGCAACCAAAAACAACGAGATGATAGCTGAAATGCAAACATGAATGGAATGCAAATTAAATGAATTCCAAATGCATTTAAGTGCAATGAAATGCAGCATTGATAAAATTTCCCATTAGTTAGTGAGTTAGTTAATTAGACAAATATATAGATAGACAGATAGATGAATATATTGATTGATAGGTGGACAGATGGATGCATGGATAGTTAGATAGACAAACAGACAAAAAGACAGATAGAAAGAGAGACATATATAGAAAGACAGAGACAGGCATATAGATATAGATGACAGACAGATGGACAAACAGACAGACAGAGACAGATAGATAGATATATAGATAATAGATAGATAGATAGTTTGTTTGTAGTAGTGCTTTATGGCACCTGAGTACAATACAATAGTAGCTATATGGTACCAACTAAAGTTAGATGTTTGAAAACTGTAAAAATGAATTGCACAAAAACCCCAGGAAGATAAACTCTTCTAAATAAATCTAAATGTGAAGTACAACAAGAAAAAATATAAAACATCAATTTTTTTAGCATTCTGTAAAATGTACATCAAACAAAAAATAAAGGTAACACATGTAAGATAGATATAGACAGATAGACAGACACATAAACAGACAGACAGACAGATATATATAGATAGAGATAGACATAGAGACGGACAGACAGACAGATAGATAGATAGATAGGTAGAAGGACAGACTGATAGATATATACCATACTTTCTATATATCTTCAGACCCCTGTTTGTTTTCAGACACCAAAAATTATTTGCCACGTATGGCTGCATTTTCTTGTAGATGGACATATACCAAATACAACAACCAGGCAAGTAATGTCCACTTTTCCTTCATTACCAAATGTAAAGATATTAAAAAAATGTGCCTTTTTTACTTCATGGGTAGCACATTATGACAGGTGCTAATTTTATTGCTGTTTGCTTTCCGACACCAAATAATGTAATTTACAGTGTTTCCAGACAGCAAAAAAAAGAACATTTTTGGCCATCTGAAGATGCACAGTTAAAAATATAGTATATAGACAGATGAAAAGTTGCATTCACAGTGATGGGAAAAATATACCAATACCACAGCAACACAAATTTAGATGGACATGAGAAAACAGGAAGACAATCTGACATATAAAAACAAATATAATAGAAAAATAAACTGGCTCACAATACCTGTAGCAGGCTCTGCCACTAGTGGGCTGGCTGAGGTTCCTAGTCTAAGCACCAGGCAGCCTAGCTCATGTAGGGCACACACCAATACATGCTGGCTACCACTAATGTCAGAGTTCTGCTTGCTGTCAACAGCATCTGCTGTTGCTTCCCCTGCAAAGTTATAAAAACAGTCAAGCACTAAGAATCAACTGTTATTTTCTTTAGCAATTCAGTCATGTATGAGACTTAAATCTTCTTTTACTTGGTACAAAAACATATAAGTATATGTATTCATTATTCTTGAAGGAATAGATAGTGAAGAGTCATCAATGAAGTAAAGAAAACAAATTAATGGCTTTTTTCCATTGAAATGATATTAAAAACTTTGACATACTACTATTTCACGAAATCAAATGACTAGTTACATGCTTTAGCTGGGAATTATGCATCTGGAGAAAAATTATATTTTATGGTGCACAGGCACTTATTATACCTAAAAATGAATAGTAAGAGTATGTGGGACTCTTCTAAATTTTCTACGCAGGACAGTAACAGTTAAAATGTAGTCCTGTGTCAGACTTTTTGAGGGTCTATCAAAACCAGTGTGGTTTATAACTGATTCTCTCTCTCTCCCAATTATGCAGTGAATTCTTTTCATGAGCAAACTAGACCATAAATTTTATGCCACAACAAAATATTAACCAAGCCGATATTCAAAGCACCCACCATGCCATATCACATGTTTGTGTGCTTGTTTTAATACCAGCAAAGTGCTGAGAAATATATATCATTATATATTCATGAAAGATGAGAAACAATGAAAAAATTAGTTATGATTTAATTTGCATGCCAAATTTCATTAACTAGAAAAAGATGACTGCCATGGTGGCCATATTAGATTTCAGATTGGCACCATTTTCATTTAGGACCAACTAGACAGCATAAGAAGTCTTTCACTGAAAACCCCATGTTGATATGATCATCCATTCAAGAGGAGTAGCAATAACAAGATTTTCAAGATGGACACTGTGGTGGCCATATTAGATGTCCAAGCAGCACCATTTTCATTAAGGACAAACTACACCTTGCGATGAATGTGTTCATAAAGTTTCCAAGTAGTTTAGGAGGAGTAGCAATAACAAACTTATGCAAACGGACAGATGGATGATGGACGACCGACAATAGACCATCCCATAAGCTTTCCTGGTCTATGACCAGTAGAGCTAAAAACTAACTGCAGTCTTAATTGAAAGCAGTGGAAGCTTGTTTACTTCTACACATCTGCAAAAGGCTGTCAGCATATTCGTTCAGATCACTGCATTTATGCTAAATGTTAGCAATGTAATCTTGCGTAATCAACCTAATTACTTCAGTAGGCTTTCAGACTCTTCTTCAAAACTGCACAGAAGTGAAAGTCAGTATAATCTTTAATAGAAATAAATACATCATCACTCGATATTATATCATACTATTTATAGTTTTTTTCAAATGACATATCCACAAAATTACCCATAAATATGCATTTTCTAACCAATGAATTTGATACCCATGAAATTCAAGTGATGCACAGGATACATACTGTATATACTCGCATATAACCCGGGTCCAAATGCAAACAACATAGACCCTGATCTGCCGTCGCATAATGCACTGGCAGATCAGGGTCTATGTTGTTTGTTCTACTGATTAGTCCCTACAAACTGCATAGACCCAGATCTGCTGGCGCATTATGTGACGGCAGATCGGGGTATATGCAGTTTGCAGTTCGTATCGGCTAATATACGAGTATATACGGTACATGAAACCAAAACACCTGCTTAATAACTCAAGGCTAATACTGCTTACCATTAAGATTCATTTGCTTTACAATAATTTGGCATATTTCCTTTGCAGCAGAAATCTGTGCTTTTTCCCCTAATAGTCCTCCTATCACAGATCGCAGAATAAACAGAACACATTTTCTAGCATATACAGCATCTACATGTGTGGGCGTGGCTTTAGGATTGGCCACAAGGTCAAGGATATGATTCAAGAACACAGAAATGTTTCTTTCCAACCAAAGTCCACCCATGCACTTCACAAATTCAACATAGGCCTGAAAGGAAAAGCAAAGTAAATGCAATCTAATAAGCTAAGTCAACAAGATTTCTTATTTAATGTTCATTCTATATATTTTGATATTTGATACTATCTGAAATATATAAAATGTTGGCACAATCAACGACTAAAAACAAATATCTATACTCTATATGGAAATATCACACCACATGTCAACTTTACCTTGCACAATGAACAACTATAAACAAGCAGTTAAGTGAACTCTGCAGGTGATTACTTTCACTTCTTGTCTTTGACTATACAAAATGTCATTCCATAGTCATTTAAAAAAAATAGAATTCAAAAACTCTTATGGATTTGTTGAATAACACACAATTAATGACAAGGTGCCATTTCCTTGTTCCAAATTTGCATGATGATAAGTCAACTGTTCTAAGTACTAATGGGTCATGTAAAACAAAAGACAGTGAGCCTATAAATTGAGGTTTTGCCCCATGAAAGGCATTAATGGCCCATACATTTTCAGTTTCACATATTCAACTTGTCTACTAAAAATTCCTCGCATGTTGTTTACAATACATGTTAATCAATAAATATGTCATACATGCACTTTATACTGACAGGGTGTTTTCTGTTATTTGGTAGTGACAACCTAAAATGACTTTCACAACTGCCTCTTTCAGCAAACTAATACAGTTGACTCTCATTAAAATAACCAGATCGGTTGCAAGCAATTTCATCATTATAACAAATTATTTATAATGATTCAGTTAAATTTTGTTGGCAAGAGTCCTTTTTCTTGATAGGCTGTAACCAACACATAATGAGTGAGAAATAAGAGAAAAAGAAGGGATGATGCACTTGTTATACTGGTAATTTTCGAACTCATTCTACGGTTTACTAACAATGATTAATGGTAGCTTTCCATACTAAAAAAAAATAAAAAGCACCATGCACACTCAGCCACATCAGAAAGTAACAGGTAGATCAGAAATCCAAGCAGATAATTAGCATCTTTTCAAAAAGAATTAACACCTGATTGATGAGCTAATGTCCTGGAGTAGTGTCAAAGCAACAGTCAGTTATATATAGTTAATTTTGAATGTTTGTTATGAACAATCAATGTCCACGTCATAACTCGAATGTTCCACTGTAACGGTCAAATTCATTAGTGTGTATGTTTGCTCAGAATAATTTTTAATCGGATAGTGAATATTCCATTATAACAAATGGTTGTTCTAATGAATATTGACTGTATAAGCAGTAATTATTCACTCTCAGTCAAAATAAGACAACAATCCCTACATGTGTAACTCCAACTCTGATTTCCCTATTGACACTTCCTCCTCCCTTCATCATCTCCCCACTTTTCAAGAAGCCGAATCCTCCACGCAGGTATCCTGCTGCCAGGATACTTAAGGAATCCTCTATCTTCAACTGCTTCACTTTACCTGCAATGAAAGGAAGCCTGGTAATAATGAAATCTAATTTTTATCAATTAATATCATCAGTATGACATTCCATAAACCCATTTAGTATTATATCTGTTTAACAAATGCTTGTCATGTTATGACATAACCAAAGTATTGGGAATGCTGATGGCTTAGAGGGATAAAGTGATACTAATTTACGTAAGATCAGTTTGATTTGGATTGGTGTTTAATGGCACAGTAACACAAGTTGGTTACGGTCACAGCCAACTAATTATTTACGAGTCCTTGTAAGTCTATGGTGGTGTATTTGATGTCACATAAAAACAAACAAGTGTTGGTGCTGGTGGATAATCTGATGTTATGCATGCCCTTTTTTTAAATCTAAAATATAATATGGACCTACCATACTACTACCAAGTTAATTACTTGATTTAGGCTCCTTTTTAAAAATTATTTTACAATTCAGAGACATGTATTAGAACTGTAAATAAAGGGGAATTCCCTACCTGCAGACTGCTGGTGTAAAAGTACAAGGTAACTGAACATGCAAGAATAACAAGGTCTCAATCAGATCTATTTACAGAGTGGTCATGAGAAGGATAGGTTGTGCTAGTTGTGATGCTTGACACTTATGAAAGTGTACCCATCCAACTCTAGGGCACTTTACCCTATGTAATTTTCTAAGTTATAACATAAACCATTTTTAATCGATATAACTTCAACATTTCTTGCAAAGTTTCCTTACACTTTTTATCACATAATTAATAGCCCTGTGTCTATCATCATGATTTGTTTTTAGGAGAAGAAAACACCAATCTGAATGAAAGACTTCTGCTAACTACAGTGAAACTTCATTATAATACAATGGTCAGGGTCCATGGATAGCCATCGTGCTAGGTAATGTACAAGTATCATGCAATAGCACAACTAGTCACTTAACTGAAGAAAATGATGCATGACTATCACATACCTGCCATATTCCCAGACAGTGTTGGTTTTTTTTTTTGAAGACTCAAAAAGTGTGTTTAGAGGTCCCAAGGGGGGTCAGTGCACATGACAAAAAATCAACATAATCGAATTAAGAATAAGTTAGCTTTTCATATAAGATTATAGAAAAGTACTGGAAATTCAAATCTGATTAAAACAAAATAAAAAAGAACATATATGTTTTCTTAGAGGCATTTACTACATTTACAAACAAAAAAAATTGTTGCTAGATTCAGCATTGTACAATACCATCACCACACATACACATGTGCCAACACTCACATAATCACAACCAGACAGACATTAAATAAATAAATATACCAAGTTTCTGTCTTTAAAATCGATTGGACAGTGGAATATTTTCTTAACGAGATTCTGCCTTTTCTGCTCTCAATACTTCAATGAGGGAGTGGGGGTTGAAGGTAATGCAAGTGTCATTTGTGTTCATCTTTGAAGTCATTAGAGATTAGATGTTAATGTTGTTCAAACTCCCACAAAGTTCTTGTTGAATTTTTCTCAGCATAGAAAATGATCTTTCTGCATCTGCATTACTGTGTGGGAGGGTCAAATATGCTGGGTAGTATTGCTATCTCAATGGGTATCATACACTCTAGAATGACTGATGTCAATATGGTGTTTGCAGTGTGTGCAAAAAAATAAATTTAGTTTTGCTGGGCTCTGCTCGCTTAGTAGATCATTGGATCATCATCATTTATTAAATTATAACTGCATTTCAACATTTTACATTCAAAAATGAATCACACTTGTACACTATTCTGACTACCGAAATAATCGTTTTGCATTTTATATATGGAGTGAAATCAGAGTTCAAATAAATGTTGCCGCTTTTCACAAAATTGCCAACAATCTTTAATAAAGATGGCATAAACATACTCATTCAAGGCAATGATGTGTAACAACTTTTGTTCTTCAACATGCATCTCTTTGACTTACCTACAACTTCAAACGAATCAGGTTGTTCCACTGTACCTATGCAAATTAGCCTAATGGGCTCTCCTACAGCAGTCTTCAAAGGATTTAACACAGCTTCACCCTAGCTATTCTCAGTCAATTAAGTAATCTGTGAAATGGTGGTTGCTTATGTGTGATCACCTTACCTTTTAATTGCCTGTAAGATAATTTATTGTATAAACTGCCCCAAGGAGAGTTATACATGGGCTATAAGCAGGACTGTTTACTGTTTATACAGACTACAGGCTAGGGACATATATAGTGGTGATCAAAAAATGTATCTCTCTCTCTGTAGATTTTTAATTTTTTTTTAAGATTACTGAAATTAGTATTTTTCTAAACAAGACTATGATGGGGGGTTTGTGAGTAAAAAAAATTGTTTTTTGCATGACACGCCGTGTTATGGCAAGTATGATATCATGTAGGCTCTACAACTGGGCAGGGATATAGGAATGGGTGTTGGCTATTGTTTACCCTGGACTAAACAACAACCGTACACAGGATACATTGAAGACAAACGCAAAGATGACTTAATGTCTTTATTGTTGATGGTTCAATAATAATTAGATTAACAATTATTCCCTTTTTAAAGAACTGACTTCTTTCAAAAATAAGCTAAGACCAAAGTGCAGTGACTGACTATTGACACAACTGAAATGAACAATCACAAATAAAAACTTTCTACATCATTATTCATATAAAGAAAGATGCAAAAATACAACACATCTTGCCAAAGTACTGAATCAAACTTGTTTATTTTGGCAATACAACTTTGTAGTACTTCAAGAAATTTGTGATTCTATTAGAAAATTTAGGCAGCCATGCCTTGATCATGTTATATATAAATTCGTGTTATAACAAAGCGGGTTATAGCGAGTAACACTGTAGTGGGCAGAGCCTTTTGTTTTTCAAAGCGGTAAATTCTACAGCCAAAAACATAAAAATAAGGGGGAGGCGGGTCACATCATGTATTTCTACACAGATGACAAAGTAGTGTATAGTCTCATGAATCAGATTTTCTCTGATATACTGTACATACTCGCTTATAATCCCAGTCAAAATGCAAACAACATAGACCCTGATCTGCCATCGCATAATGCACTGGCAGATCAGGGTCCATGTTGTTTGTTCTACTGATTAGTCAATACAAACTGCATAGACCCAGATTTGCTGGCACATTATGCATCGGCAGATCTGGGTCTATGCAGTTTGCAGTTGGTATCGGCTTATATGTGAGTATATACGGTAATACAACAAGAGTGAGAACCATTTGATGGAGTTCACTTAAAATTTAATCTCTATCAAAAGGTTGTGTTAATGTAATATCCTTAATGGGAAAAGTTTGAGTTGGATAAACAAGACCTGGCACTAATTTCACCAATATATTGACTGGTCAAATCTGTCAGACTTAAATGTCATCCAGTCAAATTGCTACATTCAGCACTTAGATATAGGTCTGGACACCCAGTCCAATTGCTACATTCAGCACTTAGATATAGGTCTGGACACAATCCTATAATGCTAAAATGAAGGCAAGATTTTATTTCACTATATTTAGCCAAGACATCACATGAGAAAAACAGTTTTCATTGACATGTTTTATTTGCCAAGTCACCTTTACCTACCTGAAGTAATTGGCTGTTTAGGAGAGACGGCCAAGGCGGCTAGATTACCTAGTAATTTAGCAATGGAGCACCGAGTGTCATAATTAGACCCATCCAGGGCACGGAAACAAAGGGAGGCTACTGTCTCCAACTCAGTGGTGTACATGAAGGGGGCCTCATTGGATAGGTAAAACATGCACTGAAAAAATGGGAAAAAATATGTTAAAAGATTTTAAATAAACTACTTGCAAAACAAATTGTTTCATATACAATATGCAATGAAACCCATCTATAAAGGTCACTCAAGGGATGGCAAATTACTCTGTGGACAGATATCCTGTACTTTGAGCTTATATTGAGAAAAGGAGGTACTAAATATCATCTATGGTATGTGTTGCAGAAAATGATATTGAATTAAAATTTGTCCCCACCTGAAAAAAAATGAAGGAAATAAATGGTCATGGGGTGCGGTATACAGAAGAAAAATATATATTTACATCATAAATGATATGTATTATGCATCTCTATCTCTCTCATGATTATACAGACACACAGACACACAGATGCACATGCACAATGATATTACCTATAACAACTTCGAAACCACATCTGACAAATATGGCACTGAACATATGTATAATTCATCATTTTATTCATTTTGTAGGTGATTCATATTGATTTCAAAAGGAATACTCAGTCTAATTAGTGATACAAAATAACATTAAGCATTAAATAACACTTTCAAAATCTTTGTTTTATTTGGTAAGACAGATTTCCTCTAAGACCTTTTTTTTTTACATCCAGCTGCGGCTAATATTGACTGAATTGGCATCTTTATTCTTCCGTCCAGTCAATGGAAATGAAATAAGAAATACAAATATCTTGATTCAAAACTTTTAATTGTGAAGAATGTAAAAGAGGTTTCAATATTAATCAATTGGTCAGTTTAATGCATACATCTGCCATGTGTAACAGAAAATTTAAAAGAAATTGTTTTTCACCCAAATCATTTAGTTCTTTCTCTCATGTATGCATACACAGAACATAAAATACAAATACAGTAAAAAGGAAGTTCTTAGATAAATTATATATTACACCTGCAAAATGTACATATCACAAAAAATTACTATACTGAAAACTTTAACACAATGAACAATGCTGCCAACAATCCAATCCATTAACGTGATACCCATAAATGACTATGTTGAAAACTTTAACACAATGATCAACACTGCCAACATTCAAATCCATTAATGTGATACCTATAAATGACTATGTTGAAAACTTAAACACAATGATCAACACTGCCAACATTCAAATCCATTAACGTGATACCTATAAATGACTATGTTGAAAACTTTAACACAATGATCAACACTGCCAACATTCAAATCCATTAACATGATACCTATAAATGACTATGTTGAAAACTTAAACACAATGATCAACACTGCCAACATTCAAATCCATTAATGTGATACCTATAAATGACTATGTTGAAAACTTTAACACAATGATCAACACTGCCAACATTCAAATCCATTAACGTGATACCTATAAATCACTATATTGAAAACTTTAACACAATGATCAATGCTGCCAACAATCCAATCCATTAATGTGATACCTATGCCTTACATGTGAAATGGTATGCAAAAAAAAAGAAAAAAAAGAAACAGACTATAACTTTTATAATCTACTGGACTTCAGACAAATAACTATTGAAACAAAGTGTAAAATCCTTTTTAAAAAGTTCCAGACCTCCACTCCCCATCCCTTTCCGTTAGAAAAATACCCCCAAACGTTTACTACCCTTCATCTGTCAAAATACCATTACTGGTATGTGCAAACAATTTTTAAAATCTGCTCTCATATAAATTCATTCACATTTTATAACAGGTATTTCTCTACATTATGCTTTTTCCAAAATATTTTATACCGTATGATTGAACTTGTCTGTGAAAATTCAGCAATTAAACTTAGTTTCTAACCTGTAAACTGATAAAGATGAAGATTAGAGTAGGGACTTGTACATACATTACATGTATGTGTAAGTCCCTAATTTGAGACATCTGTCACATTAAAAAAGGTTATAGGAATACAAACGTACACTAGTGAGATTCTAACTATGTTCTACAGCATGGCTAGTAAACTCTACCATTTGAGCTATCAACTACTGGTATAGAGATATTAATAGGTTCAATGTATACTGGCTTACACTGTCTTGCTTAAGGTTAACATCTTACTAGTATTCAAAAATCCCTTTTCTTATTGACCATTCAATTATTTTTCCCTATAATTGTTTAAAATTTTGTATAGCTTTCTTTGGAAAATGATGAATCCACATTTCCTATGCAGCAGAAACAGTGTATATTTTTTAAAGTACATTTGAAGACGATACTTTTGTTGTGTACTCCACGGTACTACAGTACATTAAAGCAGTGTTGCACCTAGGATCCCAAGGGCAGGGGACATGGTGTCTCCCACCCTTCAAATTTGGGGAACACACAACATTTTAAAGGGACAAAAGAAAATAGTAGTACATAATGCACTAGTAGTGCAAAAATATGAGATAATCTTATTTGCTTTGACAGTTTTCTGCTGACAATTACATCATTGTAGTAAATGTTTTATCATGTGCTCAAAAAACTCAAGAAAACATTAACATGTTTAAACATCTGGTCACACTCAAATGAGCTGTACCATGGAATTTACCATTCCAGATCTTGCTTTCATTTAACTTCAATGTTCACTCATCATCTACCAGCATTTATTATAATAAATACCCATTTTTTTTCTGAATTACTTTTCTTTTCAAATTAATAAACCATTGATTAAATGGCAAATTGTGTATTTGCATAAATTTAGTCTTTATTGTCATTATTTCAACATCAAAATAATATAAACCTTTGTTGCCCTAGGTGTGACTTTAACCTCAAAAATATGTTACACCAGTGGCCAACTAACACAAACCTTGAATGTTTTCATTGCCAGGTATATTATTTTAAAATGACTATTAATTGCCATCTTACAGTTTTTATCACCTTTAGCAATTATGGCCATTGCTAAGCCCAACATAGATGTGGATGGACCTCCACTGAAGAAAAGTTGTAGGCGTATTTTTTTATTGTTTTACCGATGAAAAAGGGTGCCCAGGGGGCACACTGGGGTAAAGATTTGGAGGACATAGGCCAAAAAAGTGTGAAAAACCAACAAATTCCACGCTCAGGGTGCAACATTGCAGTACAGGCCTGACTTTTTTAAGTTAATATTGTTACAATTTGAAGAAAGATTTGCTGAATAAAATGTTCTAAAGGTACCTTGACTTTCACCTTACTCTACAGATAATGGTTTCATTTCAGGATGAATGTATATGTCTGTATGTGTGTAGAAATGCAATAGAAGTAGAGTCTACCATATGTTATTAAATTCCCCCCCCCCCCCCCAGGCAGGTTGTCTCATAACAGAATTGAATATAAAATGTTAGATCACTTTGCTATACTTTATTTGTATGCAACAATACATCTACTTATCTTCCTATTAGTTATGGCATCATTTCTGTGATAAATGGGTAGTGTTCAGCCACATGAAATGGCAAAATGCTACTTAATCTAGATGCCTCAGTCTCTGTTAACTTTTTTTTCCAAATTCCTGATGGTGCCTCTCCCAAAAACTGAGGCATCCATACAAAGTAAGTTATAATTTTCAATGGATAAATAAAAGGAGAAAAGGAGAAAAATATGAACATAAAATACGAACAAGATTGTTTAAAAACTCTGATTTGTTGTTTTCTCTGAACTTTTAAGAGAACAATATTGGTAAAAATAGAATAAGATGCAGTAATAAGAGTCCCTCAAAGGGATTGATGCTCTAGTGGGTGAAAAGAATTTCCAGGAATTCAAGATAAGACCATTTCTTCCTTTTAACTGTCAAGTGTTGAGACCATCTCTGATATTCTTCAGTGATAACAAAATTTTCAAATTAGCTGCTGTGGTGCACATATTGGATGTCAGCTTGGCACCATTTTCATTTAGGACAAAGTAGACATCATTAGAAATGTTTTGGTGAAAACCCCATGTCATAATATTATCCATTCAGAGGGAGTAGTGATAACAAGATTTTTAAGACAGTCGTTGTGGCCGTGGCAGCCATATTGAATGTACGACTGGCACCATTTTCATTTAGGACAAACTAGGTATCATAAAATGGCTATTGGTGAAAACCCCATGTTGATATAGCCATCCATTTGAGGGGAGTAGAGATAACAAAATGTTCAAGATATGAGTTACAATTCAGGAGTAGCAATAACAAGATTTTCAAGAGGGCTGCTGTGGTGGCCATAATGGACATCAGATTGGCACCATTTTCATTAAAGATCAACTAGGCAACAAAAAAATCTTTTAGTGAAAACCTCATGTTGATATAACTATCCTTTCAGAAGGAGTAGCAATAAAAAACAAATTCAAGATGGCTGCTGTGTGATGGACATATTGGATGTCAGATTGGCACCATTTTCATTTACAACCAACTGGACATCATAAGAAGTCTTCTGGTGAAAACCCCACGTCAAAACAACTTTCTGTTCTGGTAGAGTTGTGATAACAAGATTTTTAAGATGGCTGCCATGGTGGCCATATTGGATGTCAGATCTGCACCATTTTCATTCAGGGCCAACTAGACATCATAAGAAGTCTTTTAGTGAAAACCCTATGTTGATATGACCATCCATGTAGGAGGAATAACAATAACAAGATTTTCAAGATGGCTGCCATATTGGATCTCACATCGGCACTGTTTTCATTTAGGACCATCATAAGAAGTCTTTTAGTGAAAACCCCATGTTAATTTGACCATCCATGTAGGAGGAGTAGTGATAAGATTTTCAAGATGGCCACTGTGGTGGCCATATTGGATTTCAGATCGTCACCATTGTCATTTAGGGCAAACTGGACATCATAAGAAGTCTTTTAGTTAAAACCCCATGTTGATATGACCATCCATTCAGGAGTAGTAGCAATAACAAGATTTTCAAGATGGCTGCCATGGTGGTTATACTGGAAGTCCGAGCAGCAATATTTTCATTTAGGACCAACTAGACCATGGGATGAATGTGTGTGTAAAGTTCATGGTAATCCTCCAAGTAGTTCAGGAGGAGTAGCGATAACAAAGTTGTCTTAATGGACGGATGGATGGATTTCGGACAACGGATGATGGACAACAGACCATCCCATTAGCTCTTCTGGTCTATGACCAGTAGAGCTAAAAACTGGAGTTACGTTTCTTTACGCACAGTGGAGACTGAGGTGGAAACAGTGCAACAGCAACAAAATGCCAATGCTAAGTAGACAGTAAAACTTGAGAATCTGTTAGTTTTTAGGTACCAGCGTAACCTTGCTCACTGATGATTTTTAATATAAGCTTGTTCGTAAGAAATACAGTCTATTGAAATTTCTTCATGGAGCAAGAATATGCTCATATCTAATTCGGATTTTTAAGCTGCTAAACACAGCATTTATTCTGCAATTTCCAACACCAGCCCAGCTTCAAAGGTCATTTTTTGTATAAAATAGGAGGCTGTAAACATAATGAATGTACAAGAGTTTGATTTGTACCTTAAATAACACACTGACACAAACAGTCATGAAATTTATCAATATTTATTCTTTCATAAAAACTGGAGCAGAAAACAGCCCTTATTCAATACTGTCCTTTATCTCACAAATGCAAATAGTTTTTTACTGCAAATTTCACCATTTTGTTGCATATTTATACAAAAGAATATAAAATATTACAGTTTATGATGTATGACAGCAATATGCAATAGTAGCAGTCTGGTCTGTTTCATTCATGCTTGGTACATGCATATTAAGTATGCATAAACAGGAATAGAACCTGTCTCATAAATAAGTGTGTATAATTATAAGTACACACCCACTGTTATAAAGCTCCCACATAATTAACTTCTAACTCTCTTGCTGGCATCATACTAGACAGATTAGTTAGAAATCAGATTGGGAAAAAGGAGATTAATGGCCACAAAGTTACACTTAGTGTAAAAGAAGACACATCGTTATCTCAATGGCCATCAATAACCTCCTTCCCATGGTGTAAAATCTGCATGAGCTATGGCAGTCTACTGAGGAAGTGAGAGCCATACAAGAATCATACACATGCAAATCTAGAATTTTATTTGAGCAACTCTGATGACTTGTCATTGCAAATCCCCATGGTTGTAATATATGTAGCCTAACCCACCACCACCACCCTCCTGCCTCCAACCATGAACTATGACCCAAAGGCTTTAACCTAACTTCCATTATAAAAATTATATATTGTCTTTCCAGCTAAGACTGCTTGTGTACAGTTTTGTCCAAAAAATACTTGAAAATGGCACTACTGTAAATTTTAATATTGGTACATTCGACCTTTCAAACCTTTTCCAGGGATGGGGGGTTTGAAGTTAAAAACTTTTTAAAACAAGTGTTCTGCTGAAACCAGTGTCTGACCAGCCTCCATGTGCTGATGTAACCTCATTTATCTGACATGCAAACTTTAACACAGAACTTAAATGCTGACTAAACACTGCTGCTGACAAAAAACTGGCACCACTTTTTCACATTACATAAAAGCAAGACAAAATCAAAATAGCATTGATTTTCATAATCACAGTAATTAAATATCATATTTTCTACAGAATGATAAACCAACCTGGTGACCATATACAAGCACATTGGGGGGGGGGGGGGGGGGGGGTAAATTATTTTTTGTAAGAAAATACTTTTTAATAAAAAAGAACTTTTCTTGAAAATATTCCATTCTCCTTACACATGGCTCTCTAAGGGAAAAAACATCCTCTTATGAAAAAGGTCCATTTAAATTACTAACCATAGCTGCTGCATCGCGAACAGACATGGCTCGATCCAACATGGCTTGCTTCGCAGCTTTGTAAACATCCTTGTAGATGTTGTTGCCTGCTGATCCAAGGCCCATCACCAACTTTCCCAATGTCAGCAAGCTCTCACAGCGCCCTTGGGACTAGAAAATTTGAATGCAAAACACTGAGACATCTATAACAGTCTGATGCCTATTTTTATGTACAATTTATTTATTTTTTCACTTGCTTGCTTGCTATGACCAGATTCTACAATTCTGATACACCATAATTTCAATACCTGATAAGTAAAGCAATAACAACCAACTAATGTGTGAATTAACATGGAGAACAAATCATTCATGTGTTATGCAAGTAACAGTCAAACTCCAACAAACTTTGCATTACTAATTTGGTCCATACTATTTTGGTTATAAAAGTTTAAGCTGCGACATTTACCAAAATTTGAAAAGGTGTACAGTAAACCGAAATGATGCCGTTAATCAAAATGATTAGAAACTCAACCTTTCCCCTTATCTATTCATTAGGCTTACTGAACAGCTTACAGCTATTATAATGTGCATGCTGTACCATGTTACCATGTTAAACTTGCAATTGTTTCATCTGCTGTATATCTTTATCCTCTTATTAGAACAGGATTCAATTTGTAAAATGTGTCTTTGTCGAATATATCTGACAATTTCAGTAAAACATCCCTAGGATTGTCATGATGTTGTTTCCTACTGTTACATATCTGTACATGTGCATAGAATGCTTTTTATAGTATCTACAATGACAAACAAACTATGCAGTAGCTAACAAATCTGAAATGATGTTTCTTTAAAATAAAATGTTACTAATTAAAGGGTCTGTTCACAAACATGTTGTTTAAAGGTAAATACTGTAGTTTAAAGAAATTTGTATCAATAAATTAACCTGATGTTGTATAATGTGCACTATAACCAATTCTTGCCAACTTCTGCTTTTTCCAAGCGGTGCCACATTTGATGTGAAAATCATAGATACAGCTCTCCCCCATTATAACGCACCTCATTATAATGTGATTCCAGATATAATGCGGTAATATGGACCCTATGACCAAAATCATACCAATGTATAACAATAAGGGTTGAAAGAAAACAAGGTGAAACTTAGTCTTATATCTTCATTCCTTTTCAAACACCATTATTTAAAAAATTGTGATAGTGCCCACTATACCACGGTTTCGTATAGTGCGCTATTCTCAATATATCAGTTCTATATATATCGTGGTACTCTGAATAATGCGGTTCAGTACATAATGCAGTCGTTGGTGATAGACCCCAACTATCGTGTTATAACGAGGGAGAGCTGTACAGACTTTAAGAAAAGAAATGACAGAAAAATTCTACTAACCAGTCATCTTAAGCAAATATGTGGAAATATATAATGTAATTGGAACAGGCAATCCCTGCATCAATGGCAGCCACATGCATGTTCATTTACATGTTTAAAGTTTACAGGCAGGAGGCTAAACTAAGCTATTTACACTTGTAAACGATGCAGCCTTATAACAGCTATTATAAAGTTTTTGTGCATTTCTAATATTTTGAACTTTCTTACATTTTTTAACTTAACCTTTAGTAAAATGCTACAAAATAAATACATAAAAGTTATTACAGTGATCATACTTACTACTTTAAGTACAAAAAATAACTAGAGAGATGGAAAAAAGATAGATGGACAAAGAGACAAAACATACAGACTCCAACCTACCTCTGCATATTTTAGCGACTTGATGAGTATCTGAGCAGACTCCTCATAGGATCTTCCTGTCATTCTTCCCAATTTCTCATACATTCCACCAAGACATGCAATAGCTGCCCTGCAAAAAGGTATGAAAGTGTTTGTCAATTACCAAAAAAGTATTTTTTAAATTTGATCACACACTGAGGCAGCTGACCCAAGCTGGCCTTGGCAAGTAGTGAACCCAATACCCTTGGATTGCAAATTAGCTGTTCCACTAAGCTACTGCAGCTCCTTCATGCATCAGTAATTACCTTGATTAGCCACTACAGCTGAGGCCTCACATGAAAAGCATGCAGTCTACTCTTCTAAATCCTATGCACATTCACATGTAAAATACACAATTAACCTATTTACACTAAGAGAGATTTCCCCAAATGTTTGCTTTTAAAAATGTGCAGGTGAATGACCCCATTAAGGTCAGCTCAGAAGTCTTCCAACTATACTCCCCACACCAGACAAGAACTGTCACTATTCATTAATAGGTGCCAGCATCAGAGGATGGGGCTACTATTACAACCTTGTATTAAACCAACTTGAAGTTATAACTACAGATAGATTAAACATAATACAAGAGCAGTATTTATGCATTGTCCATCAGATATCTTTAGTTCATATTTAATACCATTTAACAGTAAATTATGTGACAGCCATTGATATTTACTTTTCTCAGAACAAAATTTAATTAGTAAAAATGTAATTGGCCAAATCTTTCAATCTAAACTGATGGGAAAGTATTTTCATGAGAGTTTCCTTATTCGAGGCATTATATTTTAACTAGGAGATTCTTTGGTCATTTAAAAAAAAAATGCATTTTACATATTTTGTATCTGAAAAAAATCTGATACTGATTTAAATCAATATAATTATGCAACTGTGTTCTAAGCTTGTGAATATTCTGCAACATAAATATAAATAGATAAGCAATAATGGAAATTAAACCGACCACCGAACTACAATAAAATGTCCTTCTGCCTGTTAATCAAAACTGAAATAAAACTTATGGGGTAATTGTTCTTCCGTCCATCAACAAAAGTCAACTATTACTGAACTTAGTAGAAAAATACTTTCTATGCCAAAGTATTAAAACACTAAATTTTGAGTACTGCATTTATTGAAAGTATGTATACTTTCAAGAGCATACATGTACATCAACATGCCCACTCCTCCTTGACTTAATTCTCTAATTAAATACATGTATTTAAAGAATGAAATGTGACATAAAGTGATTCAGATTCAACTGAACACACACACATGCACACTACATAACTTTCCCATCTTATGCTTTACAGTAAATATGAACAGTGGGAACAAAAATACAATCAAAGAAAATATTATTAACTCTCCAAATCAATATTTTGCTTAACTAAATGTTTTTGTAGGATAGGATGAATATAGGATAGAAAAATCTATGTGGTCTGGAGTTGAACACAAATATTAACCTATGTTACATGTAGTAAAGCATAAAATGAAAGGCAAAGCGACATTTGGTTGTACAGTTGTAGCGAACAGTAATGCATCCAATTATCAAGTTTCATGATTTGAACATAAACAGCACCCAATAAATTAACTTTAAACAAAATTTCAAAAAAGTCACTGAAGTATGAAATATATATATATATATATCACAGAGACCGCTTTTTACAATAAGGGTATAGTAGTTATCAAGATGCATCCCCTCACCAAATTTCATGATTCTAAGAATGATAGTATGCATATAGTACTGTATGTCAAAAACTCATGATCTAAATGCACAAACTTACTGTATATACTCGCATATAAGCCGATACCAACTGCAAACTGCATAGACCCAGATCTGCCATCACATATTGTGCCGGCAGATCTGGATCTATGCAGTTTGCAAGGACTAATCAGTAGAACAAACAACATAGACCCTGATCTGCCGGCGCATTATGCAATGGCACATTAAGGTATATGTTGTTTGCATTTGGACCTGGTTTATATGCGAGTATATACAGTAACTTAAACCAGTAAAATGTGAATGTAGGTCACAGTGACATTTGTTGTACGGGGTGGTGCTAAGAGTGATGCATACAAACATGAAACTTAACAACAACAGAACCTGATAAATAACTTGAACATAAAATTTAACAGTGAAGTTTTAAATATGGGTCAGTGACCTACTTTTGTAATGATGGTGTAGTACTTGTTAAGATGCATCCCGTCACCAAGTTTCATAATTCCAGGTACAGCAGCATGTATCCAATATGTAAAAAACCGTAGCTAAACACAAAAACTTAACAAAAAATGTAAAAATAATGCACATGTATGTACTAAGTTTGACCTGTTAGCCCACTCCCCCAGGGTGTAGGTGATATGAGACCCACTCCAAATTGTTGCCTAGGACTTAGAAAGACAGTCGAGATGGAGTGAGGCTGTACATATGTATAGGCTTTTTTATGTGTAGAGGCCAATTCTGTGGGTAGTACAATATCTCCCCTCTACTTTGTAGAGGCGAGCTAAAAAGGGTCGAAGTTTCTAAATATGGAAGGGGTTTAACAATGGCATGAAGATAGGGCTTGCAAATCTCAACAAGTTTTGTGCATTTGGTTGATTTTTCAGCAAGATTTTTTAGGACCTGGCATGAACGCTGCAAGGCACATCTGGGAAATTTATCACAAATGGCAAGGAGGGCTGTAAGTTGTTAGTTGGAAAAAATAAATGAATGCAAGTACTTGTAGTTTACATTATCTTATAGGAGTCTTTGTATAAAACTCATCCCTGCACTCCATCAATTGATTCATGGTAATACAAGCTGCCAAGCTAATTCACCCTGCTAAATGCAAGGCTATTTGCTGAACAAACATTCCCTTAATGCTAAAACCAGTGTTTACCACTTTTGGATACTAACTTAGTTACAAGCATACAGTATGACCTATCTACACTGTCATACTAGTGTATACATGTACTTCTAATTGGATCAAATTAGGGTACTCTATACTAACACCAATTAGATTTGCATCAAAGGGTGTTGAGTCCTCAATTTAATTATCAGATTACTTTTCATTCTTTTATCCCCACTGTTTTCGCAAAAGTGAGCATGATCCTGCCAATGCAGATGTGCATGCATGCATATGTAATGTCACACAACTCCTACAACACTGTTTAAGATATACAATGTAGAGTTGAAACTTCTGGAAATGATCGGTGGTGGTCTATAGATGTGCCCAACAGTTTTAGAATTTTGATCTATCACCCTAGGGCTGAGCATTGGGGTTAAGGACACCAATATGTATAATGAGAGGGGTTGGGATAACTGATAAAAAAAGTGGATCATGCTGGTTTGTTGTAGACTTTAATAATGAATCAGTTACATGTTTTCCACCGTATAATGTTAACATACATTATGTTAATCTGTGAATATGATGGACTGGTGCAACAATGAAGCCATCACAATTTGTCCATGTACTTTTCAGATTTCACCACCACAACCTTCAGTCCATCTACGATAGATTATCCACCCTTCTACCCTGTCTATCCTTATATTTATTAACTCATTTATTGAACAAGACATATTTCTGTTTGTCTACCTGTCTGCCCAATCTGCATTTTACAAACTAAAACTGACATTTTCCTCTCCAAAAACACCAGTTTTCCACATCCTATGTGGATAATTTTTAATAAGCTGATTCATCAAATAACAATAAGACAACAATTGGCACATATCATGCCAAGATAAGGTTAGTTGTTTGAATGAAGTTTCTTCAGTATATTTTGAGCTCACATGTAATGACGTGTAAAGGCATGGTTCCAACAGTACTCCTAGTTTAATCTTCACCATGATTAGGAGCATAGATATGAAACCCATTAATTTGGGAAGAAAGGATAACACCATCACCTTTATAGAAACAGCAACTTTGATCTTGAATGGGGTTTTTCTTCAGCAGCAGGCAACACATGTACAAAGTTTTGTACAAATGCCTTGTGTTGTGCTAAGTTATCGTGCACAAGTTATTTTCAGCAAATGAAATGCAATTGCCAGATCTATTTTCAGTGATAGTGTCTTCGACCTTGGAGCTACACTGTGGTTTAATGATTCTTGCATGAACAGAGGCTCGAGTAATAAACATAAACCTAAAACACAATTGAGCCAAAGTCAGTGAAGCATGAAATATAGGTCAGAGCTAACGTAAAAACTTAATGTAAGCCAGTTAGGGTGTTATACTAACAGAGATGCATACAATCATCTAGTTTGATGATTCTAACATAAACAGAGCTTACTTAAGAAATAAACTTAAAACACAAAATTTAACCAACATCATCGAAGTATGAAACATGGGTCACAGTGACCCACTTTCATGATGAGGGTGTAGTACTCATCAAGATGCATCTCCTCACCAAGTATCATGATTCCTGGTATAACAGTATTTAAACACTGTGCAAAAATCCTGCGCTAAACACAAGAACTTAACCAAGAATATAAAACTAACATACAAAGTTATCCTCCCCAGGGATAGGTGCTATGAAACCCACTCCAAACTGTTGCCTAGGACCTAGGAAGAAAGAATGGTCGAGATTCAGTGAGGCCATACATATATATGCTTTTATCTGTGCGGATGCTAACGCCAAAACTAACACCGAGGCAGCACAATAGCTCTCCTCTACTTTGTAGAGAGCTAAAAAGGTCAAAAAAGGAAATAATGAAACAAATTTAAACATATTTATATTTAAATATTATTAGCTACATGTAGGATACAAGTAAACAAGTACATAATTTAAGAGCTTAACACGATCATCACAAATGTCTGTACATCATAAAGCACATAATAATCTTTGTCTCAGCACAAGTACATGTAGTTGAGACCCTACAATAAACATTTTCAAAACTCGCCATGATAAGTAGATGTATACCACAGATACTTCCCACTTATGTCTGCAAGGTTGAGGAAGAAAGCAATGACCAGCTGATATACACATAGCCTATTAAAGCTGAAGAGAATTGGTATGTATGTACAATGGCATACAACAGCAGAGACTGATAAAAGTTGGTTGGTTGGTTGTTATTGGTTTAAAGCCATTTTTCAGCACATGATAGGCTATACATGGCGGCCAGTATATTTGGTGGAGGAAGAACTCAAGAAAACCCTTGGAAGAACCACCAACCCAGGGGATGTTATTGGCAAGCTTTCTCACATACCCACGTTGGCCGAGCCCAAGACTCGAACCCACGCAGACAGAGGTGAGATGTCAGTAATCTGTAAAGGCAAGCGCCTTAGACCACTCAGCCACCCAGGGCCGCCTGATAGAAGTAAACTGTTCTATTTACTGTTTTGTGTTTTGAAAACAGAGATGCACAAAATTGATGCATGACACTTCAACAGTCATCACAGAATTGATATATATAACATCAAAATAACATTCGCCATATTGTCAAACATCTTACCCAATATGACATACCCTGTAGCTAGCAAAAGGAATTAACAGAAGATGACTCATCGAGAGAGAAATTCTCATGTACAATTCTTGTAACAACTGGGAAAAAGATGGCTAAGTAGCTTGTTTCATGCATGCAATATGTGCAGATCATCTCTATGCAATTTGTATCTTAATTTACTTCCTATGCAAGTACTACAAAAGCACAAAACATATGCAACCTGTACATTTAATAATAATGTTTATAAGCATGTGTAAATTAAGATAATTTCAATGGCAATGCTTTGTAATGTTGAAATACATACTGAAGATTGTTTATCTTCTTAGGGAACAAATGAAGTTTACACTAGATTTTTTATGTTGCCACATTCTGCTGCAAGCAAATTACAAATTACAAAATTAAAACAACAAATTCTCGCTGAAAATTTTTACCATTTGTTGAAAAACACACAAGATGTACTGTTGTTCAAAATATATAACTCTTGTGACTGTCCCAATATAGTAAAATCTATATGAAAAAAGGAGCATGAATAACTGAGATGCTATCTCTCTTTATAATTCTGTCAAGGCATGAAATTGCCATATATCAATTCTTTGAATGACACTGAAATAAGCTCAGTAATAAATAAAAAAATATTTAAAGAATTATTGTATACAATTACTGTGCCACAATTTGAAAAAGTCTTTATAGGTTTAAGATGGAGATAAGGCTGTACTGTTTACACATGTACAGTAAATGGCTTAGTTTAATTTACTGCTTTAGTTTACTGCCTGTAAACATTTACAAGGGTGGTAACCATGTAAACGAACATGCACATGGCTGTCAGTGATGCAGAAACTACCCGTTCCAATTAAATATGTATTTCCACCTCTCGATATGAGGAATGTTTAGTAGGATCTTTCTGTTCATTCTTTTCTTCAGTAGGGATGATTTTCAGATCGAATGTTGCATCACTAGTAAAAAGCCAAAGTAGATGAGAATTGGTTGTATCGCACATTTCACAACATTACACACCAGGTTGATTTATTGATAAATCTGACAACAATTTCTTTAAACTACATTACTTGCATTTGTAAAACATGTTCATTAACAGAACCTTTCATGCGTAACATTTAATTTTTAAAAAGCACCATTTCAAGCTTGTAAGCCATTGCAGTTTTTTAGTCATTGTAGATCCTACAAAAGCATACCATGCTGATGTGCTGGCTGTACATCTGGTTGTATTACTGACTTTTTCATCACGTACATATGTGTATCAGTACTAAACAATATCACAACAATTCTAAGGATGTTTTACCTAAATTGTCACATATATTCAACAAAGACATATCTTACAAACTGAATCCTATCATAATAAGAGGTAAAAGATGTACTGCAAAAATGAAATAATTGCAAGCTGATCTAGGTCCATTTGCACATTGTCAAAGGCTTACATATAACTAGATGTCAGTCGTAAGCCAAACATGCAGATCTGGGAAAGGTTGAGTTTCGAAATGGTTCAATTAAATGACATCATTTCATTTATTGCATACCATATACACGTTTAGAAATTTTGTTAAAACATTGCAGCCTTATATCATCTTTCATGCTTTTTGAAGAACATTATGTGGACATGAAAGCCCATTTCTCCAGTAAAATTTACTCCAACTGAATTCCCAAAATTGTCTGTAACAATTAATAAATAGTTAGACTGTCCAAAATTAATGACTGTTTTACCTCCCTTGACAATGGCCTGGTTTTTCTGTTATGTGGGACAACAATCTACGGGTCAACCAGCCGCTAATGTACAAGTGTACTGATTGCAAGGTCATTTTAAATAAAATGACAGATTTGATGCTGTATATGGTTACAAATTGTGGCCTGGAGCATAAAAGAGCTGTTTGCTTTCCTTTTTTAAATTTCTAAATGAAGAAAGATGCATAAAATAGGGATCTACGGTACATGTACATGTGTGCCAGACTTCGAAGTAATATGAAGAGCTTTCTGAGGAGTTCCTACTGCTCATTCTATTTTTTTTTTCCCAAACATAATATAAACTATTGAATCATCACAAATACTTCTAAACTCTGTTAAAAGGATTTAGACATATCATTTAGGCAATCTTATGGGAAAAATGACAGAGCAAGCAAGCAAGCGAGAGAATGAGAAGAATATTGAAAAATATGTCATCCCCAGGGTATAGAAATTTGAAATGCACACACACCTTATTTAAACCTTTACTGCACAGATTTATGATGGAGAAATAAGAGAAGCAAATATCAAATAGAATGTGGCAAAATATTATTTTAGGAGACAAGGGGTCACATTTAAAGGGGGAGGGGTCCCATGTATCATTTCAAAGAACTGCAGTTTATTTTTGAAGAGTTAATGTCAACAATTTTGACTAAAAATAGAGATCTAATGTAACAGTTAAGAAAATATGCCAAGATTGTGATTCTCCATTTGAATGCATAGTATTATCATAATTCTTTCCAATAATTGTAATCATTTATATGTGTAGCATTAGTCATTTTTAAAAATAAGTTCCATAAGATCACTGTTGCAAATTCCCTATAATATAATCTATAAATCAGCAAGTTCTTTGTTCTAGTGATACATTCCTTCCATAGACATATCAGGGGCAGGTAATACCAGTACAACTTTTGTGAAGGTAAAATTTAAAAATGCAATTATTTGCAAATGATGCAGTAGAAATTTATTTTAACAATGAATATGGGGTTTTCAGGTATGAAGATTAAAAAATTAGCTTATACAGAAACTTCCATATTGGACCTTTAACTAAACTTAAACTAACTTTCTACACAACAGGGTCAAAAGTAGCAAAAATAAAAGAAATATTTTTTTTAGAAAAAAAACGCAATGTTCTTCTTCATTAAATAATTGTTCTGCAATGATTTTGAAGCAGTTCTCAGTTTGTTTGTTTTTTGTGTTGTTTTTTTTTGTCCAAGTACATGTAGTTATCTTCACAATACATGTAGTTCCTACCACTGCTGTAGCTATTTGCCACTCTTGTTGTAATTTCTCTGCCTTCTGTATCTGGCAAGTTCTAAAGTGTTCAATGAGGGTAACCTGGGTTCTTTGTCAATGAAATGTCTTGCACCTGTTATTTTTTGGAATAGCCAGATCACTCAAGCACTGTAAACAAATTTCTTCCCTATGCTATATGGTCACAGGCAACAAATTATTTTAAGAGGTACAGAACTAGCCTACATGTAATATGTGGTAGTATATTAAGTACCATATTTGAAAAAATGAAAGTCTCTGATTGTCTTAAAAAAATTACCAGAACAAAATTACCATAATTTTTCGGAGGAAGTCTACCTATGGGTAAATTGTGCACAATACATGTAGTGGCCTTGAACCTTAAACTATATTCATTTTATTGCTGTCTCTGCAAGGTACTACTATTGGATGTAAATGGGGAGATTCACCAGGTCTGATTTTTGTAGTGGACACCTACAAGGGAATTTTACTCAAAAACGAGCTGTACACAAAATTATTTTCATCGCTTTAAAAGTTTCCTCCTGATCAGATCAATCACAGGATGCAAGTGTGTTCAGCCAGTCTTCCCACAAAAGTATAGTAATTTGTCAAACATTAACATTATGTTCTAGGGAAACTGACATATATATTATGCAAGTGTCCAGTTGATCAGACTGTAATAATCACCAACAGCATTACTGGTACGAACATGGGCAGTGTATACCATTGGACCATGAGATTCTTTCTCTTTTTTTGGAAGGATGTGGTTGTGGTGGTGGTGGTGGTGGTACGGTAGATGGAAGTTTTCAAACACTGATGGAAGCAATACTTTCACTGCCGACATTGGTAAAGTTGTACAGTCTAACGTTTAATTTAGCTGACTCAAATCATTCCTACAAAAATACTCAGTTTACCCAGACTTCTGCATTAACAACAATCAAGGATTTCAGACCTACATGTACCAATCAATAAATCAAACTGTTCTCCTCATCCTGTAGTGTTAGGGTGATATTATAGACAGATAATGACAAGAGCTCCATGGATGTTTTGTCTCACCAGTAAACCATGCCTTTATTCATGCATCCATATTGTATACGATTTGCACTAAACTTGAACAAAATTAAAAATGTTCAACATAGAATTTATTTATGCTGTCCCATGCACTGCAACCACTGAAAGAGTGGCATCTATGTCTTGATCACCATCTGTTAATTAAATGCAGGCTTAAGGAAAAAATATTATTTAAAAAAGGATAAACTACCGTATATACTCGTTTTTGAGCTGAATCCAAATGCAAACAACATAGATCCTGATCTGCTGTCGCATAATGCACTAGCAGATCAGGGTCGATGTTGTTTGTTCTACTGATCAGTCCCTGCAAACTGCATAGACCCAGATCTGCCGGTGCATTATGCGATGGCAGATCTGGGTGTATGCAGTTTGCAGTTGGTATCGGCTTATACTCGAGTATAGATGGTATTCTTCCTTGCAGAAGTACAGGAGTGTGCCCTCAAACTCCTTGAAACAGGGTCTATCAGCTTGGTTTGCCTTTGTTTCCTCCTCTGTGATAAAAGTTAATTATACAATTTTACAAACTAAACATATTTCTTTGTTTCGTGGTCTTAGCCGTACCAAAATCTTTAAGCCTATACTGAACAAATGACTCTTAAATTCTTGAAGAATTAATGGGGTGCTAAAATTATATAACCAGGTTCTGATAAACTACTTTATATACAAGTAGATAACAGGTAACATGGATCAAATTTGACTTTAAATATGATATTAAATGATGCGTATAATCCAGGTCCAAATACAAACAACATAGACCCTGATCTGCCATTGCAAAATGTGCTGGAAGATCAGGGTCTATGTTGTTTGTTCCACTGATTAGTCGATACAAACTGCATAGACCCAGATCTGCTAGCGCATTATGCGCCGACAGATCTGGGCCTATGCAGTTTGTAGTTGGTATCGGCTTATACGCGAGTATATATGGCATATTTCCCTCATGGGGCTTAATTAAACAAGAAAGCAAGGGTCTACATGTCAAGCCTATGATCGAAGCATTGTTGCATATTCTGTCAAAATGACAGGCACTGGGGTGACTGTTTCGCCTGAATTGCCTCCTAGCATGGACCCTGATTCAAAATAAAACCAGCTTGCTGAAACTACATGTACAGTACTTGCATCTGCTGTGCCTGGCCAAATTACCACTGACATGTAATTCAAACAACTGAATCTGCTCTTAGTTTGTGAAGTGAACTACATACAAAACACTTATGGTAATTATGTGAAATATGAAACACAAAATATTGAGAATATACTTGATTTTACCAAGTTCAAGCTTCAGTGAGATACTTGTCAACGTTAAAGTTATGCCAAAGTATCAATTTGAATCCCTAATTCCTAGGAAGAAAAAATAAAGAAAAAAAAAGAATGAAAAAAGAGAAAACTTCCGTGTCATCATTTCCTTATTGCAGCAATGTTAGGTATACTGTTTTTCCATATGCCAAGTTAGCTGCATTCAGACTAATGTTGCTATACTCACTTACAAGTAGAGTCCAACTGCAAACAACATAGACCCTGATCTGCCATTGCATAATGCTCCAGCAGATCAGGGTCTATGTTGTTTGTTTAACTGATTACTCCTAAGAAACAGCATAGCTCCAGATCTGCCACTGCATCATGCAGCAGCAGATCTGGGTCTTTGCAGTTTGCAGTTAGACTCGACTTATAAGCAAGTATATACGGTACTACTTTAATCTGTACAGAAGGAGAACTGAGAGTTGCAAGTTGACTACAGTACAAACTTCTTTGAAACCGAAAATGTAAACAAGAAATGTTAGTGATTGAATTAAAATCAAATAGCTGCTCTTCTAGCCATGTGATGTGTATGTCCCACTGATACAAACAGTAAAATTTCAAAAGCTCCAACATCTGCCACTTAAATACTTGGCATCACTCAAATGACTCACTCTGAATCCCCATGTAAACCATTATATTGTCTGTAACCTTGAAAACCTAAAAACAACTGAAAACTTGAGCCAAAAATTGGGGGATAAAAACACTTAAACTTATTGAAGTTTTATATGCAACAAAGTTACAGGTAACTTGGTGGAAATTATGAGGTAGATCGCTGAATTAATTCATCTATAAACACAAATATCATCCCTGGAAGAAACTGTTTTTTTGTTTTTTTACAATTTCACGATTTTGAAACAAGATATTATATGCTACTACTGTACTTAAATTGCATTGACAGAAAACTATCTGTTCTACAGAAACAGTTACAGGCAAACAATGAAAATATAAAAATACAGAACACTTTCTGAGGGTAACTTCAGTATCTTCCGGATTACCAAAATCACTTTTCTCCAGATTAATGCCCACATTTTCTGTAGCGCTCAAATCTACCATAATTTATCCAAATGTTCAGACTTTAAAAAAATAATTACTTTGCTCACTGTCTTAATAATTTGTATGCAAATGAAAATTATTATTTTCCCCTAATATCTTGTCCTGAAAATTAATATCTATATTATATACTATTAGACACACATTTCCAATGGAGTTATCTTTCTTGATAAGAGAGGCATCCTTCTTTTCTCGTATGCACCTGCCGAGTCAAAATAATGGTGATGGTAAACAAAACTGATAGGCTTCAGGCTTGAAAGTCTGATGGCCTCTATTTAGGAAAGGAAGAACAGTTTGATTCTTAATGTAGTATGTATTGAAAGCGCAATTATTTTAACCCTCTCTGCATACTAGTTCATGACTATAAATTGTTTCGATAAGGCAACAGAGTGTCAAGAATACTCCGATTTCTTGGAGAAATAAAAATCTTCAGATCTGGTTACCTGCCAGTCTGTGCACCTGTGCACCTTTCAGCCTGGAGAATGACAAAACAAGAGTCCCTCGAAGACAATTTTCCAAGGGGGGGGGGGGGGTAAATGCATGAAAACAATTGTCTTTCTCTGATTTTGTAGTATAAAAAGATGTTAATCTGTTCCATATTTCACTTAAAATAAATAAATATTGTGATGACAGATTTTTTTATATCCCGGTCGAAAAAAACAAAACAACATATAAGCCCTATATATTAAATGGTCAGTTCCTTACAGTACACAGGCAGTCATAATATTCAGCCTCTTGACTCTGCTATTACTGCTTAAAGACTAAGCACATGGTTTGCATTTCAGTGTCAATTCAGTGTTTTAGTTTTGTTGTTGTTGGGGGGGGGGGGTAAGCAGAAGTGGATGTCAATTTGGATTTTAATTGTCCATATCTCAGAGAATTACTTTCCTTTGGAACAAAATGATAAATTTATGCTGCTTGAGAAGCTCAGCAAGGTCTGCTTCTCGTCAAGTCAGTGCGTAAGTTTGTTCATATTTCTTTGAAATAAATTAAAATCATAAACTTATTGCAAAAGAAGTCGATCAACCTTTTATAAACAATAATGTGTACTGAATATACAAGACTTTTGAAATTATTTTTTTATTGTCCAAATATGATCGAAATAAAGATGACTGATTCTTCCAATGGTATCAGGTTGTAAATCACACTTGATGTTTCAGTCTTTCCATAGGTGGTCTTCATTCATTGGCTGTTCAAATGTCAATCAGTAATGTCGACTAGCCCCTCTACGGTGGAGTTGACATCGGCGTGCCTGCCGAGACGTGGTGGTGATTTGTAGGTATTTATGCCAATTTATGCCTCCACCGCGGAGTGTTAGCGTGGAGCTAAAGTGGAGGGGATTAAGTCACCCACCGCGAAGCATAGGGTTCCGAAAAATCACGGGAGCTGTACTGTATGGTCCTGGCATTATGGTACTTGCTTATGTCAGTCAAGATACAAGATACAATGTTTATTCTGCTCAAGTCACCAATGTGACAAATGAGCAGTACAAAGTAAATCAAAAGTAGATAAACATGCATCAGACATAATCCTTTTTCTGTATATACAGTGAAATCTTCCTTACAGACAACTCAATAGAAAGGACACGTGCTCATAAAGGACAACTTTAAGGCACACAAAAAAAATATGCGTTTCTGGCTGACCGACTGTCCCTGTTTCACGTTGCCAACCCTAGCACTTTCCCCCCACCACCACAAAATTTTTTTAAAAAATTTTTTTTAATTTTTTTTTAAATAAAAAAAAATAAATCACATTGCCAAAAATTGATTTGTGCATCTAACTGAGCCAGTTTTGTCAATTACTTTAAAGCCCTTGAAATTTTATTTGATTTATATATAATGTTTTAAAGACTCTAATTTTAAAACCAGTGCAATAGGAAATGAACATTTTTTGTTGGGCCTTATAACCCCTTTTTCTCTAGTCCACATACATACATATTTCATCTTTACAGTATATCAAAAACACCAGTCTATGGCCATTTTTACAAATGGTTCAAATAAAATTTGTCAGGATACAAGTACAAGCAATAATGAAACAAGGGCATTTACTATGGAACCCTTTACAGACTTAAATTAAAATATAGCAGGGTCTATTCTAGAACTTAAAATTTAGGGTAAAAAATTCTGCCCCCACCCCCTTCATTTCAAGGGACTAACACTCTAAATAAATAGATAAAGAAATAAATAAATAACACTCTCCTAAATAAGAGGAAGAATTTTCTGGATATAGGAGGGATTTAATGATGAAATAAATATGGCTTCAAAATATGATGCACTATTCTTGCATATTTAGTGCATAATTTTTATTTGATTTTTGAGAAATTAGCATGAATCCCACAATTGCATGTTCTAGAACAAATGTTGTTTAGTTCTTTAAAGAAAATTGTATGTGTTATTTATTTCTGCATGTTTTGTAAGGCAAGGCATATCAGTGATATAAAATAACAGGGTCTCTCTAGAATGTGTGATTGCAGGATTCACACTAATTTCTAAACAAATTGCACACAAAAAAATCAAACTAAATGTGGAAATCGTGCATAGTATTTGCAAGCAACACGTTTTGTTACATAATTAAAATAACCCCTATAGTTAGAAAATTCTCTTTTTTCTCAAACTGAGGAGGGAGGGAATTCCCCACTGCACCCCACCCCACCCCACCCCTTAATTTTTCAGTTTTAGATCAGACCCTTTAAATCACCATAAAATAATTTCAATACTTTCTAATAATGCCTTTAGCTGTAAAAGAAAGCAGCACAGGCATTCTTGGTTTTGTGATGGCACATGAAAGTTCTTTTGCTTAGAGTAGTTTAATTTTTCTTAAGTTCAGTTCACCCAAAGTTTCCTGACCATTCTTTGATTGTGCTTGTGTGGACTAGAGTGTTCCTGAGTGTAGTTCATTGACAAAGGCTGGTGTAATTCTAGCTATTTTTGCAGTACACTTATCCAGTGTCGGTATATAGGTCAAATGCATTCAATGACAATATCAACGGCACAAATTTGGGTGTATCTAGACACTTTTTCCATGATCTTTTCTGTTTGCCTCTGTGCACCAAGGTCTCAGTCAGCAGCTGGAAGCTCAACCTAAAACCATAAGTTAACAAACTCAGTCTGAAATAGACCACATCAAAGTGTAGCATTCTAGACTGTACTTCATGGGTCTGGATAGTATGGGTGTAGTAGGATGTTAATGAATGGCAACTACAAAGGTACAGTAAAAAATTGTCAGTATGTGTGAGATATATTGGATCTTGCATCATCAAATTACTATCAATGCTCAGTATGTGTGAGAAATCACTATAAATAGTCAGTATGTGTAAGAGATATATTGGATCTTGCATCATCAAATTACTATAAATGATGAATTTACTCACAGACGTGTAGGCAGGTAACTGGGTGAATCGTCTTTGCTTTTGATGATGTCATTACACTTATTGATGACCTCAAACATGGAAAATGTATCTCCCACACTGAAGAGTGTAGCCAAACATCGTGCCAATAATTTTCGCGTTGGTGGTCCCGGAGCTTCGCTGATCTGAGATGTTAACTGCGCAACCAACTTGGCCTGTTTCTCTTTGAAGTCCGACTGAAATAGAAAAATATGTAAAAGCAAAATAATTAATGAATCCAGTCAAAGAAATTTCTAACAATGTGAACTGGTTTGAATCTTTAGTTACTGTAATTCATCTTTAGTTACTGTAATTAAAGGTTTGACAAAGTCCAACTAGATCTGAAGTTACATGTAAGTGAGTGCAATACCCCCTGCTCTAAAAGTAATAATCTGAAAATGCCCATTCTTTTATGTGATATAAACTCTTATCATAATGCAACTGCATATAAAGTTTTAAAAACCTATCTTGAACAGTTAGGAAGATATTAATTGTCTAGAGTGTGATGGCAAGACAGATGGACAGACACAACTCTCTTTAAAAAATGGGAATAACTTTAAAATGGTGATCAGTCTCCATTCTGTTACAAGACATACTGTCCAGTCATGATACAAGAGCATATAAAGTTTCATGAAAATACCTGAAACAGTTAAGGAGATATGACATGTAAATACAATTTTAAAACATGGTGAGATAACTCTAAAAGTAAAAAACTGACAAAGCAGACTGTTTTATGGGACACAAATTCTTGTCATGATGAAAGTGCATACCAAATTTCTTCAAGATATCTCAAAATGGTTTATATGGAGATAATAACTGGAGAGGAGTATGACAGATGGACAGACAGATGCAATTTGTAATAAAAATGGGGACAATTCTTAAGATATTGATCAGACAGACTCCATTTTCTACAAGACACAATGTCTAGTCATGATACATAGCATAAAAGGTTAAGTACATGTAGACATTAAGTAAACAAAAGTGTTATGGACAGACAAACTGACTACAGCACACCACTACCACACAAACCTCATTTGCAGGGGTGGGATATGTGACAGTATAAAAAACTTGGTCTGAAGGAAACAGTTCCAACACAGTAATTATGAGATTTATTAGTATAATTAGAGTACAACAATTTATTAAAACTGGATCAAAATTCAAGAATCAGAAAGTCTTTTAACTTCTATATGTCAAATAATGTGCTACCATTCCGGTATTGGACTAGTGGTATCTAAGCACCTTAGGTGGCACTCTCCAGTTTCGTACTTTGCACCTAGGTGGCACTCTCCAGTTTCATAATATTCGTACTTTACATAGGGTTAGATTTTTAAAGAAAAAAAATTACCCAGGTTTTCCTCACTGGATGTCCTGGCTATTTAAAAAAGACCTTGTAAATCTTAGGTATTATTAAAAGAACTTTGAATCCCCTTTATTTTGGTGTATGATTGACGGGTGCAATTTGGGTTATAGAGTATACAGCTTGGTCTTACTTAAGATGTGCACCTCTCAAAAAACTGCTAGCTCCGCTTGGTCATTTTGACTTCCTGGACTTCAAAGGTAGATATAAAAAAAAAAGAGCCAATAACTTTTTTTACTTTTTATATATTTTGTAATTCATTCATTGCACTTTCAGAGGCTGGTATTGCCTACTCTGGCAAAATTTGTTTGCCTATTTAAATAACTGCTGAAAATAGTGTACTTTTGACTAATTCTGGCTGAATTTTTAGTACTTTGGAGCGGCCATTTCTGTCTGCTGTGTGCTTAGATCATGTCCAACTTCCACAAGTACAATATGTAAAGAAATTTCAACCACAGTACATGAAAGTAGCATAGAGGTATGCCAACATTCTCTCCATTGTGCATGTTGCAAATGCAAACAACTTCATCTTACACCTGTCACTCTCTCAAAAGCACGTATTATCTGTAGAGCACCCCCTTAGATTTGAATCTAGCAAGATAATGAAGAGATACAGTATCATCAGTTGATAAAAAGAATGAATGAATGAATGCAAACCTGTATACCAAAGTTTGAAGGCATGCAAATTTGCTGTGATTCAGTAAGGACTATTATCTAAGCATTGGGTTGAATCCAAATATCCTTCATTTCATGGAAGGCATTCCAAGATAACCGAGAGATGTTCTTCATTCCTTGGCTGTAAGAAGACCTTAACTGACTATAAAATAGCTAAAATACTTTCATGTCTTAATATTAGATAGTGCACGAAAAAATGCACCTGAGCAATTATAGTTGCATTCATGTACATGTACATGTGCAGAGGCACTCATTTCTAGAGAATTTATGTAATTTTATATACGAGGGTCCTGGGTTACAGATGTAATGGCTGGGAGGATATCGCGAACTTTGTTATCTGCTTATGGTTTTGGAGATGTAGAATATGCCTGATGCCCCCTCTTGCATGTCATAAAAGTGGCAACAAATGGAGATAACCTGTTTGTTGTGATGGTGTTACAACTGAGACTACATATATCTTGGGAGTTTTTAAAAGACTGCAGTTTTTATACAGAAAAATTTTGACCTATGTTTTTTTTGGGCCATACTGTATCTTTGTTTTGTATCCCTTATTTGAGTTTTTGCAACATCTTTACCTTATATATTTTGTCTCACTGTGAATATTTAGTTTTGGTTGGAGGGGTTTGGTGTCCTGGAAATTCTGGCGAGGACTTTGCCATTTTTGCTAGCCAGCTTTTGCTCAGAACTGAACATCCTGGACCCTGCTGATGAGCCGGGCTGTACATACATACATACACATACACTTATGTATGTACATACATATATATATATATACACATACATACATACATACATACATACATACATACACACACACACACACACATACATACATACATACATACATACATACATACATACATACATACATACATACATACATACATACATACATACATACATACATACATACATACATACATACATACATACATACATACATAAATACATACATACATACACACACACACACACATACATACATACACACACACACACATACATACATACATACATACTTACATACATACATACTTACATACATACATACTTACATATATACTGCAAAGTAAGCTTCATTGTATATGCTAGTGTATAAACAGGGCATCCAACTGCAACAGTAAAGACTTAGATATGCCATCATATAATACACAGTAGAGCTCTGATTTTATAAACATTATATTTGCCTATTTTACACAAACATATTGACTAACAACAGTACTGTGAACAGAAAATATAAGCCCACTTGGTGTCTAATAGTTCTCTATGTGGGCACTAGTAGGGAATGGTTGACTCTGGAGATTACTGACCAACAGGTCTCAATGACCATGACCTTTGATCAATGTTATGCTGTCTGGAACTAACCTAACTGTGCAGAAACCATTATTTTCCTATTAGACTTGTCATGACCTTGACCTATGAACCCCAAATCTAATGGTTTCATATTTAACCTAAATGCAAGCAAACCACAAAGTTTTTGGTGAAGGAATTTAGTTATGAACAAAGTTACTGTGTAAAACCTATTTTCTTTACAGTAACAATGAGACTGACCTTTGACCTTTTAACCCCCAAATCAACAGACCTCTTCATTACTTTAAGTGCAAGCCCTCTACAAAGTTTGGTTAAGATACATGGTCTAGATCTAAAGGTTTTATTTAAGAACCTTTGTTTTTACTTAGTCACAGTAATTTTGGCCTTTGAACTTTTGATCCCAAAATTAATAGACATCTTTCTTACCCAAAGCGTAATCCATAAACAACTTTTCAGTGAAGGTACATGGTTGGTTGAGAACTGAATTTGTGTGCAAAACCAATTTTTAATTTTTCAACCCAGTGACATTGACCTTTGGCTTTTCAACCACAAACTTAAAAGGCTTCTTTCTTACTCCAAGTACAAACCATATATAAAGTTTAGTACGGATCTCTAATGTACAAATAAAGTTATTGTGCAGAAACAATGTTTATTCTTTCAAGCACAATGACCTTGACCTTTGACCTTTTGACTCAAAAACTGATAAGTTCTTCCTTTATCCAAGTGCATGCCATCCACAAAGTTTGGTCCAGGTCTGTGATATACATGTTGAACTAATGTTACTGTGTGGAAACAATTAGTCTTCTTTCAGTCCTTGACCTTGATCTTGACCTTCTGATCCAAAAATTTATAGACTTCTTCCTTACCCCAAGTGCAAGCCATCTACAAAGTTTTGTAAAAGTAGATGATGTCAAACTAAAGTTATTGTGTGGAATGAAAAAGGTAATACTGGAGACAGAGAGGCAGATGGACAGACGGGTGTCATAACATTGTGATAAGTTCCAGAACATGCACATTTGAAATGATGGTACCTGATGACTGAGAACACTCACAAAGAGCCATATAATTGAGTGCACCCTAACTTAATCTTTCATTAAGCCATTTACACATTCTAAAAGATATGATTAACATCCTGAAGATGAAGACTCAGTCTGGTATTGTAAGCTTCTGTTTTGTGCGGTTGACAAAATACCCTATCAAATTTTTAAAATGCAATTTGTTCCAGATCAAGGAGTAAAAAACCCAATGCATTGATGAAATTCTTGCACTCTGCACAGGCAGATCTGCATCTATGCTGTTCATTCTTAAGATTTCAGCATAATGGCACAAATTCTGATATGCTAGTACATAATGTGATTAAAGATCAGGGTCTGTGTTCTTAGCAGTTGATGGGAGCACATTACAGGCTTGGGATCACAGTATCAGCTTGGGAGCACATATTAGCGGGTACACACAAGAAAATAATGGTAATTTTTTTTTGTTATGCAAAATAAATCAAACTGTTTATCACTGAGCAATCAAACTCTTGATCCAATCTTGATAATTAGGGTCGGCCAAAAATTATTTCATCATATGTGAAATAATCATAGGTATGAGAGAGTGCTTGGGAGGTTTTGTGAAAACTATTTGATGCACTCCAACGAAGTGAAACTATGGCAAGGAAGCACTGTATTTCCTTTTTTTTTTAATCTTTATCTAGTTTGGGCAGAAATATTTTTTTTTCTGACTTTGTTATCTGAAGGCATAAGTGCACAAATTCCAAAGCTTCTTAGCTTATCTTTTCTGTCATACAACCAGGTTTTGAGTACTAAGTAAGTTTTATGCCAGGTAATGAAAACTATATATTGACATCAACAAAACACTTGTGAACATACATACTTTCTCATCAAAGAAACTGAGTGTCAGTCTCCTTCTGTTTTAAGGAACAACCATATAATAATCGGGGGGGGGGGGGCTATGATTTTTGGGAAAAACATTTCTGGCCCCCGTATTGCTTCAAAAATATACTCTTGCTCTGATTTGTAGAAAAAAGAACTAATTCTATCCATCACATTAGTTGAAAAAAAATCGTCTTGAGATAAAAGAAAAAAAGAATAGTCTAGTTGTGAAAAAAAATCTCAGGCACCCCCACCCCCAAACATTAAATGATCTGTCCCTAAATTCAGGTATTTTGAGGTAATCTGTCATTCATGAAATGATCAAGCTTAGGACCTTATTTTGTAGTACTTGTGTGTTTAAATAATATTCTTAAAGTAGGTTTCACTGTACATAATAATACAAAACACTTACATTGGTTATTTAAGTATAGTGACTTGATTTTTAGCTCTACTGGTCATAGACTAGAAGAGCTTATGGGATGGCCTGTTGTTCATTGCCTGTCTGTCTGTTAGCACAAGTTTGCTATCTCTACTCCTCCTAAACTACTTCAAGGATTACCACAAAACTTTAAACACACATTCATCCCATGGTCTAGTAGGTCCTAAATGAAAATGGTGCCACTCAGACATCCAATATGGCTATTACAACAGCCATCTTGAAAATATTGTTACATGTATCACTACTCCTCCTGAATTGAAAATCATATTGACATAGGTTTTCACTACAAGACTTCTTATGATGTCTAGTTATGCCCGTTGACTGGTCACTGGTCAAAGACTGGTCCAGTGATGAAGATTTGACAGATGAGTGTACATGTACATGTACCTCTGATCTATCAGATCGAGATCACTGCTCTTCACTGTTGTCAGGAAGATGCGACTGGCTTATATCGGTCAACAACACTAAGTTTACCTTGAGAGGGCATTGCTCCTCTCTGCCAGGAAGGCACAACATGCTCTCAGACACTTTTCCTCTCTTGAGAGGGGTTAAAGAATCTATCCTTCACTGGCACTGATGGCATCAGACTGAGCATCAGGGATCCTTGGCCTTTGGCAATCTCTGAACCATTGAGATCATTCCTTGTTTCTTCCCCACTGGGGAAGCTGACTCCCCTAAACTACTGCACAATAGGCAGGTGGTGTGTGTATCCTACAGGACCTTCTGGTACCCCCACTTACCCACACTCTGCGACATATTAATCTCTGAAAGTGAAAAAAATTACAAAAAAAAAAACGAGATAACAAGGAACTACCAAAGAAGGGCAGGAGTTACTTACCCAAACACCAGTTACTAAGAAGGGGTTAACACTGAACAGAAGCATGGCCTGCTAAGCAAGGCACAAAAAACTTTCAAAATTAGCAAAAGGAGCATAAAAAAAACACTAAAATAATGCAATGACTGGGAAGAAAAGCACTCAGTCAACACAAAATGGTATAAGATTGACCAAAAAGACATTTAAAAACAATAACGAAGGCGAATTTCGATGAGTGATTTTGGCACACGTGAACTCGTTTAAGAAAAAAGAGGAAGGCATTGCACATGTTGGCTATGACTAAAGAATCAGACTGGGATCATGTTCTTTTCAATTCTGGGCTTCCAATTACTAAACTGGAGTAGTGACTGGGGACTTGGCATCCTGCAAATGGCAAGTAATGCAATAGGAGCAGATAATGTATTACCACTATTAAAATCTTTTAATTGCTACTCCTCCTTAATAAAAAATCACATTGACATTGACATGGGGTTTTCACCACAAGACTCCTTATGATGTCTACTTGGTCTTAAATACAAATGATGCCAATCAGACATCCAATATGGCCACCAGAGTGGCCATCTTAAAAATCTTGTTACTGCCACTTCTCCTGAACGGAAAGTCATATTGACATAGGGTTTTCGCTTCAAGACTTCTTATGATGTCCAGGTGGGCATAATTGAAAATGGTGCCATTCAGACATCCAATATGGCCACCACAGCTGCCATTTTGACAATCTTGTTCTTGCTACTCCTCCTGAATAAATGATCCTACCATTGGATGAGCCTGAGCCAGCTATATTGGTGTATCCTTGAGCAAGGCACTCTACTCCAGTTGCCTGGCACTAAATAATCTACTTATGATGCTGTGCTATAAAACACCAAACCAAATCCTAAATGAACGGTTATATCAACATGGGGTTTTCACTAAAAGACATTTTATGATGTCTAGCTGGTCCTAAATGAAAATGGTGCTGATCTGACATCCAATATGGCCACCATGGCAGCCATCTTAAAAATTTTATCACTACTCCTCATGAACGCAAAGTTCTCTCTCTCTCTCTCTCTCTCTCTCTATATATATATATATATATATATATATATATATATATATATATATATATATATATATCAATCAAGAGAAATCTTATAAACAATATTCTATATTTTTGAAAAGATATTTTACTTAAAATTGTATATAAAATATCTTATAAATTATAAAACAAAATGGACTTATTATGGATACCTGGCTTTTCTTTTGGGCCAGTAGAATGTCAGTCAATTTGAGTGACTCATGTTATTTAAAAATTGTGGTGTTTCTAGTGGAAAAGCACATTCACCTCACTGAACGAGGTGGTCTCTGTAAGGGAGATACAAAACAATGGCTAATTACACCACAAGAAACCCACCTATAGATCATAAATAGTCAACGAGTGGGAGTTCAGTTTCCCACATGCATTTTGAATTTTCCATGTTTCCACCCAAAGCATAATAGGGTGTAAGTCTCAAGTCACATTGCCATAGTGTGCTAACAAAACCTTATGATTAAACTAAGCCATTCTTTGTCAATCAGCTCTATACAAAGATCTTAACCTTATGATTAAAGAGAATCTGCAGAACTAAGCCATTCTTTGTCATCAATCAGCTGTATACAAAGATCTCCGATTTTATGCACATTTGTCCACAGAATTATAAGCAACACTGTTATCACTATGATCAAATGCAATCTGATTAACCAATAATAAGTAGCTCTGACAGGCACTGATAAAGACTGATGTTCTGGTGACCTTAGGAATTCCTGGTACTTTCAGTAACTTATAAGATAAAGCATTTTATTATATACTTTAGTATGAAATATTGAAACTTATTGGCAAAATAATTTTCATATTTTGTAATTCCTATATTTTCACATTTGAAAAATATATCCTTATATTTTCACATGTGAAAATATAAGATTTCCCATCATGCCATGCGACGCTGGATTGTGTGTGCCACAGAAGTTATACCTGCAGTAACAAAAACAAGCATTTTGTGAGCTAGAACAAATCAATAGAAACTGCATAACATTTCAGACACGGAAATTAATTTTTGCAGACGAAATTTTAGTCGATGCCGTTCGCGTCTCTATGAAGTTATTTCACGTTACTTCCTTGTCAACAATGATAAACCCGCCGTGATGCATTGATGAATAGGACTTGCTTCGTGATCAAATAGTTTACAAAATGTCAAAAAGATAATTTACTGCGACAGATCAGGTCAACCCAATCATACCGCTATCTTAAGTAACTGATATTTATATGACCAGCCTATGAAAGTGAGGTGAATTTACAAAAAAAGGGGGTGGGGTGGGTGGAGTGTGGTGCTGAATAGTGAGTTTAATCTTCTAAGCTTCGATTCTGGAGCAACTTTGGTATATAATAAAAAGAAAATTTTCTTTTCCTGTGTTAATACCGGATATATTTCATCTTGTGGTACCAAAAACGGTATATTTTAAATTGTGGCTTCGCCACTCGTTAAAATATCACGTTTTTTGTACCACACGATGAAATATATCCGGTATTAACGTAGGAAAAGAAAATATCCTCTATTTATTTTATGCTAGGCCATGAATTACTGGATTTTCCAAATGAAATAATTATGATATTTCATTGGAGTGAACAAATATAATATTTTTTACTGTCCGTCAATAGACATTGATAACATTATGACTACGAAAATTTCAAAATTGCGACAAGGTACTTGTGTGGTGTAAAGGTAAATATGGCCACCTCGCATCCAAATGAACCGGGTTCAAATCCAAAAAAGGACAAATATTTTTTTTTTCTTCATTTTGTTTTTATCTGCTGTTTTACCTTGAATTAGCAAGGAGCATTATGTTACTACTGATATTTTCTGTGCGAATATACACAAAACAGAGCAGAACATAAACAGTAAATCGCTGACATTATCGTGCGGAATACAGTAAGAAATCAGCTACTTCCGTCTGTTATACAAATTGCTAGACGATACATTTGAGCATAAAATAAAAAGAACATTTGCTTGCTCCGAGTGAATAATGGATGTATTTCATCCCACTCGATGAGATATATCCGTTATTGACTTGTTTCAAGCAAATTTCCTGTTTGTATTTCCTGTTTAAGAAGAGTTATCATTAGAAACGTTATGTTCCAAAAACCTTTTTTCACTTGAATAAATGTGAAAGCTGTAATCTGATTGGTAAGTCAAAAGGTCAACAGAACAATTGACCTTGTATCAGTGTCCATCAGATCTCCATTATGTCTGTAATCTAATTAAATCAGATTGTAATCAAATGCATCTTAACATGTATATAAATTTGACTATGTGGACACTTGATCTCATTTGCACTGTGGTCCTTCATTAAATGCTGTTTGTAGTTTAAGTATGTGTTACACACAGATTAATAGGTACAGTGTTTTAAAATCAATTGCCATTATTCACAAACTGTTAACACCTCAGAATCTGCTGATCTCCTAATAGGAATGGATATTGCCTCTCTGATACAAATCCAGGCTCCCTAGAGATATCAGTGGCCACTTATTTGGGTTAAGTACACCATAACTTTACTCTCAATACCAATTAGATATCATTATGCCAAAAGGTGAAAAAAATTATTAAATGTGATGAATTTTTGGGGTTGAACTTAAGCATTTCTTAAGATTGTTTTTTTATTCAGTACAGGCCTGAGAGTTAATTTTTTTCAAACTTATTATGAAAACATTTTCAAAGTTTTCATAAGCAATGGAAGTGCTCATATTATTAAACTAGGGCTACATTCATGAATCGCCATGGCAAATCCACACACTTATATTACATATTCCACATACATACACACACACTGACCCAACACCCAACCCCTGATCCTGACCCAGGAGTTGTAACCCACAACCTGTTACATATATGATGTGTCCTTGCGCTATGATTGCATGTTTGAAGTTTGGTCAAAAAACTATTCAAAAATGTTACTGTAACTACAATTTGCATATATTTGCATATATTTTACCTTGGCCTGCCTCCAACCTATGTACCAAATTTTGTGAATCTCCATCCAGTGGTTTAGGAGTTTATGTTCCTTCAGATGGGCATATAGATGGAGGAAGAGTATCAAATCATACCTTGCTAAGGCATGGGGTAAATTACTGGTATGCCCTAATGCATTAAAAAAAAACAGATGGTCTGAGAGGTATCTGCTTAAAAAGCACCATATATACTCACATATAATCCCATACTAACTGCAAACTGCATAGACACAGATCCGCCGTCGCATAATGCACCGGCAGATCTGGATCTATGCAATTTGTAAGAACTAATCAGTAGAACAAACAACATACATGTATTTATCGGATCGCACACTCTTTTGCAAATATTTTTGCAAATTTTAGGTTGGCTCTGTATCATTTACATCCCAACCAACCCTTCTTGTCTGTGCCAGTACTGGTCTTAAATACAGTGAAACCCAGCTATAACGCGCCCCACTATAACGCGAATTCGGATATAACACGATCGTGGCATGGCTCCCAAAATTTCATATATTCATTCGCACATGAACATTTTTTTTTTCAAAGTACGAGAAATAGTGTATAAAATGTGTATATTACAGTATCATTTTGGGGAAGAGATCGCGTATGAATTCGAGTATAATACGTTTCTGGCGTGGTTCCTGAAATTTTATATACATGTACATGTATTTTTCTCGTACACGGAAAAAAAAATTTTTTTTTTAAGTGCGAGAAATAGTGTACAAAAAGTTTATTATCATTTTGGGGAAGAGATCACTTACAAATTCGATCGTGGTGTGGCTTCTTAAATTTAACAATTTCACCAATTTCTTGAAGTATTATGCCAAAACAAACATTATCGGAAATGTTACTTATTATTGATCCATGAGTAAAGCCAGTAAGTCTTCTTTGTGTTTGTCTTCAATTCATTCTGTATACAATCATTGCTCAAGCAATAGCCGACATGTTTTTCTTCTTTAACTGCATACACAACCGAGCATCAGACAATGTGGTGGTTGATAAAAGATTCTCATGATTTAATAAACATCAAAAAACGTAAGCCGCCAACACGTGCACTGGACTTCAATTCATCCTGTATACAATCATTGCGCAAACAATAGCCGACTTACGTTTTTCTTTAACTGTATGCACAACCAAGCACCAGACAATGCGGTGGTTGATCAAAGATTGTCATATGTGGGTGCTTATGTAGAGACTGAGTTTGGGCGGCAAGATCAAAGATTATCATATGTGGGTGCTTATGTAGAGACTGAGCTTGGGTGGCAAGATCACAGGGAGTTCAAATAACCACTCTCTGTTACTTGGCACTGAACAAGTACAGCTGTATCAAACTCGTGGCTCAATCAAAGGGTTGTCCTGTGGGAAAACAAAGACGGATCGATATCAGATAGTAAACGGTGTTCATACCCTATTCATGATATACATTAGACGTGTATACGTTGTTCTCTGAATAAAGTAAAATATAGTAAAACCCCGCAATAACGCGACCCCGCTTTTTCCGCGATCGAATTGTATGGACCCCAAATATCGCGTTATAGCGGGGTTTCACTGTATATGGCACAGCATGAAAATAAGAAAGGAATGAATACCCTGATGACCTTAGATTTTTCATACATATTTTGTTAACATAAAGAATCTCATCCTCTACTCGAGTTATTGAGCTGGACTGTACTAAAAGGTTCTTAATCTTGTAAAGCAGAAATTAATCATGCAGCTGCAGAAGTTAGCAATTAAGGAATGCTAACGTTATTGCAGAAGTAATTTTTTTGTACATGACTAAATGACAGCCAAGTTGCCAATATGGGTGGCATCAGTTCAAGTTTTCCCTGACTTCAGAGTTTGTCTGCCACACATACATATGCAGCTTATCTAGCCAACTTTGTAAAGATAATTAGGACTGCCATGTTGGCAACTTTATATAATCTGACACTTTTTTAAGTCTGCTTTTGTAATTACCACTGATTTTAGCAGAGGTTGTAATATTTTATGATACCTTTCTGTACATTCAACAAAGGATTTTTCATGCACAGAGAACACATACAATGAAACAGTATATACTGCAGATATCTACATGCAAGTAGACTAATGGGACAATTATTTTGGTGACCTCTTTTGTATTTTTCATCCCTTTCCACAGATGTGGTCACACTGCCCTGGATTTTTTTTCCTAGCGGTCCTCAGGAGCCTAAAAGGGACACCCATATACACATAGTATGTCCCATTAAGCTGATGGTGGTATATCAACCATAAATATTTGCATACCTGCCACAGCTGATTACCTCCCTTTGACATTAATATATCAAAGCCGCAGTGCTGTAAATTTAGTGGTACAGTCTCTTTAATAACTTTGTATCAGTAAAGTTTAATTGTTATTTCTGTGTTAATTTCTCTTACACAGCTTTGGTACAAAGTGTGAAACTTCTGCAGAAATTGTCATAGAAAACTCTTCGGACTCCCGACTTGATCGGTTACTTGGCCCTTGAAGATATATGGTTACATGAGCAGACATAACAATATCCATGAAATGTTATGTAGTGCAAGTGAGCTTCCCCATTTAGTCCAAATCCTTATTGCACAAGTTCCAAAATACGAAGAGTTGCAACCCCTACCTGACTCTTCTGTTAGCTCTGGTTACAAATCGATGACCCACATTGTGGTTCTGCTCCAGGGTTTTGGAGCACTGAAGGCAGGGAAGGTGCAGCATCCACACAGGACAAAGTTATTGCTCTACAACTCTCACAATGAAGAGAAAGCTACCATACACTAATATTATTTCACCTACTTGGATTGACATTTAAGTTTTATCACTATTAGGAAAACCCAGTGCTGAGTAAAGCAAACAGCTGATGACAATGTCTGTGTGCTAGGGAAATGTTCTTGAAATAGCATAAAATACACTAACTTTGCCTGTCCTTGCAATACTGAAACAAATCTTCGCAGTGTAGGCATTACTATTTTCTGAAAGTGCAGTTAAAAAAATTTTAAAATATCCAAAAACTAAAAAATGCATATCAGATGGCCAAGATGTGTGCTTTCAAACCCAAATACATGTAAAAAAAAACATCATTCAGTTATATAAAAAAAAAAATTAGGTTCTTTATACATGTATGTAAGGGTGCAAATTTCTGTCGATTTCGGTAGAGCACATTAGTTTGGCAGATAACAATTAAGTAAATTTATGAGGAAAGGTACCATATGAAATCGCTAGACTGCGATGGTTTTAATGTACCTGTTTGGGGGCAAGATTGATTCTTAATTAAGCCTTCATTGTTAGCAGTTGGACAAAAGGTTAAAATGTCAAAGTTGAGAGGAGGCAGAGACTAGATGTAAAGCAAGTGAAAGTAGTATTATCTTTTGAAATTCTCCAATCAGTTATTTAAATATCGCACGAAAATCAAGGGGTATGCTAACCGCGTTTGGCATGTATTTATAAAAGGCAGTGTGTTTCCCAGATGAAATTTCATGTTTTAAATATTCCACATCGCAAAATTTAATCAGTCCAAGTTTTCCTGCGTAAGGCCGGCCAGATCTTGACTCCAAGCAGAATAAGAAGAAATTCTCTCGTATAAACAATTGTTCAAGGGACAGGTGTCTGGAAGTTGAGGGACACAATTCTGGTGGTAGAAGCGAGCGAGTCTCGAAAGCACAAGGCATTTGCATCAATCTTATGTAATTCGTTGATATCAATATAATTATTTGTTTGAATTCATACATCAGTTTCTTGATATGAATATAACTATTTTGTTTGAGTTCATTTGTCTGAATTCGTACAATAATATTTATGAGTTTGACGAATTGTTTGAAATTGTCGTCTTGATTGTTATAGGAATCATGTATTCTAAGAATTTCATGCATTACTTTATTTGATATGAGTTGCGAGAATCTGTGTGAATCTACAGATCTTAGATGATTTCATGTATGATAAAGACTTGAGTGAGTATTCGCTGAAATTAATGTAGTAAGCCATGAAGTGAATTTCATTGATTCATTTGTATAATTAAGACGTGAACTGAAACTGTTATGTCTCGTGTGATGTTAATGTGAGTTAGTGATGAAACAGCCATTAGAAAGTACATTAATCTTCTGAAACTAGGTTTGTTTATGGTCTGTCAGGTTTGGCCTGACCAGATAGCCTTTGGTATCTGTTTGAATTTCGATAGGACGATATCTGACGTAATGAGAGTGGAGTAATGTTCTATTCCCAGAAGGATATTTGACAGAAGATTTAGGTTGCTTCTCTGTTTATTTTGAAAGGGGAAATAGCTCCATCCACCTATCCACATATCTATCTATCCACCTACCTACCTACCCACACAAAGTTTGAGGGGCGAAAGAGGCGAGATAAGAGAGAGTGAGAATGGAAAAAAGGGGAGAACATCAACCTTGACCAGACAGCAACATTGAATTTGGAGTGACCAGCGATAACCAGGTTATGCAGGCATGCTGGGCAATGACTTTGATTGTTCACTCGATTCTATGATGAACTAAGTCTATCGTTTTAAACAGATTGGCTATTGACATAAGTATATTTGTGTTGAAATTCGGTAAATGATTTATTTAAAAAAGAAGTGTATCTTCCTAATGTTATGTATTATCTCAATTTGTTTATGTAATTGATTAAATTGTTATATTTCATGTACGGGGGTTCGTGTTATTCTGTTCTATATATCTGCTCAGATCTCTATTTATTCCATCTATAAATTTCATAATTTATTTTATTATTTACTCGATCCAGGCAATAACACTGAGGTCGATCATCCTCTAGATAACGATAACCAACCAAATCGTACCCCTTGTAACGAGGGGTCGGCCACAATGTACATTCCCATGGATATACAAATTTTTTTTTTTTATAATAAGGATTACCAGTACCAGTGGAGAAAATCAGGGGAATACCTTTTCATTATTTCTGAACCCTTTGCAAAAATGTGAAACTTTGGAGCAGAATTTGTACAAGGACTGCAATACACTTTGACAAGTTTTGTTACTGGCCAGATTTGAATCTTGTGTTTAAGTAGGAAAGAAGTCATTTTTTATTTTCTATGCAAGGAAAAGCATATAAACTCCTGATTAATATAGTAATAACTGATTTTTTTCTTCTCAATTACATTAAATGCTGTTTGTGGAGTATTTGTCATACCCAATGGCTGGTTGAGTATAAATTCAATTTGCTGTCTCCATTAATGCTCGAAAGACCACATGAAAAGAAGGGGCTTCCATAGAACTGAAATTTTGTTAACTCAATACATTTTTGGAAGGCATTTTATGTATATTTTTCTCTAATGGAGATGGGCAGAATGCCCACAAATGCCCAACACCAGCCCACACCACTTTTCGATTTTTTACAGGCTGAGAATAACCCATAAACTATGTAAGGATAACTTTTAAATAAAAAAATTACTCGTTATCTCACATAAAATTAGAATCCATCTGAAGTGAAAAGATAAACATATTTGATAACCAATAAGAAAGGAACATATGTGATTCCCCAATTAATTCCAGCAGTACTAGGTAGCATTATTGTTAATGCCCGAAAAAAGGCTCAAGTCACTGGGGTATTGTCCAAGGGAAGTAATTGGTAAATTGTCTGTTCTTTATAGGATTTCAATTTGCCCAAAGGGAACGAACGTAGGATCAAGTCAAGGTGTTGTAAACAAGAGGTCAAAAATGGAATTATGGCAGCGATATTAAAGTATCTGGAGTATGAGCCATGTGGAATGTGAAAATTTTGAATCATTCATATCACTACATCATACCTCAAAAATTCAAACAAGTCTGATCAACAGGACTAGACTGTTCAAGTCTTTATTCTTTGATTATTTTTAAACCAGAGCATAATGAAAGTTTACATTAATCTATGCCAAAATAACAGCTGTACAGCTGCACCTGTATATACTTCATCTGATACTATCTGATTATCTAAGCCTTTTCTCTAACTAATGAATAAACAAGAAACAACAAGAACTGATACTGGACATGTTGCAGCATCTACCTGGGATAAAATGTGCTTGCAGCCCAGAAAAAAATCAACCATCAGGATCTCACATCTTTCACTGCTTTAGTTCTTACAGTGAAGGTACAAATTTAGTCTGCATTATTTCAATGCATTCATCATAAAAAGTTAGAATTCTGAAGTACAAGCAAGACTATTCCCTGACTATTGGAATTCTTTATCATAACATATAAAACGTTATTGCGAGGATAACCTGTAAATAACTTATTCATGCCAAAAAGTTGGTCCCCATGACCTATTTTTACCTGTAGAGGATCCCAATGACCTAGTTAGCTGAAAATACCATGTTACAATCAGAGTTATACAAGGACACTAAAAGTCAATGAAAAAAATCAGTGTCCTACTTCTTCATCCCATGGGCCCCACCCTGAGACATACCTGGTAATGCAGGGGCAAAAGTTGTTTAGGGAGAAAAAAAAGTATAGAATTATAAAACATTCCCACATCTGAAGTGTCTTGGGTGAGGGGTTATTAAATTATTTTAAAAATTTTAACCAATGACCCCATCCAGGGATGACTTACCCAGGGGGTGATAGTGTATTCACAAAAAGGGACATTTGGAATACTATTTAAATATGAAGTGAGTTGGATGAAATTTATTAAAACATAAGAGATCGAATCAACATTTTAACAAAAAGGTATCCTACAAAATGACCCTATGGCCCCCACCCTGCAAAATGACTCAGGGGAAGGATTGGTAAAGGATGAAAGGAAGTGTGTGATGATGTTATATTCCAAGCATGAAGTGAATTCAGCAAAAAGTAATAGAAATGTCAGCGATAAAGTACTGGTACATGTAATAGATGGAGAAAAAATTTAACAATAAAAGTGTCCTACATTTTGCTACCACGATCCAACCCAGGGACATGACCCTGAGGCAGAAGTGGTATAGCGGGGAAGGGAAGTATGTGACTATGTTAAATTCCTAACACAAAGTGAATTGGATCACTTTTAAATACTGGTGAGGAAGAAAAACTTTATGTGTCCTCCCATGTACATATACTTCTTGACTAGCCCATGTACATATACTTCTTGACTATCCATGATTAATCAGAAGAATCAGAGATTGGTCAGAAGTATCAAATGATATTGCATTCAGTTTTGATTTTACATACCGTTATACTTGCTTATAAGTCAAGTCCAACTGCAAACAACACAGACCCTGCTCTGCCATCGCATAATGTGCTGGCAGATCAGGGTCTGTGTATTTTGTTCTACTGATTACTCCTAACAAACTACACAGACCCAGATCTGCTGGTGCATTATGCAATGGCAGAGCTGGGTCTATGCAGTTTGCAGTTGAAGCAGACTTAAAAGTGAGTATATACAGTAATTGATCATACATGATCAAAGGGCTGCACCATTGTGGTTATGGAAATATAAGTGATGAAAAAGCTTTAACAAAATGTGTCCTCAGTGTAGTTCTTGACCTCATGGCCCCACCCAGGGACAAAATCCAGAGACAGGAGTGGTACTGAGAGAAAGGGGAGTATGGGATGATATTATCTTCCAAATACAAAGTGAATCAGGAAACATGTTATGGTGAAGTGCTGTATTACCCTTAGAGATCACATGCCCACCTGAACTCCCTGTCTCTCATCTTGTATCCTGTGACCTCTCTAAAGACTGACCAGTCACATGACCTATGGGTCATCTCATGTGATCCCCAAGGGCACTACAGGTTCAATGAAATTATCATCAAACTTCAACTTGGTAAGTATCGTTTAATTTTCCAATTAATCCCCCGTTGTAATGCTAAGTAAGTGTACGTATATATACTTTAAAGGCAGGACTATGAACAGATTCTGAGTTCTGTCACAGTCATCGGGGGGGGGGGGGGGGGGGGGGTGGGGTGATACCCTGGGACCAATGGTGGCTGCATAAATGACTTGACCTTTTCATCCTGAGAAAGTGTATACATATATACCTTATGGTTACAGGATGGGGATCTCAATGGTTTCCAGATTGTGAGGAGAGACATAGGAGCATAACTCAAGGCAATGCTACTGTAGCTGAAAAACGAAGTTAACTGTCTATTTATGCAATACTCCAAAGATAAAACGCAAAGAAACAAGCATGCATCATAGCATTTGTGCACTGAATTCTATAAAAATATGTAGAAATTAGGTGATGACCTTTGACCTCCCCTGGGCCTACACCAAGTTGGATGGGATTCACTTTGATGGAAAAAAGTAATTCCCACTCTCTAAACATTAAGTGTACCAAGTTTCTTCAAATTTGTATGGGTAGTTTTCTAGTAATGGGCTTGCACAAAAACATAAACACTGAGTTGATGCAAATGACAATTATGACACCCCCACCGACAACAACATCAGGATCACTAGGTCTCACATTTTTCTCTAAAAAAGGCAAGCCAAAAATAAAATCTTATAATTCTCAATTTAATCATTCAACATCAGAAACATGCACTTGAGAGAGTCGATGAAAAGATGGGCAACTGGTTACAGCTATTGTTTGTATTGGATAATGGAAGACCTACACTGAGTGAATAGGTCTCAGTCAACAGGGAAAAACATGAAGTAAAGTACCTGTTTCAATGGACCAATAATTACCATTTATGTCTGATCAGTTGATGCCAGGGGTGAGGTCAATAATAACATTATTGACTGAGTTGGGAGGAAATATGTGCATGATATAAAGAGAGCTATTACTTCCTTGACTGATTTGTTCTGTTTCATTTAATAGCACACATGCTGAAACGTAGATGAAATCTCTAACTCTCAAACCTGAAGGGAGTGATAACCATCACTTACACTTTCAGGTATAACCTGACTCCCCTATTAATTTTCCAATTCATAGATGCTTTAGCTGACAAAATAAATAGTACATACAAACTACTTACAGTACACAACTTTTCTACCTATGTTTTTTTCATCTGGAGCAGAGTATAAATTATTAAATGATCAATAAACTTCCTTAGGATATGGAAGGAAATTTATTGATCTATAACTTGGTTAATTAAGAATGTACTATATGTATGGAGTTTAACTGAACTTCAGCACAATATTGGCTATACAGTGCCAAGTAAAACTTAAGTTCTAAAAATGTAAAGATACAAATTTACGAAAAAACCTTAGGAAGATAAACCCTTCCAAATAAACATGTTGGTTGGTTGATTTTAATGGCACTTTCAATACATTATTGGCTATATCATGACAAGGATATGGGAGTTACTGTACATGTATGTGCCTTTCCTAAGGATGCCAGGCTGATCTGACAGATATCAAATCCATGGCCCTTGGATTACAAATCCAACACTCTACCAACTGAGTTACCATCGCTCCCTAAATATGTAGTCAACTTGGTTAAAGGTCATGACTTAGCAATTTAAAGGACCAGATACAAAGATACAGAGAATACAAAAATGTAAATGTCAGAAAAGTATGCAATGCAAGCATGAGTTTTCCCTTGGTCCTTGGTACATTGTAACGTCCACCAACAAGCATAACAGACTCCACTGTCTTTGAACATCCAAGAATAGTGTTGGGGGGGGGGGGGGGGGGTTTGATTGAGTGATTGATTGATTGGTGTTTAAAGGAACATTAGCACATTAAAGGCTTTAAGTGTCATGGCAAGGGGAGTAAAATGACTTACATAGAGAAACACCACAACAGCCGAGTTGGGTTGGTCTGGGCAGGATTCGAACCTGCAACCCACTGATATTAACCACTGAGCCACTGTGGTTTAAGATTTAACATTTACAAGGCAACAGTGTCAAAGAAAATACTTACCTTTTGAGCCGCTGCAAGAACTTTGTCCAGAAATTTTAGCCATTCATAAACAAAGACTGGTTTTTTGTTGTCTGGGATTTTCTTTAATGCCTCCTCATTCAGAAGGAGGCTGTGGGCAAGTTCCATATTCAAAGTTAGTTTGGCTTCAACATCTGCTTGCTCGTATCCTCACATTGTTGGTTATACCTGAAAGTTAAACTAATAATTATATACAATTAATTAAATACAGTTGTTTGCTCAAGTCAAACAAGAGCAATTGCAATAGATTACCAATGAAAATCCCCACCACTTTCCACTGCATATTCCAAACCTCCTACCTCCACCCACCCCCTGACAGTTTCCATGGGGGTCATAATGCAAATTCCATCACATATATGATGCATCTTGCTGCTATGACTGCACATATAAAGTTTGGTCAGATGATATTTGAAACTGTCACTGTAATTCAAATTGCAATTTTGTGTATATTTACCTCTGACACTCTCTCAGGGACCCTAGGGGTGGGAGCCAAGGATGACACACCTCTTTCAGATGGTTAACATGAGCAACATAACTAAAAAGTTTCCTGAAAATCCCCCCAGCAACATAGGAGATGTGGTAAAAGACAAACAGTGGGTATCACAATAGTGATTTTATCATACATCATCATTGTGATGCATCATTGTCAGATTTGGTGTGACAAAAATATTAGCAAAAGATATGGATTGGTGATACCTCAGACCTCAGATAAACACACCCACCCACCTGCCCACATAAATCTGTTCCCTATTCACTGCAGTACAGAAGACTAATACAGAGTAGCATGTTTACCATAATCAGCTGTGTACTCTACATGGGTTGATATCAACTGATACATGTTTGTCAGTCATAGATAGGAACAGGTACAGACAATGGTCAGTGAAAAAAAAACAATGAAATTTTCTGCAGCTGTAACCTTGGCCTTGGCACTTGAACAGGCAAGTGTCTTCAGTGCACTTTGTAGAGAAATACTCTAAACATAGTTACATTATCGCAATGACACCCGCAAAATAGCATCACTATACTAAAATATCACTGACTTTTTAAAAAAAACTTGGGGATAAAAATCATGATGTGCAAAATTCCCCTATAAACAACATTATAAGTCATCAGCATAACAGTATTATCCCTACACTTTTCTGTACTATCATACCCACCCACCCCCATTACATATATATGGATAGCTCCCCCTCCCAACTCAGTCCTGCATCCCGGGGATGGATCCAAGTTCCAAAACAGTTGTGCCCATCTGCTTACCCAGCCCATCTCCCCCCACCCCAACCCAACCCCATGATATCCCAAAGTCTCAAGACTCTACATGTACCATTTGTACTCATGTATAAGCTCATACCAACTGCAAACTCCACAGACCCAGATCTGCCATCACATAATGAGCCATCAGATCTGCGTCTATGCAGTTTGTAAGGACTAATCAGTAGAAAAAACAACATACTCTGATCTGCCAGCGCATTATGCGACGGCAGATCGGGGTCTATGTTGTTTGCATTTGAACCAGGCTTATACACAAGTACATACAGTATCTTAAAAGTTAACAGTATAAAAGAAGTAGTGCAACAATACATGCACATCCAGACAGGCAAAATAAAGTAATCTCCAGCTTTTCTTTGAAACGCATGGGGATAATGAAATACAGTTGGTTGTTAGTTGTCATTACATGCAACATTCTTAGAAATCTAATATACTTTAAGTACAGTTAATACAATCTTAGAAACCCTTCAAAATGCCACTTAACCTGATGAGTGTTCAGTTTGAAACTCACACTAATGTGGTAAAATATTTCATAATAGCTTCCAGGGTATCAATTATACAGTGTACTACATCTATTATCTTAAACAGAATCCTAATCAATAACATTTTTGAATGAAAGTTTGAAGGCTACCTGCGTTAAGAAGCTGGTAATATTTCAAAGTTAATCAAGGTAGCAAATAAAAACAGAATGACATGACACATTTTCTCTTTTGGCTTTCTGAAATCACCCATAATAATGTAACTTGTTTTTTACCTGCCTACAAAAAGTATACTTCAACCATATACTGTCAACTGTGGATAATACGCAAATATGCTTACTTTTGAAATTAAACGTAGTGATCGTCTTATCCACATGTTTTTGATGTGTGATTATCAACAGTGTGATGCATTATGATACAATTAATTGTTAAGTTGATATAATTATGCTTATCAATCAGATTGGGCTGCATATGACTTAAAGATTGTTAATTAAAGAAAATATTTAACTTTAGGAAGGAAAAGGCAGAATGTGAACAAGGTAGACAGATGGGACTTAAGGCAACAAAAAAAAAAGAAGTGTGTTTCTGGTTGGCCGACCGTCCCTGTTTCTCATTGCTGGCCCTAGCACTTTTTTCCCACATGGTAAAAAAAAAAAAAAATTTAAACAAAAATAATCACTTTGCTGAAATTGTTTTGTGCATCTAATTGAGCCAGTTTTGCCCATTACTTTGAAGCACTTGAAATATTATTTGATTTATATATAATGTTTTAAAAATTAAAAAAAAAATGCCTACCCCAATTTTAAAACCAGTGCAATAGGAAACTCACATATTTTTTGGGCCTAATTAGGAATCATCAGAAGAATAGGTTTTCACATCTTAAATTTTGTCTTCCTTGGCATATATATATTTGCTTACATTTGCCACAAAAAGCTCTATGTGTGCTCCTCTCAATATTTGACATAAAAAGCTCTGTGTGTGCCCCTCTCAAGTGTCACAGATAATCATCTGGTGTCTCACCAATTTCATGCTGATGACACCCAAATATACAAATCAAATCATCCAAATGAAGTTGATGCTACCATCCAATGCACAGAGAGGTGCATTTCCGATGTGAAGTCATGGATAACATGTATATGTAACAAGCTGCAGATGAATGATGATAAAACTGAAACCATTCTGATCACCACACAAAGAATTTTTTCTCATTCCTATCATTTACCTCAAACAATAAGTATCAGCAACACCAACATTAAATTCACACAATCAGTACAAAACCTAGGTGTCACTTTCGACAGTATTCTCTCATTACTCCAACATGTCATGAACATATGCAAGGCTGCATATCAGGAGCTAAGACGCATCAGCTCCATTCACAATTTTCTGTTGATGCCTGTGTGTTCCTTAGTACTGTCTAGACTTGACTATTGTAATTCTCTTCTATCCGGTTCATATCAATATCTACTACATAAACTTCTAAATGTTGCTCAGATCCTCCTAAGGGTACTCAGCACCCCTGCTCTGTACCCTTCAGTGGCTTCCCATCTGCTCCAGAATCAAACACAAAATCTGTTCCCTCTGCTACATTTCGCTCACTTCCTCCAGTCCAAAATACATATCTGACCTCACCCATGTGTACACCCCTTCCAGATACTTATCCTCTTCTTCTGACACTCGTATTCTCTTTATTCCCACTATCAAAACCAAGTCCTACAGTCACCGTTCTTTTGCGTACCAGGACCCAGCTACATGGAACTAATTGCCTCTTGAACTAGACACAATGATACTATGATCTCATTCAAGAGTCTTCTAAAAACTCACCTATTTTGATTGTAAGAACAGACTTAAGATTTAACAATGTTTCCTTACCCCTAATTATTTTCAGCATGCTTTTGTTTGTAATTTCACAGTGTTTGTTTTTGTAATCTTGTCTATTTATATGTCCTTATGTGTTAACTAATATTGTAAAGTGCTTAGAGCTTTTAAAGATTAAGCACTGTACTAAGTCCTCCTCCTCATTATTATTATTATTATTATTATTTTCCATATATGCTTATCATCACATGTGCACTTATTATCCAGATTTTACAGTACAGTTGTCCCTCACTATAAGTTCCTCAGTATAACACTGTCCCTGATATAACAACGGCTTCTCAGTATAACACTGTCCCTGATATAACAACGGCTTCGCAGTATAACACTGTCCCTGATATAACGCAGGCTTCTCAGTATAACACTGTCCCTGATATAACACAGGCTCCTCAGTATAACATTGTCCCTGATATAACACAGGCTTCTCAGTATAACACTGTCCCTGATATAACACAGGTATGGTCACGTATCCTATTAAACTTGCTGAATTATATTATTCCATTTGATGAACCCCAGTAAAAAGTGACCTTGCCTATATCACAGTACTCTTTTATGACTCCCTTGAACAGCATTATAGTATTAGCATTTATGATCAAAACACCTGCAAAAAATAAAGTGAAAAATTGCTGCCCTCTGTAACTTGGGGCTTTGATAGACTTTAATCCTGAAAAATTCCTGATAAATAGGAAGTTTATGCTTTCATAGACAGCCAGATGTCAATTAGTCAATAAAAAAGGAAATAAAGCATTCTTAAATGAACCTCCATTAAAAACTTCAAAATCCAATGAAACATTAGCTACAGATCATGGAGTTAACAAATTAACAGACTTTGCCTTGGGCTTTTGTGTGATATTTGTTACAGTTAAGCAAAACCACAATGAAAAAAAACTAGTAAAATACTATACTTGCTTTAAATGCACACAAATATATATCTTTCTTTAAAATTTTACATAACATCGTAGGCAAAATATTTTTTAATTGTCCCAAGTTGCCAGTCAAGTGATTTTTCAGCCTTGTAACAGTGCAAGTCTACTTACACCATTAAAAATAGCCAACCAACTGTTAACTCTGGCAACAATGAACTTCTGAGTTTTTTTAAACCCAAAAATAATTAGGGTTATGCCTCTTCCCAGGCACAATGCATGTACATGTAAGAAGTTTGCAAAAAAAATCATTTTGGGAAAACTGGAAAGTTATTCAGAAGCCCAATAACAATTGCGACTCCAGTGACCCTGACCTTTGACCTTTTAACCACAAATTCAAGTTTGACCATAAAACAACTGCAAGAAATTCAACTGATTTGCGTGGGAACCAAAATCCTGTTATACCTCATTTGATCAAAGACCTTTAAATCAATAGGGAGCTGCACACATGTACATGTACATCTACATGTAGCCCATGATAGTTTCCAATGAAGTTTAAAAGTGTTGGGTGCAGGCTACTTGATAAATCAAGTGGAGACCAAAAATTACTAATGTACATGAAGGAAATAAGCCCAGACAGAGCAAAGCATATTAGATCTTAAGACAATATAAATGCTGCTCAAGCTGACAATTTACAGCAAATAAGTTATGCTTCTGTATGTATGCTATAAAGTGACAAACTCAAAGTGGTACAAGTGAATCACCTTATCCATCGAAAAGGTGCAAAGATCTTACAATAAGACTGGATACAAATACTGGGTAATTAAACATTGCATGAGCTGTATATTGTATATTGTTATGTATTCTAGGAAAAAATGTGTAGAATATACAGTAAAACCTGCCTCAAATGTCACCTCTATTAAGCAATCACTTGCCTTAAACAGTCACTATTCCTATGTCCCAGAAGTCGCATTTATGCAGGAAATAACCAGCATTAAGCAGTCATCTGCTTTAAGAGGTCATATTCTTCACTTCCCAGAGGTGGCTGCTAAACACAGGCTTTATTGTAAATGTAATCTCATTACCAGTGCATCACTACCAATTCTGCTAATTCTAGGCCACTCGCCAAGAAACCATCCCTCTGTAGAAACCTGGCATTCTTTTCTAACAAACTATAACTAGACACGCAATCTTTGGCTGATTCTCCAGACTATACACAAGCACTACTGCAAGAACATTACACCATAAATGCACATTATCTATAAGTATTAAAGTACTTGGATAAAATACAATCTTTAAAAATATTCAAATTTAGTCAACATTTGAAAATTATTCAAAGTATGAGATGGAATTTGTATAGTAATGCTCAAATAGTTTATAGTTCAAGCTGGAACTAACCAAGGGTTTGAATTCCAGATTTTCAAATCAAATATTACGGCTCTGGAATGATTGGTAACAGTATTCTGCTGACAGCGACTGACAAAGTAGTTTTAACAGTTACTGTACATTTTTTAATATGACAGTGAATTTTCATTGTCACTGACAAATTTTCACAAGCAATTTTTAAAAATAAATTTAATGAAGACCTTAATACTTAGTAATGTCCATCTCCTTTCAAAAATCACCCATATACATGTACATGTATCCAGTCAGTGTCTTAGTTTTCCCCAACTCATTTTTCTTACATATTTTACCTCTCTTAATTAAGCACCCACCTCCTTTAAGCAGCCTAAAGTCAAGGTTGGCACTGGGCAAACAATAAATCTCAATATTTGGTGTGATTTATTCACCAAAATCTAGACTTGTATTCCATTTAATGGTAAATATACTCTGACTGCAGAGCTTTATGCAATGTTTCAGCACAAAACAGGCAGGCAAGTTCGAGTTTAACAACTTTATTGCATTACAGGACCCGGGGTGGTGGGGTTTGGCTGCAGTTATGATATGATGCTGGATACTAATTAATTAATGCCATACATTATTTTTATTGAATAATCTTTATAACAACTACATGTATCCAACATCAAGCTCCTGTTTTGACAGCACTGAGTTGCATACTTAATACAGAAGACATTTCTTCTTTGCTGGAACCAGAAGTAATTGTAACTTAGTATTTGTATAATACTAATGATAATATCAGATGTTCAGATGATCAAGCAGCTGAAGTATGTATATGTATTGCAAATGTATATTAAAGTATTAATTAATGAAATTGTAAATGTACAAATTTTAAGTTTTGGCAATTATTATTTGTGTAAATATATAATATTCAAAGCATAGGACAGTGTTGTAGATGTGAAGTAACAGAATGCATGGGCAAGGAAAAAATAAAACACCGTTCATTTAATGACCAGTGATCTTGAGGGAAACACTAAATAGTTCCAGCAATTGCAACGGTTTAACTCGCATATAAGCCAATACCAACTGCAAACTGCATAGACCCAGATCTCCCGTCGCATAATGCACCAGCAGATCTGGGTCTATGTAGTTTGTAAGGACTAATCAGTAGAACAAACTACATAGACCCTGATCTGCAGGCGCATTATGCGACGGCAGATCAGCATCTATGTTATTTGCATTTGGACCGGGATTATACATGAGTATGTATATACAGTACTCCAAAGGAGATTGGCAAATGCCACAGAGGAGATGGTTACTAATATAATATGACAGAGGAAATAACATGAGATCCTTATTTCCTGATGCTTCAAGATATCTTTTAAGTGGCAGATAAAACTTCTGACTGCAGCTACATAGTACAGAGAAATCATTTAATATTAACGATCTTGGCTAAACTAGGTATGAGAAATCTTCTAAATGGATATTATGGTGGCTGAACATGAGTGATAATCTGTGGAGGATAGCATATAAACATGTAAAAAAAAAACATTTTTAGAGTCTACATCAACAAAAAAGCCTCTAATGGCAGTACGGCCAGATTGTAAAGCATGAATCTCATTTTTATTCATGGGGTATCAATCATTTTAGATTTTTTTGTTTCCTTCTGAACCACCTAATGACACGTCTAAAATCCAACTCACAGTGTGTGACTCTACGAGCAATAGTGTCCAAGAAAATAACCTAAATGCAAACCCAACCACAGAGAAAATGTGCTGAATGCAAAGGTAAACACAAATCACTTAGCTATGAAATATAGGTCACAGTAATGGCTGCAGTGCTATTCATGATACTATTACACACCAAGTTATGTGACTCCACTAGTTTTAGTGTCTTTGAAAATGATCGTTGGTTGGTTGGTTGGTTGGCTTTTAACAGCCCTTACAACATGCTGTTATTGGCTATATCATGCCTAGGAAATGGGAGCCAAGTGCCTTTCCCAAGGACACACTGAGGCAGATGACCTGGGTTGTCCTGAGCAGGTATCAAACCTATAACCCATGGATTAAGAGTTTAACACACCACCAACTGAGCTACCATTGCTCCAAATAGCTGAACACAAAGTTGAACGAAAATCCCTTGACTGTGAAATATAGATCATGATGACCTAATTTTCACTGAGGGCTGTAGTACTGCACATGATGCAATTACATATCAAGTTACGTGACTCAACAGGCAAAATAAATTAGCGAAATGCAAAGATTAATCAAAATCACCGGAATGCAAAATATAGGTCACAGCAGCATGTGAAATTGCTGCCAGCAGTCTGATGCCAGCTAATTTCACTGTGGACTGGTGCAAAAAATGAGTAGCCAGTCCATCTGACCAGGCAGATTTTTAGATATATCGTGCAAATTTAATCTATAAATTGTTTGTTTTATCATATTAAAAGAAATAATAGAGAACTGGTGAAAAATAATAACATCAAATCATTTCTGTTCACCACTCACAAATCTAGAGCATAGCAATCCGACCTGCTGGATGAGATGATAAGGGAATAACTTGTGTATAGCCTATGTATAACAGATGCTTGTAACTCCAGTTAAAAACTCTTCTGATGACACATGCTACTTCTGATTCACAATGTCAACATGTGGAGGTATTTGGATGCTTCAAAGTTTGATACATGTAGATCTAATCCGGTCGTTACATGTACCAGCTAGTAGTGCCATGTGTATGACATGCTTCTCTCTCTAAACCAGTCTATACCAGCTAGTAGTGCCATGTGTATGACATGCTTCTCTCTCTAAACCGGTCTATACCAGCTAGTAGTGCCATGTGTATGACATGCTTCTCTCTCTAAACCAGTCTATACCAGCTAGTAGTGCCATGTGTATGACATGCTTCTCTCTCTAATCTGGTCTATACCAGCTAGTAGTGCCATGTGTATTACATGCTTCTCTCTCTAAACCAGTCTATACCAGCTAGTAGTGCCATGTGTATGACATGCTTCTCTCTCTAATCTGGTCTATACCAGCTAGTAGTGCCATGTGTATTACATGCTTCTCTCTCTAAACCAGTCTATACCAGCTAGTAGTGCCATGTGTATGACATGCTTCTCTCTCTAAACCAGTCTATACCAGCTAGTAGTGCCATGTGTATTACATGCTTCTCTCTCTAATCTGGTCTATACCAGCTAGTAGTGCCATGTGTATGACATACTTCTCTCAAATGAAGCAAATGAAGATAGAATACAGAAATAGGATGCATGCTAAGACCATGATAATGCTGTTATTTGTCCAGCTGCATTTTGATGATGTGGGTCCATTTGATCCAGTTCCAGCAATCCACTACTGGAACTCATTTTTCTGCACACCTAATCTGATGGGCAGCTGCACTCTGGATGCCATAGCCTCATCTTTGGAGGCTAAACCTAGTTCTGATGCTGTCACTGATAACAAGTCAATGGATATGATCCTCATTCCCATTCTGATTTAGACTGGTCATCAAAGGCAGCATCAAATTCTGGTGCCCAGCCTCAAGATGAGGTATGTATGTATCTGGATCAGCTGGATAGTTAGCAACAATTTCCTAGTCAATAAACAGTGGCCATATCATGCTGAATTTAATAAAATTTAATCAATTTAATATATGATATAAATATCTTATTTTGTGTTTTTCTTTATTTTTCCATTATTCATTAGATAGATAACTTTACTAAGCGCTGATGTTCATGTCTACCTGCATTTACCATTGAGTCATTGACTACATTCTGTCTTGTATCATGAAATGTAGCACCAGTTGGTTATGGACAGGACCAGTAACATTTTCAGGTTACTTGTCCTGTGGGCTTGCAGGATTTTTTAGCAAGTTTCACACACTGGGTCACAGTGATTTTAGATTCAATGAAAGGGTTAGTTAGTACTCCTTATGAAATATCACAATTCCTACTTACGTGACCCTGTGACTAATAGTGTTGAAGAAAATGGCATAAATGCAAACTCTAACCTAGAGGAACTAAGCCCAATGCAATGGTAAGCACAAATCAGTTAACCATAAAATATACTTCACAGTGGCCAAGTTTTCACTGATGGCTGTAGTTCTTACTCCTCATGACACAATTACATACCATGTTATGCAACTCCATAAGTTTTAGTGCTTGAGAAAATGTGCAAAATGCTAGGTTAAGAAAAATCACTAGTTGTGAAATATAGTCCACAGTGACCTATTTGTAACTAAAAGGTATACTGAGTAGTACTTTATATCACACATATAAATACTAACTTATGTGACTCTATAGGCAAGAGTGTCTGAAAAAATAACTTAAATACCAACCCTTACTTGATTGTTGATGCCAGACAGATGGACATCATTAATCCATAAGCCTGAATTGCTTTGCAATCTGGCCATAAATTCACAGAAACTTCAGAAAATCAACCATAGCTGGGTCCATATAAGATTTAGCCAATACTTAAAAATAGACAACAACAAAACTGGGAACAAACAAAATGTCCAATTTAGGCAGCAAGTCTGGATTTGTCAAGATCTTTTTTTAATAATAGGCATCTACATTAAATGTTATGATTACACAAGGATAGGCACTTTACTGCAAACAAGCTGTACCTTATGCAACTGGTATATTATTGCCACACTCTCAAGTGGCTGACTGTGGCTGCCATGGCCCACATCTTACAAATGCTATTGTCTGTTTGAAAATGTACCAGTCACTTGCTCCTGATATGGAAATCAACACTTATAACTAACATTCTTGCAGATTTAAAAGTGTGGAAATTATAGGAAATTAAAGATGAATAGCAAGTCCTTCTTGAGACTGGCAATCACTTACAGTCACCACTGAAACTAACTATATTTAGCCTACAATGAGTAAATTGCAATCAGTTAGTCATCATTGAAAGCAACTATATTGGGCCTACAATAAGTAAATGGATATCAGTCAACAGCCACCATCTCAGTACTTTGATGCATATAATACATGGTTTGTTTGCAGTAAATCATTGTTTGCTGTACAAGGATGAGCATATACATGTTTACTAATACCTTTTTTTTCAGTAATTGGTATAGGTCCAGCTGTCATTATTTAACAAATATAAAAAATTAATTCATTATTTCCCAGCCTATTGTATGACTGTGTTGTTGAATCAAGTTTCACATATGGAAGAAATTTCCTCTCTAAAAGCTAAAGACAACCAGCAGTAGAGGGAAAAGTTCAATGTTTGTAATTAAAGTGCAAGCACCTAAGCTTCTTCCAGTGATAATATAAATTATCATCATGGGACCCTAGATGAAAAATATAAATGACAAGACTGGGTGCCTGAGACAATAATGCAATAAATAAAACCCAAGAAGACACAAACATGACTCACTTTTCAGGTTTTCACAGAATCATACAGATGAGCAGCATCATGATGCCTGATTTGTTCTCTTGTTTGCTCTGTCCTCTTGAAATAAACTGAATTTGGGACTACATCGTAAGTCTAGCATTGCATGCTGTTAGCTAAGAGTTCTAAATATGAAGATTTAACCAAATACATGTCATGACTTTTTGGAAAACATATGCATGAGCATTAACAGTTTGACTGAACTGAAGATGAAAATACTTTTAGTGCTGATTGCTATTACACAAATTTGATGTTTTGTCCATAAAAAAAATGACAAAAAGTTAATAAAAAGAGACACACCTGTGTCTATTCGATAAATAGACGGTATAGATATGGGTATTACCTTTTTCTTAACTTTTCATCATGTTTTATGGACGAAACATCAAACTCCTATGTTGCTATTTATAACAAATTGGTGCAATGGGCACATGCCCAAATAAAATATTTTATCTTGTATGGTTCAGAGAATCTTTTCAAGCTATATTAAAATGGTCCTTCTTTAACATTATAAAATCGTGAAAGTAAACTTCATTATGATCAGCCCTGCACACTAAATCATAGAGTTTTAAAAGCTTTACATTCTTTTCATACCTTTCAAGAAACTCTACAATTTCCATAAACCACCAAGCATAATCCCATATGTTCAATTTCAGTGTATAGCGCCAATGAATGTAAAACTCTGAAACTCTGACAAAGGGAACAGAAAATATTTCACTTCTCTTTATACTGTACTGTTCTCCGGTTATGTAATAATATCCACACCTGAAACCGATTTCTGGAACCAAATGATAAACTTTCCAGTTGGCTTTCTCTTTTGTTTTTGTGTGATCAGCACACACACAATCAGACAGTGTAGATAAACAGAATAGGACAGTGTAGATAAACAAGGTTAGACCAGTGTAGTAATGCCTGTGCCTGTTACAGGGCTAATAGATATGCTACATCACAGTGCCACATCATCAACTTGGAGACTAAGCTCATGCAGACAAAACTATATGATAAATGCACTTAAGTACTAGGGTTCTATAATTAGGCAATGAGAAACCTCAGCAGCACTCCCCAAGTCTAAAATATAAGCATGTATTACTGTAGTGCACGTTGTTATATCTTTACTGGAATTCTTCCATCAGCACTGCTACAGTACTTATTTAATCCCTATGCAATAGTAGTCTTCATTGGTAAAATGTCAGAAACATGAATACCATCAAATTATGATAATGATGCTAAAGGCAAAGTGATATGTAAATATCTAAACAATCTGGGCTGAATGCATTGAACACGTGCACCAAGAGTGGACACTATTACTTCTACCAATTGCAACACTTGCTATTATCATTTTTTGTCATTTATGGTAAAAAAATATTGTGTTGGCCTTTTTTTCTGCATCAATCAACAAAAGTAATTTATGGAGTTAATTTTGTTTGTCATGAGACATAAATGCCTCAAGTAATCACTTTCTCAATGGACAAGTCATGCAATGGTATGAGAGTTTTAGTATGTGTATTTTTCATAATACTACTTTACCACATTATAAAAAGTATATATCAACATAAATTTCAAAACTTATTTGACAGATTTAACTCATCTGCCCCAAGAATTTTTTCTGAGTTCTCACCTTAGATGAGGGCAGATACAAATAGTCCCTCATTTCTACTAGGCCAATCCAAAGAGGTGCACGAGTTTTGTATCGATATATGGTTAGATGTCTATAAGTTGTCTGAAGTTGCCTATTTCATTATGACGTGCTGAGCTATAACAATGCGACTTTTTTGTTTGATTTTTTTGGGTCCATGATTTACCGTATATACTCACATATATGCCGATACCACCTGCAAACTGCATAGACCCAGATCTGCCGTCAAATAATGCGCCAGCAGATCTGGGTCTATGCAGCTTGTAAGGACTAATCAGTAGAACAAACAACATAGACCCTGACCTGCCGGCGCATTATGTGACAGCAGATCAGGGTCTATGTTATTTGCATCTGGACCTGGATTATACACGAATATATAAGTTAAGCTTCCTGTACACTAGATCTTTTATAAAAAGTGAAACATATCCTAATTTTCAGAAAGTATCACCTGTCTGGGTGCTACTTTGACTAAACCGATTTAGCTCTTATGAGAAGATGTATAAATTCCAAACCCAATATTTTAAGCTTTGTATCATGGCAATTTGTTTACTGTGAAAAATCAGGTCTTTAAAATTCCTGCTTTTTTGGCTGAAACTGTGTAAAATTCATAGAGAATCTACATTACTTGATATCAATGTAAAGCTTAGTATTAGCTCCTTTGCTAAGACATTACATATGGGTCTATAATAAACACTGGTGATGTCACAGACCCTGGAAGAAGGTTGCCACCCCATGATGAGGAGAGTTTTTGCTGGGTTGTGAGAAGACTAGTGATTCAATTGCATGTTAAAAAAAGTTATTAAATTTTAAAAAAAACAAAATTGCAGAAGTAGTTTATTATGGTTCAAATTTCAATTTAGTCTCTTTGCTCAAAAAATGTTTTGCTATATCCAGCTGTCAGCTCTTTTTGTCTGTGTTCCCTCCAAAGAAACTCTTGAACAGATTTTCAAGAAATTCAGGCAAGTGTCAAATCAGTCTGTTGACACTCTATTGTCAAATGTTATTTTTTCATACCAGTGCACTGTCAATGTGATAAATGTGTATTGCTAGTGTATTTTCAATGTATTTTTAGAAAGCCAACATTTTTAAAGACACTTTGAATGATGTTCATCACTAAAATATCAGTTGTGCAGTATTTGTTATGACTATCTAATCTCCTTAATCCATCTTCAGTTTATCAGAATAGCTTTGAATATGATGCAATACATTAGATGATTTACAGTGTTGTCCCATAACCATATATACCGGTATGTAATAAGGCAGGTGGAACTTCCCAAAGAGGGTACTTGAAGCTGGACAAAACTGTTTTAGTAGCTGGACAGTAGTCACAGCACTGCTTTCAGTATTTTGTGTTTTTTCCACACAGAACAATAACAAACTTTACATACATTCAATCCATTTTTTAAAGCAGAATGTGAAAGTAAATCAATTGATATCAATGAAATGTGGATTTGATTCAAGTTATATATGTGATAAATGATCTAACACCGTATACACATAATAAATGTATAAAACAGAACAAACCTAAGGTCCATTTCAACACAATCTAATATGTATACCCTTCCAGTTTTATGAAAAACTACTTCAACAAATTAAAAATGATAACTACAAACCTTGACAGCACAAGAGTTCAGTCATTTTCAGCAGGTTAGATATGTAGTTTTTTTGGGGGGGAGGGGGGAAACTAATTCTAATTATGCAATAGTTACCCACTGCTATTATGTAGCTTACTCTTTTTTGTGACACAAAAACCTCATTTGTTTCATATGAAATACATCCTCCCATAGAGTGGAGAACACAGTCCACCAATGCGCTTCACATGCCCATGCGCAAAACGGCCATCTTTTCATAGACAAATATGTCAGGCCATCAGAGCAGGGTGGGAGGAGGGCATTCGACAATAACGACAGATTAAGTATTACATAATTACAATTAGTTCCCCCCCCCCCCCCAAAAAAAAAGAAAACATTTTAATAGCAGTAATATATAACCCGTCACTATTGCATAGATGAATTTATCTATTAGGTTGGTTGGTTGATGTGTTAAAACTGATCAAAACAGAGAAAACAATTGGATTGTATTCACCATTTGGTGGAGAAATCCACTTCACTGTATGTTGGTGTTTCTCTGGGCCACATATTGTCCTGCAACTATGGGTCCCAGAGAAAAAATGTCTGCACTCTGTTGCACTAAAGAGCAGAGGTAGCAGGAGGAGAAGGTAGTATGTGCTCGCCAAAATGTTGCCTTCATGACATCCTCCAAGAAAGGATGATTTAAGTAGGCCCATGAGGCAGCAACAACTCAAACCTTACATGTATGTGCTTTTCATTTCATAAAAGAAAAAAGCAAATACTGCACATACTGAGGGTATGACACCCATCAACACAGTAACACCACCCAGCATCGAAACAACACTGCCATCCAGTACTTAATGAGTGCAAAGATGAACACAAATGACACTTGCATCACCTTCAAACTCCCCACTTACTTATCAAGAGCAGCAAAGACTGCTTCTAGTTAGGGACCAAGCATTTAATTTTCTGGGTGGGAAGGAAAGAAAAAAAATTGTCCAGCTACCAAACAGCTTCAAAAAAAATTCTGTTGCTCTGATTTGTTGAAAAAAAAATTATAACCATCATATTAGTCTGAAAAAAGTATATCACGATAAAAGAAATAAAAATATCCTGATTGGAAAGAAAATCCCAGACCCACCCCACCCACCACCCACAATTAAAAAATTATACAGTTAACAGTTGGTCCTGTTTTGCCACTGCCCAGTTGATCTTAAAGACGAAAGCTTGGTGTATTTTTTACTGAATGTCTGTGTAATTGTGATGATGTTAGTGATGCACACATGTGTGTGCACATATGCATGGGTGATGATATTTGACAATGTTAAGTGTAAAGGCGCAAATTTCTATCGATGTATGTGGAGCACATTAGTTTGGCACATAACAATTAATCAGATTTATGAGGAAAGGTACCATATTAAATTGCTAGACTGCAATGGCTTTAATGTCTCTGTTTGGGGCACGATTGATTCTTAATTAAATTTTCGTTGTGTAACGGTCGGACAGAAGGTAAATTTGGGGTCTAGGTATCGAAAATGTCAAAGTTGAGAGGATGCAGAGACTATTTATAAAGCCAGTTGAAGTAGTGTCATCTTTTGAAATTTTCCAGAATCGGTTATTTAAATAGCGCGCAAAATCTAGAGGGTTACGCTAACTATGATGGGCGTGTATTTATAAAAGGCAGCAGATATGTTTAATCCTGATTGGGTATGCTAAATAAGGGGTGTGTTTCCCAGACGAAATTTAATGTTTTAAGTATTCCACATCGCAAAATTTAATCAGTACAGTTCCTGTGAAAGGCCGGAAGATCTTGACTCCAAGCAGAATAAGGCGAAATTCTCTCGTATAAACAATTGTTCAAGGGACAGGTGTCTGGAAGTTGAGGGACATGATTCTGGCGGTAGAAGCAAGTGAGTCTTGAAAGCACAAAGTATTTGCATCAATCTCATGCTATTTGTTGATATCAATATAATTATTTGTTTGAATTTATTTCTTTAACTTCATATATCAATTTCTTGATATGAGTAACTATTTGTTTGAATTCATTTGTCTGCATTTGTACAACAATCTTCTATGTTGTTTGTTCTACTGATTAGTCCTTACAAACTGCATGCTGGCGCATTATGTGATGGCAGATCTGGGTCTATGCAGTTTGCACTTGGTATCGGCTTATACTCTTTCACAAATGTTTAAAAAACACTGCAATACATCAACTTGATAATACTGAACTGACACCTTATGATTGCACTGATAATTAAAAATGTATTTGTTTCTCCAAGAACCATCAAAGATTGGAATTTTTATCACAACTATTAATCACAACTGCTGTATATTCTGTTTAAAGCGCAATATAAAACCATTTAAAACATTATATTTATCCTTTCTGATGAACATTTGTGTCAATTTATTTATTATTTCTATCTGCAATTACGTTTCAATCTTAGAGATTTGTGCTAAAAATCCACATGAAGTTTGAATTGAGTGCAATTCCATGCATTTGTAACCTGATCATGAGAAAATTATTACCGAATATACTCGCATATTAGCCGAGTCAAAATTCAAACATAGACCCTGATCTGCCGTCACATAATGTGCCAGCAAATCAGGGTCTATGTTGTTTGTTCTACTGATTAGTCCATACAAACTGCATAGACCCAGATCTGCCGGCGCATTATGTGATGGCAGATCTGGGTCTATGCAGTTTGCAGCTGGTATCGGCTTATACGTGACTATATATGGTACTCTGCTGAGGTTTGTAGGCTGATTGCTAGTAGAGGGAAATAAGTTTATTTCATACTTCATCCTGTAAAAGTAAAAAGATAGGACTTGTACCTCGATAACTGTCACCCATTTTTTTTTTTTTTTCTTACCATCTTTCTTTTGGTTTGGTTTTATGGGTTTAACGCCATTTTTCAGCACATGATAGGCATTGACGTAAATGGCCGCACACGTCGTTAATCCAATGAACGAACGAACATGATAGGCTATACATGGTGGCCAGTATATCTGAAGGAGGAAGAACCCAGGAAAATCGCGGGAAGAACCACCGACCCACGGGAAGCTACTGGCAAGCTTTCTCACATAACCACATTGGCCGAGCCCAAGACTCGAACCCACATGGAAAGAGATGAGGTGGCTGTGATCGGCAAAGGTGAGCGCCTTAGACCACTCGGCCACCCGGGGCCCCCTCATCTTTCTTTCAAAAATAAAGTTAAACAACAATATACTGAACCAAACTAACCAAATTTTTAACATTTTCATAAAGTTTAATGAGTATTTTCTTTGTTTTTAAAGTTATATGTCCCAACTGTATAGTAAAACTTCTGTTTTAAGCAACTGTTTTCAACATTATAAATGCTGACCTCTATGCACTAACTTTTCTGTATTTTCCCACCACTTTGCCTAATTCTGGCGGGTGATGTCACCTTGCCTTAAAATTTGTATCCAGGCTGGACCCTGTATGAACATAATATTATGATACACAGTACCATCAATATAAGGCTGCACATTTGTTTACCATTACTACAAGTTAATGTTATGCATATGAGGTTCTCTTTAAGGCTGAAAAACAAGTTGACATTTAAACTCATGGGAGACTGAACTTTCAAACTCAGCTACTGTAGCTGCTTTGAAAGCAAGCATGGAAAATGTGAGAAATAACTACCATACATTTGTGCAAGTACATCCAATTTAACTTCTGGCTGAATGAACTATTAATAACATTTTCATTCTATTTACATTGGGTCAATAATTGGATATTTACAACAGACTTTACAGACACATAAAAAGAGTACAGGCCTAGAATTTAACAAAAATTCTTTGTAGCCAGAAGAACTAGTAGATTGAGAAATTTATCAGTCCTGCTGATCTTCACTAGTCCTTCCCACAAAACAATGTTGGTGACAACTGAAACTTTACTAGCCATCGGACTACTGAAATTATGAAAACTACTAGTCTGACAGGAAATTTACTAGCCTTGGGCTAGAAGACTACCACTAATTTCGAACCATGGAGTACATGGAGATAATACACATGAAGCATAATTCCTAACATTGTCTACAACTTTTCATTGGCACAGAATATGAAAATATAGATACAATGTACATGTATATATGGTAATATTTGTCAGAGAAAATGAAAGTATAGATATACCATATATATGGTAATATTTGTCAGAGAAAATGAAAGTACAGAATATACCATATATATGGTGATATTTGGCAAAGACAATGAAAGTACAAGTATAGATACACCATATACCGTATTTGCCAGCCTATAAGTCGATACTTTTTGACCTGTAAGTCTGGGCTTCATCTTATACTCCGAATCGACTTATATATGGATTATGTCATTGAAATTGCTTTACCGTATATTAATGTAATTTTTCATACGTGAAAAAAAAAGAAAAAAAGAAAAAATTTCAAAGTACAAAAAGTATAGTGTAAACAAAATAATTATCATTTTGAGCTTCGTCTTATACTCTGCATCGACTTATATATGGATGAAGGATTGAAAATTGACGAAATAAGTGAATTTGACTTATAATCTGCATCAACTTATAGGCCGGCAAATACAGTATATGGTGATATTTGGCAGAAAAAAGTATAGATACACAATATATACAGTGATATTTCTGTGCACAAGGTTTTACATTTTGCAACCTGGTAAAGTGCTAAAATTTAGCATTGTAGAATGGTATAATGTATTTGGACAAAATGAAAAATCAAAAAAATATTACACATTTCTCATGGCAGTACTATGGCATATGGTACTGAAAACCCAAATTTTAGTGCATTCCCCCACTACCCCAAGATGTCTACCAAATATTTACCCAATATTATGGCAATAGTTTCTAAATATACATACCATAATAATTCAAATTTAAGAAGAACATATCAAACTGGAAATAATTATGTCACCACTTGCATGAAGATCCTTGCTCTCTAATCAAACTTTGATGTTTTGGAGGTTATATCAGGCAAATAACTTTAGCTTGCCTGACTTTCTTAGGCTTAAATATTAAACTATTGTCAATCGAAAGGCCAATTAAAAGCATTTTGTATTAGAATCCATAGATTTTAGGTCTATACCCTTAATGCCTCTCCCTTTAGAAAATAAGCCATATATACCAGTGATCTTACCTGTAAATTTGTGTAGCACACAATGCTCTTCCTCTGTGACTGACAGGTATGACAATTAGGATAAATGTGCCAACAATTAGTTTCTTTTGTAAACCAGATACCCATAGGTTAAACTAATTCAGTGTATAAGCACAAATTGCACCTGTTTGAAAACAGGGGAGTTCATGCTATAGAATGCCATATTATACTACAAGTATCAGATTTGGAAACTTTTGACAAAGTATTCCTACCTCTTAAGAGACCACCCTATTTATAAGGCCACCTTGCCCAACACCAAAATAGTATATTTTAACCAATCTGTCCTCCTCCCAATAGGCCACCCCTTATGTAAGACCAGTGCACACCACCAAAATTGTAGTTTTTAACCATTTTGTCCACCTCACAATAGGCCACCCCTTTTATAAGGCCACCTTGCCCAACAAAAAACAGTATATTTTAACCATACGGGACCAACCATTGAATTTTCGCAGTGGAGGGGGGGGGGGGGGACTGGAATTTTCTTTAGTGCTGGGATTTTTTTTCTTTGACACAAGATAGTGTGTTTTTCCAGCTAATAGATATAACAGGTTTTTTTTCTAGAAATCAGAGCGAGAATATTTTTGGGAAGTAATTTGGGGGCCAGACATGTTTTTCCAAAAATATCCCATTCCTACCACCCCCTTGCGAAATTAAATGGTCAGTCCATAAGACCACATTGTCCAAAGAGCAAAACAGTACATTTTAATCAATTTGTCCTCCTCACAAGAGTCCATCCCTTTTATAAGGCCAGATTTCACTGCAGTAGGGGTGGCCTTATAATACGGGGACCTTTTATATATGTATTTTGCATGTATTCCAAGACTACTGGTATTCATATACAGTATAAACTTTGATGGGGTTCCAGTTTGATATGCGTTGACACTTTGTTCTTTGATCACACATGCCAATTCTCAGACATGTGAGATATACAACTTATAGTTATTTGAAATTTTTGCAAAATCATCTCTAACATCATAGCCCCACCCCCGGAGGCACGATCAAAATTCCAAAAATTGTTGTTACAATCTACACCCATAAGACTATCACTGACCCAAGCTTCATGTGTCTAGCTTTAATACTTTAGGAGGAGTTCAAGGCCATTACACATGTACATACACATGTGGAGACTGTATCACAATAGCAAAACACGTTTCACCTGAACATAAAGTCTGCCATTTATAAACGATTGACCCTAAGCATAGTTGTTGTATACAGGTCAGATTGTATATGACCATGAGTGGTTGCTGGCAGCCAAAATGGTATGGAATTCAGTTCCTTTCATTAATTTTGGCAAAACATTAAATAAGTGCATGCCTATTGGATCTGTGATGTCCCAATTGATTAGCAGAGCTCTGGATATTATCAGAAACAAAGTCCATCCACAAAGTTGAAATTGTATTACCTACTTCTAAGATAATGGAAGCTCTCAGCTGTCAGCATGTAGGAAAACCTAGCACACCCATTTGTGAAGACAGGGATGAAGGTGCAATCCCATCAACATTGGTGTGAACCATATCAAAACCAGTGCTTAGCATAGCTCAATGTCTGGGCTTTTCAAGCATGACAGCTCTGTCACACAAGTACCTTAAGACAAGAAGTTAGTCCTGTGCAAGTGCAAATTTTCAACAAGAAGGCCAGGACTGACTATCGAAGCAGTGATGTAAAACATGTAAACCTGACCTTCAAAGTCTGAAAGTTGAGCAAGCATGTGGCAGAATGAATTACCTTAGCTTCATAATGATTCATCCTAAGTATCAACAAAATCCATCACGAAGTTTGGGAAACATAAATGTACTTCGACCAAAATCTGAACACAATTTCTATGACTGTGAGGGGAGAGCGAGCATGTGTTGCTGAATTAAATTTCTTAGCTTCATAATTATTTATGCTAACTATGATGAGAATCTATTAAGGGGCTTAGGAAAAGTATCCAAATAAAAAACTATCCAAAAACCATATGATGACAACAATGCTACAGCTGTTGGCAGAAAAGCAACTTCTGTGTCTCATTTTCCCACTAATGTGGACTCAACAAAATGAAACATTGTACAGCATGAACAACTCACTCCAAATAAAAGTATTATTGTTTTTGCTTGAATTACAATGTACTTGTTTTTGCATGCGTATTTAACACACATGCACACCTGTACAGGTTTATGTGAAATACCCACACAAAACTTATGATAATATTTATCTTTTTATTGGGATCTTTTCTTCTACATGTACAAGACTGACTAAGAACTAAGATGCTTGACTACTTTAAAGATCATGTAAAAGTAATGTTCTAATAATTATAGCACAGACTGATGTGGCAGTGAATCTCTACTAAGGTTGAAAGAGATCGCCATGATTGACTGCAATTATGAGATAGAAAACGAAAACAAAAAGCTGAAGTAATTAACCTGGCAGCTGGACATGGATGCAATGTCCATTACATAAACTAATTCCATATGGCCAGTGTTCAAAAGAGTCAGTGTCAAAAATAGCTACAGTGTGTTATTGCAGAGTATCATGATGATCATCACATCATGGAAAAAAAATGGAATTAAGTTAAAAATGGAAAAGTTCAACAACTGCTTTCACAACATCTTTAAGATAAAATAAGCAATTTTAATCTGAACAATTAACGAAATTTAATTTTGAATGAAAAGAATTTGCATTGTTATTGAAGGAATCATTTCAAAGAAAATGTTATTTTTTTTTATCAAAATATGATTACAATACTCCCAGTTTGCACAGAAGCCCCTTCATATAGAAACTGGTTAGCCACCTGAAATTGTTTGAAATATTTTGCCATTTCCTTAAAAAATATCAGCCACAAATTTAATAACTCAAATGTAAGAGTGTCGATGACAAAGCATAAATGTTTGTAATATCATTCTGGCACTGTGTCTGAGAAATGGCATTCCTGCCAAATTTCCAGAAAGATGGATGTTGATTTAGTTAATTCTTATTGGTTTTGATGTAAATAAAACTGGAATTGGAATTTAACCTGAATCTGTGTCATATTTCACTCTCTCCCAAAGGCAAACAGCAATGATGTGCCTTAGAGCACACAAATGTTGACTACAACGGTGAATCTCCCCTGGGGTTACGGAGTTATACCTTAATACATATAAGGTTGCCATCATCAACAAACCAAAATTAATTTTAATGCAGATTTTATGATGCTGAGAGTAATATTGATTGACAATCTATTACTTGTCAAGCCAATGTAATGAATCTGTGACCAATTCATGAAAATTTCCATTTGTACTTTATGAATATAGGAAGTATTAATCAATGTAAATCCAGTAGAGACTGGCACCAACTTGTCATAACATAAAATGGTACAATATTAAATCAATCAGACAACTGAATATTGTACCAAGCAGCCTTACATGTTCAAAAGTAATGCTCTCAATAATTTTGCCAGCTTCAATGCAATATCTCTAATTATATTATAACTTTAAGAATACTAATGATATGCTAGAGAGTGCTGAAAAGGTATCCAATCATCTCTGCACATAAACATAATGCCTTCACTGTCAATACGACACCAAAGAGATATTATATGAAAAGAAACCAAAGTTGTCATATTTTCTTTTGGCTTTCTTTTATTAATTAATGCATTTATCCCACCTTCTCTCTCTCTCATGTCTAAATGTATTTGTTTTAATTATTACAAGGGTGATGTTAAGGTTGCGGTTATTTGCTTTGCATCAATGAAATGTGTTTATGATATATCTTCTGCTGGCTGAAGATCTACTTTAGTTTTAATCTCAACTGTAGGTTGTTTTTTTTTTTTTGGGGGGGGGAGGGGACGCAATAAGGGAAAATTAACATTATGGGCACTAAGGACATAGAGAAAAAATTAAGACTGGGGTTTTGGGGTATATGACGGCCCCAATGGAAAATGGAACAGAAACTGGGCCGCTATAGCCAAAAGTGAAATTGAACATTGGTGAGATACATGTGCTATGGTAGCCTGGGTACAGTCATCGATATACCGGTATGTTTGCTTTGCCAATATATTATTTTTTCTTTATTCCCCCGCTGATAATGCATCAAAAATAGATTATCATTAATTAATGGCACCCTACTGTGATTGTGGCGATATCAACGTCTGGGGACATGTGAGGTGTTTTCCATGATGATTAATCCTATTAATCTCCACTTTACGCATGACACTGACCTCATCCAAAACAAGCCAAGGATGCGGTCTATTTTGGGACAACTTGATCAGAGTTTTCGAATGTGACATTAGCTCACTGAATCCGAGGGGTAAAGCATAGGGCACTGCACTCAATTTTCGCAGGTCCACCGGCCGTCTTTCTCAAGAACTAAAACAGACTATAACACAGGCTAGTGCTATGGCCAGTCTTACTAACCAGTACATGAACCTACATGTATCTTTACTGACCAACACCCATCCTTACTGACCAGCACCTACAAATGGATGTGTAAGTGAGGGGTTGTAAAGTTGGGGGATAGTCATGAAGAGTAACACCTAATGACAACCCAACATCCAAAATACAAATCCAACACCTACAACAACCATCCAATACCTACCCTTACAAACAAAACAGAGGAAGGTAGTTATGTATACATGTAGGTAATGGTAACTCACACACCTAACCATCTTACACCTTGTTACGACTCTAGGTCTTTAAAAAATACGTAACAGAAAGAAAGTGAAACCAACAATGTAAGTAATATCAGCAAGCAATTTTTTTCCCTACAATACAAAATGAAATTCAAAAGATACTTACAATATTGTGAATCAAATTCCAAATAATCCTGAATGTCCTAATCACAAGTCAAAAAATGTTCCAAACGAGTTCCAATAGTCTTGAATGTCCTGATATAACACAATGATACAATCCAGAATGTCTTTGAATGAGTTCACAAAAATCCAAAGTAATGTATTAATTCAAAAGTCAGTGAGCACTTTAGTAATTCCAATGAATATATATTAAATAAATAATTCCTCTCGAATTATCTGATTTCAATGGCACAATGTAAAATCTTATCTCAAATGGATTCCCCCAGTTTGATCTAAAACAGGAATGAATATTATCTGTTTACCAAATCCCTATTTATACATATTTTCACTTGACCTATATCAACAGGATGTGAAGCAATAAAATGGGAAAAAAAACAGTCTAACTGTCAACAAGACAGGCCTTGAACTCAAATGCTAGAAAACATTCTGTTTACTAGTGACCAGAATCTAAAGTACTACTTACCTTCACGGACAAGATTTAAACACACATTATAGACTAAATATACATAACAACCTACCTTAACCATCCAATACCTACAGTTACAAACAAAACAGAGCAGCTTAAGTATGTATCTTCAAATGTACAGAGTGACTGTATTATACCAAATTCACCCAATAACATGGTTTTTTATTACAAAATTTACAAACAAACAGCAATCTTAAATACCCTCCCAACATTCTTTTTTTCAAAGACAAAACCTAGTCTATTTAAAGAAGAATACATTTATTTCAATTTCATATCTACTGGTAACTTAGGCTGCAATCTTTACCAAAATGTATAAACATATACACCATTCACAATAACCAAAACGATGCCGTTTAATCAAAACAATTAGGAACTCAACCCTTCCCCCCTACTTACCCTTTACGCTTACTGAACAGCTGACAGCTAATATAATATGCATGCCATACCTCACGTAATTTCTGAATGTTTGATTTTATGTACACCCTTAGCCTCTTACTATGACAGGATTCAGTTTGTAAGAAATATCTTTGTTGAATATACCTGACAGTTTCAGTAAAACATTTCGGGGATTGTAGTGATATAATTCCCCCAGTTACATATATGTACATAATGAAAAACTCGATAATGGTATAGGATGTACTGCCTGGATATGCATGGGTTGCTTTTGTAGGATCTACAATGACTAACACAATTACTGTTATGTATAATATTTACATATTTAACTTTGTTCTTAGTTATAGGATGTAAACAAGTTGCTTACTTAGAATTTCAGGTCAGGGTTGCTTTTGTTTACAATTATACTGGTTTTTCCACTAGAATTTCTGATATTTGTCCAGTAGGCCGTATGATTTTCTAGAAAATTCTGTTAGGTGGCCTGTGTTTATATATACATGTAGGGAGTTTGGAAAGCAATATTTCATTCTTGTTCTAATGGTCAGTCTATGAAGAATCATTTTAATAATCAGATGTTTATAGCTGTTTTGTGAAAATCAGAGCAAATTCTGAGAGAGGAATTACTTTTTTAAAATGTTCATTGGAATTACTAAAGTGTTAATTCTCATTTTGGATTGATACTTGACTTAGGGATTTTTGTGAATTCATTCATACATGTAGCTATTCCGGATTACATCATTCTGGCATATCAGAACATCCAAGACTACTGGCACATTAGGACATTTAAGACTACTGACACATCAGGACATGCAAGACTAATGGCACATCAGGACATTCAAGGCTACTGGAATTCATTTGGGACATTCTATATTTTGGACTGGTGATTAGGACACTTAGGATTATTGGATTATTTGGATTTTAATTCACAATATTGTTAAGTGTCTTTTGAATTTTCACTTTAATTGTCTAGAAATAAATTGCTTGTCGATTTTACTTACATTGTTCGTTTCACTTTCTTTCTGTTATATATTTTTAGGCCATAGAGTCATAACACTATGCAGTGACTTCAAAAGTTGAAACATCATTTCTTTAAAATAAAATGTTACTAATTAAAGGTTCTGTTAACAAATATGTTCTTTAAAGGTAAATACTGTAGTTTACAGAAATTTGTATCCAAATTATCAGTAAGATGAGTGATGTGTATGTAATGTTCTGTAATATGCGCTATAACCAGTTCTCGTAAACTTCTGCTTTTTTCCTAGCATTGTGTAAATCATAGATACATACTTTAAGAAAAGAATTAACATGACAGCCACATACATGTTTGCTTACACATTTACCAAGTTTGAAAACATTTACAGACAGTAAACTTAACCAAGCCATTTACATGTGTAAATGCTGCAGCTGTCCTAGTAACTTTTCCATCATTTTTCTAAATACACGTAAAACCTTTCACATAAAGAATCTGACTTACTTATATGTACGTGTACCTTTGCCATTTCAAAAAACTTTTAGCAAATAGCTTAATGATGTGAAGCATTAATGACAGGCAAGTAGAGTCAAGTGCCTTGTCGAAGGACACACCTTGATGGTAGCCAATCTTGGTTGATCCAATGGTGGATAAAAACCCACACCCTTTTGGTGTCAAGCCCAACACAGTTAATACTGAGCCACTGCGGAAGCATTAATGACCTTAGAAAATAGGCAATACATGAACTTTGACACAGAATGCTATAATCTTTTAACTGCTTCATAGTGCAAAGTATGTAATGACTTTTATTAATAAATGTGAAAACAAAATCTTAACATTGTTTACACCACTGCCACAAGGGGAGTCACACATGTACCTTTAGCTCTCTAACCATGGCCAATATTGTCCCTTGAGAGTCAAATAAAACAGGTTACAGTTGCCTATTAGGTCAACTGAGGCAAAATAAAACCAATTTTGAGGCCATAACCACTCAGTGGTTGGGCAGTAATCACAACACACTGCTTTTAGTATTTCTTGCTGTTTTTTTCCACAGAACAAGTATAAATGCATAAATTCCTTTTTTTGAAGCAGACATGCATAATGTTGAAACTTAAAAGGAATTAAAATCGATGAAATGTTTATTTGTTTAAGAAAATAAACTAACTTTTGTGGATAAGTTTGTAAAGGCGCAGTTCATTATCGTGGCAACTGGATGCACTGTTTGGGCAACAGGGTGCACTGTCAGGAGGACTGGGTGTATATCCATGCCATTTCCTTACAAGGGCCAACAATGGAAGGCTCCACACAAATCAAGATCAACTGTCTACATATTGCTCTTCAAGACAGTTTCATAAATGAGAGACTACAAGCAGCTTTATTATTCCATCTGCAATACATGGTCCTGATTTCCAATTGGCAATCAATAAAAAATAGTTGGCACAACACTTAAATGTTTCATTTTATTGGACTGGGAGAAATCATCAGCAACATCATTCCTCCATATTCCCTGGCATTGTGCCCTCAAGGCCTGTACACAGTAATAAATGTAACTAATATAAATATCCTCATGAATCATCTCTAGTAAGATTCATCTCTGCCTTAATGAATAACTGAATAAATATTTAAAGTAAGAAAAAATAGGGACAAATTCGCTGAGTTCTCTCATATTAATGCTGGAAAAATCCCTTGTATAACAATAACAAGTTAGAAATGTTGCTGTGCTAGTAAAATACCAAGTTACACATCCAGAATTTCACATCAAATATTTTTTAAAAATAATTTTGTGCAAATATAAAAAAATATACCCCTTTCTAGAGAAGTAAAGAATTTTAGATCTGTGCTTTAGAGCCAAGTCAAGTAAAACAAGATGCTAGGAGAATTCAGATAAATGGAACCATGGATTCACATGGTGGAAACCCCCCCAAAAGCACATCGAATCTAATATATATGCATACATTGCTGGACAATAAAATGTGATTTTCTTTTTTAAACAAATCCAAACCACATTGACATAACAAGCTGCATGACTTAGGGCCAACAGTAACAATGCCCAAGAGGCTGAGAAAAATTAACTAAATGCAAAACTTAACCAAGATGTGACAGACAGACATACAAACAAAGGTAATATGACCCCTCCATATTCATGGTGGGACATAAAAATCACATCGCTGTAGAGGTCAACAAAATTTCAGACAACGATGAAGTGTGCATCAATATTTGCCTCTTATGCTTGAAATATTCATCTGTTTTATCAAGTATGAAACTACACCGCTATACAGGTACAAACATGTAGCTCAAAACTATTCCAATTTTTTTCTGATGACCTTAGGATGAGCATTTTAATATAAAGCTTTGAAATTGTACATTCGAACCTGGAAGCCACAGTAGTTCAGTTGGTAAAGCATTGGACTTGTAATCCAAGGGTCACAGTTTCAATACAAGCCAAGACCAGCTTGGGTTGGCTGCCTCTGTGTGTCCTTGGGAAAGGCACTTAACTACCATTTCCTCAGCATTATAAAGCCAATAATGTGTGTTCAAAGTGCCTTTACAACCAACCAACAATCAAACATTAAAATCTATAAATGGATATGGACATGACACCATGCCCAGAATCTCAGCTTGTTTAACCTGAATCTTAAAGTAATTGCTTTGTCACTTGATTAAAGAAATTTGTAGGTGTTTGTCAAAAGAAAATGTTTAGTTTCACATATAACCTTAAATAAAATAAAGTATTAATCTAGCCACAGTAAAAGAAACCAAAGAGGTCTGCAAGCCGAGGTGGCATAATAAACAGGAGATGTAAAAATTGGTTAGTCTTGGAACCAAAATATGCATCTTTATCTCTCCCTATTTCTCAGGGTCCAACAAATTTCTAAATCAAAACAAAATCGAACAAGAGTATCATGAATGGCACATTATATGCCCACCTCATGTGCAATGATCCTCTATGAAGATAACTTAAAATGTGCAAAAACCATATTTCTTCTTTCAGTCAGTGACCATTGTCTTTTGAACCCAAAATTGATTGGGTTTTTGGTTTTTAATACCATTTTTCAGCACATGATAGGCTATACATGGCGGCCAGTATATTTGGTGGAAGAACCCTGGAAGAACCACTGACCCACGGGAATCTACTGGCAAGCTTTCTCACATACCCACGTTTGTACATCTGAGACTTGAACTCACATGGACAGAGGTAAGATGTGTGAGTGATCTGTAAAGGTGAGCGCCTAAGACAACTCTGCCACCAGGGGCCCCCAAAATTGATCGGCTTAATCCCACTCTATGTACAAGACATCCACTAAGTTTGGTTCAGGTCTGTTATTTTTCTTCTTTCAATCAGTGACCCTGACCACTGACCTTTTGACTCTAAATTCAACAGCTGTCCTTCTTGCCCCAAGTGCATGCCAGCATGTCATGCACAAAGTTTATTTGAGGTATGTCATGTAGAACTAATATTATCGTGCAGTAACTAATTTTCTTATTTCAGTCTTTGTGGCCATGACCTTTTGAGCCTGAAACCAACAGAGTTCTTCCTTACCCCAAGCGCAAGTCATCCACAAAGTTTGATAACCGTAACATACAGACATCTTAACATAATATGCTCTTGCCTTATGGTAAGCATATAAAAAGAACCTGGTAACCCAGCTTAAATTCATTAGCCCAAAAGGAAGGCAAAGAAAGCACTTGAATATGAAACTGATAGCTTTTAAACTAAGCTTTTACCTTTGTATGTGTCGTTAACAATTATAAACCTCTAAAAGCATTGTAAAGGTACATGTAGGTTTTGAAAAAAAAATATGAAGTTTTTTGGGGGGGGATAAAACTAATTTTAATGATGCAATACTATTATGTAGATATTATTTTTTTCATGCTGAAAAACCTCATCTGTTTGATGTGAATACATCCTCCCATAGAGTGGAGAATTGTCAATTAAGACACAGTCCACTTATGCACCTCGCAGAACAGTCATCTTTTTCATAGATGACAATTACGACAGGACATCAGAGCAGTGTGGGAGGTGGACATTTGGCAATAGCGATGGTTAATATTGCATAATTAAAATTAGTTTTACCCTAAAAAAAAACAGCAATATTTTACCCGTTGCTATTGCGTAACTGAATTTGTCAGTTAGGTGAGTGAGCTGATGTGTTAAAACTGATCAAAAACAGAGAAAAATGAAAAGTGCTTACCATTTGAGGGAGAGATCCACTTTACAGAATGTTGGTGTCTCTCTGGGCAAACATGTTGTGCCACAACTATGGGTCCCTGAGAAAAAGTGCCTGCGCTCTATCATGCTACAGAGCAGAGGTAGAAGGAGAAGGTAGTGTGATCGCCAAAATGATGCCTTCACAATATCCTTCAAGGAAGCAAGGTTTCAGTAGGCCCATGAGACACTGACGGCTCGAACTTCACAGGCTTTTAGTTTCATAAAGAAGGTCTCTATCGGTAAGGGGATGTTTGGGAGAGGAATGCACAGCTGGAGAGGATACAATTACCTAGAGTTGTCTCCCCCTCCTCCATTAGGAAAGAAAGGTTCAAGAACTTCCTCCTTGGGGATCTTTGGCGGTTGAAGAGGATGTTTAATTGAGGTTATGGGCTGGACGGATGGTGATTCGCATTACCACACTGCCTGGCCGATTGCGATGGGCCAGGAGCAGTAGTAAAGGATCAGTGTTGATGATCCTTCAGGTCTTGGGAAGTCCATGGTAGGAATGAATCCTCCGAAGAGGTTCTCGGCTTCCAAAGAAGCAGCCCTGAGAAGGTCTGTACTATGGTTAAGTAAGACCTTTGATGAGTCCAATGCAACATCTCGGTGGATATGCACAAGTTCCTCGGATAAAGCTATTGAAACAGAAAGTGTATGCTAGGAAGTTTTAGCCACAGCTTCCAGCACATGCTGCAAAGCGGCTGGATTCAGTGTGGCCTCCTTCAGCAAAATGAACGAAGTAGCTGAGAAGAAGTCGGTCTATGAGACTATGGTGACTAACCACCAGGCTTTCTGTTCAATAGCTTCAATTGTTTTTATTGGAAGGCTTCCCAGGCTCCCACAGAAATACCCACTAGAGACAAGCTGGCATCCAAGTGGGGAGGTTTAACAGGCCACTTCGGGGAATGTACCTGGTAGCTCAAAGCAGAGAGCATCGGTCTCAAAGTAGAGGGAGGAACTGATCACCCTCTATGTTGCTGAGCAATGTCTTGGCCTGTAGAGAACCTCTGAGAGAAAGTCCTCAATCATGGAGGAAAGAGGAAGAGGCAGGAGATTGGGTTGTTTGGAGCCCATAAGATCTTTTCCAAAATGGAAAGAATCTTATTGGCCTGTGCACCTGATGCTTTTGGCACAAGTCCGCAGGTAAGTGGCAATAAAAACTTTTTTATTGCCTTATCAAAGGACCTGATCTCCTCCTCCTCATCCAACTGAGAGGAACAAGTGGACCTGATATGACGCGTCAATGGAGTTGCTTCTACATCAAATTCATTGGAGTCAACAAGTACAGATAGGGCATCATCATCTAGTACACTCTGAGCAGGAGAGTGGCTGGGCATCACTATGTCCTTCAGTGGAGGAGGTGACATAGGAGCACTCTGCACCACTGCCCGCAACTCTTCATGGTGCGTAGGGGCTCTATGTATGCCAGAAGTTCCAGTGGGAAGACAAGACTTTTTGTCTTTCCAGGATGATACTATGCCTCCAGCCTTCCTGGTGGATGCCACCTGATGAGGAGGTGATGGTGGTTCAAGAGCCACTTCATCACTTCTATTCTAGAAACAGTAGCCCATGGAGGCATAAATGACCAATTACCCTGAGGTGGAGGGCCTGCATCCCATAAGAATTCACTGGGATAATAGGCAAGAGGGGATACCAATCCAATCCCATTCCCTAGTCTGAATCTGGTGGGCAGTCTCCCAATCCTGCACAGGGTGTGACAGTAGAGTGGGGAAAGGGTGGGACTCAGTACGAATCATATCCCAGTACCATGAGGCATCTGAGTAATGACCAGTGAAAGACTGGCTATGATCTGACCAGTTACCGGTATGATCTGACTGTTGACCGGTGACTAGACTGGTCACCAGTCACTGCCCGGTAACTTGTCAGGCTCCATAGATATGTCTTAGTCTAGTTCGTCTGATTCGTCACTCATCAAGATGCGGTGCTACTCCTCCAACTCAGAAGGGCACGACACACTACCCCAGGCGTGTTGGGTGCGGTGCAACTCCCTTGATGGAGGGTACTACACATTACCCAGGATGTGAGACGTGCCGTGCATCTCCTCCTTCACCAAGGGAGTGACATGCTACTCTGAATGTGAGGAGTGTTCGACTTTTTCCTCCCTTTCTGGGGGAGGTTATCTACTTCTTGAATGTTCATTCCCTCTTACTGGCGGGGCCTCACCTGTCTCTGAAGAGACTGGTCCCATATGCTCTCTATGTACGCCTAGAATTGGCCAGATTCCAGATGACCATAATTTACAAAACGCACAATGATTTTTCATATGCATTCTGAACAAGCGAGGCAGTCTGGGTAAGTGTTCCAAAGACCAGTCTTGTGGCCACACGTCACCACGGACTGTCCAGGCTTTGTTCTCTGAAATAAAAATGTCCTGGAAGAAAACAACAAATAATGACAATATGTTATATATGTCACATGTGAACTCACTTGTTGTTTATATGGTGTGTGCTATATATACCACAGTGCATGAACTCACCTGTGAACAAGGTAAACAATGGGAACTTACCTGTCCTTTTTTATATTAACGTAAGACATTCAACTGTTAAACCTTTACTGAGGAGCGATTTCAAGCACACACTACAATAACAATGTGACACAAGTCATGAGAACAATTATCAATATACAAAGGTGAAAAAACACAAAATTTGGTGTTTAGACAATTAATTAAGAACAAGGAATACGTAACTCCTGCATGTTAGGGAATCCATCTGCTGTGTTATTTCCTTAACACAAAAGACATACCTGTAACCAGTGTAACTGATAATGAATATAAGTGTACCCTAACCCCTAAGGGGTGGGATACAGCATGGTAACCTAAGAGGTCCCTTAAAAAACCAAATTCTGAAAGGGAATGGGGGTTACCAGCAAGCAAATAGAATACAGAGAGGATACATGTAACACTGAGATAATATTTGTTGAAGTAAGACCACAAGATTCTACTCATGTCCATTGACATGGCATTCTTAAAAAAGACTACTGTTCTGATCATGGGCATGCGAGGGGCACGAGTGTACCCTGCCTTATTGACAATTCTCCAGTCTGTGGGATGATGTATTAACATCAAACAGACAAGGTTTTTCAGCCCAAAAAAGTAATAGCTATGCAATAGCGATGGGTAAGATATTGCTGCTATTAAAATAACAATTCATAATATCATAAAGCAGCCATATGGGGCTACCTGATTTCAATATATATGGTAGCCCAGACCAAGCATTCTGGGAGCTCCTAGGTTTCAGGTATAAACTTTGTCGAACTACATTTACATGCCCATTTTAAGTTAGACAGATGTTATAGATACAAAAGATACAAGTAAACAATTGGGAGTACTATGATTCCTTGCCAAGGTGTCGTTGGTAGCTACTAATGATAACACCAACGTGAACTCGTGCCATTTCAACTGACACACACATCCCCAAACAATTTAGTTACAAATCAATGGCTCTGTTTGAATCTCAGATCAATAAGTTGTTCTTGTCACTTTTTATTACTTCCTTATAAATAGGGTCAATATATAGGTTTCTGTTTAAACTTATTTTTAATAAAAGCCAAAATTCTTCTTACATGTATTATAAATTTCATTTAGTTCATTTACGAATAATTCCATTTAAAAGCATGACCCTCACAAAAGTTGGCACTGGTACTACCTGCCCTGATATGTATGCAGAAGAAATGTATCACTAGAACAAAGAACTTGCTAAAGCAGAGATTATAGTGTTGGGAATTTGTGATAGGTTATGAAATGAACACTGAATCTGTGGAAATGTAAGGAAACTGAAACAGCAACAGCTAATGCTACACACACAGTCAATACTGTCACTGATAGATTGAGAGAAAAAGGAAAACAAAATATGACAATTATTGGTAACATTAACAAAAATACTCTGCATTCAAGATAGAAACATGAACTTTAATATAATATCATATAAGCCACACTGAGAAAATAAAGACATTAGACCCCTATTTTGTCGTCAAAATTATCGACATTAACTTCAAAAATAACGTAAACTGCAGGTCTTTAAAATGGTACATGGGGTATCCAACCTAATTAAATATAACACCTTACATGTATCTTCTAACATAATAGAATCACAACATTTTCTACTTGATATTTGCTACTCTTATTTCTCCAGTATAAATCTATAAAGCAAAGGTTTATTGAGATGTATTTGCAGTTCAAAGATCTGTACCCTATGAAAGGCGACAACTTATTTCTTGCTCATCCCTCACTTACACACACAAACAATTGCCTAAATGATATGTCTAAATCTTTTTCTCAATGTTTTCAAGGATCCGTGATAATCTGATCACTTGTAATATGCTTGAAAAAAAATAAAATGATGAGTACAGCCTACTCTGAAGGCTGTTCATAACACTTCACAGTCTGACACAATATAATCATAAGATCCCCATTTTTTTAAAATACATATTTCATCACTTAGAAATTCTAAAAAAGGAAAACAATAGCCCTTGATCTGTTTTTTATCACAATCTCTGACCATATACTGCACAAAAAGTCTGTCCTTTTTACTTGAAATCACAGTGCAATCAATACACTTCCACATTAGTAGCTACTAAACTTGTTCTTGAATGACATCATGTTTAACAACAAACCGAGCCTTAGTCAAGGGAGGTAATGCAATCTCTGATTTCTGACAGTCTACCTCTTCATTAATTATAACTACAAATTTCGGGACCAGAAACTGTAGCCAGACTGACAGAAAAGTCACTTGCAGATGGATAGCTATTTAAAATGCTGCTAAAGTAAGTGTGGAAAATTATGTAAATTGTGAACAATGCTTGATTGGGACCACAGGCACTGCTCGCACAGCATGTCCTTTAGACAACAGGTATGTGCAAACAAGATATTTAAAATTTATATCCCCCCTCTCCCCGCAGTTTAAAAAATGTGGCACCCAAAGTGCCTATAGTCTTGCCACTATATTTCTGGTCTTTTGTGCATGCTCTATTACTGATCAAAATGAAGAGAAAAAGTGTTTGTAACATTCATCGGATTGTTTTCTTGGTCATAGGACTTATTCACCATTAGGCCACACAAAAATATGTGTTTCTGGTCGGCCAACCGTCCCGGTTTCTCATTGCCGACCCAGGCACTTTTTCCCCACCCCACCCCCCAAAGAATTTTTTTTTTTTTTAAATATAAAAAAAATCACTTTGTCAAAATTGATTTGTGCATCTGATTGAGACAGTTTTTTCCCAGTACTTCGAAGCACTTGAAATATTATTTTATTTATATATAATGTTTAATAAGAAGAAGAAAAAAAGAAAAACAAAAAATACCTACCTGCCTACCCTAATTTTAAAACCAGTGCAATAGGAAACACATATAGTTTTTGGGCGGCCTTAAAAAATCTATAAGATTTGTACTATTAATTTTTATTATATAACAATATCAATAAAATTTCTTGCAACTCAGAAACATTACTTTACACATGCAAAGAACAGACACAAAACACTACATCAGATCTCCATCCATGACCTCAGACAACATCAATCAGAACACACAAGCTTCACTTGCTACAGTAGGTTTTACCTATTTTATATTGTAGTTGGTTTCCAATTGCAAATGGTAATGTAAATTTTGGTGCCCGAAAAGAATGGCCCAAAGTTGGAATGACCCTGGAATGGTGGTTGCCCTTGAATAATCACATACTACTGTCATCTGCGTTGTTATTGGCAATCATCATGTTTTCCATAAAATAATTAATAAAAGATTCTTTAGGAAAAAGGAGAACTTGTAATAAAAACAAATAAAATGTTTAAAACAAATTGGTCAAAGATTAAATGACTGGAAATAGCTGGAAAGTCAGAGCCTGTGCATCTCTGCAAAGAGAAACTATGGGAAAAAAAGGAGAGAGTTTTAACATTGATAGTTCTTTGTCATATCATAGCTACGATGTCGTAGCCTCAACATGCTCGTGGCTGTGAAGTGATCCTATACCTTGCAATGGAACAAATTAATTAAACTATTGTCCAAGACAAAAATATGACTTTAGTAAAACTCTACCACCTAAGTAAAGTTGTGTTTATCATGAAGTTTGGCTTATGATAAAGTTATTAAGTCTATAAGGTAAAATATATTGGTATGTTTATACTAACCATAATTTGACCACCAGACAGATAACACGAGATTCTCATGGTAATTCATTTTCCAAATAAGGCTTGCTATACCAAACTTGGATATTCTATGATACATTTTTCGATGCACGCCATATTTACTATGATCTGTTTATGTTTCCAAATAAGGATGCAATGTCCTTATATGGTACACTGACAAACGTGGCTGAAAACAGAAGTAATTATTAGATGAACTAATATGGCAGGCAATCCAGCAGAAAATTTCATATGAAGAAGGTAAATGCTATTGTACACAAGTTTCTACAATGAAATTCGGCAATTCTGGTATTAAATAAGAGGAACATTTAATTTGTTTAAGCATATGAATACAACAACTTCAAACTTTTTGACAATATGCAGAATAGCACCGGGTGTGAATCCCAACTGGCTGCTCCACTGATATATATAGCCTCATTTTAATACCCTGCTAACATAGGAAGTAGGGGTACTAATATTGGTATCAGGTCTCTCACAAGAGTTTCTGGATGAGGAGTCCTGGACTCTTCACTCATGGAACTCAGGAGTCCCCAGTCTATTTCTGAGAGTCCCTGGCATAAACTAGGGAGTCCCTCACTTTCAAAAGGTTAGAAAGGAAAATAAAAAAGTACATGATCATTATTTTATTATATATCAGGATTGAATTCTTAGCCATTTATAATATCACACTAAAAAGAAAATATTTTTCAGTAAATAGAATGTTAATTTTAAAAAATACATGTAAATGTATAATTTTTTTTACAACACTAAAAAAAAACAAAAAACACAACAATAAAATCATCAACAGTTAGTTTCAATCCCAAGAATGATCATTTAGAATGCTGTGTAGTTTTCTCTGCAAGTACAATAGCATCTCTATTCACACCAAAGAAATTAACACGAGTAAACATCTGTCATTACATTGTACCGTATATACAAAAATGTAAATTATCATCATTATATGAAAAAAAGAAGGAATGAAAAAATATACCAAGCAGCATATGTGCAAAAAACCAATTCAAAATAAACACAATAATTGGTAAATAGTGTTAAATACCTTAACAGTTGGCCCTATGGAATAAAGGTGAGATATAACGTGGGCTCTATAGAAAAGATGAATCTTGGTACATGTACAGTACCTAAATAGCTTGAGACTGCACATGTGAACTGTTGTCAAGATGAATTCACACAAGCTTTAGGTACTGATACTCAAATATCACCAGTCAAACAGAGCTTTTGCCTATTTAGTATGCCTTTTGTTGGCATTTGTTTCATTTTCATCACAAGTCTGTTTCCTTAAAAAAAAAAAAGATTTTGCCGACTCCTTTTTAAGAGTCATTGTACTTTTTTGCTTTCTTGTAAAAAGTCTCTACTGATACTGTAGTGCCCTAGTACAAACCACACATACTTAAATAGCAGTTATTATTATTATGGCATATTGATGATTTGACAATATCGTCCAAATCAAACTCTAAGAAAGCTTTGATTACTTTCCTGATTTACATTCCTGTCATCACCAATTTCATTTAAACACTGTTAAAAAATAGAATATCTTTTATGCGCCAAACAATTGCAGGTGCTTACATACACACTCAATAGAACATCAGTTTCTTTCAAGTACATCAGTAGCCTTCAGAGGGTAGTCCTTTTCACATGATAATTACAGTGATAAGGATTAACTGTTAATTAGTCACATTGGCTTCATGCCTGTTTACTTAAATATAACCTTAGCTATTCTGCAGATTGTCCATGGCTGACCAAAATATAAAAAGTGGAAGTGTCCTGGGGGAAAATGATGCGTGTAACAGGATGCGTTACAGGGAGAAAGGGTGCATCCTTTGAGAATTTCACACGTATCTGACACGAAAGTTTGGGTCCCCGAGTCATATTCATACCACAGCTGTGTAATAACTTATACAAAGATTATTTGCCCTGTATCTACTGCAGCAAATACTGTATGCAGCATTAGAAGTTTCCAACGATCATCCGCACTATAGAGATTCTGACTGCCTAGATACCTGTATATTTACTTTAAGATATTATCTGGGTTTTCATGATTAATCAGGATAACATCACAGCACTATAGCAATGGAAGGCAAAGTCAAGTACATGCAAATACTCTTTCTAGCAGAACACAGGGGACATTCGAACAGTCTTCACCAGCTGAGGAACAGGCTGTTTGCACTTATACATTTGTAGGTACATCACCGGATAACATTCACGATGCCATCTGAAACCAACTATATAGTCTCCGAATTTTGATCCGAGGCTTGGAGGCAGACAGGATAGCTGAGACAGAAGGAAGTTGAGGGATGGTGTAAAAAGGGAACAGCACCCTTGGTTTCCTGCGCCGCAACCTCCAAATCAGCAATGAGGAAGTAAATAGCACAGCATATTTCTCACTTGTGCAACCTGGCTTTGAGTACTTTTCAACCGTGTGGAACCCACATAACAAAGACCTGATATACAAGATAGAGATGGTTCAGAGGAGGGCTGCTAGATATACCACAAACAGATACAGAAATACTAGTAGCGTCAGTGCCATGCTGGATCATCTACAGTGTGATTCACCTGAGTCCAGGCGAACCAAAGCTCAGCTGACCATGTTATACAAGATAGCAAACAACCTAGTGAAAATACCCGCAGACAAATATTTTACCCTATCAAACAGACAAATCTGGGCAAATCACATCAAGAAGTTCATACAGAAGTCAGCAGCAACAAACTCCTTTAAGTTCAGCTTCTTTCGGCGCACCATAGATATATGGAACAAATTACTGGCAACAGTTGCAAGAGCTCATGACTTGGTATCTCACAAGCAGGAGCTTTCCACCATCACCTTCTAATGTAATCGTCACCTACAAGTAAGACCTAGTGATTCTCAGAGCTGTGCTGGTTGAAGTTCATTCATCTCTTTGCCGCCATGGTAGCCGGATTGGTGGGAGTATGAAGGGACGAAAACGTAGATGGACACTCTTTCACTTATTTCTACCTTTCCTATTATTACTCTTCTATATGTCCTACCGCTACCTTATTTCTATGTTCTTGATCGAGCACCACCCGTTGTTTAATAGTCGTGTGACTGCATCGACTCATATATAGATAGATAGATAGACAGCATGAAAAGGAGGATCCTAAGGATGATAAGGCCGAAGAGTGAGCATGCAGCTTCGGTGTTAATTCAAATATATGAATGCAATGACCGCAAATATCATACCTTACCTTTAAAGTGTATTATAATCAGATCAGTGATACAGTTAATTCGGAAAATATCCAATGATCATAGAACCCCATCCGTCTGAATTCTCGATGAGCTTCCGATTGGGTGGATCATCGCGTTGCCATTTCCGTTAAGTCGATAAATAACCTCAGAGTCAGTTGTAGAAATACATATAAATTTTATTGGTTTGGTGATTCGCCTCCGGCAGAGTGCACCACATACTTTGTAACAGAAAAGACTGATAATATTCCGATTGTAACTTTTTCTTCTTTCACCGACATATTGTGCCATGAGAACAAAAGTAGCTCCGAATATTGTTCACAATGGCAGCGAATTATATCCGCCGTTTCTTTGTCGACTTCACGGAAAAGGCCGAGGATATTCCAATTGAATCGATGACGTTAAAAATAAATCTCGTACATTGGGGGAGTTCTGACGCAGAACAATACCAAGTCGCAAACAAAAAAATAAGACAAAATTTAATAATAATGTTTAGCCATTCAAAAACATAACTAGGTTTTTTCTATTATATGTGTAGGTTATTAACTGAGTATCGAAAAATATTGGATCCGAGGTCATGTGGCGGAAAATGCCAGAGCTTGCGAGTGCATTCTACGCCACATGAACGAGGGCCCAATATTTTTCAATACTCAGTAAATAACCTTCATATTATATACTTAAAAAAAAGCATATTAATCATTCCGTTATTTTATTGGAATAACACAATTCAAACATAAAAAATATTTAAACGTTTTATTGAACATTTTACACGTCGTTCAATTAATTAAGGAAACCTGAACACCGCGCAGTTATATACGCTACTTTACTTCTTTTGCGGCGCGCGTGTACATGGGGTCATTCTCATTCAACATTGCACGAAACTAAGTTTATTGAAGAGGATGGAATGTCTTGCATCCAAAAAAAATATTAAGAAAAAATGAAAAAATGATGCAATACATCAATGAAAACTGAAGATATCATTATGAAACGATGAGCCACAAAATTCATTCTAATGATTGTCACAATCCTGCTGTCACGGTGGAGGGAAAATTTGAAAGTTCAGTGTTGTCATGAATGATGCCAGGGTTATGTGATTCATCGGTCTTGGATAATACCTCAGAAAAAGGAAATAGATTCATTTTGGAGTCGCTTGTGTTTCATTAAATTCCGTGTGAAGTATAAAACAATGCTACTCAGAGTGGATAAAGGTGCACTGTTTACGTGAATGGGAATTTGTTGACTGATACATTGTCTCTCTCTCTCTCTCTCTCTCTCTCTCTCTCTCTCTCTCTCTCTCTCTCTCTCTCGTACTAACAGCAGCAACTAGTTATTTTCTATTTTTTCCTGCAATTTACATCTTTGGATGTGTTCAGATTTTCTTTGTTTAATTTGTATGATTAATAATTATATTTGGATGAGTGGTAGATCTACTGATTTTCTACCACTTGGTCTTAGGTAGAAAGGGTTACAGTCTTTGTCGGTAACTGGTGGCCATTAAATGTATGACGTGGTCAGCGTTCCAAGTTTCCGTCGCCATTTTTATTTAGCCGCAGCGAAAAGTAGTTCATCGAATGCGGGCACATGTTTACCATGTAAGGAAGCGATGAATAACGTTAATTATCCACGGTCAATACCACTGGGTATTGACCCGTAGCAACAAAGTTAAACTAATGGGACTGTTTATAAAGTATATAATAGGAATCGGTTATTTCATGCTGTTACGACTCTACGGTGTAAAAATATGTAACAGAAAGAAAGTGAAAGCAACAAAATCAAGTACAATCAACAAGCAATTTACTTCTAGACAATTACAGTGAAAATTCAAAAGACACTTACAATAACGTGAATTAAAGTCCAAATAATCCTAAGTGTCCTAGTCACAAGTAAAAAAAAAATATATAATGTTCCGAATGAATTCCAATAGCCTTGAATGTACTGATGTACCACAAGTTTTATATGTCCCGATGTACCACAAGTCTTGAATGTCCTGATGTACCACAAGTCTTGAATGTCCTGATGTACCACAATGATGTAATCCAGAATGTTTTGAATGAATTCACATAAATCCCAAAATCATGTATTAATCCAAAAGTTAACGAGCACTTTTATATTTCCAATGAATATTGTAAATAAATAATTCCTCTTAAATTATATCTGGTTTCAACAACACAACTAAAATAGATTCCTTACAGACTGATCTTTTATAACCGAAACTCTGGAATAGGAATAAATTTGTTAACCAAAATCTGTATATAAATACACATGCCTACATGACTTATGTCACATCAGTCTAACTGCGAAATGCCTATGAAAATACTGGCCTATCTGACAATTCTCACATCAGAATATGAGTAATTTGTATGGAAAATTACTTTGTGTACTTGACTTTTGTCACAACAAGACATGGAAATAACAGTCCAGCTGCTAACAAAACCGCCCTTGAACTCCAATGCTATGTAAACATGTTGTTTACAAAATGACCATAATCTGACTAAAGTCCAACTTACAATCATGGACACATATTATAAATTCAATATACATAACAATGCATTATATTCACGTATAGGTAATATGATAAGTAAAATAGCTCGTACGGAGTTAATGTTTTATGTAATTTACCAGAACCATTGCCGTTAAATAAAATTTCGTGTATCTTGATAAAACAGACATACGAAAATAACAGGAATATTTGAATACCGCTGATTTAATTTCATCTGTATAACTTGAGTTGGATTCACAATTTGTTTTATTACTATATGTTAATGATGTCGTTTCTTTAGATCCATTCCAGATATTTGTGGAATTTTGTTATCTTTTTTTTTTCTTCACACAACTGGCTATCCAATTTTTCTATAACTCCGGCAACAGTAAGGTTAATGCTGCTAACATTTGTTCTAACTACTCCCTTGTCTTCTCATTCTCACTATGAGTCAGGACTCTCAAACAATGCTGTATTTAAGGATTTGTGGACGTTAATTGTGGTTTTACTGTCACATAGTCCTGTATCAGGATGTGGAGAATTTTCAAGAAATACATGGTTAATCCCCCCTAAGAGTCTCCATATCCTGGCACAACTGTCACAATTTTTTTTAAAAAATTTTTGGCAACGCGTCAACACACACACACACTTTTGAAAATGTTGTCGAAAATATAAAAACATGTATTTCCCCTTTTCACTAGACCTATGTCACATGAAGAGTTACAATGGTGTTACATTATAAGGTGGATTTTCTCCTGCAAAGTTAGGCATTCAACCAATCAAAAAGCGCATTGCATTCGCAGATGTGTTAGAAGTTAGATTTGTGACGTAGTGAGAATGTCGTCCTCTGTGCATACAATAATAAACGTTTCAAATAATAATAGCAAAAAGTAGTACTAGAAACATAACGTCTGGCTCAGTAGCATTGTCGTATGCTATGGGTGATTAATCCGTGTTACTCCTTTATCACCCGTGGCTGCCTATGCTGAGATTTCCTCGTTTTTGACACAGGTGGCCAACGCAAGGAAAAAAATCATACCGAGTGACAAAAGCTCCTCAGATTACTCCTATGACCCGTTCTGACACCGGACCCAGTCTATCATATTATATAAGAGTAACTTTTTTCACTCGGTATGATTTTTGTCCTTCAGGCTATTGCTTTTTTTTAACAATAAGCTTGCGTCGGCCACCTGTGATTTTTTATGAGCACGCCTAACCCAAACTATCAAAAACACAATATAACAATCTCCTACACATAAATGACAATGCCTATTTTGTCGAGCGATACGTGACTATTCTTGGAAGAGAAATGTTGACTGGTTCATTCAAACAGCTTGAAAGGTCATGTTGGGTCACAATGGCGATACAAATTTACTCGCGCTCGCAGTGACTGGTTAGGCAAGTTTATGCATATTCATGAAAAACGATAAAATGGATGCACAGGGGGTCACGGGTGATAAAGGAGTGGAGCGGATTATCGCCCGTGGCTCGCGACGATGGCTCAATAGTAGTAAGGAACCTGACTAACATCTGGTTCACTTCACCTTTACCCGCTAACCTTGGACTTAGGCCACTTGTCCTAAAATTTTACTTTTAACAAATCTAGGCCACTGACCCCATAAAGGAAATACAACTTCTGGCTCAGTGGAAGTAGAATTTGTGTATGAGAAAAACCCTGGCTCACTAACCTCCAAAATAGTTCTTATAACAACAAAACACCGGCTCAGTGGTCTTCAGATTTTATAAGCGTAACTCCTGGCTCTGTGGTCGTCAGATTAATAGTATAGAAAATATATAGATAGAAAGCGTATATTCTGGCTCAATACTAGGTTTCAGCATCATTAACCTTTAACCTTTACTTCTAACCTTTGACCTTCATCCATAACCTCGGACTTTCACCCTAGACCACTGGTCCTTAAAATATTACAAAAAACCTAGGTCACTAATCCCTCAATTTTATGAGAGAAATCTGGCTCAGTGATCGTCATATTTTTTATGAGAAACACCTGGATCAGTGGTCGTCAAATTTGTTATGAGAAAAAGCTGACTCACTTGTCCTCAGACCTTTACTAAAAAATCACAGGTCACTAACCTGGTTCTCTAACCCAAAAAATCTTATGAGAGAAACCTGGCTCAGTGGTATTCAAATTTTTTTTATGAGGAAAATCTGGTTGACTAACCCCAAATATTTTATGAAGAAATCTCACTCACTAATCCCCAAAATGTTTTGAGAGAAATCTGCTTCACTGGTCCTCCGATTTCTACTCGAAACCTAGGCCACTAACCCCTACATTTTATGAAAAACACCTGGCTAACCTACCCCCCACAATTTTATGACAGAAACCGGACTTAGTAGTCGTCAATTTTCGTATGAGTTAAACATGGCTCAAAGACCCGCAAAATTGTATGAGAGAAACATGGCTCACTGACCCCCAAGAGTTTATGAGAGAAACCTGCCTCATTAACACCCAAAATATAACGAGAGCAACCTGTCCCGCTAACCCCCAACTTTTATGAGAGAAACCTGGATGACTGACCCCAAAGTATTTATGAGAGAAATCTGGTTCAATAATCGTCAAAGAAAACCGTTCCGCGAAGTAATACTAGCGAAGGGCATTTTTGGCGTCCCGCCCCACCCACACACCAAAAGATTTATGATAAAAGCCAGCGGTTATCCCCCAAGTTTATTATTTTAAAATTCTTAGTATGAGAATCTTCAATATGAATATTCATTTCATATATTTTTCCATGTGAATATTTGTATTTACAAATATCTTAAATTAAAATTGAAAAACATATTGTAAATAAACACTGCCATTTTATCAATTCACGTATTTATTTTTTCAATTTGAGTATTTCTAATTCTGCTAATTATTCTTACGTCACACATGCTCCGCCCCTTACTTGAGTTCAATTTATCATAATTTCGTATCCAAACCGCCCATTTTCTATACACTGTTATGAAATACCCGTTGTCGGTAATATTAACGTTAGAATATATTCATCTTTTTAGGTGATACATGTTCCCTCCGTTTAAATACGACCATTGACATGAAATGGCACACCAAATTCTGCCTTAAGTTTGACAATGTAAACAAAAATCTGGTCTCAGCAGCAATATGTTCACTTCTAGCATTGAGTAAGCCAAGGTCAAGTCAGTGCTGGGCTGTAAAATTTGTAACATTTGTCACCAAAAAAATGATGAATGAAAATTTGCCTGAATTGACCCTAAATATTTCTTTAATACAACTTGCTAACACTAGGTTGCCGTTTTAGAGAGGGCATTATATTTAAGACGGGGAAATAGAAGGAATATAGTATTACAGCTGTATCCATGCAAATCAATAACGCAATTCTCATTCTTGCAAGAACATTTTTAACTTCAGCATGCCGAATTCTGCCTTAAGTTTGACAATGTAACAAATAAACTCTGGCCTCAACAACAATATTTTCACTCCAAGCAATGAGTAAGCCAAGTTTAGGTCTGGCAAATTTGCAACATTTGTTACCCCAACAAATTGATGAATGAAAATTTACCTGACTTGACACTGAATATTTTTAAAATACTACTAGCTGAGTAGGTAGCCGTTTTAGTGGGAGCATTACACCTATGTCTGGAAATAGAAGGAATATAATATTACAACTGTATGCATGCAATTCAATATTGTGCTATTACAAGGATCGGATTCCCTATAGTGTGTGGATAATATTGTGTATTTTCTTCCTCAGCGCAGTCCTGGATTCCTATTACAACATGTACTGACACAGAAGAAGAACCCAGACCAGTGAAGAAATTCATAAAAGAAAGAGAGTACAACTGAAGAAAAATTGACTTGTGCGATGTGTTTTTTAAAAATTTCATTGATCCTTATTCAGGTGAATATACCAAACATAAATGCTGAAAAAAAGAACGAAAAAAAAAGAAGAAGAGTAAATGTCTCGACGTCTTGATTTATTGTTTAAAAATATGGATAATATATTCAACCCCCCCCCCCCCACTACCACCATCACCACCACACACACGCACGCACAAACACTTAGAAACAAATAAACTTCATCATTTCCATGCTATGAAAAAATAGAACACCTACATATTGACTGCGGTTTCAAAGTAGAATAAGGTAAGGACCCAATATGTGGCGTTTCTCAGTGTGAAGTCGCACAATGATCCCGACCAGATTGACGAATCGGAACCAAATCTGGTCAGGTGTCTAACTTGGTCCGAACTTAATAACAGACGAAAATTCGTTTTAATTAGTTTCAAACTATTTCTTCATAGAGAGAGTACTCTCGTCATTGCAGTTTGCTGTCGTTGTAGGAGAAAAAACAAATCAAATGGTTCAACAATGAGCCTGAGAACATGTCTCACCTGGAAGCATAGTCTAACCAAAAATAGGCGCGCACACAAAGAACAATGTAGGTACATGGTTAAAAAAGCGATAAAGTCATGCATGGTTTATGTGTTACTACTAATTATTTATTGCTTGACTTTTACTCTTAGCCTGTATTTCTTCGTTTCAGACCAATATAAAATCGTTGCAAGACAATTGACCAATTGCGGAGCCGAGACAACGCCGCCTACTAATTGGCTAATCACGGAGCCGAAATAACCCCGCCTACTAATAAACATAGCACATTGTATAAAATACTTTTTTAAAAATGTTCTTTTCACAATTACCCTATATCAATTAGTTAGAATTTTTAACTGTGTAATACAAATTTAATGACCTATAAATGCGTTCGTTCATGGAGCACGAAATGTGCACGAGAAACTGATCTAAATGCAAATATAACCGAAGCTGGGTGACAACAATAATATTACGAAACATCCACAGATTTTCACTCAAAATCCCCCAAAATCCACCGTATAAAAACTTTTAAACTTTGCTGCGAGCGAAATCCATTTATTTATAAGAATAGTAGCACAAGGCAAATCCGTATTCTCCAAAAAACATTTACCTTTATATGCAATGTAGCATTATCTACAAATTCTTCAGTTTCATAATATTCATATTTTAGCAAAAAAAAAAAAAAAAGAAAAAAAAAGAAAGAAAAGAAAAAGAACCCAAAACAAAAAGATCTTTAATTGTAGTATTTATTGGCCAAAATCACCGCGAAAATTCCCCAAATTGTACCGAAGATCTAAAAATTTCAATAACTAGGCAAATCAACAAAATTGTAAAATCAGCTGAAAATCCCCACAGTCGACGAAATATCAGCAATTTAAATTTAACCATCAACACTACAATTTTTTCTGGACAAGATGTTTTACTCTGTTTGAATACTTCCATAAACCTTCTGTCACAAAAATTGTTCACAAAATACACCAAAACAAATTGATTTGGAAAGAATCTTTGTACCAGATAATGGAATAAAATATGATACACCTTTCACAGTGTGCAGATATAAAGATTTTAAAGATAAAATTTCTTCACAACTTTCATTTGACATCTGGTAGTAACTGAAAAAAAATGTCCCAATAAATGAAGCAATCAACATTGCTTGTTGTGGATGAAGTCAAATTATGCTGGAACAATCAACATTGCTTGTTGTGGATGAAGTCCAATTATGCTGGAAGCAATTTGTACCAGAGGTGCATTCTTTACGAAAATGTTACAAGTGCTACTAATAGAAGAAATAGAAAAACAAAATACAAAATACACACACACACACACAAATGCAGGTGATGCAAAGAGCGTGTAAAATCAACGCGATTAAAATGATATAGTATAGGAGAGGAAAAGATTAAAGACCGAAATCTACATGTGAATGTAGAGAAACAGTAAAGAGTAGATCAATGCATTTCCACAAGAAAAGTGTATCCCACAATAAATTTTGAAAAGCTAATGGACTTCGGATCAAAAGAATAACAAGTACAGCACATTGCCCATGCTCTGCAGCTCAGTTTAACGCTTCAGATAACACGGATATTGCACAAATATTTTACTACATTGAAACTAAACTTTTCACACAACAACCATTGAATATTATTTTATAATTACCCATTAAAATTGGACAGTGATGACTATGTTAACATATACAAAAGACAGTGTGAGATAAGATTTTAGCAGAATCGGTTTAACTGGGCAGTATGGATGACAACAGTTAAATGCTTGTAGGATTTTCTACTAGCGTTTAACACACCGAAATCTACGAGACCTAGTAAAATCACTTTACGAGTTTTAAGTTTACTTTTAGATACAAAAACTGTTGTCTGATGTAACATACCTTAACACTGTGAACAAGTTTTTGATGCAAACAATAAAACATAGAATTGAAACAATCTAACATAGTCTGCAACAATTTTAACATTTTAAAAGACCCTCTCCGTTTCAATTGCGCTCTACTATTTCTTCTTCTGAAGGCATTTTATCATTTTGTGACCGTTTATCACTGTCAATTATATACATAGTTTTTTTAGCAATATAAATATTTTCTAGGCTGATCTGGATCGAATAGGTCAAAATATGAACATAAAATGAAATTATTACCGTCTAAATAATCATCATCAACACCTGCATATATTGTGAGGTTTAACCATCTACGATATAAATATCAACTGATGGTACACCAAGCATTATTAACTTTGTATCTGACTTAATGTTCCGTCGTAATTATTTTAAAATCAACTTCTTGTTAAAGTAATAAATCAAACTTTTATAATTGCAGTATTTTTGTCTGTATTATTCATTTACGTGTCCTTTGTTTTCAAGTCTACATTGTTTGTTGTTCTCTTTGTGGTACTCTTTGTTTTCTTCGTACCATTTCTTTTCCTGTACTTTTGTACATGCTTTTTGGCAAGGTTTGCAGCAAGCACCAGTTTTGCTAAGGTCACTTAATTTGTTTTAACTTTACATATAGGACATATCCTGAGATATATCTTTTTACTGTGTTTCTCCAATTACATTTCAAATTATTTTTTACTATTTGTAAGTAAAATTGTATGTCAGCTTCCATTCACACTGTTTAACCTCTCAAAATCAAGTTGAGTTACATTTTCAAATGTTGTAGCAAATAAGTGCAAGATAGCGATGACAAAAGTAAAGAACAATCAAATATTGACAAATAACAGGAGAAGTAACTTCAAAAAAGCCAAAATACCCTCGTAAAGTTCAACTTGAAAGATAACTTGGAGAACATTCACTACAATCGAAACATTTAAAAGTGGCACGTTTAAAATACGACCAAAAATTCAACATTACATAAGGACAGAAATACAACAAGATCACGAAGTTCAAACAAAGTTTGATAGCTGGTTGTATGTCTATTGTATGTTTCTTGTTCATTTGGTCAAAAAGTAAGGTTGTTTCTTCACAGAATCTTCAACATCCAGTTGTAGGTGTAAAAGGTGTCGAAGTTAAACACGAACATTCAACCAAATCACAAAAAGATAAATCCACGTCTGTATCATACAACCTCATACTAGAAATGCTATAACTTTTTTTTAGCAAATAAATAGGATAATATCTATCTACAGACAAATGACAAAAGCAAAATAATTGCATTGTTAGCACAAGAAATAATGCCATGTTAAACTCTGTTCTTACAGCTGCATACAACATGCTCCTGATAAAAAGTTATTGAGGTTTACAATTGTTACGCCTTCAAACATGGGTACCGAAGAGGTTGTAAAACTGATTATCTTCGTTTCGTTGAGTCATTTCACAACTATCTAATAGCACATGGGCTTTTACCGGATAAAATTGTTACTCAATAAAACAGTTCTTGTGGATAAAATGACTACATTTCTATTTGGAAAAACAAGCCAAAGAAAAATATTAAAATCATAAATACCACAGTACAGCCTAAAACATCTTCCAAGTCAATAAAATTAGTTCCAGCTCATAAACTGTTTTCTGCACGCGTGTATCCAGCACAGTTTCACCTGTTTCTTCCATATATATATATATATATATATATATATATATATATATATATATATAGAGAGAGAGAGAGAGAGAGAGAGAGAGAGAGAGAGAGAGAGAGACAGAGAGAGAGAGACAGAGACAGAGAGAGACAGAGAGAGAGAGAGAGAGAGAGAGAGAAGGAGAGAGAGATGAAATAGAGCCGGTTTAAATCTGATTTTTTTAAAAACAACATTAAAATAATATGTCAGGGTGGAAAAGAATAACGATTTAGCAGGAATAATCAAATAAATTAACGACAATGTTCATGAACAAATTCAGAGATGAAATGACTGCTAACAATAACAATGACAAAAGGATAGATATTGAATGTTTAAACACAATTTAAATGTTCATCTCGCTTCTAGTAACAATTACACAATTTCCATTGCGAACAACAATATTAAATTGCTAGGACTACAATCCACAACAACATGAAATACCGTTTGTGCGTTTTTAACACATCAAAATTTGTACATTTACTTTTAACGAATCAATAACACAAAAATCTGTTTAAATGGTAACTATTCAAATTTTGTTTAGGATTTTTACCACAAAAAATGTTTTCACAGAGATTTTGTTTTGTACCATATTAATGGTCACTACAAGCAATTACAAAGAGGTACCATAAACAGATTGATTATCAACATAAAAGCTGAAGATGGGACAGCAATAGATTTTCACAGGAGGCCTGTAACATGTGTTTTAGATGTAAACTAAATAGTGTAGCTCGTGCATATCATGACTGGTGTGATATATTTAAGAGGTCATACTGACTTACGGTTTACTTTACTCATTGATAAACAAAATACAAATACAGTCACCACATCAACAGTGACACAATTAACTGTAACTTAAACCTAAACTTTAACCGTATCACAAAGTTTGGTACCACTATCAAATTACCTGTTGTAGTTGCTAGTCGGTCTATTCAAACACGAGTTTAAGGTCAAATACAGAAGACTTTGGAGGATAATAATTTGAAAGATATCAAGACATGGAGAGAAAAAGTAGAAAATAAACTAACCGCTATTGAACAGAGCGGTAATGAAAGAGTTGACAAAATCTCAAAACTGCAAAACAAACATGATTGATGACAACAGAACAAAATATTGTTGATGCTCAATACATAGTTTAAACAACAATTCAACACATTGTCTAATGCTATGTAAGCTTTGCAAAACAGTTAGGGAAAAGGCAAATTAAACACCTAACATTCAATAATATCTACAACCAACTGAACAAAAGATAAAAATTGGATAGATGCTTTAGAAAGCGACATAAAGAAGGTGAAAACGTCTCTTTAAGACAATAACACTTTACAATCTAAACGGGAACAATTACAACAAGACTTAAACAACAAAATCAAACAAACTGATTAAGATATTTAAAAGCTAATTATTGATTTTAACAAAAACCATTACTGACTGGCACAACAAGATAAACAGTCAACACTAATACTCTGTCGAGGTGGCAAAAAATAACGATTTACCGGGGATAAAAAATTAATGACAACAAAAACAAGATAAATGTGTTTTAAAGCATGGTGAATGCTATGAAAATAAATTACGATTTATTTATTACTGATTTCAGTGTTAAGATCAACCTGATAAAAAATGTTAACTCTCAAGAGTTTGACAATAAATTACATACTATTACGTAGATGAAACAAATCTAAAAGTGAAAGAAGCTATAGCTCAATAACTGATTAATAATATCAGTATATTACATGGTAGTACTGACGCATTAATAAAAATGATAAAACGAATGAGATAAGATTTTAATGACTTGGAACATAGGCTTACAACTGAAATAGGTGAATTCCAAATTGAAATAGACAAAAAGCATAGAGACATTTCAAACTGATTTAAACCTTTAAATATATGTGAAGGATCTTGTATTGAGTGCTGGAATGGATACACTGAAAGTATAGATCGATAAATACAAAAAGGCATTTGATAACAAAACCAAACTATTGTATGGGTGTATATTGCTTTACGAATTTCATATAATTCTCAATCAAGAGCAACCATGTATTACTGAATAAATTATAATAACCTTACAACCTTATGATTAGTTCCTATTTATATATTTAAATATGTTTCATCGACATTTGCTAAATCCAAATTAGTAAAGTCAAGCAAAATATGCCATTCAATTATTTTAAAACAATATCAGGCATATATGCAATTTTTATCAACTTGTTGTTTTAAGCAATACTATGGAAAGTGATTTGCTTGAATTATATATTAGGTCATAGGTAAAGAAAGAGCGTTTTCCTTACAACATGGATCCAGAAAAAGCAATTGACTTTTACAAAACACAAATAGAGTTATGCTATTTGGAAAAGAACACAGTTTAAACGTTTGGATACCATGTTCTGTGATAAAGCTTGTCAAATATACAATCAAAACAGGTATTAATATCAAAATCTCTTACCATTAGATAAAGCCAAATTTCAACAGCATAAATTATAATTCGCAGTGCAATAGCTAGCGGTCTAGCATTCGCCAGAAGTAAGAATCTGTTCATGTTCAAGTTATATGATCCTAGTTTATCTGATGAGTTCTATGAAACAGAGCGAAGGCACTAGATGATTTAAATGCAAGATTGAGAGAACAAGGTTTGGTTGCTCAGTACTTGAAAAACTTAGATGAAGTTTTTGTTCTATATGCATATATATAAGGACAAGCAACATTAAACCAGAAAAAAAACTTTCAAGTCTGTATACCAAAGCTAAGTCCAAATAAGTTGACCGTACTGGGTATATTTGTTGTCACGTTTGATATGAAGGTCAAAAGAGATGAAATTAATGCAGTGGTTAATAATTTTGGAAGAATCCTGGTTAAAGATATACACATTTGTTATGGTCGTTATTACTTTTTCAGGTTGAATGACTACAACATCCACATTACATACAAAGAGTTGTCGTTACCTAATTTGCTTAGAACAAGCAGAATTGAACAAGACATTACGAATGAAAAACTTTGAAAAATATTTACGATCAGGAGCGAGTAATGCACAACACACTCGCAAAGAAGATATCCAATTAACAGTGAGGGGTAAAAGTGTAATATACATTAGACTTTCAGTTACTAACAGATATTTGTCAACAGTATCATTGTGCTCTTTCACGGGTTTTCAGATTTAACATAACATAACAGTTTATAAAAGGTGGTAACCAAGACCACGAGCTAAATTTTTTTTTTTTCTCAGTACTATACGATAACTTTTGAATCAATTATCAAATGCACAATCAGTTAATGAAAAATACAGGAATGGAATTGCTTTCCTCACACGTTACGTGAGAGAGAAATATCCACATTGCAGCCAATACAACTTTAATAGCTTTCACACATGAATCTCTTAGAACGAGTTTGAAGGGTGTTTTGAGACTTTGTAAAAAAGTTGAGAAAGCAATCCAGAAAAGTTTTCAACTTAACAATATAAATAATTTCAGTGTTTGCCTAATTTAGTTTTGTCTCGGGCTTCCAATTGAGACAACAGTTTACAGAAGCTACACAGTATTTCTTTGATGAATAACAAAAGCAAACATAAATTAGTGACGTAAGTGTTTTAACAAATTTTATACTGACGACCATTCTATCTGGTCTGATCTAAGAAGTACATATGATAGCTCGTTGATAGTGGTAATAAACTGGTTAACGTTCAACACGGTATCAACATGCAAATCAACAGAAAATAAAATGTAGATACTTACAAAATGAATATTTATTTTGTGTCTGATGTTGAGATCAATATTTAAAACATTCAGCTAAAATCAGTTATGTTTTAGGATTGAATAAATAGCGTTAGCATTGATCAAGCCAAAAGGCAATGTGTACCAAAAGTACAATGTACCTTAAGCAGCCTGATATCATTATCATCTGTGGAGGGACTAAGTGTGGAAAGATTATATCTACACTAAATCTGATAGGTTCTGATTACCAAAGCTTGTTTGATTACATCGCTATCATCAGTCCAACTTTTCTGTTCAACAAGATTTAAAATAGGGAATGGTTACTCAAGGATGTAAAGGTGATCGCAATAGCTCCTGATAATAAATTAGATGAGTGATTAGAATTACTGGTTGATGTTTCACAAGGTACAAGTACTTTGCTTCTGATTCATGACTGTGCTAATCCTAAATATGTAAGGAAGAAAGCAAGCAACTTAAATAAACTAGCTTTTTGTGGTAGACATTTTGAAATACCATTGTGTATGATTGTATTAAAGTACAACTCTGTAATAAATGATTTAAGAGAGAATATATTTTTTAAAAGAAATACTCCAAAACAATGGAAAACATCTTTTAATGCCATTCCAGACGAGAAGAAAGCTGATTTTGTAGATACTCTCGAACAAAACAATATGAACAAACTTTTAATGTGTTTAGATTTGATCAATACAAGGTGCATTACAAATCCAAATGGTAATGTATCTATCTTGTCAACCAAAACACGCTCGTCGTCATACATAGACAATGATACTTTATTCATTTAATGCTGCAAATCTGATAATTGTCTGATCCTATTAAATTAATTTCCTGGAAATATTTTCAGCTAGGTTAAATACCCAATCTTGGTACATTTAGAAGATTATTATTGTTTTAATCCCACATTTATCTCTTCTCTTGCCGACGTTCTTTTCGTCTTTGTCCGTTCTGCTTTGCACTGGTTTTGCCGTGGTAAAAAAGAGTACAGCTTACATTGAAGACCACACAACGCTTTAATGGGAACACCGTTCAACTCATCCCTAAAACGTCCAGGATCTTTGCTTTTCCTTAATGGAATACCAAAAATATCTTGTTTTTTGGTAGTGATTAGTGTCATAAAACTTAATGTTTTCCTTCATGTCACTAAAAGTTTTCTGTCTCAACATAAAGAATCAATATCAGTCATGTGTAGTATCATTCTATCATTATATTTGTTTTTCAAGTCGTTATAGTAAAATTCACGCATTAACCCTTTCGATAACACCAACACTGTAAATCAATCGTAAACTGGGTTTGTTAATTTGATTTTCTTATTTTCAAACCGATTACCGTTAACTGTTGTTTTTTGCTGACGTAACTGTTTACTAAATATACGGGTATTCATCACTTTGAAAAGTCATTCTCAAGATCATTTGCTGCTTTTTGTCTCAAATTGAGATTTTGCTCTATGTAGGATTTCGATCATGGTCGTTCTTTTTTTATATTTAGAACCCAGTGGCATATAAAGCTTTCAATTTCTATAGTGAATAACGTATTTGTCTTTGTTTTTCATAATGTACATAATAGTTTTGGTACAGTTATATTTTTTTTACTGTTGTAATAATTTCTCAACTTCTCCAATTGTCTTCTATGCATTTCATTTGTGCTTCAGAAGCCCATGTATTGAGATTTCGCTCATACAAAAAGATTGTGTGGATATAGGTACATACTGAAAGACCTAGACCTTGGCTTTTCATACTCACCATCTTTTTTTAATATGCCATCTTTGTCCGTCTAAAGTTTATGATTCACCTGTTATACCACTCTCAATCTTCAGGAACATAGTTTAGTCTGTCAAAAGTTCCGATTCTACCTTTTATTCCACTCTCAATCTACAGGAACATAGCTAAGTCTGTCAACAGTTCTAATTCAACATCTGATATATATAAACTTGCATTATGTACTAATCCAGGAACACTGTAATGGTGTGCAGGATATAGTTCATAATTTTTCGTACAGATATTAAGAAATTCTTCAATCAAGCAGCAAGTTACATTTTGTTGAGCTTACAAGTTAATTATGAACATACTACTTTAATCTTAATATCCTTTGTAACTTGTCTGTCGATATGATTCCGTATTAGGTTGATGCAAATGGCGGTCCATTACTGATCGAAATAGTTATTGAATGAGACGTGTCACTAATGGCACCGATTGAAAAGTAGTATAGAACCTCAGTTAGCAAGCCACTGTGTTCGATGAATCTACGACAGATTTCTTGTGTCAATCCAAATTATTTTATTTATTTATTTATTTATTTATTTTTTTTTTTTTTGGGGGGGGGGGGGGATATAATTGTGTCCAGCTGTACCTGTGATCTAAATTTCGCTACTACTCAAAAAGTTACATGACTCTTGGGCTCAGAGTGTCTGAGAAACTAAATCTCAATGCTAAACTTGACCACGGTATTACGGATGGACAGACGAACGGATGGACAGGGATAACAATATATGCCCCTTCCACATTCATGGCGTCATAAAATGGTTGGAAAATGTTGACGTTGTGGTCTTTTGAATATACGTATGATATATTCAATGACAGTCATCTAGGTGTCGGAGCATCAGACCTGAAAGCTTCAACAAGCTTTCAGTGTACCTTTAATTACATAATGCCCCATACCTTATCGGAGATAGTATTGGTCCACCGGAATTCGCACATAATACAGCCTGACAAATATCGATATGTACATTCTTTACCAGTCCCTGGAACTTGTTTTATGATCGATGTTTACTTCTTATCTGTTACGATATCATTCGTATCTGTTCAAAGAAGTAGAAATGTATTTTTAATTTTAGACAGATAGAAACACAATTTGAAGAAAGAATCCATAAGAACAAAAGCGCAGTATCAGATTGTTATACAAAAATAAATATTGTAGCTTTTAGTCTCGAAATTGCATTTGTTTTCGGTACAAGCTTGACGGAACTGGGTATTACATGCATTTCCGTATTTATTATCGCATAACTCCAGCTAGATCCATTTACATAATGAGCCAGCAGATCAGAATCTAAGTTATTCCTACGAAATCGTATGTAGATCAAACAACGTAGAACATGATATTTCGGCTGGGTCTCGTTTTTGTTCTTGGCAGATTTAGTGTTATACTCGAGAAACATGATATATTAGATGCTTGCTTTGTTATTGTTGTGTTTTTGCATGACACGAAATCCGGATAATTAAGTATGAATGTTACTGGTCGCATGATGCAGAACGTGATAATGTGAATTCATCTTTTCTCGTGGATATAACTTTTCGTGGATTCGCCAAAACTGACATTTTCGTCAGTACTTAAATTCGTTCATTGCGGAATTGGTTTACATATCTCCGTAGATGGATCGTTGTTCCTTAGGCCCCAAAATTCACGAAATCCATGAAAATGGGTAACTCTTGAAAAGTACTGAATTCACTGTATTGTATTAAGTAATGTTGAGTTTTTGTGAAGTCCTTACAGTCTAGATACACAAAGACGGACAAACAGACGGATATCGGTATCGCGATATTCCTTACTAAAACCTTCCTGTCAAAATGTTTCAAAGGAAAAAGGCAGAACACTTCGTAAATACAAATATTCTTTTTAATTAAGATACTATGTTTCGGGATGCGATTAAATTTTTTTCTTGATGATCAAAAGGGAAAAAGGAGGAAAAAACCACACAAAGAAACTACCAACAAATATCAACAGCAAAAATATACACTTATTAACTTTTCATGAGATTGATATAGGGAGTGGTCAACCCCAGTAAAACGTTATTCATCTATGTCGCAGTCCTTGTATCAAACGAAATCAAGTGTTAGTAATTGTTTTATGACATGACTTTAAATTTGTTGATATCCTTTTGATGTAATAGTACTACGACAACTGAGAAGTTGAACTATATAACAATTCACAACAAAAGTTCAACCAAAAGTTTACTTTTTCATTTGTTATAAAAGAGAATGCTGATATTAATCAAAATGATCACGTCTTATAAATAAAAAAGCAAATGTTCAGAAGCAAAAGTTGTTCTTGTTTCTGACAATTTCAGACATGAAACTCTTTCATTTAAAAAGCAAACACTGATAAATATGAAAATACAGACAGAGGTAAGGACAGCCGAATGGACAGACAGACATACGGACAGACGGATACGCATTCCGTCATCAACTAAGGATGCGTTGACGCACACTCGAACATACTCTGAATATAGAAAACAGGCGAATAGAAAGTGACACGTCAAGTGAGCTAATGGAATCTTGTACATGTATTTATCTCGCTTGCCTTCGTGATTGTTATATAACGTTTTAGCAAGGACAGATTTGGGTGATATAACCAACATATTACAGCAAAGGTATAAGTCAAAATATAATAAAGGTACTTAAAGGTGCCACAACGAAAATAATTTTTACCCATGTAATTTTAATGAAATGACTGTGTGTGAAATTCAATAGTCATAAGAAATATATAATTATACAGTTGGTTAGTGTGTATAAATAAGTAAACATAACATAGATTATCAGTTCAATGTTGATTTACAAAGACTTCCCATGTTTGAAAAGTAGTTTTTCGACTACATTTTGAAGCTAATGTAAAGTTTCCGTTTATTTAAATCTTGGTGTAATCGATGGTTTTCTTGTCAGAATGAAACATCATAACCTTTGTGAAACTATAGCAGTTGAACGGACACTTTGTTGACTTAATAAAGGCCCCTTATCGATTGTTGTGTCCACTAAAACTTCAGAGACTACTTTCTCACGCTATCAAAGTAAGACACATAAGTGGAGCGACCAATGTAACGAAATACAATTGGGACGGACCAGACGCGTCATTCTTTTGATTACACTGGGCTACAGTGTCAGTTTGTGAAGGTCTGGGAGCAACAGTTGTGACTGGTGTCACAAAGGCTGGTGTGAGGACGGTAATCGTCAGTGTTGGTGCGGGAACAGTAGTCGTCGGCGATGGTGTTGGGGAGATAGTCGTCGGCGAGACTTTGGGGGCGGTAGTACTTGGCGACGGAGAGGAAGCGATGGTAGTCGGCGATGGAGCGGGGGCGATAGTTGTCGGTGATTGAGGGGAGGCGGTAGTAGTTGCCGACGGATCAGATGCGGTGGTACTCTGCGATGGAGTGAGAGCAGTAGTAGTCGGCGCAGGAGCAAGATCGGTAGTTGTCGGCAAAGGCGCAAGTGCGATTGTTGACTGCGATTGAGCGGGGGAGGTACTTGTTGGTGATGGAATTTCTGCAGTTTCTGTTGTGGTTGCATTACCAGTCCGCATAGCCGCTAAAAAGCAAAATGAAATAAATTACATGAGGATGGCGTTCAATCAGGAGACCCACCCTGTATTTTAAATGTATATTCTAAAATAGCCGAAATAAACGGCTGCCATGGCGTCCTGAACTCTGCTAAAATGTAATAAATGGTCAGGAGAAGAAGAATCATGACAACGACGAAGACAACGCCACCAGCACCACCACCACAACAACAAAGCTGCTGCTACTACTACAAGCAGCATCTTAGAAATCAACTTCATGAGTGCATATCTATCTGCCTGGCTGTATTTATGAATGTATGGATTGATATAGGTCAGTTTCGATGACTGAATGGATGGAAGGGAGGGAGGAAGAAAACTTGCATTAGGGAGGAATGTCCTCTATAGAAGCTTGACATTATTTAAAGACAGATCAACAATCATCCGATATCGTACTCTTCTTTCTCTCTTTCGAAGAAGACAATTAATTCATTGTTTAAATTTTAGGCGATGTTTGAGACAGAGAGAGACAGAGAGAGAATAATGAAACATTACCTAGAAACACCATCACCACCAAATGTAAAGTGAAACTGCTCATTATTAATTGATCAACTCAGCAGCGAATCTGAAAAAGAACACTTATTATGTCAGCAATCCATAATGAATGACCATCTGGATTAAACAAGTTCAGGATTTATTACTTGAAATCAGAAACAAGACGTGGATAATAAAAAACCTAAAACTGAAGTAAACAAGAGCTGAAAGTAATCGCAGATATCTGCAATATTTGTATAACCTATACAAATTGCAACTTTGACCCTAGTAATATTGATATGATGCGTCCTGGACGAGCCACAAATAACCTTACTTTCATTTTTAGAAAAACAACATCCTACACCCAACCCCTTAGGACTGACAGACTGGAGCCTGCTAGATGCGCTTTTGGAAAATTAATCAAAATGTACAAGTAAATTAAATAAATATCTAATACCTGATAATTCATCTTAAGGTGATAATGGCAGGCCAAGAAATGAATCTGCTATTACTGCCGCAGTTGCATCTTTTTTTGCAGCCCACGGAAGCAAATAAAATGTCGCATGGATATTGAAAAATTTGCTTTTTCTATCATTGATTTGAGTAAAGAAGTTTCAAATATTGAATTTTCATTGGAAATTCTTACTGTTTTTTTTTTAAATGTATGTTTTTGTCGAGCCATTATAGATAGGTCTGGTAAAAGTTACAATATCCTGAAACTTGTAATATGAAAACAGCTGAACAAAACTGAAATATATTTGTATCAAATGTGAACTGAATTCCAGATTCAAATGTCAAATGTTTTTACATTTCGCTGTCACCAATATAGCATATAATTTCAACGTCATGTTAATTAAATTTTACATGCAATTCTTCTATCTTTTTAAAACATTAAATAATATTTTTCTTCATATACGAATTGAAAAGTATAATATGGATGATTTATTTTATATTCGTTTTCGAGAAAACTGTCTTTAACGATATTTTTGCATAAACTTGAAAAATGCAAATATTTTTTTTAGATATAGTCATCATTGCCTTACTACAAAAGTCGGAAAATATAAATACTAGTTCTTCACAAATCTTAGATTTGACTACAATGAAGCTCATTTAAAATACAATGATAATTTTTAACAAATGGCTGAAGAACGGTATTTAAGACATATACACTACTATCCTGAAAAAAACAGTTCCTTACACAAATATCAATCAATCTTGCGAACAAATTAAACGCGATTCAAGAATATAAAATACTCTGAATTAACAGTTGGTTGACTGATTAATCTACAAACACATTGCACAAGCAAGCAAGAAAACAATTTCCATACAGAAGGGTCTACCTTAGCCACTTAGGTGATCAGTGTTAAACAGACATCGTTGACATGCAAGCATATCAAGCATACAATAACGGACATAAATATATTTTGACAGTGGCCGATGTCTTCTCAAAATACGCTTGGGCTAAAAAGTGAAAACAAAAAAGGGAGACGTCATACACGATGCTTTTAGATAAATCTAAAAGACCCCCCCCCCAAAAAAAAAAAAAAAAATAAAAAAATTAAGTACGATCAAAGGAAAGAATTTTGCAACCGAAAGGTCAAGAAATTATTGGAGAAAGAAAATACTAAATACTTTCCACTTAGACTAAAAATGCGTCTGTTATAGAAAGCTTTAATATACCTCGTAATTCAAGAACGCGGAAATATTTTACTCAAAATGAAACCAGAAAATGGATAAGTGAATTGCCCAATCTTATTGATGGATATAATAATAATACGTACCACAAATCGACAGATATACTATCAATTAATGCCAATGACCCTAAAAATAGACTCAAAGTATGGATTCACTTTTTTGATTATCTGACAATTGATACCTATGGAGCGCCTAAATATAAAATAGGTGACAAAGTTATTATTTCAAAATATAAATCTATTTTTTGCTAAATGTTATCTTCCTAAATTTAAGGACGAAATATTCACAATCTGGCAAGTAATTTTAGAATACCCTACTGTATATAAATAGGAAGACTTACAAGGAAGAATACAGAGGGAATTTTACGAGAAGGAGTTATCTATATACGACAAACAAGATGTTTAAAATTTTTTAAAACAATCAAGACGAAAAAAATGAGCGGTAATAAAATATGTCAGCAAAATGGAAAGGATTTGATGATTCGTTAATAGTTGGGGGCTCAGTGAAAATATAATGTCGCTGCAAAAAATGAAATATATAAAAGTGGTTGCTTCAAACTTCAAAGAACCATCTGAGAATAAAATTAAGCAAATTATTCTGAAGGACAGATATTGTGACATTTTGAATAATGAAAAAATACCACTTAAAAAGTCTCAAGATGTCTGCTGGTAGTATAACAAAATTTTAGTCAGTAATAAAGTTTCCATTATTTTCACCCATAATATTGCATATTTGCAAGCAGATAATGATGTACTTGGGAAAGAACATTCTGAATCTTGGTGGGGAAAATAGGTTCAGTATTTTACCAGTTTATTATTTTAATGAGTCTGAAATTGAAAAAATAAATAAAATAATCGATGATATAAAAATTGTAATGGTGTATATAGTATAAGAGATAAATAACAATGTCAGAATCATATGTAAAACAATTCAAGTAGTATGGATGGATGAGAATATTACATATTACAATTGCATTAAAAATAAGAGTATTAACCAAATGGAACGTTGAAATACAATCCACAAATGATGCTAACATTGTGCAAATATTAATAATTATAGGTTACTGCATTTGTATGGGAAAATATGAACGAGTTTTCTGAGTTATACTGCACGACGTCAGGAGTGCAGTATAGCTCAGAAAAAACGAGTTCATATTTTCCCTTACAAATGCCGTAACCTTTTTATTATATACTCATTTTGCTTTTCTACCTAAAGCTGAATAAAAAAAAAGAACAGACTACAAGAAACAAAGTAACTGAATTTCTGCTATATTCTAAAGTAAATACACAACCGAAGTTAAACCAATACACAGTAAAAGTATTCATGCGCACATGGCACCGCCCAGTGACCTTCGAACTTGGTTGAGTACCGCGCGCTCAGTGATTTGTTTCAAAAAGAAATCTCATTTTGGTCTACTTAAAATTGAAATTTTAAGTCATATTGTGAATGACTGCGCCTTGGAACAACTTTCCCAGTTGATCTGGAATGGAGGGATTTTGTTTTTATGTCGATTCAGCTAAATTCTGCTCTTTTAGTTTTTAGCTGGTTCTATTACGTACGATGTGCATGTAGCTAGAGGGACTGGTCTCGACAGCAAGCTAGCTTACACATGTGTTACTGTCCTGTCATTGATAGCTTGGAATCATAAGGTGGACAAAATATGAAATTCTTTTAAGTGAAATTCTCAATAAGATGCAGGATTAAATATTTTTTTAGGGAATATTAAATTCATTTCGTTTTGGAGTGCAGTAAATTCTCCTTTGGAATGTGATTTCTGTTGGAAATGTAGTCTAGATTGCAGTGCAATTTCGCGCCGTGGATCAGAAAGTACATTTTGAAGAAATTCAGGATGCAGAAAAGTAAGTACATTTATTGTCATTGTTATTACCAGCTATAGATGACATATGTATATGTACTGTCATAATAAATCCAAACAATTTCTCAAAAAAAAAAAAAAAAAAAGACAAAATTGCAAAGCGGCTGGGGTGTGAGATTCCATTTCGTCAGCGGAAAATAAGGCTTCTTCGTTATCGTGGCTTCTTGGCTCCGAGGCACTTGCTTTTATACCAAAACCCGCCTTCTTTAGTTGTATTTTTTGCTTGGACTGACTTATAAAATTAGCGGTCTCTGAGAGAAAAGGAATATCATTTGGTCATAAGATGCCTTTTTATGCTATTTTTTTTTATAGACTCTAGAGAGCACGGTTCATAGTCTGAACCATCGGCTAAATAAGTGTTTAAATGATAAGAATGATATTTTCAATACTGCATGCCTCACGTTTGTTGTCATAAAGCCACCGCTGTACATTGTGAATATCACGTTCAGTCACTTGCTTGGTTGAAAGATTCTTTTGTGACTCAATGAATTCATCCACATCGTCAGCTTTATCATCTCTACTCTCAAACAGATTGTTTAGTTCATCCACAGACAAATCTAATAAAGCAAAAGCTCCGGTGTCTGCTACATTTGGGTACATTGTTTCTTTACAATAAAAATTAGTTCCTAACACGCGATACTATTATTAGACACACGTGTCGTGCAGTATGAAGCCGTGCAGTATGGAGAAATACTGCACGATTCTGACAATGCAAAGTTAATGGAGAAAAAAATGAGTATATAATAAATCAAACTTATAGTTTAATGGCGGAAATGACAAAATCAGAAAATACAACCAGAAACTAATTACTTGCTAATGTGTAAATTTTCTTAAAAAAGGCTCATTTTTCAATCATAAAAGAGTAAATTTCATATCGAATTTTCATATGAAAAGAATAGTAAAACAAATTACTTGATACAAAAATACCAAAATCAGACGAGAAAAGAAATAAACGGAATTATTACTCGAACAAAAAATAAAATGATGAGAAGAACGCTTCAAGACTTATTTCCTACACGTTTAAACGAGTATAGATTTGAAGCGGAAGATAATACATTAATCAGGATATTTATTTTTCTTTTTTTGAAAGGAGTTGAATCATATTTATGGAAAATAATAACAGAAAAATTAAAGATTTCGGTCCAGTAAAAGTCCAGCTAGATTTATCGATAAATCTCGGAGCATGACATTTTACATTATGTAGATTGGCATTACAAAACATTGCATGTAAACATAATTAACAAAAAGGAAAAGGAAATTGAAGTTCAAAATATGTTTGATAAACTAGATACAATATTTAACCCGGAAATAAGTAATTATATACATTTTTTTTTTTGACCGAATAAATCATCTAAGGCTACTTGCAGATAGTTATCGATAAATAAGAGGAGATTCATATACAAATTTACCAGATTAAAAAAAAAAAGTCTTTACAAATATTCAAAATTAAGTCAATGAATGTTTTTTATACATTATAAACTCACCAAGAGATCATATGTGTAAGCTACAAAAATATAACCTTTAAAAATATAACCATTAGTTTAGACATAAATAAAATTGAGAAAGAAAATTTGTTAATGCTTACGAAACAGAAGACAACCATTCAAAAAAATTTAGAATGACAGAAATAGAAAGAGATGTCAAGAGATACGCTAAATGTATTTGATGGGAACAATTACCACTATTGTGTAATAAAGGATTTGTCAAAATTATTATGCACTAAAGTAGGTAAAGGACAAGATAAAAATACTTATGCATTAAGTGCCTGAATTATTTTTATTCTGTATGATCATTGCAAGAACACAAACGATTATGCAGTAAAATAGATAATACAATATACATAATGCCTAAAAAGGGTTCTGTATTTAAATGTAGAAACTACAATCATCAACTAAAATTTCCTTTTGTTATGGAGTCAATAGTCGGCTGTAAACAGAATCAGAATACATCGTGGACAAATAAACAGCAAAACACATACCATCAGGATTTTTGTCTCTACATTATATCAATTCACAAATATCATAAGCATATAGTTTACATAAGAACAGGCAGCATAAATAAATTGTACGAGTATTTGCAATTAATTGCAGAAACCGAAGAATTTGACAAAGAAACGCTTCTAGAATGAGATTCGCAATTGAAGACAAAGCGTATAATAACTCCACCAACAAAGCCTTCAGTATCTACATTTGTATGCAAGTTGACAAATAAAAGGTCTCCTATCCATTACTATAATTTAAAGTTGGATGTTAAGTTAGGAATACAACTAAAAGAGATACATACAGTAGTTTTATTTAATTTAAAAAAATGGCTAAAATCTTATATTGAGTTGAATACATCTTTGCTTGAAAAATCAACAAATTACTTTGAGGAAAAAAACCCCCTTTAAACTGATGAATAATGCTGTGTTCGAAGATAATAATATCTACTAACAAATAGAAAAATTTTGAACGTCAAAAAGATATTTCATTTGCATGGAGAACAATCATAGAAAAAAGATATGGTGTTGGTCAGTTAATAAAATAAAACAAATAACCAAACCAAATTATGATAGCTTTTACAGTTCTAGATTTAAGTTTGTTGCTTATGCACTGCGTCTACTACAAGAATCTCAGACACAAATATAGTGATAAATGAAACTTTTAATGACAGATACTGATTTATTATGTGTGCTATGCAGGGATAGATAACGTTGACAATGATATGAAATAATTTATTAGTTTTATACACATTCGATTACAAAAGAAGCGGTGCTCATCAGATGAATAAAAAAGATACCAATATTTTTTTAAAGATAACTTGAATGGTATATCAACATAAGAATTGTGTGGCCTTAGAAGTAAGCTATATGCTGTTAGAAGTGACAAAGATGAAAAGAAAGTATGCAAGGGTATCCAAAAAAAGAGTAATTAGAAAGAATCTAGAATTAGACATGTACAACGATTGTGTATTTAACAAAACTATAAATTACCAAGAGATGAACTTAATTAGATCCTACCATCGTAAGATATACAATATTATGTTAAATAAAATTGCATTAAGTTGGTTTGATGATAAAAGATATTTAGTGGATAAGGTAAATACACTTCCATATAGTTACTCTTCCGTCTTATAATTAAAGGGAAATTCAAGACTGTTATTCTTCCATCTAGTACTTAAAGGGAAATTCAAGTCTGTTATTCTTCCATCTAGTAATTAAAGGGAAATTCAAGTCTGTTATTCTTCCATCTAGTCATTAAAGGGAAATTCAAGTCTGTTATTCTTCCATCTAGTAATTTAAAAGAAATTCAAGTCTGTTATTTTTCCATCTAGTAATTAAAGAGAAATTTAAGGCTCGTTCATTGTTTATTTCTTTTATTTGCTTTTAATATTTTAACTATCTTTTCTATCAGTACAACATGTACTTCATTAATATCCTCAAACACATTTTATAGAGACATTTTAGCTTTGGAGTACAATAATCTAACATTTTCACGAAGATCTTTAACAACAGAACTGTATTTTTGTACTATCACCCACAAAGATATTCCATATGTGTACCACTGAATCCTAACTTGGCCAGATTTATTGCCTTCTTTTTGCATCTTCTAAGTTTGCACAATCGTCTATTAGAAACAAAGTATTAGTTCCCTGGCAATAACAAATATGTAAGTCTAACCATTTATATAATTTCTCACCAGGAGCTATAACAATTACACTGTCGTCTCTAAAAGGCCATTTTCTGTTGTCGGTCTTATTGTACATAAATGTTGGACATATAATGACAACAAAGTAAAAAATAGTTCTTATATTCCGTTGCAATCAAATCTAGTACAAATTTTGTCTTTGTGCAATTTGTAACATCCCATAAAACAATGCTATGAGGTTCTATCAAATAGAATATTTAAATGCTTGATAAAAGCTCTCTACGAGTATCAAAAACTTGTTCTCTTGTCGTCAAAAAGGAGATATGAGAGTTAATAACTCGTTCGCTTGCTCTCTAATTTTATTGATGCAGATATTTAAACCTAAAATAATTAGGACATCTTAAAGACATTTCTCCCATCCCTGTAGTAATTGCTCACACTATTTAGTTAATATGAAAACATACGTTATAGTCATACATAGAAATCCCATCCCTGTAGTAATTGCTCACGCTATTTAGTTAATATGAAAACATACGTTCTAGTCATACATAGAAATCTATCACGTTCCCTTCTTCATCTGTAATACTGATATATAAACTATTTATCGTTCCTCTTTGCAATTGTTTGTATGGATTATTTACAGCATATGCAATGAAATCAACGTAAAAATGATATTTTACAGGCAATGACTCTAACAAATATAAATAGTTGCCAAGAACGTAATTTGTGGTGCTATTGATCTGGTGTAGGAAAATATATAAATATTAGGTTTTAAAAATTCATAACCTGTATCAGATTCAGCGGATGTCTGTATATATATCTGTCTACTCAGTCCTAGCAATTCGGAATTATAGTTAGTTATGCATACTGTGTAATTATTCTTAGGAGTTACTCAAACTGTTGAATTGTATTTTAGAACACTATGTACCCATTTTGCCTTCACTAACGCTGTTAGGATTCATTCCCTCTTTGACTTTGTTAATGTTCATTTCAACGTTATAAAATCTATCTGAAAATGAAACAGTTTTTATTTTATTTTTATCGTTGATGTAATAGAATATGTTGTTTGTGATCATTTGAACTATTGTTATAGCCAACAATAAAATCAATTATATGTAATGAAATGGATAATTTACAATCTTTGTTATCAATTGGATTTGAACACTATATTCTCTCTCAGGCTGCAATTCTACGATGATGAAACTTTAAATTGAAGTAGTGTAAATTAAAACATTCAAGCAACCAACAGTTCAAAATGTGCATTTTATAACTTCGTAAATTATAGCTTTGCTGTTTGCGTTGTATATGTTATCATAAAATACTTTTTGTGTGATGTAAGCTTCTCTATAATCTCTTTCTCTTTATTTTCTTCCCCTCTCCTGAACAAGTTTTTTTTTTTAAAATCAGTATTCATGTATTGTTCTATCGTGAGGATAAACACCTGAGAAGTATTGGAATTAAAGATTGACGGACGGTATCTCGTCCATTTTGTGGGCTCGAAAGCGGTAGGACTTAATCATTTATGTTATAAGGATTATAACCTCAGAGCTAGTATTTTTAATGTTTAGGTTTATTTCATGTTTTTCTTAAATGTATTGTGGTGGTCTGCGCTAAGATGCATACAGACAAAAAAAATGTTTTGTATGGTTGTTGGTTTTTAAAAAATAAGTCTCGGTGGTGGCTTTTGGCTCATTGTTGATATTAATTTAATTTTTGTCTCGTAGGGGTGGGTGTTAGTGGGTGCCCCATCCCCGCTCTTTCATCATTAACAGTTTTCTGAAAGTATAAACGAATATTGTACGGGATAATATTTCATTCTACATTAGTTGCACGGTAACTTTCATTTAACATTTTACCAGCCTTGTGTATTCTTTACTTGACTGATTTATTTATTTTCGTACGTTTGACGTGAGCTAAAATTGTGTCCTGTTAAATTTCAGTTATATAAAATGATAGAAGGTTTTGTAAAGTTACGACATCTTTTGGTAATTCTATTTCGTCATATAGTTTCTGTGCATTTTTGTTTATTTTCTGAGCAAAAACGTTTAGAAAATTAAAAACTATAGGACAAACACAAACACGGCCACCAATCCCTCGCAAGCACCGTTCGGGGCTTTGGAATATGCATGAGAGAGATCATGAATGTACACAAAACCTTGAATTGTCCTGGGAAACGTGTCTTAGTACGTATTGAGCCAAATATTGCAATATTTGACACCACTAAATCTTGTGAAGAGAAGTCATACCTCATATAGAATATGCATGGGCGCTGTCACACACACCTGATATAGAATGTGCACACGAGGTCACACACATACACACTCATATATATATATATATATATATATATATATATATATATATATATATATATATATATATATATATATATATATCAGGTTAGCGTGTGGACTAGTGACGTTCAAATCCTACAATCGGATCAGCCCGGGTCGTCTGTTAAGGTGTGTCCTTGTGCAAGGCACTTTATATCAATTACCTTGGAACTAAATAATTTGTATGTGCTGCCGTGCCGTAAAAAAATGCCTAAATAGCTTTCATACATATGCAATCAGATATGACTCCGCGAGAATAGAGGTGTAAAATCTTTATGTTTTGATCTTTTTTTTATGTGGTGGAGATAAGAAAAGGTAAGTATGGAAAGGGTCGAATCACATTCTTACATTTTTAAACTGCTTGCGTAAAGAAAGGAATGTCATGTCCGTTTTCGCTGGACAAATTACACCTTACATTGCACAAATTACACTTTATATTGCACACATTACAACTCACATTGGAATCTTTAAAATAGAAATAGCAAAAATGATGAAGCTAAAACTGTAATCTTTAACATTTTTCGATTTTGACGGGTTTGATACATTCTTTGAGACGATAAAAAAATGTTATAAATCCTCATTTATTGTAATATAATAAACAACAATCTCGTCTGATTAATAAAAACTAAAGGATTCATTTCAGTCCCATTTTTTTTTTTTTTAATTCTTGCTGTAAATTAATAATTACGAATTTAGCAGATGAAAAGCTTTGGATTTCTCAGTTTAATGGAGAAATTGTTAGATTCTAAGTGAAAATGGGACAAGGACAAGGAACTAAAACAAAATTCGGTGAAAGCGGGTTCATATTCACTGAGCTAAATGCGCTCATTACTTTTTAATAACTTGTGTATTTTTTCCTTTATGACTATGATGGGATCGTTTCTACCGCTAAATGGTATAAATATCTAGTCCAATACTTAAATGGTATAAATATCTAGTCCAATACTTAAATGGTATAAATATCTAGTCCAATACTTAAATGGTATAAACATCTAGTCCAATACTTAAATGGTAAAAATATCTAGTCCAGTACTTAAATGGTATAAATATCTAGTCCAATACTTAAATGGTATAAATATCTAGTCCAATACTTAAATGGTATAAATATCTAGTCCAATACTTAAATGGTATAAACATCTAGTCCAATACTTAAATGGTATAAATATCTAGTCCAGTACTTAAATGGTATAAATATCTAGTCCAGTACTTAAATGGTATAAATATCTAGTCCAGTACTTAAATGGTATAAATATCTAGTCCAGTACTTAAATGGTATAAACATCTAGTCCAATACTTAAATGGTATAAATATCTGGTCCCATACTTAAATATCAACTTTATATAAGATCTTGTTAAGTGGAAAGGGCATAATACAGTATCCACATCACAAAACTAAATTTTTTTCTCGAAACTCTCAAATCGTCATGTAAAAATATACCATACTGTAATTTACTCAAATCATCATGTAAAAATATACCATATTGTAATTTATTAAAATCATCATGTAAAAATATACCATACTGGAATTTACTCAGATCATTATGTAAAAATATATCATATTGTAATTTACTCAAATCATCATGTAAAAATAGACCATACTGTAATTTACTCAAATCATCATGTAAAAATATACCATACTGTAATTTACTCAAATCATCATGTAAAATAATACCATATTGTAAATATATTCAACTAACTTAAAAGTTTTTTGTGGGGTTTACGAAGTATATAATTATATTTTGCATTATGTGTACAATCCTCTATAAAAACAATTGGAAGCTTATCGATAAATGAAAAGGCACACATATTTCTCATTATAAAAAAGGTCAAACGTTGGACACAGTTTAAGACTGTGCCTGCGGTGATTTCATTTTTTTTTTTTTTTTTGCTTTTTTAGAATACAGTCAACTAGACTTTATCGTTTTATCGCACTCGCGTGTTCATACGAGGAACTATGATTAAACAATTCTTTTCTATTTGAAAATTTTGAAAACTATGAAGTTTACCGACGGTCTGATTTCGACGTTCTCATTTTGATATGAAATATTTCAAATGTACATGGTATCCATTAACTTATCCGACGGTATTATCTTCAGCCTAACTGTGTGATCCATGTGACTAAACCCTTTTAATCTCTGGACGAGGCTGTTTTTACTGGCTGTCAAACATTTTGTATTTCTGTTGTTGATCATTTCATAATTGCGTGTAGTTTTCTTTCACCTGACAGTGATAAGTTCTGGTACCTTATTATTGATAAATTCGGTGTGCATGTTTATATGTATTTAGATTTACTGTGCGATATTGATTTTGTTAATACTCTTATGGGAATGATAACCCGTGATTTACTAGTTTTAATTAGTAATGATAAAATTATGTATTTCCATCTTCAACAACTGTTGCTTATATGTGGAAACAGTATACAAGAAACGTTTGACTGTGCACAATGCTGATATGCAATGTGGTTGGATACTCCTTTTATTTGCTTGCTATTTATTTGTTACTCCTTTTATTTGCTTGTTATTTATTTGTTACTCCGTTTATTTGCTTGTTATTTATTTGTTACTCCTTCTATTTACTTGTTATTTATTGGTTACTTCTTCTATTTACTTGTTATTTATTGGTTACTCCTTCAATTTGCTTGTTATTTATTTGTTACTCCTTCTATTTACTTCAAATTTATGCTCTGATCGTACTTTTTTTTGTTTGTTTTTGTTTTAACGGCACTTTTAACACATTATTAGTTATATCATTATATCATGCCAAGGAAATGTGAGCTAAGCGCTTTTCGCAAGGACATACTGTTGCAACCAACCTGGATTGGGTTGGGCGGGTATAGAACCCGTGACACTTGGATTATTAGTCCCACGCTCTAGCAACTGAGCTAAACGTACTTATGTCAACTTGTGTAATTTTATCTTTAAGCTCTTTTTACATCTACAAGGTATAGATTAATTAAGTGACTATTCATAATTACCAAACGATATAAATTTTCTCGCGTATTTCCACGCTGGATGTGCACCATTCTTTCAACTTTGTTAACAAGGGTATTTTGTGTTTCATATTTTCTTTTCTCATATTTCTGCTTCGTTTTAGATTGTTCATCCTTGGTATGTTTTGTATGACTGATTGTACTTTTCGTAGCACAGAGAAAATAAATATATCAATCTCTAATGCACTTACACAAATATGTGCACGTATCTACAATACAAAGTATTTGATTAGTATGTGTTTATTCCGACTGTCGGCTTTATCCGAAGAAAAAAATTATTTCAACGTATTGTGTGTAACTTTTATAAAAATAAAAAAAGAAAAACTTCCAACAGTCATCTTCAGTAAACTGCCACCTCTTGTATACAGTTAATTGTCCCCCTCCCCCCTTTCCCTCTCTTTTAAGAACCATCTCTCTTACGCATTCAAAATTCTTGTCTGTTAAAAAGAGAAAAGAAACACAGTCGTAACGATGAATTGTTTTGTGCGTGTAACTCAATTTTGTTTAAAATAAGGATGAAAAGCTTTGTTGTCTTGACATGTTGATAAACCCTTTGCATCTTCCTTCAGTCTCTCTATGTATGTATGTATGTATGTATGTATGTATGTATGTATGTATGTATGTATGTATGTATGTATGTATGTATGTATGTATGTATGTATGTATGTATGTATGTATCTATGTGTGTATGTATGTATGTATGTATGTATGTATGTATGTATGTATGTATGCATGTATATATGTATGTAAAAAAGATAGATAGACAGGTAGGTAGCTAGACATAAAATTGAATCCACCCTAAATCTCATTGAATACCGCTAAAGTTGTGTATCATTACAAATTGAATCGAGACTGCTTAGTGTATTTTCTTTTTTTTTAATATTTTTTTTTCTTCTCCAGATTGTCCAGATTGGAGTTTTGGATTTGTTTTTCTGTTACAGAGTGACAACGTCCAATTTGATAAAAATCCGAACACTTCAACTCCAGTAATTTTACTCTTGTTCTTTCAAGTACCTGAGTGTTTTGTATGCTATGTTATTTTTTGCAGGCATCAATTTTCGTGATTTAGAAACAAAACTTCATATTTATTGGTACTTATATTTGACTATATTCATCTGACAGACAGACAGACATGTATTGCAAAGATATATTACGTCATGGTATTTAAATTCGTCGTTTGTAGCAACCATGAAATTCACAAAAAGCTGATATTGCCTCAAATAGAATTAATTCGCAGTACACTCGCATCTTAAGCCCAATTTTTTTCGAAATAGTTGAACAAATGCTATATTCTTTATTTTACAAAGTACGACAATCATCTATATTGACAGATTCTGTGTAGTTGTGTTTTTTAAATAAGAGAAATACAACAAAACAAAATGAAAGAAACACGTGCTCACAATCTTGATCCATAATGCACGTATTTCCTGAGATATGTTCAAGAATGCTATTTCCGCCATACTCGTATATCCTCAAAAGCAAGTTTAAATTCGCAAATCGAGGAAGAATCCGCATACAAATATCAAATTATATAAAGAAGCATCTTTCTGAAATCAATAAAGAAAATGAGAAAAATGATAAAATTAAGAGGAATAAAGCTAAAATTAAGTGGAATAAAGATCAAAGGCTTACCTCTTTTCATTAAAGCACAGAAAAAAATCGATGTTGGATACACAGAAAAAATCGATGTTGGATACACAGAAACAAATCGATGTTGGATACACAGAAAAAATCGATGTTGGGTACACAGGTTCCTCGAATTGTTTTAATTCACTCTTCACGTGCCTTTAGTAAGGATATGAGGAGGTGTTTTCTTCTGAGGAATAATTTATAGCCTGTATACAGTATATAGGCTGGTAATAGTTCACCATACATTTGAAATCTACCAGGCGTGGATACCGTATATAGGCTGGTAATAGTTCACCATACATTTAAAATCTACCAGGCGTGGATACCTAGACATACATGAATTCCTGAAAAAGGGAGAAAAATACCCAACAAAAAACAAATGTTATTTTGTCGAAATCTTGAAAGAAATGTTAATGAAGGATAGAGACCAATATTAATCCTATGCCCTTGAAACACCACCAAGTATATTAATATTCAAATGCAAACAGTTAGAAAAGTGTATTCAAATAATAACATTTGCATTTGTTAATTGACATCCATATTAGTAAATCCTTCGTTATTATGGAGATAGTGATATATTTCCTAAAGCGCACTTGATTCAATGGACAAACTGCATTTATCTACATCTTTATAGACCCCTGGCAAGGAGCTAAATAAAACTACTCTGCAACATCAGAACCCGTAGAATCTGGAAACCAACCAAACTTGTAAGCTCAATGGGTACATTAACAATAACGTCTAAGTATTATATAAGGCAAGCTAAGGGACATTTTTTATGCGTACATGTATGTAGTTTGCTATGTTTGATCTCATTTATCATACCAGTAAATTAGGCATTTGAAAAGTCCTTTTTTTTTTATCCCACTAAACTTAGGATTGGGCAAAGTTGTTGAGTAACTCAGGAGTATCTTCAAATTTTAATCACGATTTAATGTGTATAGTGCTTTAGGATATCTCCATAGTATGTATTCTATCTCACCGAAATTCCATTGCTCCAGTGATACACCCTCGGGGCCAATTGAAAAAAATATTGCATTAAATGGCATCAGTAATGAAACATGCCTCGATCTATACACGTAGATCTACAATAAGAAACAAATATTCTACTGCAATGTATAATTACAATAAGAACAACCCAACGACTTAGACCTTATGGTGGAAGATCACAGCTATAATTTTGTTTGTATTTTCTATTAATATATGTGTGCATTCTAATTTGCATGATTTGATGTTTCTATGTTCTAAGTTGCCTCTTAAAGACTGCCAATTTTTCTTTCTGAATTTGTTATGTGTGGTACTGGAATGATTGCATACAACAATGTCGTGTCTTCCAACTGCCATTTGCGTGTTTCGATGTGCATATTTCTAATATTAGACACGTTAACATAAGTTTGATGACATACTGTTCATTATCATATCGGTAAACGGTTAACATCCTTGAAGTTACAGAGTAGCACATTGTAAGTCGCAAGTAAACTGTCAGCATATCGCTAGTTGTAATACAATAATGTCCCCTTATAACAAAAGATGGCGCTTGACAACTGGATGAAATGAATGACCTCAGGGTCTGTACATTACCGATTCTAATCATGGAGCACCCATCCACGGACATTCTCACTTCCTAAGGGGGTCTCTACATTAACATAGGGTGTGTTCTGGTACGTGATCAGAAAATTGGTTTATCTTAATTTGTTGTTCTGGGTGTGTTTGTAACTGGTTTAGATAGAGAGAAATTGATTCATTTTTAGTATTTAGCTTAACCTATGTCACGAGAGCATCTGAGTGGGTGAATAATAAAAAAAAAACATCTGGTCACAAGCGCATATTTACTTTACTGACAACGTATGAACTAAGTTTGGTGAATTTACAGCCAGTGATTGAGGAGGAGAGACAGTTATCGATGTTAGACGATGATGGTATACATGTATATGCACTTGTGCATCTATATCGAATGCTTATCCAATTTTGGTGACGTTACGAAAAAAAGTCTATGAACCTCAATCATTCTATTACGAGCGATAACTAACTAACTAAATAAATATAAATAAATGAATAAATATGCTTAAGTTTTAAAGCCATTTATCCAATATAGTGGGACTGAGATCGTCAAGAGCAATAACTGTTTTGTGTGTGTGTGTGTGTGTGTGTGTGTGTGTGTGTGTTGTGTGTGTGTTTAGGTATAGACAATGCAAATCAACCAGGATTTGTAGGAAGAATCCGAATGCATGGATATGTGTTCCACACTTAGAATTTGTAATATACCGGACCTGGAAGCAGTCACATTTTCCTTTAGAGATTTAACAGCTCAATTCCTTGTAATGTCCCAAAATGACAACAGATGGGCTCTAAAATACATTATTTTAACTTGCATTATGCAAACATCACACTGGCAACACTCAGGACTCAAAGTACTAATTCAGCTCCCATAGTGAAGATATGGATACACCATACTATTAAAAATTCAGTAACTTTAAATTTCTAAATACTCATCTTCAAACGTATATTTCTCAGTATATATAGCATCCTCATCTCAGCATCCTTCATGCAAGCTTCCGTGTGGAGAAAACCATATGAGCGGCAGCATTTTTGATCTACATGTGTACGAAACATGTTTTCCAATGCCACACCTATAGAATCAGGTGCTACTTTCAGTATGGCGAGTTACTCAGTTACGTCTGTAAAAAGAATGAAATTGCATCAGTAGAATATTGTCTCTATTTTTCTCAGTTACAAATAGGATTAGCTCTCAAACATTCTTTTACTACAATTTTGCTTTACATTATCAACCAATCATGGGCGTCCAACCCGTATATTCTCTATCGTTTGCTCACCCATTTATAGACTGGTTCCCATTTTTCCATATGGTAATTCGAATATACTATCAAATGAATTGTCAGAATGCTGAGAGGAAAATAAGGGCTGGAACGATGCAATTTAGAATGCTGATTAATGTCAAGTTAAACGTATGCACATCGAATTACTTATATGGCATTTGAAGATATGAAATTGCAGCATTCCAGTATCCCACACATAAAATTTAGAAAAAATATTGGCAGAGCTAAATATGTAACTCAGAATATACATCCTACATAAGAAAAGGATAATAATGCAAATTAGAAAAAATATATATAATTTACAGATAGAATCAATATACAAATAGAATAATGGCGGGGATCCCCCTCTGTAAGACCTGCCTCGAGAGATTAGATTAAAACCCCGAAACTCTAGTGCACATGTAAACATTTCTATTTTATGTCTATCTTAATATCATGATTTCTTGGAATGAAATGCGAGAGGATATACATTTCACTTACCTATATACGTAGGAACGCACTAGCGCAAGAACATAATTCCCTTTTATATTTGGTAAAACACTTGATTAATGGAAATACATTTTAAGTGAATTATTTCAAATTAATTTAACGCAAATATATCTGATTATATTTTGCCTTGGGTTACAGATTGGACCAAATTAACTTTAATTAATTAATTATTTTTTGTATTTTTAATTACATTTTAACTTCAGTTGTTACAATTTGGGGTAATGCAAATGTAACCGGTAATATTTTGCGTTACACTCTGAGGCCGATAGATAATAGTTATAAATTGTGTTAAATAAAATAAAATGAGTTACATTTTACGAAAGCTTACATGTTTCAGCTTATTACCACCCACAGCGTCCCAATTATCATGTACCGGTTACACGAATCACAGGTGTCAAGGTGAGGTATGCAGAATTTGAACACAAGGATGATTCTGCATGCATAGTCACATAGTTACTAATATGAGTATTTACATTTCATTGAATTGCATATGAAAAATATTTTATGACGTAGCATAATATCACTGTGAAGTTTCCTATTACATTTTGTGTACATATTTGTTACTAATGCTTCGGTACGATGGAACGACCATAGTGTATCAGAGAGTTTCTATGCACGATTCCATGAATTTTTTATCATTATTATTATTTAGAATAATTTTGTGTAAATTGGGTTTTTAAGATAAGAGAGTTGTCAGTATTTACGGGGTGAATGGGTTGGTTTGGCGTTTTGCAGCCTAGCAACACTTTGGAGGTTATATTGTGTCGGGGCAAGTAGAGTAAAGTGTCTTCTCTGGGGACAGACCACGGTAGCCGATCTGTACTAATCCTATTGTGGGAATAGAACCAGCATCTTTAACCATTGAGCAACTGCCGCGGTTACATCCAAAGAGAATTCGTGTACACATACTATTGTATAGATATGTCATATATTCCTCCAGTCATTACGTATAATATCATTCCTTGGGATGAGTCGTATAGTTGTAAATGCCGTGTTATGTGTGATGTTGGGTGTGTGTGTAGAGAGGGGGGGGGGGAGGGTGCACAAAAATCATACACTACCCCCAGACTACACCCGCTCATGTTCCCGATAGGTATACTCAACTCGCTAAAGTTGTACCTAGCTCGACAGAATATTGAGTATTCACAATACATAATTTCATAATCAGCTGTACATGATGCAACTTTGAAAACGAAATGTAAAATAATTCAGTATATTTAAATCAAGTACATCACAGATGGGCTGATTGAAAGAAATAACCCAGTCTATATGAAACAGAAAAATGTAAACAGTAAATTTAAGAAAAGAGTTTTTGTTTGTTTAACAAACTTTTTTTGCATTAAAAACACATAGAATAATTGTGCACTCCGTACCTTATTGTCTTGACCGAGATACACTATTATTGACATTGAGAGAAAATAGACGCATATGGCAAACCATCAGGGCGTTTTTATCATTATGGGACTTTTGAACGAGCTCACTGATATAGGTAAAAGCCTTCTGTACCCTATGAATTTACCCTTTAATCACACGCGAGCGTATGATTTAAGCAAGTGCTCGGAGCTTTCCACAGTGGGCGCCCAGTCAGGCCTATATTGTTGATTGTAACTACACTACGTATGTGAGATTCCTTTTTCTGTGCGACTAAAAATACTACTGCAGGAATATGATTATTGATCGCCACTGCACTGTATAATATATTCTTCTGATATTATTTTCTTTGTTATTTTCTCTGTGGCAGAGTTATTGTGAGAATATTATATATATATATATATATATATATATATATATATATATATATATATATATATATATATATATATATATATATATATAATGGTGAAACATTCACAGATTGACACAGATTGATGCGTATAGTATTTTGAAGGAATTTATGAGTATATCCGATTCTGGAATCAAACTACCCGACCAATGGAGTGTGTGTAACGTCACAGAAATGATCAAATCACTGTTTCGCTTAAATGAATCATACAGATTTGTTAAAGGGGCTCAAAAGATGTTGTATGATTTTTCAAATACGTATCCGGAGCATCTTGATAAAATAATTGACTTAGGGATTATCTTGGAACAACAACGATGTAAACTTGATGATATTGATACAATTAGTGAATATAATAGCAGTAGCGAAGATCATCAAGTATACATTAATTAGAGAGATGTTTTTAGCATTAATATAACAATAGTATACACACTCACCGACCGTGAGAAGAAATACGAACAAATTTACGACGGCACAGTAGCAAGACAGCTCAATCTATGTGATAAATTTACCAATGATAATATATTTTTTTTATCAAAGAATTGAATCCATCGATTATATGTATAAATGGCACAGAACATTTAAATTTTATTGGATACAAACGTGTCAATAAAACAATAAAAATGTACGAGTTGGTATACGATTTGGAATACAATTAGGCGTACTTAATCCTGATTCCATCTTGGAGGAAATTGTATCTGAGTTGGGAGCTTATCTATTTGGTCAGGATCTGGAAGATGAGCCTGTTTCTTTAGCATAGCCTATTGTAACATTAAAAAGCACCTTTTTTAGGTGGAAAAAAGTATCGTACAGTTTATGGCCATAAAATCGACTACTATCCTCTGGATTCTGAAACGTTTACTTACATACCAACACATATAAAGCAAACAGTTAAGAAAACGACGAGAGATCGAAGCAACTAAAAATTCAATTAAAGACTAAACTTTGCGTGTGTATATATATATATATATATATATATATATATATATATATATATATATATATATATATATATATATATATGTATGTATGTATATATAAAGTACAATGGCATTGGGACGCAATCAGTGCAGAGGTGTATGACTGGAAAAAGTGAACTCTGCGGCAGAACATGTCATTACGAATACTGCAAATCAAATTTGTTCGCGTTACGTGTTGGTCTAGGTGCTCGATCATATCTTAAATGTAGTATAGGAGTAAAGTCGCGTAATCAGCTTTGCCAACCATGCGGATGTGTTAGCTAGTATTATCGTGCGCGCCGGCGAAGATTCGCCAACGTAACTGGTTGTAGAAATATCCGACAACGTTAACTCTATTGAAGAAAAACCCGACAACGTCAATACTGTCTAACAATTTTCTTTGGATTTACAATATTGGAGTTATATAAGTGGCTTATGTACTAAATTTAGTACAATAAACTCAAGCACAAATATTTTGATAGAATATATCTACTCATAACTGAAAAATATTCATTTTGTATCTATGTTGAGACAGAAAACTATTACAGTGACATGAAATATAACATCAAGTTCTTTGACACTAGTGACTATCCAAAAGACAACATATTTGGTATCCGACATATGAATAAGAAAGTAACTGGACTTTGTAAGTATTAGTTAAAAGGTGTTCCATATGGAGAGTTTTTTGGGGGTTCAAGTGAAAACTGGATTCGTTACCAACAGACAAAGATGAAAAGAAAGTATGTAAAAGCATAAAAATGTGTACTAAAAACGATTTGAAATTCGAAATGTACAAATGCCGCTTATTCAATCAAAAGAAAGTTATGAAGAGATGAATTTACTCAGATCATACAATCACGAAATGCATAACATAAAATAATAAAAATAGCCTTGTATGTGTATATGACAAGCGTTTTCTGGTTAACCACGCAATCACAGTACATTACGGACACGTACGCAATTTGAAGATGTGAGGAAGCACATGCGCCAAGTTTTGTTTCGTTTGTTCTGTCTGGCACTGTCTAAAATTTATCTTTTCATTTCATCTGGAATAATATGGTTTTCTTCAATCATAGAGTCCACTGCTTTTTGTCATTGCTGTAAAATACTACCAAAGAAAACCCCGCGTATTTTCTCTGAAATCTTTGATTACAGATTTGTACTTCCAAACATGTACTAGTATTTAAAAATTCTACCAAAAAAAACCTAGTTTAGTTAGGTTAGTCTCTTTCTTTTCTACATCGTCAAGATTAACACAGTCATCAATCGTAAACAAAGTATTTGTACTTTGGTATCCATCAAATAATAACTCTACGTATCTAGTATATCATCGGGATCTATCATGATCACCGTCTCATCTTTATGTAACCACATTCTATCGTAAGTCTAACTGTACAGGAACGTTGGATAGATTATAACGATGTAATCAAAATTTTTCTTTTTGTCTGTTGTCTCTATCAACTTTAAACAAAAGTCTTTCCAAAATTAGTCACCCCTCAGATTATCATATCATGAAGCTGTTTTAAATAAAAGTCGTGTTCTACACAGCTACACTATTTATCATACCTAAAGCATAACTGATTGCTGATTGTTTTGCATGTTTAACTGAGCGTAAGACACAAAAAAGTATAAATTTTGAGAGCATCTCCATTTTTTTTCTGTTGATTTGAACGTTAATATCTTGATGCGCGTTAGTTAATTTAATACCACTATTATGCAATGTATTATCAAACGAGACAAAAAAAAAATACCTTGTACAATCAATATATGTGTACTTAGCTTTGGAATTGCTATATGTAAAGTTAGCTCAGATTTAATATTGCTCGGTGTGTATGTGATACATGGATGTGTTAGTTTGAGGTATTTTACTTCTTTTTGGTATTTTTTGCTGTTTGTGAGTAGTTGTTTATTTTACCGTACGTTGCCATGTAACTAGCGATAAAAGACATGCTATGTATATACTCCAAAACTCGTAACAAAACAAAAATACAATAACACCCATCACAAGTGCAAAGAATACTTAGTTATACTTCATATGTTCATTAGAGGCTGGAAGAAATTACTAAGCTGACTCTGTCTTTTCTTCAAGTTTTACCTTAATATGTGTGTGAGATGATGAATTAGTAATAATTAAATGCATCCGGATGAGAAGATGGATATAGATTAAAAGCATCATCCAGATTATTTAAATACTTCGTCACCAAACCTTGTTCTGTCAATCATTCATTAAAGTAATCCATTGCATTTGGTATTTTGTTTCATTGAACTCTGAATTTTTTCTCAGCAATTCTTCCAGCACATTTTTTCGCGTTGTTTTCTCTCTTGTTCAGCTCGATTTGAATCACACAGTTTGAACAGATAGTTGCTTCCTGCAAATGCTGAACTGTTAGCTATTGCTCCTCCAGTCATTACTGCTGATGTTGTCATTTTATTATTTATGTAGCGAACATCTGGCAGGGCACATTAAAGGCAGCACATTTCGGTGCACGCTTGAAACATCATTCTATTTAAGAGTTACAAATTTTGATACTGCTTCCGCTTAATATATTACATCCTGGGTTGTTAAGAAAAATACTGTTCTCTCCCAGATAGTATGTACCTGTTTTTTACACCCTAAAAATCGTCACCTCCGGTGAGGTCTTTATTTAAGGTCTTATGTCTAAGCAGGACGTTGGTTGTTTGCCTCTAATCCAATGTAAAAGAAAATAAGAGAAACAATGTGTATAAACCGATTTTAATGATATACTGTTTAAAACATCTAATAATGTGAACATTGTATTCAGCAAAACGTAACGGAACATAGTTAAATCCATAAATGTTAACAAAACGCCTGGGGTGAAGTTTCCATTTTTATTTTTGTGTTATTGATTTAATAGAAGAAAATGTTGTGATTATTAGGTTTCAAAAGTCCCCAAATATTAGATGCCTGTACAGTTCTGTGACTATTAAATATTAACAATTTAGCAGTGTAGTTGATATACACTGTATAATTATTACTGGGAGTGATTTTAATTTTTGAGCTGTGTTCAAGCATTTAACATCAATACATTCTTCGATGTAAATATTTTCAGTCCTTCTCTCATTGGCTTTATTCATGTATATTTCGAGGTTGTAAAAAACCACTAATTATTTAAAAATTGTATTCTGTTCATTCTTGTTAATGATGTAGTAAAATACAATGTTTATGAGCTCGTTGCAAATTTCTTAGGTAAATAAAAATAAATAAATTCTCTACAATGAAATCGATAGTTTACCATTATGTTATCGGGTAGATCGTTGTCACCGTATGTGACGTCTTTCCTTAGATGGGCTACTGTAATATGCTCTCAATTTGTATAGGAGAAATTGAACAGCCAAAAGTTGTGCAGAAGACAAAGTGTGTATATGATATATGAATCTTCAAGTTTGCATATACATGCAAAATAACACTTAAAATGGATAAAAATGAAACGGTTATATATATATATATATATATATATATATATATATATATATATATATATATATATATATATATATATATATATATATATATATATATATTCATGCCAAGGTAGTAAGTAAACGGCCGTTTCTGGAGCGAAACCTGGAAAACTGGCCTTCTACTGATCCTTGAAAATTAGTTTATAAATATATCACTGGATCGGCTTAGGCTATGACTTCTTTTACTGTTGATCTGCATAAAATTATATAGTTTTAATTTTATAATCACCAAAAGAATTTTGATTTATACCATCAGTATTATATTTTGTATCATCTAACACGCTTAATCTAGTTTTAGTTATTTTACAAACACATAACTTATGTTTCTGGGATCTTATTGTATGCATTTTAATTGGCATTTCTTTTCCATCAAATGAATAATTTTTATACAACTAATGTGTTAATTTTGATCTTATTACACTATAAGTTACACATTTTACTATTTAATATTATTATTATTTACGAACAGAATTAAATACATTTTTGCTTTTGATCCTATAAATTCAGTAATAAGCTTACCATTTGCTCATCTTTAAATTCACCACATACATTAAATTTGTTTATATTCCTAAACAAAATATCTCTTTTTCTTCTGTTATGCATATTTGCTCATCTACCCTGTTTCTTACATTTTCCAGTATCTTACCAGAAACAGCGTTATTTATTAGTTTATATAAAATAGATTCATAATCACTACCTTGCTGTTTTTCTTCACTTCTTAGTTTTATATAATGATTATTGATATACTTTTTGTTTTAATTTCATTATTCTGTGAACTTTTGTGATTTATAATCCTAGCTGCACATATAATTTTAGTATTCTATAATGAAGAACATATTTTTTATTCATTAGATTACGTACTAGTTTTTTTACTGCACCATTTTCTTTTTCCTTTTTTTAAACATAAACAACTCTTTTGATAATCTCATAACCAATCCTACTTTACTTTCATAGCTTCAGGTGCTAACGGATAATCACTATATGCATCATGTAATTGTTTTGGAATATTTTTTATCAACTTCTAAGAGTTATTATCAGCAGTATTTAATATTTCATCAATGTTTTTTTTTTCTGGACCAGTCCATTTGAATCCATAATATGAAAGATGTTGTGTCATTAGCATCAAGGAATAAAATATATGAAGATAGTTTTGTTTTATCATGATGAGGCATTTGTGTCATTTGCATAAAGGTATAAAATATATGAAGATGGTTTTATTTTATCATGATGCGGCATAAATTTATTATTTCTTTTGCATATCTTTTTCTTCCAACCATTGTTATACCACTTCTGATTATCGTTTTAACACAAAATGTTTATCAGTATCAGCAAGAAGTTCAAGATTTGATCCTGTATTATATTTCAATACACAATCAAATGATAATAATGCACTGCTTATATAACATGGATCTAGCTTATATTCTTTCATCAGAACTTCTCTAAAACAATGGAACACATATCAGCACGAATTAATACATCAGTTTCTAATTAAAAATCATGATAAACTCCTAACTTTCTGCATTCAAATTTATCCCAAACCAATTTGTCATGAGCATAATTACTGTCAGATATGTTTTCATTTCTTAGGGTTGAATAAAAATCTTTTGTATTCTTCAGGTAATTTGTTTTCTGTATGTTTTTCAAAGCTGTCTATAAATTCATTTGGGTAAATATCCTTCTTTCGTAATAACGAAAAATCATTATTGTTTTTTGTATGTGTGTATGTGTTGCAAACATTTTAGTTATATTAAAATCATCATGTTTCATATCCTTACTTATATTGTCAAGGTCACCAATAATAAACTGCGTCCTATCAATGAATTTAAGCTGTCCAATAGTGTTGATATATAGTTGGACTGTGGTTACACAGACGTCATCAGCCGAGTTCCCATCCTTCCCCATGTGTTTCACCCCTTATATCGGTACACGCTCCAGATGGCGGGGCGACAGTGTTGACCAGACACTGCCCGTCTGTGTTGACTGCCAGTTCTTTTCATCACGTCTCAGCGAGATCCGACTTGGCGCTCGTTCTGCTGCCTTGCTCACTGTCTGCACTGATGTTTACCGTGCTCTTCATAATATTTCTAGTGCACTGAGCATCAGCCAGGTCGCCTGTGCAGGAAACCACCCGCATCCTACTTCCATCGGGAAGAGCCAAGTTTACAATCCTTTTGCTCTACAGCTCTATAGCAGTTCCTGGTACTTCTCCATCTTCTTTTCATATACCTCTTCCGTTCGTTCCTCCCATGGGACAGTCAGTTTTACCAAGATAATCCTCTTTGCAGTCTCAGACCATATGACGACGTCTGGACGAAGTGATATTTGCGCAACTTCCGGGAATATGATTTTTCCCCCAGGTCTACTCTGACCCATGACTTTGCTTCTTAGAATATTCCAGAATTGTTTGTTGTTGCATGTTTCTTTTGTCCCTCTTTAACAACTGGATGAACATGACACCTGACCTCTCTGGGTTCCGGGCTTTCCGTCGTTCTCTCTCCAAAATATCTGCCATCTCTCTCAAGACCTTGTCATGTCTCCAACTGTATCGCTCTTGGGCCAAGGCAACCTGACATGACGCTGGAATATATTGTTCCATATTCTTAGCTATGCATTTTATACTCTTTTTATTTGAAGCTTTTGCAATTTCATTGATGATAACATGTCTATCATACCCACGTAAATTATGGAAAATAACAGGAACTTTTGTTGTAAACGGAATAATCTTTAATTTTAAATTACATTTATGTGCTGCTCCACGATATTTCCCACTTATATGACAATGGTTTATTCCTTTTATCATTATTTAATTGTTTTTCACACTGTGTTTCAGATTGACATTGTTTTTTATCCTCTTCACTCATTATTAATTTTGATGGTTGTTTGAAAAACGTACTAATAGTTTTTGTTGTATATTCAAGATTTTTCATAAACTTTTCAATAACATTTCTACTTCTATATTTGTATGCCCATTATTTCTCCATTACTTCGTACTAATATATAATAAGAAGAACATGGCATATGTTTTGCAATTATCTCTGCATTGTCTTTTCTTTTTGTATAAGAGACTCAAAATCAGCATATATTACAACGGAACAGGCATTTGGTTTTGATAATTTGCTTAATGAAGTAAATTATGCTTTTCATCAGAACATACCACCTTTTGACCTGCTTCATTAATTCCTTTACAATTTCTGATGTGAGTATCTAGTCAATCTTTTTTAACCAAACAAATTTAGGCAACCAAACAAATTTAGGCAATAAAGACAAAATTATAATGTTCCTTTCTTTACTTTTTATGTAACAATTTTGAAATATTCTTTATCCAAACATAGTGATAGTTTGTTTCTTCTTGAATTACTTCTGATATTAAAAATAAATACAGAAAAAAAAAATCTTGTTTGATCATATTAATATTAACCGCAGTAATATGAACAATATTAAAGGACACTTTTCATTATTAAGAAATAAAAACACAAATTGCATCTATCTAACTCAGTCGTATTATAATGTGCTAAAGTATATTAGGCGAAATACTAAATTTTGCGTTATTTAATGGGTTAGAAAACAAAGATATACGTAAAATATATGACGATCATTGTTCTGGAGACATCAATAAACAATTATTTGCAAATATATATAATAAATGAGCCATATTCTTTTCTGGTCTTTAAAAAAACAATTTTAAATACACTAGAACGATATAGAAAGGGATTTGATCAGTTCTAAAGTCCCTACTATTTCATGCTAATAAAAAGTCATAGCTCAAGTCAATCCAATAATATATTTGAAACTAATTTTCATTGACCAGTAAAAGGCCAGTTGCCAGGCTTGCGCCAGATCCAACAATTTAGTTATTACTTACCAAAAATAGGCCTTTGCTCTGGAAGAACACATGAAAGCATGATAACAGAATATATATATATATATATATATATATATATATATATATATATATATATATATATATATATATATATATATAACCAAAGAGAGGCCTAGATCTGAAAAAAGACCAGATCGTGACGACACAACTACCATAAATTACGAATTTAAACGAAGCAAAATTATGATGATAAAATAATGTTGAAGCTTTTCGTCCTATCAATAATTAAAATATAATAAAAGGTTCAAAGATTGTCATTATGAAAGTCTAATAAAATATTAGAGCACGACCAAGTCAATAAGACAAAATATACATACTAAATAAGTTCATTTAAATTATTTAAAATGTTAACAATTAACATAGATTTTTCAATATGTGCCCCAAAATGGATTTAAAATATTGTCATTTTTGTGCTCAAAATTTTTCAACGCATGCGTGGCGAGTTATATACATTATAAACATTATATAGATTCTAGACCAAGTTGTAAGCAGTCAGGCTTTTCACATTTTGTCGTGGCCCTAGCCTTGCCGTATTGATGGCTATTTGCCGTTACTGACACGCTGTTCATCTTTCATAAATATAGAGTTTATATGTTGCCCCACCCTGAACTACTGCACGCTAAAGGGACGTTTTTGACAACGGTTTTGGCGTTTTTCCTTATTCGTTTTTTTTTTTTTTTTTGCGGCACAACAACACTTTGAAAGTTATATTGTAGTGAGTCAAGCAAAGTGCCTTGCCCAAGGACACACAACATTAGCCAATCCGGGCTGATCCGATGGTGAGAATCGAACCCGTAACCTTCTGGTCTAAAGTTTTCCGTGGTACTCTGACCTGAAATACGTTTCACTTTGATCTCCAGTCAACAATTGTGGCCACCTAGTTTGTGGTCCAGTGACGTCATTGATCAGATCAAAGTGAAACAAAGGTTATTACTAGATTCGATAGCGGAGTGAGTTTGAAAGAATAAAACACGCATTGATGGGTATTTTCTTTCCTTAGGAAAAACGAATTGCATTTCTGATGAATGTAAAAAGGGACTTTCATATTAAATTCATGGTCATTTCAAAATTATTATGAAAATATAAGTAAGAGAAATTCCACGCTGGTTAAAATAAATTTAATTGATTAACTACACTATTAACTTGTTGGAAATCAGAAGAGGTCTTTGGTCGACATTCACCTTTCTCGCCCTTGATCTAGTGACAATGCTATACAATGCACTCAAGACATATCACGTATTCTATACAAGGCACATACCCGCTCCTCTGCTAGTTTGGATCGTCTTGACTTGTGGGAAATGTTTGTTCCGTTGTCAGACGATATTCAATATTCACTATCACGCATCTGACATCCATGTAGGTACACATTCTTGGCGCAGAAACATAAAGTTGGCAATGTTTAGGTGTTGAAAGCCTTAGTAGCAAATAGTAGCAAATACTGAATTATGAAACAATGTTTGTCAGTTTAGCATGGATTAGGCATCAATGCAAGATTATTTTTGTAACATCATGAAACATATTGACTTCGTGTACATTAGCGTCATTTGGACGATGTGCTTATACCTAGTGTAATAACGTTGAATAATACTATACATTTATAATACCAAACATATAACACTGATGAAATGTAATATTGATAACTGCATAAAATATCAACCTATGGCAAAACAGGATCTAGAGTATAAGGTTACTTATCCAAACAAGATTGTTGAAGTTATCTTTCTGTACATGGTAAAACATTTGACCTTGACGTTTTATGTAAGCAGACCAGATAGGACTTCATCTATAAAGGGTAATTTCGAATTGGGTGAAAGTATAAAAACACAAATTGAAACTCAAACTCATTGTTTCATGATCTACAGGCCTGTTTAACCGATCAGGCGCCGTGTTTATTTCCTGTATAACTTTCTTGCATACTAAAGTTGTTTTCAATAGGGCATTGCAAATGGTACTGGGCGCTGCATCTAAAAATGTAATAATGAAAATTGCCCTCTTAACGGACAAAGAGAGTTCATTTTAAATGGGGTTTAATCACTTCATATCGTTTATCTTCCCGTAAACGCGAACAGCATGCATTCAATCATACTCGGCCTCGCAACGTTGAAACTGCCGCCATGTTGTCAAATGGATTTTCCTTGCAGGCGTGGTCAGGCTCCGAAAACCTAGCTGATTTCCGGTCAATAACTTGTTACGACTCTAGGTCTTACAATAATGTAACAGAAAGAAAGTGAAACCAACAAGCAATTTATTTCTAGACAATTAAAAAGACGCTTACAATAACGTGAGTTAAAGTCTAAATAATCCAATAATCCTAAGTGTCCTAATCACAAGTCCTAAATATAGAATGTTCCGAATGAATTCCAGTTGCCTTGAATGTCCTGATTTGCCAGTAGTCTTTAATGTCCTGATGTACCAGGAGTCTTGAATGTCCTGATGAACCACAATGATGCAATCCAGAATGTCTTTGAATGAATTCACATAAATCCCAAAGTCAAGTATTAATCTAAAATGAGAATGAGCACTTTTAGAATTTCCAGTGAATACCTTAAATAAATAATGCCTCTCTCTCTGAATTTGCTCTGATTTTCACAACACAACTATAAACATCTGATTATTAAAATGATTCTTCATAGACTGACGATTAGAACACGAATGAAATATTGTTTACCAAAACTAATTATATATAAACACAAGTCACATGACATATATTTCTAGAAAATCATATGCCTACATGACAAAAATCAGTAATTCTAGTGGAAAAACCAATCTAATTGTAAACAAAAGCAACCCTGACCTCGAATTATAAGTAAGCAACTTGTTTACATCCTATAGCCAAGGACAAAGTTAAATACGTAGGACAAAAGTTAAATATGTAAACATTATACATAACCAACTATTTTAGTAATTTTTCTTAAAAATTTTGTTTAGTTTTATACAAAGTTTTCCTTTCTCCTCAAGTTTTTTGTTGTTGTTTGATTATTTATAATTACAGAAAATATTATGATTGTAAATTACGACACAGCCGACAGAAGCACGTGATTATTCAAGGGCTTTCCAGAGAGTACTTTTTCCATTTTAAAAGTAGTGACTGGCATAGAATACAACTGATTTGAAAGTCTGTTTTACCACATTAGAATTTGAATTTCCACCGGGGGGGGGGGGGGGGGGGGGGCGGGTCCAGTCTAAAATTAGCAATTGGCTTAGACGCACTGAAACTGAAGCGGTGTCACCGAGTGCGTTTCATGACGTCAAAGGTCACACATATGATTGGGAGTGACCTTGAATACACGTGGGTGGGAGTGACATTGAATGCTTTAATTTGAATCTGGGTAGATGACCAGGTTCATAAAGTAAACTCTGGGATTGTTGATTTCATAGGCCACATCTTTTGGAGATGGCCTTGAATGACCTGGTTTGAAACTGGTGCACTAGCCTGGTGTAAAGTTCACGAGGCTAGAGGTTGCTGAAGTCATAAAACAACACCTGCGTGACCTAGATGGGACTATAATTTGGATTGTCTTGGATCTATAGCGATCCCAATGACTCATCTGCACGTCCAAAATGTTGGACGGTTGCTTATTATATTTCTGGACCACTTTTGACCTTAATTACCTTTGAATAGAATAGATCAAATGACGTCATTGTTGCCAGGGGCCCATTCCAATCTAAAACTCAAGGACACCAGTGAGGGCCCATGAACCTATAGCAGCGATGACACCATCTGCTTGTCCTAAATGCTAGACGTGACCTTGACTTATCGCTCTCTTTGGGACCACTTGTGAACAGAAGTCCAGTTTCTTATATAATGTATAGCAACCGGTGTGATAGAATTATATTTCCTAGAAATAGTTCTGAATATGGCGGACGTACACTGTTTTATGTTATTTACGGGTCTGACGGAAATTGCTGAGCGTATTTCGATTGGTTGTCAACTGTGACAACTTAGCGGTAAATTATAGCCGATTTAAAAACAAAAACTCTAACAATAGCGCGGGACTACCGCGATGAAAGGTCAAACCATCAAGGGGTCATGAAGACTATATGCTAACACTACAGTGCCCCCGAAATTTCGTATTGTACGTTGTTTCGCAAATTCGAGATCACTCTATTGTTGCTAAAAAATCTTTTAAGTAGATTTAGTTTTCAGTGCTTGATTCAAAAATCGAAGTAATAGGTACAATGCATTTATGTATGAAATACAGACTTTCTTTTGCTATATGCCATTGGTTTTCTAGACGTCAGCAGCAGCACTTCATCATCATCGTTGTCATCATCATCACCGCTATTACTACTACTTCTTTCACTGTTGTAATATATACAATTTAGCATCATTATAATTTTATCTTCCCAACAAAAAGATGGGGAGATCGTGACGATGCATGAAGTTGAGACGTGATGTCCAATAAATGTATTTGAAGTATCAATGAGTAATATATACCTTTCCATTGAAATGCTCTTCCATATTTACTTCTTCTTGGCCACTACGTTTTACGACACACGTCCGCCATTAGGGTACTGATTACGGGTACGTATTATATAGGTTCTGACCCGTGAAAGACTTATTAAATAAAAGGCGGCACTTCAAACATTTACGTACTTATCACTAAGAATAAACTTCATTTCCACAGAAACTTAGAATTTGTGCTCTCAAAGACTAGAGTCAACGGGAACTTAAAAACATAATTAGCCTAAAACCAACACTTTAGTCATGACACTTATGTTCACTAAATTTCATTGTCTGTATTTCTGGAAATGTCATCGTACTGGAAAATGTAGCAGTAATCCAACTGTCCCTTTAATTTAAATGAAACTTGGTAATTTATTTACAAGCAGCTTTCAAATTTTAACTTATAGAATAATTCTGAAATTTGACAAATTATCTGTCAAAAAACAAGACTTAATGTTCAAGTCATTAATCACCCAGTTTAAACACTTGATGGTTCTTCACAAACTACAGAAAAACAATATTATTATTGGGAATTATGATTACTTTCCGTTTAATGCAATTATTAGAATACTTAATTTTCAAACATTCTTCAAAATGTTGGCTTGTTTGGCGATTTTTCGGAAGAAATAGCATTTATACGTCGTGCTGTTTATGGTAAGTAAATGACGATCTTTACGATACTAATTTAATTAATGAATCCAATAAATATGAAAAAAACGATCATATAGATGTTGGGGTCAAAAGTCTCTTCATCATCTGCAATTCTTTGTTTTCCTGCCTTTTAATTTCGTTGATTACGTCATCCTTTATATTAAAAATGTCGAAACATACTGATATTTGTAGTCATTATGAAAATGTCTGTATTTATTTATTTCCTTGTGCAGTAAAATAAGTCTTGCGATAGCGCAAATGTATTCTGAATTAGATGAAATGTTTGATAGGCAAAATAGTTTGTATCTTGCAAATCTTCAGTTCGTTTAAAATTCAACATTCATCGGTGTACTGAGCATAATTTTATTTATTGATCGAAGAATTAATATTATTATTTGTTTAATTCATTACTTGTTTAATTGATTTATTTGTGTCCTAATTTATATATTCATTTATGCACCAACTTAGGTGATATTTTCATTAAAAAAAATTAAAAGAATTAGTGAATAAAAGAATACTTGAACGAAAGCAAAGGTTTAAAACTATGACCAACTCTAGCTGGCATGATTGTTAAGTCGATAATCTTTAATAAAAAAAATGTGCAAACAATTTGATGAAATTAGTTAAATAGTTAAAATATTTCAACTATGATATAAATAATTGAAGAGAAGAAAAGTCATCCCATGATTTACTGGCCTGGGAATACAAACGAACTAATTGGATGATATTATTCGGGAAAAGCCTCTAATTGTAACAACATTGAAACTTCAGGGTGACATATTCACCAAATATTGTTTCACAGAGAAATTCAAATACTTTAATATCAGTACTGTAGTGTCGGAACGTCGCGTAATACGAATATGGTCGCACCATTTAAAACCGTAATGGCAAGGTCTATATCGTCTATGTATCGAAATCTGTACTGTATCATAGTTTGATATTAACGATGCTTAGACAAGTTGTATTTTCCTATTCGATTTTTTCTAAATTGACGTGGTACAAATAGTCCAAATCAACCCCTCCACCACGATCATCATCATCATCATCATCATCATCATCACCACCATCATCATCATTTCCTTCTCTCTCTCTCTCTCTCTCTTAATTGATAGTATAGTTTCTCCAGCACTAGTTGAGTAAAATGGTGCGAATTACGTGTAAAAGATACACAATTTGTTTATTATTTGCCTCTTACAGGTAATATAGACAAAATCTGAAAGAACCAGCACGTTCTGCGAATTTATTTAAAACATATCATGCAGATGTATGGGCGATTTTCTCTAGATCTTTGTAAAAAAAAAAAAAAAAAAAAATTATTTTTTATTTTGATTTTGATATCTCCGATATTTCACCTCAGGTAGTTTGTATTCATCAAGTAAAGGCCAACATACATCGTATTAAAATGTACAAATATATAAAATTAAAATGTACAAATATATAAAATTAAAATGTACAAATATATGCCAAAACACGATCGAATTTCTTACGTTTATAGTTTAAAATCTTGCTAAGACTCATGTATCAACTTTCGTGCCGCTAACACAAAATAGCCATGTCAAACGCTTATGTGTTTAATGCTTGCCCGCGTAATCAGGTTTAATATACATCATTATCGACTCTTGTCTTCAAGTGTTACTGTTCAAAAGTGAGTTAAAACGGTTTTCTGTGCTTTGAGATTACACGTGTTGTTTTTGTAAATTTGGCCCTCTGGTAATAGGAGCACCGATACCCTGGCACCTACGAGAATCCCGGGTCAAGGTCTAGTTAAAATCTGATTAAAATAAGAGATCACCGACGTAACGGAAATCTGACAGGCACTGATAAAAGTTCCCGTTCTGGTGAATTTGGGAATCCTCGGTAAACTTATTGTTAGTAACCCATTAGAGTAAGCTTAACATTCATGTTAGGGAGAGTCGGCGTTTGTAACTATATGTTCAGAATGTAGTTTTTCACTTTCACCAGTATGAAAGCTATAATTTGATTCATGAACAAAAAAGTCAACATCAAATGACGTTGTATCGGTGTCTATCTTATCTATTTATTGATAAGTACATCTCGATTTAATCAGACTGGGTCTATTTACTATAAGAGCTTGGGTCTTAGCGATCTTTTCTACCATTCCTCTCAAGTTTGAAAACTCAGACAGCCCTTCGAGGTGATAAGTGAGTGCACTAGAGGGCAGCACCTCGTATCGTTTTAGCTGAAGTGAACCGTGTATGCAAGGCTATTGTTATATTTGTTCAAACATTTACTTCACTAATCAGCAGTCTAGTTTGTACTCATCGCAAAGAAAAGCTTCCAAAGCGAATCCATAATTTTTGATAATTTAATTAAAACAACAACAACCACAACAACAACAACAGCAACAACAAAACACCACCAACAACATGTACTTGATTATTAGGCAGCAGAGATCCTGGATAGGTAATTATAAGTTCTGATTTTAGCATTTATTAATCCGTGAGCTTGGATCAAGGAAAAACAATAATTCTTTATTGAGCATCGAAACGTGTAGTAAGCTAACTTGACAGCAAATTTATTCTAACTCGACTACCTCTGGGCAGTCGCTTTTCATTCATTTATTCATTCAGAGCCATAAATACTGAAAAGATACGTAGCGTTATCCGTGTCTGTCAGTCCGTCTGGTGTCAAGGTTTGCGTTTAAGTCAGTTCTCACGCATTGTTGGAAAAAGTATCATGCTCCCAAGCCTACGAGGCCACTGTGATGTATATTTAACGCATCAGTTAACTCGGCCGAGTTTTCAATTTATGTCAGTTTTTTCAAGCACTATTGCCATTAAGTTCATATAGCTTTCTGTGTGGGTTCTTTTGTGTGACTACAACAGCATCCCTCCTAAAGTAGGTCTCTGTGAGCTCCATTTCACCCACCGCTGACCTCAGTAAATGTTTTGAATATGTTTAGTTTCTCGCGCACTTTTATCCAGAGGGTTTTGTACTTAGGATATAGGTCCAAACAGTAGTGTTCACTTGACATTCCAAACGCAATGTACACGTGAATGTGCCTTGTTGAGTATATCTTCTGACCGCCGAAGTAAATCAATGTGCCTTGTTGAGTATCTCTTCTGACCGCCGAAGTAAATCAATGTGCCTTGTTGAGTATCTCTTCTGACTGCCGAAGCAAATCACTGCCACGTAAATTAAATACTTTACAGACTCATCTACTGAAGTTGGATCGGTTATTCGGATATAGATGGACTTAGGGACAATCACATTTGGAGTGTGCACGTGTTTTGATAAGAAAAGTGACCCACTGCCAAAATTTGTCCAATATGGCTTGAATGATAACGGAGGGGTCGCCAATAACACACACACACACACACACACAAAAGGAGCAGAGAAACGTGTACTCGTATATTGCGAGAGTCGGGTGACAGTATATTCGTGGTTTGCACTCGTATTTTGCGAGAGTCGGGTGACATTATATTCGTGTTTTATGACGATATTTCTAATTTAATTCGATTTTCTGTCGTTTTGACAAATACAAAATTGTACTAAGAGTATAAATAGAAGACACTCATGAGTAAGTTACATATAGTATTTAATTTTTCATGCTTTCAATTTTCTTCCAAATTTAATTACTTACATATAACACAAATTTACTGGAACAATCGTATGTATTTCCAAGGTAGACTTTGCATCAGAGGTAACAGAACGTAAAGATAAAAATCAATCAGCAAATGTCAAAGAATTTGTTTGAGTTTTTATAAAAGTAGCAACTCTGTCGTAAGCCTTAGCGCAGCATTCCTTGAAATGCCCTGGAAAAGATGAGGATGAAAATAAATATGCATGCGAATGGATCAGGAATGATGTATAAATAGATGAGGAAGACTAATATTAAACAAAGACGATATGACAGCTGAAATAGAGGGCTGTCTGATATGCAGCACGCACTTAAGCAATTTCTGTTGGGGGTGGGTGGGATGGGGGTATAGTAACAGTTGATAATTTTCATCCAAACTGTCCTTTATAAAGTCTTGTTGTACACTTTGTCTCGCCCTACGTGGAAGGAGAGAGCTGAACAAAAGGCAAATGACGTCGTAACTCAATATGAATACTTAATTTGTTTGTGAGTACTTTAAAGTTGATTTTATATACATAAATATTATCTGATTATAACAGTCCTAAAAGCACTCATCACCATCACGATACAAAATATTTTCGAAGATGCTTTCGTTTTTGGCCAAGGTGGGTTTTCGTGAATTAATAAAAATACCAATGACTCACTGATGACCTTTGTGATGTGTTTTGAAATTTGCTATCTCTGTTACAAGTAAAAAAAATAAAATAAAAGTAAATAACGTACAGCTACTTCCATGGCTCGTCATGGAGAATAACCCCTCTTTTTGTTACATGCTCCCCCATCCCCAGGTCACAATCACGTTCTGTACCATGACCCAGGGATAATAACCTAAAATCCAGTATAAATAATATGTGTCTTCTTGCTATGAATGCACATACAAAGTTTGATTAACAAATATTTAAACATTTTACTGTAATTGCAATTTCTGTATATTTTACCTTTGACCCCCTCACAGTGACCACCGAGGAAGAGGTACTAAAATCATACCCCTATCGCAGATGGTCACCATATGGGCAACCTATGTACCAAGTTTAGCAAATTTCTATCCAGCAGTTAAGGAAGAGAAGTAGTGGTTACGGACAGACGGAGGATATCACAATACCCCCTCTAAAGATTGGGGATAATAATCTGATTTCTTATGTATTTATGTATCTAATGTGATCATAACATAGATATAACCTGTGCACTGTAATCGCTTGGACATCTCAACACTTATCAGCAAATCTAGAAAGGAGCTTATGTTAATACATTTAGGTCACTAATCTTTTCGGTCGCTGTTTTTATGGCATAAGATTATTTTGAAACTTTAGTCACATTTTTCTTTCTTCCATAGGATATTGGGCAAATATAACCTGATAAAAAAAATCATATATGCATTTTCAAAAATTAAATATGCATTTAAAACAGCACTAATACATTTTTGAATTGTGTATTCTAGGATCACAATATTTCATGATATGGCATTAAATAAGAAAGATTTATCCACTCTTTTGATATGAAACTTTCCTTAAATACATATCTCTTTTTTTTTTAAAGTTTGCACAATATGCACATACCTGGTAAAGCAAAGAATCCGTGAACAGTTCCTTCTACAGTCAGCAGATCTGTCTGAACACCGGTTTCAGACAATTTCTTACAATACCCTAAAAATAGATTTTAAAAAAAACGATCGATCAGTCATTAATGTTCTACGGCGAATGCAGTGAAATCACTCAGTACTGTGCTGTGATAGTTTATCTGTGATATGTATCTCGAAATATGTATATTTATTAGGGTTTTTTTGTTTTTGTTTTCTTTTACAAAATGTTATCCACATGAAATCTACAACTGATAACAGTTGGATTGAACCAAAGTTTAAGCAATGACTTTTATGTTTTACGCTCAAGTCTTTGCAGAGACTTTGATTAAAAAAAGAACAATAATACCATTTATTCCTCCCGCACCTTAAAGAAAAAAGTTGGGATTTGCAGTTACTCATTTACGGTCTGTCGATTCCAAAAGCTTCCCCAGCTTTCTCTCCACTTTAAGGGTCACCATTGGTAAATTGGTAATGCCAAAAGTGTGAAGAATAAGTTGCAAGACGTAAAATAGTTTTTTACTTATTTGTAAAAAAAAAAATAAATTAAAATTACCGTAACTTCCATCTCTCAGCCGGTCTAGGTCTGCCACAATAAATTGCGCCGGGGGAAGGTTTGAGTAAGACGCCTGCAGGAGTAGATTCATCCGAGGAAGAAGGAGATCTTCATCTGAGGCGTAGTGACTTTTGTACCTTAACGAGATCGTAGGAATAGCAAAAAATAAAATAAAGATAGACATAATTTTCGTTGTATTTTTATGTAATTCTTACTCCAACTAGGAACATTTTTAAACACTAGAGACATTTAAAAAAAACAAAAAAACAGCAGATGCAGAAATTTGAAAGAAATAGCACGTTTCGCAATTTTATTTTCGCTCATTCGCACTTTTTAATTATTTAGCCGTACGCCCATGACTATGAAGATAAAATCATATAATGCAGAAAAATTCGTCCAAGTCGTCCTGTTCGACTACTTGGATACTATATTTTTTTCCCTTGGCTTTTGTGTTTGGTGTTTATTTTGTGGATATAAATTGTTTCTTCCCCTGACGAAGAGCTAGTTTAGCTCGAAACGTTGGGAAACTGTTTTATTTTTGCGCCGTTATCAATTTTTGTGTCATACAAAGTTTCTTTCTTGCATTAGTTCGTTTTCGTCCTTACCAGTTCATGACTTCATTGGACAGGTCTGGTCCGTTCTGGAACTCTTCATTCGAAGGAAATTTCACGGCATATCCGGCCCCGGGATATATAAGAATCTAGAAATTAATTTCTATAAATTAATCCATTTTTATTTGTAGTATTGATGGTTAGTGATGATCGGAGAAAAGAAAAGAACACAAAAGGAATATTTCTTAAGGTTTTTGATTCGCAGGGCTTGCAATTAAACAGTTTGGGCAGAAGAATACATCATAGCATTATTTAAATATGTGACACAGTCATCTCATTCTATGTGTACTGAATGAAGCAAAAGATATAATAATAATAATAATAATAATAATAAACATTTATCACAAAACCCCCAAACAAACGACGACCCAGTTTCTAGTGATCTGATTGTATGTCTCCTAAGTCCATCCCATAGGATTGCAAAATACACTGCAACAAATAGACATGCCTGAAGTAACATATTAATATTTGAACGAAACCTGAGCCTAACCACATAAAAAAATCATGGTCTGTACCTGTGATGGACTTTATTTTGCTGTGACTATACTACAATTTTGCCCAGAACTATTGTAATTTTCAATGCTTATAAAATAAGCAGGAAATACCTGAAAATCTATTCCCGGAACTTCATGACATGCAATAGCGGCAAGACGACCCCCTGAACTGTCTCCGCCAACTCCAACTTTGCTCTTGTGTGTCCCGCCTATGTAAATATTTAGAAACATTGGCAACTTGCTCGCTTAGCACCTCTGCGCTCTGTTCCGATAAGAGCAAGGGTAAAATTGTTGCCTATCCACACCCCAGATAGTCTCGTTCAACCAGACTCTCGCGTGGATCCGCGAATTTTCCACCATACAAGGGTCAGCTGAAAAACTGAGTTTTTGCAAACTGCTCGCCAGTGACCAAGGCAAACAACACAACTGCCTGCACAGACCGTTCGCCCCTGTTATTAGCATCGCTCTGAGTTGTCATTTCAGTATTTTTGCGTTGAATTTTGACTAAAAGAGATGAAAAGTTAACAATAACAGGTCAAGAGTTGCTGGCTTAAAATGCCTATATTTTCCGTTACATTTTGTTAATCCATTGAAAAATGAGGTAGAAACAGGAGCAGATGTTTCTGTAAGAAAATGATAGATTTCAACTTGTGGTTGCAGTGGAGTTTCGAAAGAAGCGAGAGCGCCACTTGGGAGCAGTTGGAGTTTATCTTGTGATGCCAGAAAGATTCTTTCCCCGATATTTGGAAAAGTCATTTGATTGGCTGATTAAATCAGGTGACATAATACGTAATTGTAATGATGAGATCACGTCGTATTTCGCGTAAACATGGACAGCTCTATTGGCTGATTGAGAAGCGCCTATTCATTGGCGTCTGTTTACAAAGTGATGTTTAATTATTTCCTTTAAAGCTTACAATAGACTTTTGGCTTTAATCGTTGCAGAAAGTATGTCTAGAAAGTATGCGAGAGTCTGGTAGAACGAGACACCCGGGACAAACTGAGATCATAAACCCAGATGCGATCAGGAAACGAGGATGGGTATTGTTTTTTTTCTGCTATTGCTTTCCCATTGGTTTTGCATTTTTAACTTCATTTTCTTATTAGTGATATTGTCTCCATAAAATCAGATGATATAATTTATAAATCCAATTTCCCCCTACAAATGTGCCAAATTGAAAGCGATGAATTGATGTGTACAAGACTATAAGAAAAGCAGCTATTGAATAAACACTTGTTTCAACCGATTGAATGATCAGATTTTTTGCCCACATTAGTTTGTATAGTAGACTAGTAAATACGTCAGTAAGTGTTATGAATGTAGAAATTAAAAAAACGCTGAAACAGAGTTCATTTATAAGAAATGATAAATTAGTAAAGTTTGACCAGATTTCTACAATTATCTCTCATCATCTGCTTTCCAGAATCCTGGTATTAAAGATTCAATTTCTTTTCAGTGGTTTGATGCATATCCATTTACCAAGATACAAATATCGTCTGAACACATACACCTACCAAAAACGTGTTTATTTCTCATGACCCAATCCACTGCAGTGTTGGCGTCGTTTTGATTGGCTGGAAACCTGTATTCAGGGGCCAATCGATAATCAACGTTGATGACGACGCATTCTGCTTTCCTGACCGAAGTGAACAAAAATATACGTTTCATATAATCGAAGGTAGCAACCAGTGTTACACAATTGTAATTGACACCCATAACATAAACAAAAGTTAGACTCTTGCTATGATTGTGTTGGTTTGAAACCTTATTTGACAAGGGATCAACGGGACCAGAGCATCACACTTTTTAATGTATTGGAATAGCACAATTGATTTGAAAAATAACTTGCCGAGTACGCATATGTCCTGAATCAATATCGCATATTATGGTTCTAAAATTAAAATAGACACATGCTCGGCTCGATGTGATTAGTTCTCTCAATTACATACGTATCCTCCGATTGACAGGTTTATATGAGAGAGAGAGAGAGAGAGAGAGAGAGAGAGAGAGAGAGAGAGACAGAGAGAGAGAGAGAGAGAGAGAGCTACTTTGAAATAAGCTTGCAGACGATGTCATGTGTTCTTCTTGACCCCACGACGTTGCCTCCGCCGTGGAAGTATACAAGTAGCGGTGGAGCAGAAGACATGCCTAGAGATTTCGGCTGATATGTAGTAATGGGAATTCCATCTGAAAATTTTGTTGAAAAGAAACACTATTTTTCGTTTATACTGGGTTCTAACTGTTGGAGGATAGGAAATAATTTTTGGACGTCTAAATATTCTCCCTAAGGTGAAGAGTACTTTGGCGGTTAATTTCCGACGGTAATGTCAAGAACAAGTTACTCTACCGTTGAAATATTTGTGGACTAGACTAGTAGATCTGACGACATATCTGTTTAAAAAGTAAAACCAAAACTATGTTATATTTTTTCCTGAATAGATGGCGTACATGCTGGATGAAAAGTACCTGCCTATGTTTCCTCCACGTTAGGCCAATTATTAATCTTAAAAAAATCCGTTCACTGCAAATTTGTGGACCATAAAAAAAACTCCGTGTCCAAGATATATGATGATATTCCCTCAAGCAGTTATTAATTTATAATGTAAAATCTATGCTTACAGATTGATCACAAAAGTTATAATATTAGCATGCTCAGATTTTAATGTTATTTTTGATATATTTTAACGCAACAGAAATGTTCAGTACCAAACATTGTATGTATGTATGTATGTATGTATGTATGTATGTATGTATGTATGTATGTATGTATGCAGGGCCGTCACAAGTTTGTGCTGGAAGAAACGGCGCCCCGAGCGACTGTCGCTCCCAATCGGGAAACAATACCGCAAACTCAGCGAAATGGCGCTCGCCAGGCTTGGCGCCCAAGCGATCGCTCGTTTCGCCCGCCCCTTACGACGGCCCTGTATGTATGTATGTATGTATGTATGTATGTATGTATGTATGTATGTATGTATGTATGTATGTATGTATGTATGTATGTATGTATGTATGTTTAAAACTGATCAATGTCTTACTCAGATCGTAAGGTGAAGGAATAATTAGGTCTTTTATCGTTCCTTCAAACTCCGTATCACCGCCATATTTAGCAGCTAAGAATAGTCTCCTTTCTCGGGCTCTCTCTACAGTTAGGTCACTGTAGTGCGCAGGATTATTAACTGCAGTTTCCTTCAAATACAATACAGATTCAGGGTGAACTCTGTACTTCTTAATAAATTCGTCCAAGTCAAAATCCATCGATGTATGGATGAGGTCTAGATTCGCAAGTATTAAGAACAGAGATTAGTAAATTAAGTCCAATACGGGCATACTAGGAACATCCTCGTCTGTTTTGGAAGAGAGAACATACGCGACGGGAAAGGCCGAGAGTGTTCCGATTACAACTGCGTGTTTATCTCTCTTCACCTAACTGGAGTGGCCTGATCAGCATTAATCATAGCTGGTAGAAAGATTACACAGCGCATGCACTGAATGTGATCCCAATGAAGAGAGCAAACCGGTTACGACTAGGCAAAGCGTGTCCTTTTATGCTGACTCAGGACTTGTACATTGTAAATATTGACCTACACGGACTATTGAGGAAATTATTTACAAATAAATTTTAGGTTGTCAGACATAAAATGTCATGCATAACTAATCTGAGACATTATCAATCGTTTTCTATCTTGCATAGTGTTCAAAGAATTAATGTATCGCCGTATGTCAGTCAAACTCTAACAGGTGCCGATACCCATAGACCTCCGACTAATACTATTACTGGCAAACGTGTGACTAATACTATTGCTGTCAAATGTGTGATGCCTCACGCACAGGCCTTTGAAATTCTATCACTGTAATAAAAAAAAAAGTCAGAGTATCCGAAGAAAAAATAGAAGAAAAAAAATCCTTTATATACACACACACGCACATACACACACACACACACACACATATATATATATATATATATATATATATATATATATATATATATATATATATATATATATCGTCCAACGGCCAGTTGTCATGTGTCTCCTTCAATCGTGCGCCATGTTTCTCGCGATCTAACGCGCTTGTTTCGAGATAATGACGTCATTAGCTGTGTCACCAGCGTTCTTAAAGAGTGACCGGAATGAATTAAACAGCAAAATCAGAAAAAATTAGATTTAAAAAGGTAATTTCATGTAATTTTAAAAAATCATAATGCAAATCTATGTTTTCACTTATGCCTTTTTTATGTCAGACATTTTAGCATTGAATTTTCTATTATATGCTAAAGATAGCGCCGCCGATCACATGTTGGCTTTGCTTACATATTTTGAACAGGATAATAAACTTTGGGAATTTATTACAACTGGATAGCGAATGTAAATATTTGGTTTTAATCATGTGGAGTTCTTATACAACGTAAGAAAAATTTACACTCAAAATGTATATTCACTACGGGCTTTTTCGTTTCAGTATTGTTTCATAGTAAACATATATTCTACATCAAAAGACATTGAATCTATTATAATAAAATGTGCATCCATTTACCTGTGTCTATTTTTTAATTTCTCTGTCCCTCTGTATGTCTGTCTGTCTCTCTCTGAGTCTATTGAGTCATGTATCTATATGGTAAAGAACAAGCAAGCAGTAATGTAAGTGCCCAAACTGCATATTGAATAACTGAAAAAATTAATCATTTTTAAATTTATTTTTTTTTCATGTCAAAAACACGGAGACGCTTTAAACTAATAATATCCATACCTTGGTCTAACTGGCACTATCCGGTCATATGCCACGTGACTTTTTAGTCAGTGTCACGAACCATGGATGTCACTTCCGGAAATAAGTAAACATACACACGCTCGGAAAATCGGTAATTATGAACTAATGTACATGAATGCCAACATTTTTTTCACGCTGATTAAATGAAGTAGATATAGTTGAACACTTTTTTATGGTTTATTTGAATAGATTATCATAATATTATAACGAACGCGTTAAAATTCCCGTTAAGTGAACGAAAGGTGGTTACTCGAGGCTATACTAAGGCAAGGTTGGCAACTAATTTTCTAGGAGGGTGGGGATGCATAATATAAATTCGTGATTTTTTTCGATGCGATTCTAAATATTTTTAAAAATCCTACCTTGCCTAAAAGAATGAGTGTTAATCATCCGTCCGCCATGGTATCATGCACTGTAAGGGCGGCAGTTCCAAAGTAACCCAGAAGAAATCACTGTTGAAATAACACGACAAGATTCAATGTGACTCCATTTCCAAGTTCAAGGTCGCGTATACGCTGCGGCATAGTCTGTGGATATTTAAATCCGAAATGTTTTATAAAAAAAATTTATAAACAGTGCAGTCGTTCTTTATTTACAAATCTGTACATTCTTTACTCAAAATAAAATGAAAAATATTTTTATTTGTTTTGATGTATTGTTGTGAACCTGACCATATGTAAATAGCAAAGGGAGATAATACGGATTTCATATATCGTTTAGCGGGAATTTTGAATTTTTCTAACGAAGATGAGAACCGAGTTTGAGTAATGATGTATAGATTTCAAAATTTTGAATGGCATCCAAAACAAATGGCGAATTTGTTTTCTGCGACCCACCCACCTAGGAAATTCGTTGCCAACCTTGCGTTATTTTATATATCTGTATAGGGTTTCTTTTTCTTTTTTTTTTTTCTTCGGATTTTCTGACTTTTTTTACTACAGTGATAGAATTAAAAGGCCTGTGCATCACGCAACTTATAGGAGTACCGGTAGCTTGTCGTACGTCTACTGTACTTCGCCTAGCTGACTGCCACTATATTTAATATACAGATTCAAATCGTCATAACTGCAACATTTTAAAACTATTTTCCATTAAATAAATCAACACTAATTCACATTAGGAGTTAGTGTCAACAAAATTACGCCGATTTTATATGATATGTTACGCTAATAAGTAGGCGTAGTTATCTTTGCTTTGGCGATAGGTCAATTCTATATGGGTTGGCTTATATTATATAGAAACGTTTCCTCCAAAGAAAATGTATGATTATTACCTGCGCAGGTGATCTGAAAACATTGGGAGCTTAAATAAAATTGTGGTTAAGGTAATTAGTCGTGGAAATTCAAGTCCATATACATTGGAACAGATATTTAAATAGGTTTTATTATTTGTCGATCTTGGCAAAACCCTGATTATGGTATCCACCACTGTACATATTTCACTCGTCTCGTGAATTTTGCCCAAGGTGCACGTTGTTGAATATATGATTGCATGTAAAAAAAATTTAAACCAAGTACCCGCAACAATTATATAGGTGGTTAATTTCAGGCAATTTTCAGATCGTATCTTATTTTAAAAAAAATCAAATGTAAAAAGAAAGTTAACGAGTCTCATGTCGTTCCTTTTTGTTGTTGACATGTTTACATTATATGCTACATATCTAACGGACATGAGATCTCTATACAATAAAGATTTCATCATACGATTTGCATTTCTTGCCATAAGATGTACATTTACTCGCAAAAACTTGTTTTGCTACAATGACAAAAATGTTGATATAGCTATCGACTATCACTATACTCAAGGAAAACGTGTTGTGAATTTTATTTCATACTATAAAATTGAACCAATCTAAAGAAATTAGTATTTAAGGCAAGGGTGTCAAACTCATTTGCTATGGCGGGCCAGATTTGATATAAATAATACTAAATAATAATAATAATAATTAATCAGTCTGGCGGGCCGTATATTTGACACCCCTGATTTAAGGTGTCGCGAAAATATATACCAAATATATACGTCCTCGCTGCAGAACTCTTCCATAACACTGTTGATTAAATACTTCGATGTTTTCTTATTTAAACTCTCCAAGCTATGTGAGAAAATATAGTCACGTTTTGCGAGACTCGCTAAAAAAAGGGAAGGTACCAGCTGGTTTTTAAAAATAAAATGAAACAAAACAAAACAAAACCAACAACAAGCACAAAAATGTTTCATCAGATATTTTCAGACACATATTTTGCTATATCCCTGTTGACTTGTTCGCCACTACTAATCCTTGTGTACGAAAACATCCCATGGAACCCACCAAGACGATAATCTACGTGCAGCTTTACACCGGCATCTTTCAGCCTGCGTGCGTACAATAAACCGTCATCCCGTAGAACATCGAATTCTGCTATGAGTATGTACGCTGGCGGAAGACCAGAAAGGTCTTTGGCCATGAGAGGCGAAAACAAAGGGTCAAACAGTATATCTTTGAATTTCGATGCCAGCTCTTCGTCATACTGTTCAGGAATATCAGGCTTTTCCTTCAGTCGAAATTCGTCTGGAAGTAAGATTTGGTTAACAAAACTGGCGTACTCTGATCTCTTCATGGCGGGTGTGGTGTGGTTATTTGCGGCGAGTGCAGCAGTGTTAACAGACAGCTCGCCGGTCACATACCGATACCAGGACGCCATGATAGCTACCCCAGGAATCACTTCCGCTGTGGCCCCTTCTAGGAGGAGATAGGATGGCAACCGGAAGTCAAAGGCTTGAATCATAGGGTACAGCAGAATCTGAAATTTCAGGGGAGGGAGGTCCGAAAGGTTCTGGTCTCCTGAGAGCTTCCACGCAACTGCAGCAGCTAAATCTCCGCCAGCGCTATCACCTGAAATAATAAACAGGATTCACGACTAAAACCTTAAGAATGTACTTTCAGATATCATATACTTGCATATTTTGCCAACAGGGATTCGAGCCATTAGGGGAGAGATTAGTTGTGGAGGGAGCTGGGGACTGTGTGTGTATAAATATGACAAGGGAGGAAACTTATCAGGATATTATCAAGAATCCGTTCCAACCAATACAGACAGCTACGTCAGGACATTATCAAGCATCCGTTCCAACCAATACAGACAGCTACGTCAGGACATTATCAAGCATCCGTTCCAACCAATACAGACAGCTACGTCAGGACATTATCAAGTATCCGTTCCAACCAATACAGACAGCTACGTCAAGAAATTATCAAGCATCCGTTCCAACCAATACAGACAGCTACGTCAGGCGAGGCTTACATTGTCAGATTTGTCAGACATTTGTTTATCTAACGATGCCGTTCAGTAACTTCAGGACCTTGTCGACAAAGTTTAATTCTTGCTTGTGAACGAGGAATTGACCTGCGACACCTGCGACATAGAGCTTGAACCTAAGCTCCGCCCACAGCTAATCTGATTGGTCAGATATGGGTCAAAAAGCATTTTGCCTACAATTCGCTAGAAACGAAACTCGTATAGTTCATCAAGCATGTTCAAACTTCCCTCTACTACTACTACTCTCTCTGCTACTACTACTCTCTCTACTACTACTACTACTTCTCTCTCTCTCTCTCTCTCCACCTGCAATCCCTCGCGTTATGACCCAAATCCCCATGCTTTTACTAGCAAGTCAGCTTGGCGCTCAAGTTGACAAGAACAAACTATATATATATATATATATATATATATATATATATATATATATATATATATATATATATATATATATATATATATAATCTATACAGGTTTTTTTCCACATCTTTTCCAAATATCCCAGATTCATAAATTACGTAGGCATGGATTTCAAAAGGAAACATTAATTTGTCGTAGTAACTAACTTCAAAACACAAACCTTATTTATTTTCATAACCTGAATATAAATCGCCTTTTTTCATTTATTCTAAACATTTTCTGTACAATGTAAGAATGCGATGGGCTTCTCTGTAATTAACAATATAAACTGACGTAGTGAGTTTCTTCGTCCAGCAAGAGGTATTCCATATACACTTGAAGGTTTTATTTTAGCTGTTGACCCATTTGCAAGACGCTTCCAGATCGAGTCAGTTTGAGACCAAAAAATGTGATATGCATTAGCTGACCGAATTGATCAAAATATGTATGGCGGTGCTTACGATGGTCTGTTTTGGATAACAAGAACAATGGTTAAACTTCTAATGCTTGAATCTTGTATTATGTTGAAAGGGGTTATGATCAGGTACAGAATCGACCACTCTAATGATAAAATTAATTTTTTGTGAAAACGCTGAAAGAGAAATTATAGACCTGCTACTCCAACTCTGTTGGGATCAGCACCATATTTCTCTGCATTTCTCATCAAATGGACAGTGGCTGCGACACAGTCTAGAACAGGAACAGGAAATGGGTTCTCAGGTGCAAGCCGATATCTGTGAAATAATTGAAGAACGATAATGTCCAATGCTTTATTAAAACAAACAAACAAACAACAAAAGCAACTTGAGGAACTCGCCTTCAGAATTATTTTCAAACAAAAGTTTGTGACTGAAATAATAAATGTCATAATATAGCTCAGAGCTTCTGTCCAAGCCTTTTTAAATGATGATGATGATGATGACGACGACGATGATGATTGTAATAGATTGGATAATTAACTGCTTAAAATTGACATTCGATGGTCATATAATGTTTGTCTAATAGGGATAGATTGATTGATTGACTGACTGAATGAATGATTGATATGTTTAAATTGACCAATTAGAAAATGTCCTGATGAAAAAAAAAAAAATGCTAACGATAACAAATCACTTACTCTACGGAGACAACCATGACTTTGGAACTTTTTACGAACAAACGCAATGGCCTGTCATAGGTACCTATGTATAAAAAAGAAATTACATTGTGACACACCAATAATTTAGCTTTAAACTGCTTTTTAAATCGTAGCTCACCATCTGCAATTATGAAAGAATGACTAATATTTCTTGAAAGAGACTTCTATTCCTAGTTATAATACAGAAGTACTGCTATTAGCTTATGAAAATTACATTGTTCCTTTAACTGTAAACCCCTCGCGTAACGACTTGTATATTAGTAGCTATTCCACCTCTGGAGTAATAAAAATAATAATGACATGCACGCTGCAGAGTAAGACAAAAGTTTATCTTGGTCTTTTTATATGAATGCTAGTGTGTAAAAATATGATGCATGCAATAACCTGGAACTGATAGACTCCATTCATTTAGTTACCTTCGAAACAAACAAAAACAAAAAAAAAAAAAAACTTTTTCTGTCCAGATTCCATGGTATGTCGGAAGACAAATCGTATTGACGCTTTACTATACTGTGTATGATTTTCTTTTTTTAAGGTGCAACTTTAAGAACACAACATTTTGTAAATTGCTCAAAACTAATAGAAATGGAACCTATTTTGAAGCCACTTTGCAACAATGTTTTAAAATCACATATTTATATTTTGTGTACGTTAGCATCAATACAACAAACCTGTGTCAAATATGATAAATCCTCCGCCATGATAGTACATGAGCACTGGTTGAGGCCCTGCAACTTCCTTTGGTTTGTAGATTTTGACTCTGACGTTATCAAAGATGTCATCATATACCTGCCAAAAACACACGTTTCAAAAGAACATCATCAGAATTTTCCAGAAAAAATTTAGAAATGTGTTCATTAAGCACGGATGCCCTACCACAGTCCCTGAACACTGACCAAAACGCAAAACTGAGCAAAGGAGTAACAAAGATAACACTACATGCCCTGACCTGGTGGTTCATAAAACATCCGATCTAATTCGACGCCATTAAGAACTGCTTTTGATCACACGGCACAATATGGTCGTGGACAGGGCCGTCGCAAGTTTCCGCTGGACGAAACGGTGCCCCTGGCGAGCGTCTCCGTTTTGCGTTTCCATTCGGATAAAAATACCAAAAACTCCGCGAAACGGCACCCCCGAAACTTTGCGCCCCGTGCGGTCGCCCGTATGACGGCCCTGGTCGTGGTAAGGAGACGAGTGACAATATAACACCGTCGGCCTTTTCCGTCGCTTCTTTTGTGGTGCATTTCGCCAGAGACGAATTACCTAAAATCATTATGCGTTTTCTTTCAATAAAATTAGAATTTTATTCCGACTTTGACAGGACATGCCGAGTGATGTTCAGAGTATACATGTTTGTTACGATGGGATACCGTAAATAGTCGACTAGTTTTCCATCAAACACAAATTATTAGCTTAGCACGTCTCTCGGATATGCCGATATCAAGGACACACAAATGTCTTGTAGAAAACATAGCCACTAAAGAAAGTTTGTTTTCTACTACGCTAACAAGTATATCATATGGGAATGTAACTGTCAACCAGTTTCTATGCAGTGCGAATACCTATATTCAGTTCACATGTTTTAACCGTGCAACCTGTTACGCGGTTATTTCTCACCAAATAATTAATCTCTGCATCTGCTGTTATTCAAACTTGTAAATGAAACCATTACAGCTGCACAGAAAAAAAAAAAGGTTTGCGACGATCGGGAATAAATAAATATATACAAACTAAAAATCATCCCTTGCATGATTTCGCACAATAAACAAATAAATAAAGAAACAAAATAAATAAATAAAATAAATAAATAAATTTACTCCATATAAGGACAAATTTGCAAAAGGAAATGTAAAGAAGTATATACAGTCTTACGGTACCCTGCGGAACATATTGGCATTCCTAATAACGTTATTCCGTTTGGTTTAGTTTGACGTTTTATGATACAGCAGCACAGGTAGGTTATTTAGTGACGGGGCAATTTTGGAGAAAAGTGCCTTGCACAAGGACACACCATGGTAGCCGACCTAGGCTGATCCAATGGTAGGATTCGAACCCACACTCTATCTGTCTCTAGTCCAGCAAGCTTAAGCCACCGCAGATCCTTCCACCATTAGTCGGCTTTGATAACATGTGGGGCGGGGGGGTGAACGCAGCGGGTCTTTTCTGCAGTCTCGACCCCACAGAGGGTTTAATCGGTTTCGTGTTTGAATGATAAGTATAGATATGTAAGTGCGTTTAACACTTTGAAGGTAAATCACTAATACTGAGCCAAAAAAGTTTTGTATGAATACAAAGATACACGTGTAGTATAAATATAGATAAAGATATAGGTCTTCTAATTACAACTGAAACACGATTATGCCCACCTTTCTTAGCACAAGTTGATTTCATTTTCCGCAAAATGTTATCTCTCTTCGGCTAAATGATAGCGGTTCAATAAATTGCAGTGAAAATGCAACACGTAAAATTATCATATATTCCTGCTTTTCAATGGGAGCTACGTTTTTCCACGCAGTTGTATAAAACTTCAAACATACAGGATAAAAGTGTAAAAAAAAAAAAAAACCAGCCGTGGCATTGTGTACACTAATGAAACTGTTATAAGTACAAAAAAATTCCCATAACTAGGTCTGTCATTAATACCTGTATATTATCATCATGAACAGGATAGGCAGTCATTCGGAAGACGAACTCAAAAATGCTTCTGGTAAGATTAACGTCATTGTCAATGCCAAAACGTGTGCCAATGGACACCTAAAAGAGACCAGTAAAGTGTCATTTTTAATGTTAAAATACTATAAAAAAAAATGGGGTGGGTGGTGGGAATGGCGTCATCTTATTTGATTATAACGAAACTAAAGAATGGGAGAAATTGAGAGACATTATTTAAATACATAGTGTCTATGTGAAGGTTAAAGATATATGTCAATTATGTAAGTTTAGATTTAACCGATTAAAAGAAAACGAACTGCTTGTGACAAACCGATGCTATTAAATGTAAAATGTGTATAAAATTCGGTATTTACCGAAGTTTTGCTTTTTTGCACTTTTGTAAGGGACAGTTTCTCAATTTCATTTCCGCAATCTACACGTCGTACTCATGCACAGGATGTCGGTTTATTTGTAAGCTCTTCACCTGTGAAAGCAACAATTGTCAGTATCTGTATACCGAAAGGCTTTTGACTCTGTGGATATAATCTTTCTCTGGACAACAAAACCTGTTAAGACATTCTATTGAAGATACTATTTTTTTTTGTATAAGAATGCCATGTTCGGTACAAGAGTAGCTGAAACTTTTTCACTTTTAATGTTGGTGTACGTCAAGGTGAAAAATTTTCACCCAATTTATTCTCTTTTGTCCTAAATGATCTTGACGAAATGATCTCACATGCATATTATGGTTTGACTGATGTCATTGATGTAGCTCATACTTTTTTATATAAAGTAAATGTTGAAGCCTATTTCATATTGTACTTGTTACTTTATGCTGATGAAACAGTAATATTTAATCTATTTCATACTATATTTGTTACTTTATGCTGATGATACAGTAATATTTAATCTATTTCAAACTGTACTTGTTACTCTATGCTGATGATACAGTAATATTTAATCTATTTCAAACTGTACTTGTTACTTTATGATGATGATACAGTAATATATGACAAATCTGCTCCCGAGCTGCAACCTGCAAACTTGATGTAAATGCAGTGAAGGCAACGATAGTAATATTTTCCACGCCATGAAGGATTGAAGTTTTAAATTTTACCCATAGTGGTGAAAAAACTTAAACTTTTAACTGAATTTAAGTATATATGTCTTACTTTTTCAAGTAACGTAACTTTAACAAAGTGAAAGGCAATCTTGCTCAGCAAGCTAAGAAACCTATGTTCTATGTTTTAAAAACAAGGAAGAAAATTCAGTTTACCAGCAGATCTTCATTTGCATCATGTTTGATACTATGATTTTGCCAGTATTACTTTATGAGCTGCGGTCTGTTTTTTTTTTTTTTTAAATGGGATATCATTGAGGCATTTTATATGCAGTTTTGTAAAACTATTTTAAAGTTAAGAAAATATACACTGAATAATATTATTTATCACGAATTATAAAGAGTCACTGTCAGAGTCTCTATTAAAACTAGAATTATTGACTTTTGGAAGAGAATTATTTGTAGTAAGAAAGATCATATTTAGCATATTCTCTTTGATAGGGTTTTTATGATAGATATTTTTCCTTCCAAATATTTGTCATGGATATTCTTAATGATCGTGGACTAATGAAATTATGGGATCAAAAATCTTACAAGATAGTTTTGAACAATCATTGCAAGATGACATTCCAACTATATCTAAGTGTATCAATTATAGAATGTTTTAAAATGAATTAGGTTTGAAAATATATCTGATTATACTCCCATCGGACCTGGTAACATATTTTTGTAGTTTTCGTTGTGGTAGTCACAAACTTCCCAAACAAGTTGGTAGATATATCAGTATTGATAATTTGATATGCCTGAAAGGCTCTTCTCTGTGACAAACAAGAACAGGTTGATGAGTTTCACTATATTTTTTTAATTGTATTTATTTCAAGAGGGAAAGAGCTAAATGTTTACCTGTGCATCTGCTCAGTAAACCAAACAGTTAACTTTGAAACGTTCATGAACAACACAGATACTTTGTTGGATTTGTACATTTTGAAATGTTTATAGTAAGACTTCAAATAATGTTGCCTTCTACTAGTCTGTTCACGCTGTACATTGTTTATTGTTTAGAGTTTTATCCATTCATTTATACTAACATACCCCAAGTCTAAAAATGTATAATGTCTCCATTCCGGGTTAGCGAAAAGATGTCAGTAGGTTGAGAGTGACTCGAAGTTTTGATAGTGTTTGGAAAATTTGGATTTAATTTGGATATAATTTGATTTCCATATGATGGAAGAAAACGTCTTAGCAATAGCTCTGAGTATCTTGATAACAGTTTGAGTTAAGAAGGAATCATTTATAGTTATCTCGCTAAAAAAAACGGAAGATTCTCGGAGTAGATTGCACAAATCTGACAACCTTATAAACTTGTTCCTCGTATATCTCCATAATCTGAATTCATCTTTATTATTTGCTATATATTTTAACATCGTTGCTCTGTGTGTGTGTGTGTGTGTGTGTGTGTGTGTGTGTGTGTGTGTGTGTGTGTGTTTAGCAGTCTCAAAATTTACTTTATGGCAACAGTATCGGTAGATCGTCGAAAGGTCAAATGCAACTTAGTGATGTCACAACTACATTCATCATGACGACTTTTGTACCCCAAACTATTGACTCGAATGTTCGAAATTCATCGACCATATCTTTAAAACGTGCTCGGTTGATTTAATGAAACTTTTGGTGTATATTTCTTTTTGCTTAGAATATTAATTCAAGGCACATATGCAACTAAGAGTTCATTTTCTTTTAAATTTGTGGACGAATGTAAAAATATTGACATAGACAATATTGATTTATTTTGATCGATTTCTTACCAACAAATTCCCAATGCGATAGCCGGCGATAACCAATCTCAATTTCCACGGATCCGCGATAGAGTCTGGAAGCGGAGTGTACAAGTAGTAGGCCAGACCCAAAACAAATATGGCGGTCAGTAAAATGGATTTCAAACCCATTGCAGATGTTACAAAATCCTATCGTAAAACAAAAAATAAATAAATATCCTTAAAGCAATTGTTCAGCAGCAATGTCTGCACATTGAATAGAAAGATGTATCACCATAAAAGCTAGTAAATGACTGTAAATTTAGCATTTTGATCGCTAATGTCATGAAAGAAAAAGCAGGGGCGGACCCAGAAACATCGTCTACTATCGTTGGGGGGTGGAGGAGAGACGTAAACAAGTTCCTGCATTTTAAGCGTTTCCATAGCATAAAACCATCTAGCAATAAAAGAAAAAACAAATTACTCTAAGAAACGTTCCGGTTGTCTTGCGCTTATTTCTTTTTGGGTTGGGTGGATGGGTGTTTGGTTCGCCTGCTCCGACCTCCACCCCATCCACCCCTGAAAAGTACTATATAAACTGTCGTCCTTCGTCTTTGTTTGTACGTCGAACACAAAATACTAGCATCGTTGACCTGCGACCTTGATCTTTAAGATAGGACCTTAGAATCGGAGTGAAAGAGACCTCGAAGTAGTAATTCATACAGCTAATCATTTATTCTGAAATCGTTAGCTGGGCTCTCGGGTTATGGCGTCACAACATTAGATATGGTAAAAAATTAGAAAAATGTAAAGGTTCAAGGGCTCGTAACGTCTTATAAAGAAAGCAACAATATGATTTTACGACACTTAAACGCAGTTTCTTTTCAATTATTCTTTTCAATTAATAATAGTTTTATAGTATATTTGCTAACATAATGTAACTTCAGTATCAAAACTCTTTATAACGACGCAATGAAATATATTGTATATTTTCTGATACACTAAGGCATAATTTTTGGTCAAAATTGTGGCCCCATCACTATCTTTCACTCCCTCTCTGTCTCCCTCGTATCGTCTCTGTCTCCCTCGTATCGTCTCTGTCTCCCTCGTATCGTCTCTGTCTCCCTCGTATCGTCTCTGTCTCCCTCGTATCGTCTCTGTCTCCCTCGTATCGTCTCTGTCTCCCTCGTATCGGGTATATCTAGAGAAGCCTACTTTTATACATCTGGCCTACACTTGCTGATTGTATTTGCCTCTTCACCCTTCAATCTCTCCTTCTCGCCCGTATTAACACAAATAGCCTACCATTGCTTATTGCATTCCTGTACGCCCATCCACACTATGTTCCTCGCCCGTATTAACACAAATACCCTGCCATTGCTTATTGTATTTGCATGTACGCCCCTCCCCTCTCTCTTCCTCGCCCGTATTAACACAAATAGCCTACCCTTGCTTATTGTATTCATGTAAGCTCCTCCTCTCTCTCTGCTCCTCGCCCGTATTAACACAGATAGACTACCATTACTTAGTGTATTTGCCTGTACGCCCCTACCCTCTCTGCTTCTCGCCCGTATTAACAAAATAGCCTACCTTTGCTTATTGTATTCCTGTACGCCCCTCCCCTCTCTTCTCTTCGCCCTTATTAACACAAATAGTCTACCATTACTTAGTGTACGCCTCTCCCTTCTCTTCTTCTCGCCCGCATTAACAGAAGTAACCTATCATTGCTTACTGCATTCCTGTACGCCCGTCCCCTCTCTGCTCCTCGCCCGTATTAACACAAATAGCCTACCCTTGCTTATTGTATTCATGTAAGCTCCTCCTCTCTCTCTGCTCCTCGCCCGTATTAACACAGATAGACTACCATTACTTAGTGTATTTGCCTGTACGCCCCTACCCTCTCTGCTTCTCGCCCGTATTAACAAAATAGCCTACCCTTGCTTATTGTATTCCTGTACGCCCCTCCCCTCTCTTCTCTTCGCCCTTATTAACACAAATAGTCTACCATTACTTAGTGTACGCCTCTCCCTTCTCTTCTTCTCGCCCGCTTTAACAGAAGTAACCTATCATTGCTTACTGCATTCCTGTACGCCCTTCCCCTCTCTGCTCCTCGCCCGTATTAGTACATATACCCTACCATTGCTTAGTGTATTTGAATCTACACTCCTCTACCCTCTGCTCCTTGCGCAAATTAACACAAATAGCCTACCACTGATTATTATTTTTGCCTGTACGCCCATCCCCTCTCTGCTCCTCACCCGTATTAACACAAATAGCCTACCCTTAGTTATTGCATTCCTGTACGCCCCTACCCTCTCTGCTCCTCGCCCGTATTAACACAAATAGCTTACCATTGCTTAGTGTATTTGCATATATGCCCCTCCCCTCTCTGCTCCTAGTCCGTATTAACACAAATAGCCTACCATTGCTTATTGTTTATAATTGTACGCTCATCCCCTCTCTGCTCCTCGCTCGTATTAACACAAATAGACTACTCATTGCTTATTGTTTTGCCGGTACGCCGCTCCCTTCTCTGCTCGCCCGTATTAACACAAACTGATTACCATTGCTTAGTGTATTTGCATCTACGCCCCTCCCCTCTCTGCTCCTCGACCGTATTAACACAAATAGCCTACCATAGCTTATTGTTTTAGCCTGTACATCCTTCCGCTCTCTCCTCTTCACCCGTATTAACACAAATATCCCACTTTTGCTTATTGTATTTGCATCTACGCCCATACCATCTCTGCTCCTTGTACGTACTAACACATATAGCCTACCATTGCTTAGTGTATTTGCCTCTACGATCCTCACCAACCTCCTTCTCTCCTGTATTAACACAAATAGCTGTAATTAACTATGGTACATTCACATCCTCAATGCACAGGCGATAAATGTAAATACGACACGTGTATTGTTGAACTTAGGGAAGCAGTAGTTAGTACCCTTTATAGCCTCAACATTTTTGTACTGTCATACGACTAGCGCAATTTTCTACCTAAGGCCCTAACCAGCTCCACCCCATGGGTTTAACAGATCAAGTTCAAATCAAAAACATAATCACTCTGCATGGATATTGCGAATGCCCTATATACATGAATTAGTCTTGAATCGTAATGACAACTGCAACTACCATCAACAAGCTTCTTACATCGCATCCTTACCTTAGTACTAGTCTAAGCTTTGTGACCCAACCGATATGCGCTTCTTCTGTACATGTATCGTATTTTGTTAGCCGGTCTGTCAACCAAACATATGATATCATATGACCTATTTCAGTATATTCATACAGATTCGCTGTGGATAAATGCATAGCGGCATTTAGTTATTTATCAACCCTAAAGTGGCTCAGCATTAGGGACCGATCATTTAATTTATTAGGGTTGGGATGGTGAGGTAGTATAATCTTTCGAACGGGGATATTTTTTTCCCCTTTATCTCAAGAAATTTTTCCTTACAATTGAATGTAAATAGGTTCTTTTTCCGATAAAACAAAGCAAGAATATATTTTTCAATATGGCTGAGGGCCGTAACCCCCCCCCCTCCACTGCTGAAAATTAAATGGTGGGTCCCTTAACAGCTGTTGCAGAGATCACATTAACATTAACGTATTAAGGTTGCACCTTCAATGCAAGCAGGTCTGCAGTATTCATCATAAATATAATGAAATATATCTATCTGCCTGTCCATATGTATTTTGGTAAAATGTTCATAACGAACATGAGGTCTCTGTTCTTCTTTGTCTGTCTGTCTGTGCTATTTTGATCCTAATCAGACTGCACCTCATGATTTATCCACCTATATACATGTATTACCTTTTTGTTCGCCATGTCTGTATTTCTCTCAGCTTCCATGTTCAGTATATTCAGATCTTACTAGACACTAAAACTTTCAACCCACCAACCCTTGCTATCGTTTCTATAATTGCCGTCCATCTTTCTGTCTCTGTTTCTTTTCTTTTATTGTATGACGGCGGCTTATCCGTCTGATCTTTTCCGTGTTCTAAATTCTGGTAACCCACGGCTCACACTGGTCAGTCACAACGCTCTGGCAGTGGTGCCAACGCACATGAAACTACATTTCTACACACTGGCATCGATAAGAAATGGCGGAAGCAGAAGCAACAAAGAAGATTCGTGATCGATTCTAATGGTTAGTTCATATGAAGACAATCATCCTCCTGCTGGTAACAGTCACACGGAATGTCTTAAAGATTCAACGTTTGAAACTTACTCTCCGTGATAATAAATTCCTCAGGGTTTAGCTGTAAAACTGATCACCGTTTGTTTATAACGCAGTTAAATTTGCCGTTTCAGCAAAGATTTTCGATTTTCGGAAATTATTTTGAGATTGTTTCCAATTTCAATACTTGCCATGAAAGAGTACATGATTCGGCTTTATTCTGTGAGTTTGCGTAATTGTGGAACATGGATGTATTATTTTAAAGTTATGACTTCATTATAATGCATTGTACGACGATTTTGGTACAAAGCAGATATAACAATGCTGCCATAATTGATCAAATATCACTTGTTATTTGGTCATTTACTTGTCATTTTGAAGCACAGTAATCGTGCACACGAACTATACCTGCATACTCTCCATTTAGGTTTAGATGATCATTTGGTGCAATGTATCTTGCAAGTATATTCGCGATGAAAGGTTAAGCAGGTGATAGTGACAGAATGAGGAGAGACATTTCACGCGCAAGACTGAAATCCACAAGCTAGGCTCAAAACAGTTCGCTTTTATTGGAAAGTACAGTAACTAACGTCATTAGTACAGTAACTGGGTCTCGCGAGATACGATGTCTATCCGCTATAAAAACGAGACGCGATAAAAGCACCCTGATCAAGTTACTGTACTGATAATCTGTATATCCCACGTAATAAAAGAAGAATGAGGCCCCTCAAATATTATTCAAATCATTCTACTTAGTATCGATTATTTTGCATTGTCAAACTTATTTTCATTTGAAATATATGTCAACCGATGAAATAAGGATACTTTCTTTCTAGGGATAATAGCCAAACTAGAGCAACTTCGATGGGTTTTAATCTCAAATTCCTACCCACGCAATGGTGTCATTTTAGACCCTCTACTTCTCTCTCCATCTGCCCCCAGCCACTAACTCGTGAACAGTGATCCAAGGTCGTAACTCGAAATCCGTCACATATATTAGGTATTTTCCTATGTAACAAGATGAAACCGGGTTCAATTGGATTTAGCGAAGACACTTAACACAAGTACGTGAATGAAATGTTCATTTATAAATGCAAATTAATGATGAACGATCTCTGACACCCTGGCGCACACTTACTTTCACTTCTCATAAATTGAACTATATCAACGGAAAACCCTACCATATTCATGCACAAAGTTCAACAACGGATACTAGTATATAGAATCGTATCGTTCCAAAATGGATACGATCAAAGCATGGAATCTCAACAAATAATTACAATTGATCTCGTATGTCAACGTATATTATCAATGCATGGAATTTATCAACAGATATGTCCTATGTATGATTGATGTACAGAATTATAAGAAAGTAATGCTCATCAACAAATATGATTAATGTATGGATTTATGGTCAATATGATTAATGTATGGATGCATGCTCAATGTATTGTTCATAAAAAAATATGATGCTGTATTAGATTGATTGTCACACATATAGTGACATTCATGTTTTGGTTAAAAACCTAATATATATATATATATATATATATATATATATATATATATATATATATATATATATATATATATATATATATATATATATATATATATATATATATGATATTTTCTCGTGGCATCCAGCCGATGATCACGAGATTCCGATTCTACAGCTCCCGACAAATAGTTAAGGAACGACCACGTGTGGTCCGCTCCTCTCAACCTGCCGAAGGATACCTCAAGAACCTCCCTATCTCGCAGAACCTATGGAATATATTTATATGGGTGCTGCTTCTTGTCCTCGTGATCCTTTGCCTTCTATCGTGTTTCCCTTCTCTCACATATTTTATGTTTTAAATACTATGTGGCTCCATAAATCAATAATGTGATAATTGTCTACCACAACACAAGCTATTGCGCAATCTTTTAAGTCTAATGTTATCAGTAGTATACAAATGGCAGAAAATGACACGTCTTAACAGTTTAAACCGGTCTAATTCTGATTAAACAAGAAAGGAATTTGCAGTTTTAAATATTGTATAACTATATAAACAAAGTACCCCCCAAGTCCTTGGACCACAGTATGCATTGGTGCTGTCTCTGACATTGACATGCAGAACCAATCATATTTTTAAAACAAAAATACCCCCAAGGCCCTGGACCATGGTATATATTGGTGCTGTGTTAGAAATTGATATATAGAACACTAGTTTTAAATTTCTTAGTTCAAAACATAAAAAGCAATACAAACAGATTAATATATATATATACGGATAGACTACATCTATAAATATCACGCCAAGAAACACTGTATTCTTGCGTGCTTAGTGGCACGAAAAATTACAGCTGGCGTGTTAACTTCCAGACAGTAATTACAGACGTAAGATTAAAGACAAGTATCAGGTTAAAACTTAATTATATGGGCAGTAAAGTAGATTGGTAATTACATCAAAATTTAAGTTACTTTTTCTTTATTTGTCAACGAAACATGATCGTATTTGTTGATAATTAAATAGAATTAGCCATTTCTCACGGACAAGGATTCGTCGGCCACATCGTCTTGAGAGATGATTTATAGAAATGTAAATTACTTTATTCACTGTGTTTGTGTTGTTTATCAGTGCACTGAAAACAAATATACTTTTCATTCTTGCTGCTATTGATATATTTTTCTTTTTGCTCATCCAACAAACATGGAAAATAGTTAGATATATATTGAAATAGTTCAACTTAAAAATCAATTTAATACTCAATAACTGATATTATCATACCAAATTACATACAAAATAGTGAAGTAAAGTATATATTTAAATATTTCTTACTTAGATAAAGCATAGCCACCTTTAATACGTATTCAAACTAGAAATGAAGTGAGACGTATGAATAAGCAAAATTGTTAACAAATATAAGGAAAAGATTCAGAGATTCATTTAATCGCAAATTAGAGCAATACGTATTTTACGTTGGTAACAATAAAAAATCGTATGAATTGGTAATGACACTGAACCTTATTTGAAAAGATCATCGTGAAAAAATAAGACAATTTGGTTTAGTGAAAGTATACTTTAACTAACCCGTTAGACTTATGAAGATACCCACCCAAGAGAGAAAATAAGTTGAATATATAAAAGTTTACCACAGAACAATTGAATATTTAATATTGCATATAGATCTGTATCAAACACTCAGAGGAAGCTCATACATGGTTTTACCTGACTGGGTTAAGACCAAAAAGGCTTCGTTGAGGTGAAAAATTAAGGTGATGGGTATTTAGGTTCTGTAATATGTGTCGAAAACATCAAATGATCAGGTAGATCGACCATTAAAATACAATTTTGAGAGATAAAGTCATTGGTTTAAACAATATCGGCTAATAATTGAGGATATTAAAAACTTAAATGAATTTGATATATCTGTAAATGCGTATGAATGTAGAAAGAGAAAATATAATAGTATGGTCACAGGCAGAAACGTTTACTAAAAATCTGACCTCAAGGACAATAAAAACAGGTAAATACGTTCCATTAGGGTTTTGTTTGTACCTAAAATCGATCCGCAAGATATATAAACCTATAGTTTACAGAATTACATTTTGTATACAAGTTATCTACGAGGCGTTGGATATGATTTCAAAATTAGTAAATGCAGAACTAAGAACGAAAAATGGAAAACTGATGGTGTCTACAGATGATGATAAAATACATATAAATTCAAAAAATATATTGTACAATTGTGAGAGAGAAAGAACTGAAAACAAAGTAAGAGACAATGATCACTTGCCAGATAAATATAGAGTTCCATCACATAAGAAATGCCATTTGAATTTTAAATATTTAAAATACGTAATACTGTTCAGTTATAACTTGTCTGGTTATGATGCCCTTTATTCATCGTTAGACCTGTAAATACAATCCAGACAAAGAGGTAAAAAATCATACCGAAAACAACAATAAATATTTTTCATTCAGCAAAGGATTTCAGAGTTGATAGGTTCATGAAAGAAGGAAAAGAGACAGTAGTTGAAAGGACAATTAGGTTTGTGGACGCTTTAGATTCATGGGACACGCTTTATCACTTTGATAATGTAGACTATGAACTGGAAAATATTTGCCACCAGTCGATACGCCTACTTTGGAATAAATTGCGCAGTTAGGAAATGAGATATACATAAATGGTATTGCTTTTTATGATTACATCACTAGGAAGCAAATTATCCACATGCAAGCCAATACAACTTTAATGAAGCTCATACCTGAATATCCGAGAGTAGAGTAAGTTTAAAGGGTGTTTTGATACTGTGCACAATGAGTGGCGACAGTGATCCAAAAATGTGTTATACCTCAACAATATAAAACAATCCTAGTGACTATTGACGGTCTGCCAAATATGGTTTATTTCCAGGGCTGATGCAATAGTCTTAAGAATGCAGACAGAATTTTGCTAATGAACAACAAAAGCAAAGAGCACTCGTAACACGTGTTGACAATTTTACACTGATAAACACTGCATCTGGCTTGATTTGAGAAGTTTAGACGATAATAAATTGCGTCGTAGTGGTCTTGAATTAGCTAAATTTAAACAAGGTATTAGTTTTGAAATCAACATGAAAGAAATGGTACATACATACAAAATGTATATTAATTTCGCGTCTGATGGTCAGGTAAACACTAGAAACAATTAGCTAAAATCCATTATGCTATGAACCTAATGTATTTCAAAGAACCTCATAACATGATAATATGTCGAGTGACCAACTCTGATAATACTATGTTTGTACTAAATCGTGATTATATGCTCAACACTTCTGTCCAGCAAGACTTACAATATAAAGTGGTTATTCAACGACGAAAAAGTGATAGGCAATGCATCCTGACGATCAATTGGTGGTTAAAGCAACTGTTTGATGTCTACCAAGGTACAAATAATTTGCTTATGGTTCACGACTGTGGCAATCTTCACGATGTAAACAAGAAGCATCTAACCAAGACATACTAGCTGTTAGTAATAGACATTTTGAAATACCAATATGAGTGATCGAGCAAAAGTACAACTCTCTAATCAAAGATTTCAGAGTGAATATATGTTTTCTTTTTGTGTTTTACATCTAGGCAAAAACAGAAAGAAAAAGTAATGCAAATTGTCTTGGAAGAAGACCATGTTATTCCAGATCAAATGAAAGGTGAAATTGTAGATACTTTGAAACAGAACAAAAGAAACAAACGTTTAATGAGATTTGAATATCCTCTCTATTACAAGGTACTGACGTGACCGTAGGGTAATGTGTTTACGTTGTCAACCAGTAAATGCTTGTAGACAATGCTATTCTTTTCATTTGGATACTATACCTCTAGTGATTGAAGTATCAGAGTAAATTCGTCTCTTTATAGTTTCCCTTGTAATTTAATCAACAAGTTCTGTACAATTCGAAATTTAAATTTTTGTTTGATGACACTTTTTTTTGGCGCTTCTTGACAAGTTTTCTTTTTGTCTTAGTCCGTCTTAAGAGGAATAGAGTTCTGGTCTTTACCCACACAACTCTCTAATTGGAACACCCTTCAAATCATCCTTAAAAAGTCAAGAAATTTTTTGGTATTTATTTGACGGATACCAAATACGTTATCATTCATGTTACTGTATAATGTTTCATTTTCCATGTAGTAATGCAATGAATCAGTATCAGTCATTAAGAGTCTCATTCTATTAACGTATTTGTTTTTCAGCTTGTTGTAGTCAGATTCATACATCAACAATTTGGATAACTCTAACACTCGTGTACCAAACACATATATTTATTAATTTAAAGAAGTTCTTGTTGTAGTCGTTAGAAGTGCTTTGTCTCAAACTCATAATAAGCTCGATGCATGATTTCAGTCTTCTTGTAGTCGTTAGAAGTGCTTTGTCTCAAAGTCATATTAAGCTCGATGCATGATTTCAGTCTTCTTGTAGTCGTTAGAAGTGCTTTGTCTCAAAGTCACATTAAGCTTGATGCATGATTTCAGTCACGGTTGTTGTTCAAGCAAGATAGCCCTGTGTATATCTTTTCAGTTAAAAAACCCAGTTGCACGTATGACATACTTGTTTCTGTTTAATAATCTCCACAATAGTTTTGGTACAGTTGGTTTTGTACCTTTGTAATCAATTATCAACTTTTTTTGCAATGTAGTCTTCATAACATAATAGTTATGTAAATCACCAAGTTTTTCTTGATTGAAATGTTTCATGACATCTTTAACGTATTGGGAATCGTCACTGAAATATGTTTTAATCGTAAAGTGATGAGTAAAACATTTTTATCGATGGGGTAGCTATTTCATTACACTATTCAAAACTATCCATGTATTTATAGGGTTTAATGTCTTTTCTAGTGTATTTAAATTGCATGTCTCTAAAGTGCTTAACTTTCTGTAAATTTATCTTCACTTATTTTTTAGCCAGCTATTCTATAGGTTGTTCCATGAATCTAAGGTTATCTACAAACCCAATTGTGCTTTTAAATATTATTTATTTCCTTCTTTCATGAACCTATCAACTATTAAATTCTTGTAGAATGAAGTATATTTATTGTCGTTGTTCTGTACTATTTTTACCACTTAATCTGGATCTTTTTTTTTTACAACTGTTTTGATGAATAGCTCGCTGGACCGGACTAGTTATGAATGAACAGTAGTATGTATTTTGGATATTTCAAATTCAAAGCATATTTTTTATGTACATGACCTCAATATTTATCTGTTAAGTTGTCGTGGTCCCTAACTTTGTTATTTCTCTCTCCGAAATGTAATATATGTGTGTTGACTTAAAAATGCCTTTCATCTTCCTATGTGAGCCCCATATATTTTGTATTTTTACGTCTTAATGCTCCATACAATAATTGCTCAGTCTTATCCAACTCAGGGTATACGATCTATACTTCTGTAAATTAGCGGTCTATATTTCGTGGGGGTTGATTTGAGGTACAAACAAAACACTAATGGAATGTGTTTATTTGTAATTATTGTCCAGAATTGTACCATGCACTCTGTGGCGGTCCTTCGCATATGTGGCAAGATGATACTTTCTAAATCACAACAACAGCAACAACAACAAATATAAAAAAATGTTATCATTCTTATAGGCAGTTTGTAAATTATCCAACTGAACCTTCTTCTGGCAGCTATATAGTTGTTACGACCACCAAATTGAAATAGAATTAACACGCCTTTGAGTCCCTATTTCAGCTATTCTAAAAGGATTGATGTTATTTCTCTCAGTTGCGCTGAGACAAGGGCGGAACCGGGGGAGGGGTGACAGAGACGGCGCGCAACCCTCCCAAAGAAATGAACACGAAACGACAGCAACGTTCCCTAGGGTAAGTTTTCTTTACAGTTTGAACGTTAAAATTATGCTCTGGAAACGCTTAAAATGCATGTACATTCGGGGGATTGGCCCCTTGGGCCCCACCAGGGGCTCCATCCCACAGACCCTTTGTCTGTCTGTGTACGCTCCATAACCCAACGATATTTCAGGATCAGCTCCTGGGCGATGTCGCTCTGTGCCATTGTTCGGCAGCTCCGCGACGTGGATGTACATATCATTGTGCCCCTTTCCAATAGTTAATATGCATTTACAGATATATCAAATTCATTTTCCATTTCTTAATATGCTCCATTTTTACAGGACATTGTTTAAATCAATGCCCGTATCTATCTAAATTGTATTTTGATGGTCTGTCAACATAATCACTTGGTGTATTTATCACAGATTCCAGATCATAAAAACACCTACCATATGTATTTTCCACCTTTATGCAAACCTTTTTATTTTTTTAACCCAATCAGGCAAATCTATGTGTCAGCTTCCTCTGTGCGCTTGATACCTATGTGCAATATTAAATATTAAGTCTCGTCAAACATCCATCTTGTACTTTCGCTTATTTTCCTGTTCAAATTTGGTTGCTAAAATTAAATATTTCGTCTATATTTAATATATTTAGAGACTTTGTTCTGTGGTAAAAATGGATATACAGAACTTGCTCAATCCTGGGTGGGTCTCTTCATAAGTCTAATTCTAATTGTCCTTTCGCAAAACTAAATTGTCTAATTTTGTGAATGATGATCTTGAAATGTGGTTCAATGTCATTAAAAATTCATGCACATATTGATTGTTAATACTATAAAATACGTATTCGTTTCCCAATTAATTAATCTGTAAGTATTTTCTTTATGAATTTGGTTAAACTTTGCTTATTCATATTTCTCAATTCGTTGTGATTTTGGTTAAACTTTGCTTATTCATACATCTCAATTCTTTGTGACTTTGGTTTAACTTTGCTTATTCATACATCTCAATTCTTCATATATATCAATTCTTTGTGACTTTGGTTTAACTTTGCTTATTCATACGTCTCAATTCTTTGTGACTTTGGTTAAACTTTGCTTATTCATACGTCTCAAGTCTTTGTGACTTTGGTTAAACTTTACTTATTCATACATCTCAATTCTTTGTGACTTTGGTTAAACTTTGCTTATTCATACGTCTCAATATTTTGTGGTTTAACTTTTCTTATTCATACATCTCAATTCTTTATGATTTTGGTTAAACTTTGCTTATTCATACATATCAATTCTTTGTGACTTTGGTTTAACTTTGCTTATTCATACATATCAATTCTTTGTGACTTTGGTTTAACTTTGCTTATTCATACGTCTCAATTCTTTATGACTTTGGTTAATATTTTGTTCATTCATACGTCTCAATTATTTTCTATTTTTAAAACGTATTAAAGGCGGCTGTAATTTTGCTCGAATTTGTTTTGGTACTGATTTATCAATTTTAGAAGTCTTCATTGTTATTTATTTATTGAAGACAAATGTCAATGTATATTTCACTATTTTCAATTATTTAAGTGAGACAAATTTAAATATATATTTTACTATTTTGTATGTTTATTAAATAAAAGGTTAACCCTTGACAGTCATCATAAATTTTAGCAAAAGTCCATCTGCTCTCGTTCGGTTCTGTCAATCCCTGTGGGCAGCAATCTCTGAGGTTTGGGTGCACCTAGCGACTCTCGGGGACAGGATTCATCGTTCTTTCTTACGGTGAATTGCTGATGGGGGCGTATTACCTCAGGTCTCTTACGTCAAATCAACCGGAATGTCGCTGTTTCACTTCAATTACATTGCATGCAAACTGTCCTCTAGAGATTTAGGGTGCACCGCAGTTTCGCAAAACATGTAATGTTAAGCTGTATCAACTCAAGTCCATTGGCAACAATCTGATGTTATATACCGTTTGACTCTAGACCGATCTATCCAACGATACTGTCATACTTGGACGAATGAATCGACGAGGAGAAGCAAGTGTGATAAAATATTAAGGAAGTTCGTTATTGTCAACGTTAATTTTTTTAATGGTACGTGTTTCACTTAAATACGTATTTTCGTCAAATATATTTAAAAGGAGGCAACCCATTTTTGAGATTCTTTTATACCAAGTAGATACAAATACATACTTTGGGCGGGGGGGGGGGGGGTACTCTTAAATTTTTTCATTCGTTGTTTACCTTTTGTTTAGAAATCACTCTTTCTTACGTTGAATTGAGAGGGTTCGTACGTCAAATAAGCCGTGATGTCGCTGAATCATTTCAATTGCATTGCATACAAAAGTATTCTCCAGAATTTAAGGTGCACCGCAATTTGGCATAACATGTAGTCTTAAGCAATGTCAACTCAAGTCCTTTCTTTAGATGTTTCTTTGAAATCTATAAAAACCATGGGGCCAGCTGCACTATGAAACGCAATATGTATACTACTAGATCTCCTGTACAAATTCTCCTAAAACCACAGCCACAATTATAGCACTTAGTTTAGTAAGATTTCAAATCAGTCACCACAATATCGTGTCTTATTTTAAAAAAATAGAAACATTAACAATGCAACTATTTTGTGCCGTATCTTTACCTACATTTGTAATCTAAAACAGACAAGATTCTATAGCCTTGCTGCACACACCAGCTCATAACAGACATAAGCAATTAATCTGTCATTCATATATAGCATTCATAAAATTCATCGCCGGTTGTCTTGGCTAGAACACAAAACCTAAAAACAGTATGATATATGCCTGTAAAATTCTAGAAGACAGCGCTGTATTTAGTAATTTCATTAGTTTTATTGTTCTTTTATCTGAATGTGAGGTATTCTGAAGGAATTTGTATCCCCAACGTGATTTTAAAATGTAAAAAAATAAAAGTAAAAAAAAATAAATAAGTAGTTCTGGATGTGAATATCAAACACATGACGAGTGCATACAATGGTCCAGTGACCTAGGGATATTTTAGTTGGTCAAAAAAAATATGAGTGACTAATATCCTAGTGACATTGGGGTATTGTAAAAAATATGAGTGGTTCTCTATTGCAATATCAATGACAGCGCCAATGTATAATATTCTTTAGAGCATCGATTCCCAACCTCAGTTCGCGACCCAAATCAGGGTCACGGGGATGGGGTGGGTCCTCAGTAGGGTTGCGAAGGGCCATCAGAAGAAATCATATTTCATACGCCTGAGGGTACGGAGGTCCTGTTGGTGGCCAATTGCTTTAGAGACTTGGGGGTATTTTTCTTAAATAAAAAAATATGATTGATTCTGTATGTTGATGTAAAAAAAAAAATTAAAAAAAAAAAAAAAAACACACCGAAAACGGTACCAACGTATACTATTATCAAGGAACTTGAGAACATTTTTTGGGTTGTAAAAATGTCTGTGGTGCAGATATGTTCTTGTGTAGATATTAGGTTTTTAATTGCAACAATGAATGTCTGGCTTAAGCCAGTTTAAACTGGTTCAATTGGCACAGGTGGCAGATCTATACTATTGATCATTGATTGATTAGGCTAATTAACCTTACCTCAGTAAGACAGTTGGGACATATCAGTGTTTTTTTTATAGTTGAAATAAATTGTAACTTTACATTCCAATATCTTGTAAGTAATTTGTCCAAACTGTATAAACTTTTCGGATGTAACTCAAGATGATGCAAGCTAAAACACTGATCAGTTTCATTTTGAGAAGCCTAAAAATACAAAAATCATATGCGGAAAATATAAGCGAAGCCATCCGCCTTTATCAGCCAGGTCCACTAAGACAACACCTTAAAAAATCTGAGAAATGTTTAGAGGAGTAAGTCCATAATTTACTTAAAAATTAAATCGATCATAACCGTCTGAACATTTCAAATCTGAGCACGAAAATGATTTTTTATGGACAGCCAAGAACAGCAAACGGATGTTGAGAGATGAATGAATATATATATATATATATATTCCTTATTTTATTTAATGTCTTTTCTTAATGTGAAATCCGTTATGACGCGACGTACTAAGGGAAATAATCCATACTTATTTTTTGGACAGGATCAGATGTTTGGTCTCCCTTATTAATATATTTCAATGAGTTTCAGTGCTTCGTTCACCCTCAGAGGTATACTGGATTCCACTTTATAATCGTCCTAGACGACGCTACCGCCGCCGATTTTTGATGATGTTATAGATTGAAATGTGTAATATTAATATTTAAAGCAAAAAAATGTGATCTCAATTAGGAAACGGGATTTCTAAGGCGGCTGCATGATTGGGATGTAATAAGTGGGGTGGTGGTGGGACGGTCGGTTTGAGGAGGCTAAGGTCACATACCTACACAAAGTTAATGGTTGAGGAGGAAAGAAGGGGTTGGCGCCGTAATCAAAATCTGTAACAGGGTCAAAAGCTATATTCTAATCCCTGTACTTCTTGCATTTTTTCAACAAATGTGGCCTACTTTTTCGGAGAAATACCTGATTTCTTTTTTCTTTCCTTTTAGTAGATGAGAATTGTTTGTGTGTTTTCATATGTGTCGGCTTCTTTCTTTTTCCCATTTCTTACAGTCTTTCTTTGCTACCTAAAATAGCAATATCAACCCTAAATCTCAACAGGGGAGAAGATAAAAAATTTCCATTTGATTCGGCTTAGAATTAGAGTTATTTCCCTTAGAACAGTTTTCGGGATCATCCGCAACACGTCTGAAATTTAGAAACACGAAGTTGGATGGAAATCAAAGGCATATATATATATATATGCAAAACATCTGAAATTTAGAAACACGAAGTTGGATGGAAATCAAAGGCATATATATATATGCCTTTGATTTCCATCCAACTTCGTGTTTCTAAATTTCAGACGTGTTGCGGATGATCCCGAAAACATGTATATATGAGCACAAAATAAATGTGTATGAATCGGCGGCGGTAGCGTCGTCTGTACGATTTCCAAGTGGAATCCATTATATCTCTGAGAGTGAACGAAGTATTGAAAGTCATCCAAATGTATTAACAAGGGAGACCAAATATATGATCTTGTCCTAGAAATAAGTATGGATTATTTCCCTTATTACGTAGATTATTCGCGTTATAACGGATTCCACATTAAGAAAAGACATTATATAAAATAAGAAGTAAATACACGAACACAAAATAAATGTGTATGAATCGGCGGCGGTAGCGTCGTCCGTACAATTTCAAAGTGGAATCCATTATACCTCTAGGAGTGAACGAAGTACTGAAAGTCATCGAAAAGTAGTAAGAAGGGAGACCTTGCAGCTGATCTTGACCCATAAATGTGTAAGAATTATTTCCCTTAGTACGTAGATTCTTTGGGTCATAACGGATAAATACATGAACACAAAATAAATGTGTATTATTAATGCGTTTCTCTTCAAAGTAAATTAATTTTAAACTTCTTTGAAAGTTGCTGTTTACCTATATTACTAATGCATCTTTCTTTCTTTCGTTCTTTCTTTCTTTTTCTTCTCATCACGACGACGACGATGATCATTTATTATTATTATTATTATTATTATTGTACTACAACATCGTCAGAATTAAAGAAATATATTGATTTTATTTCTATACAAATATGTTTTGAAGCAAATGTTTTCAATGGGACGGCAGTAGCGTTTTAATCTTCTTTTTATCCACCACCAATGATGATGATAATAATGATGAAGAGGAGGATGACGACGACTACGACAAAGATGAAATTTTTGTACTGATACCCGTTAATTTGTATCAAACCATTTAAGAGAAAGAGTTGTTTCCCTTCGACTGTTAGTGCTCCTTATAGAAGTACCGTAAGAGTTACAAAGCAACAAAAGTTGTTTCCCTTATGTATCACGTGATCTAGATTAGGGCATTAACGTACCGTATTCATAGGTTGTTCATGTGGTGCATGTCATGGACGAGACAGCAAAGACATACCTGGTGAAATACGTCTTAAGGTATGTAACTCTGCTTACACATTAATCCTGTACAAAGTAAAATTCTCGCGTAAATTTTCGTGTGAATGTGTGTATGCATTTTTTTTTTTTTTTTTTTTTTTTTTGCAATCGTTTTGATTTGTTTTGTTTTTAAAAAAGAATGTATATAATATTTTGCTGTATGAAACAAAAGCATCAGAAAGATTGGAGTAAACATATCCTGTAAATGAAGAAAGAGAAATGTATATGAAGCTATAATAAGTCCATTTATTACCCTAAACTGGATGTGTGAATTTGAAGGAATATTAATATGGTTAATTATGCGCCACATATAATTTTCCTTTAGTTGCAGATAGGCAGTTTACTACAATCTGTCTTTCCAGTGCATGTATGTTTAATGTGTATACTATTTTCAATATTAAATGTGTATACTATTTTCAATATTAAATGTGTATACTATTTTCAATATTAAATGTGTATACTATTTTCAATATTAAATGTGTATACTATTTTCAATATTAAATGTGTATACTATTTTCAATATTAAATGGATTTGGTGTTAACGATTTTGCATACCATATTTTATTTTTATTGTTCGAGTGAGACTAATTTAATGCACTTCGTTTTCGCCTAGATGGACGTATCGCTTATATTTATAAAGTCGTGCGTGCGTCTGCCTGAGGGATTGCATGTCTGACCAATTTGATGATTGCGTACTTGGCATCAGTGCAACTGGACAATTTTCTCTCTCTTGGAATTGAATACTGATTCGTGAAGAAGTCCTACTTTCTCTTAAAATACCGTACGTTAAAATATCTTCGTATCATTAATTATTCGCGGACGCAGACTTAAATAAAGCATATTAGCGGCATCAATATTTCGCGATTGTTACTATATATGTATGTATGTATGTATGTATGTATGTATGTATGTATGTATGTATGTATGTATGTATGTATGTATGTATGTATGTATGTATGTATGTATGTATGTTTCTTTGTATGTATGTATGTGGCTACCAGTAAATAAATAAATCTATCTGTCTGTTTGTACATTTACTCGTTTTAATTTAGAACTTATATGTACAAATGTATTCGATTTTTTTTGTGAATCAGATAAAACAAATCCCAAACAGTAGATAAAGAAAAAGAAATATGCTAGTTCGAACTGTGATATGCATAGTAAGTCATTAATAGGCAACAAATACGAGTCCTTGAATTGTGCAGAAATATTTTGAAAAATAACACAAACCAAATGTTTTTGAATGGGGGACCTATTTTACTTTGGATATTTTTTGTTGTTTTTGTTATTAGAATGATCTATTTGTAATTAGAAAATAACCTTTCCTTGAACGGAATGTAAGCTTTAAATAATCATTATTTTTATTTATTTATTTATTTATTTATTTCTATCATAGAAAAAAAGATAATTACTTCAATTTCAAATAGTTCTCTCTAACAATTGAAAATGAATGAAATTTCCGTGTTTGTTTGTTTGTTTGTTTGTTTTTTCCAGCACAATACGCTGAATGTATCAATATAGTTCAGAGGTGGGTGAATGATGTTATGCATCAGTCATAAGCCTTCTACTCTCATTTTTCCAGATAAGTTTGGGATTTTGGCCAAAACGTTTTTTGCAGACTTTGTAACCCTGATACATGAAATTATACATTTTCATATAATTAATATGATCTACTTGATGACGAAATCTGAAACATTTGACATTGCACTTTATTTTGCTTGTACTTTGATCATCAAAGAGGTTTAAATACTTCATGTTACTACAGAAGTTACTGTCTCTGTGTAAGAGATTATTTTGTTTTGCTTTCTGTGAAAAAGATGCAACTTCCTGATGAAGAAAACACTTATTTGTATGTTACTTTTGTTAAATATTCAAATTAATGCCATATTGGGGCAATTTCCGCACGTTTAAAATTTCGCGATTACGCGACATGGTCCCAAATGGCAAAACATTAAAACTTGCGAAATAAAATAATTGGAAAATGGCGAAACAAAATATGCATTTTTATAATAGGAACTTGTGATTTGTTGTTGTTATTGTTGTTGTTGTTGAAAGCGTAGAAAGTTCGCGTTCTTGTTTGTATTCTGTTCCGAAAAAAAGATAATACTGTTGTTATTACAAGATGAAGCAACCCATAATTTCCATAATTTCCTGAAGTTAACCGCAATTATATTCAGTTAATTTTTTTTGGACAGATCTAGTTATGCGGGATTTAGTCTTCCAAATTAAGTCAGTTTTGAAAATCAAAACTTGCCTTCATTAAATATTGCTTGATTTATTCTGTTTTTAGAAAATAATTAAACGGGTACCCCAAGTAATCAATTAATCAATTAATTTTCTGATCTAGCAAAACCCCTAGACTCAACAGTCTTAATCGAGCATAATAAAATCATGAAATTATTTTAATTTAACTGTAGAAATGTTTCTATTTATGTGAAAATATATTCTCATTTCTGTTATTTTTTATCTTTAATTTATATAAAAATAGTTTCGTATATAATAATATTATCCTTAAATCCAAAATCAAATGTATTTTCTGATACCGCAGTGTACATTAGCTATTACTAAACTTTTATTCTGGGATTCGATATACCTTTAGGGTAACATTAATATAATCCTTCAATTGCATCGGTGTTGAAAATTCCACCATAGGGTCAGAATTATGCAGCCTCGCGTTTGACGCAAAATTCTAATCTTCAAGGAGGAATTTTCATATCCAACGCCCATGCATAATAAAGGATTATTCTGAACCAAGAAAATGAGAGTCGAAGTCAAAATGGAGTATTCTGAATACTGAAGATACTTTAAAACAGCAAAACACCCTATGAAAATTTCCTAACCTTAAGATCGAGTGCAAAGTGTAAGGTTTACCCTGAAAACTTTAAAGAACGTTTAAACACATATCAGCTTTCAAAGAACAGTGGTAAAGACCGTCGAGGTAACGGCAATACACGGTGTCCTAATTGATTACTAAAGATAGTTTGTTCAGTGATACGAATGTGAACAGGTAAAAAAATAAAGTCCAATCTGATCTGTACTAAAAGTTACATTTAAACATTCTTGTTTAACTCTAGTTTCGCGTGTATACATAAAAATGTCCTTAAGAAATAAGTATAACAGATGGACAATTCTCTGTACCTAACTACCGTATATACTCTCATATAAACTGGGTCCAAATGCAAACAACATAGACCCTGATCTGCCGTCGCAAAATGCACCGGCAGGTCAGGATCTATGTTGTTTGTTCTACTGATAAGTCCTTACAAATTCCATAGACCCAGATCTGCCGGTGGGGTCTATGTAGTTTGCAGGCAGTTGGTATCTTCTTATACGCGAGCATATACGGTAATGTGTTTGAAACGAACTCATGCCCAAATCTCCCCTCCCCCACCCCCAATATCTTTCATCAGATCCACCCCCATTCCCACCCCAATATCTTCCATAACTTTTATCAGAGCGATGTTAGAATGTAAAATAAAAATCTTTCGGTTTATCTTAATGTTTGTATTTCTACATGGTCTAAAATTGCAGCGATGTTTAGAAACAGTAACTGATTTTTTTAATTTGAGTCTAAGTTTAATTTTAGTGTAACTTTCAAAACTGGCATTGATGGTTTGTTTAAACTTTAAAACAAATATTCAAAACAAGGGAGGTCCATCATGAACATCAGAAAAGAAATTAGAAGTCGTTTAAACAAATTTGCAAGCCATATGAACGATTTTGAACTCATTTTAACAACTTTTGAACTCGTTTGAACGAGACTTAACTCATTTAAATTACTTTCAAATTGGTTTAACGAGTTTTCAGCTCGTTCAAACAAGTATTAAAGTCATTCAAACGATTTAAAGTCGTTCAAGCGAGGTCTGAGCTCGTTTAAGTTGTTTGGACAAGCTTTAAATTAAAAGATGTTCACCGACTGCAAAACTTGTGCAAAAGAGTTTGAAAAGTCGTTCAAACAGGATTTAGGGTCGTTCAGACGACTTTAAACCTGGCTCAAAAATAGTTCTGAACTCGGTCAAACGACTTTTAACGGGTAAAAACGAGTTTAAAAAGTAATTAAATCTACACTGAATGTAGTTCAAACGACTTCAAAACTCATTCAAACGATTTCTAAAATCGTTTAAATTACTTTTAATGTCGTTCAAACGAGTTTTAAAATATCTTTTAAAGAAGATCTAAAGTTGTTCTAACAACTTCAAAACTTGTTTGAACAAGTTGTAACGACTTTATATATTTATTTTCCTATGTCTCAAATGGATCTCTGTACAAAAAATATTGATGGCAATGACATGAACTTTTAAAATCTGGCTATTTTGTTTCTTTTGCTTGGGTGGCACAAACATTTCGAATGATTTTGTTTAATGACAACTTTTTGTCTTTTACTTAAATACCTTTATGAATTCCTGGGTCTCACTCTCTCTCTCTCTCTCTCTCTCTCTCTCTCTCTCTCTCTCTCTCTCAAACAGTGACAAAATGATACTACACGGTAGCGAAACACTTATTTTCGTACTCAACCTGGTGTGATCTTATTGTGGATTTCTTTCACACAATAATAATAATAATAATAATAATAATAATAATAATAATAATAATAATATAATTATAAAGTAATTAATAAATAAATAATAATAATAATAATTAAAAAAAATAATAAATAAATAATAATAATAATAATAATAATAATAATAATAATAACAATATGTATTCTACTTTTTATGTTGCTATTAATATTTTTATTGAATGTACCAAAAATTTTGAATTATGTTCATCATCATATTCTTTATTTCCTCCGTAGGATGTTGTAAGTAGATATTTCCACCACTGCAAGTGTACTTATTTTCGCACACTCCTGCCTATCGGATTCAATTCAATTAATTAAATAAGATGCATCCACACAGTCTGTTTGGGCCATTGAAAATGTATCCACACAGTCCGTTTGGGCTATTGGAAATGTATTCACACAGTCTGTTTGGGCTATTGGAAATGTATTCACACAGTCTGTTTGGGCTATTGGAAATGTATCCACACAGTCTGTTTGGGCTATTGGAATTAATAAAGACTCTCTCTCTCTCTCTCTCTCTCTCTCTCTCTCTCTCTCTCCTCTTGATCCATTCAGCGAAATCATAAATTTGTCGAGCGACCAATTCTAAAATAGACGTATAATTATGTGTCAGCGCGAAAAATGCGAAAAAAGATCACTTTGTAGATAAGTACACTTATAGTATCTAAGTTCAAAAGAATGACTTTCAATGTACATAAGAGTGTCATGTGCAAATTGATTTATACTGGATTTGATATTTTAAGATTTAGCAGCATGAAATGAAGCCAAAAAGGTACAAGAAGCGACAATTATGGTCGGTGCAAGGCTGCAAGACGTCAAGTGATTGCTCATCAAGGCATGCAAAACAATGAACACTGCCAGCGTAGGGAGTATGACGAGCTTGAAAATTCAATGAAGAGCTTACACAGAGAGATGAAGCTATCAACACAAGGAGATTTGTACTTAACACAAACATATTGTTATAATGCATACACTTTTGAATACAAATTTTATACTATATCTCCTAACAGTCACCGCTTTCGTGGAAGAACTGTTAGTAGGTTGCATTTGTCATTGTTGAATATGTTGATTTCAATCTAATTCTCGACAATCTCTACTTCTTTCGCTGCCTCTGTTACTTGTGTCGATAAATTTATAATATAAACTTTTTATTAATAATAATAATAATAATAATAATAATAATATAATAATAATAATAATAATAATAATATTAATTTTTCATCATCATCGTCGTCGTCGTCTATTTAATCCATAATTATAATCATCCCGTATATTATTATTATTATTAGTAGTAGTAGTATTAATAAGTTATTATTTTTTTGCTTTTGCTCTTATTATGGTTGTATTTAATAATAGTAATATAATTATTGGAATGATAATGACGACGATGATGATGATGACTATATTATTATTATTATTAGTAGTAGTAGTAGTAGTAGTAGCCGACTTGTGACTATAAGGAATAGCATAGTTAGCAATGACCTTTTCAAAGAAACTATGTCAAAGAAAGTTTAAAAAAAAGAAAGAAAAAAAAAGAACAAACCCAAAAGGGTTGCCATGGCAATGACCTAAGTCTGTAACCATGTTTTATGTGGTTCCTGGCTTCACTGGCATACAAGTTGTCAACTTTAAATGACACAATTTAAGTACCCTTATATTTGCGGAATGCAAAACACAATATCTTGCCTCAAAAAATACAAAAACATTTTTTATCATTAAATGTCGCGACAAAGACGCATAACCCTTAAATCTGACTTCATGAAACCTTTGAAAGAAGAAAAGTTTGAGTTGAATAAATAATCAAATTCAAAAATTTTATTAAAATGGAGCCTGATGATAAACTGGTGTATGAATTGAAATTCATATAAAATGACTCCGTTGTTTGGTATTGTAATGGTGCATGACCAAACAGTAATGACTCCGTTGTTTGGTATTGTAATGGTGCATGACCAAACAGTAATGACTCCGTTGTTTGGTATTGTAATGGTGCATGACCAAACAGTAATGACTCATCATTAAAAAAGAAAATTAGAGGACAGGTTGACAGTTAAGACATGAATAGTCTTTCTATATGTCACTCTATTTATTTATTTATTTATTTATTTATTTATTTATTTATTTATTTATTTATCTATCTATCTATCTATCTATCTATCTATCTATCTATCTATCTATCTATCTATCTATCTAACTATCTATCTATCTATCTATCTATCTATCTATCTATCTATCTATCTATCTATCTATCTATCTATCTATCTATCTATCTATCTATCTATCTGTCTGTCGTCTATCTATCGTTCGTTCGTTAGTTCGTGTAACGGGTATTCGTTGCGAGCAACTAATGTGTGCTTGTTTTTACGCGTCTTATTTTTCTGTATATATAAAGACGGAAACATCGATGTACATTACTAAATATAATGATTTTCCTCCTAGACCTGTAAGATATAAACACATACAAATTAAGTCCTCCATTTTTGCTTCAATCCCGAAAATATACAGTAACACGAATGCCCCGTTATGCGTTATACCTATCATTTTATCTGTTAGTATGCATATATCTATCTATCCTTCTGTCTCATATCTATATATCTTTCTTCTGCTGTTCTTTATTTCTTTCGGTCACATGTATTTTTGCTAAAAGGAACGCTGACTCTAAAATGTACCACTCTTGGCGGTGAATAACAAGGAGTATACCATGGGGATTTACTACTATGGAATAATAGGTAAGTGCAGGTGCTTGTCCATGCTGGAAGTAAAGACGGGTGGTCTAATTTATTCATGAAGGACATATATATGTTAAATCTTGATCAAAATGTAGTGAAATTGATAAAAGTTAAAAAATAAGGTAATCATTAAGTAGAGAGAACAACATTTTACATCGGGAAATTACAGATATAAAATAAAGATATTTCACACATAAAACAGAGTCAAATTTAAAATAAGATCACTTAATTAATCTTTAGATCATTAATTAAAAAATTGACTTTAATGAATTTAATATTATCTGAAAAGATATTTTTTTGTTCTTCTTTTGTTTTCTTTCTAATAATCTTGTGTTGAATTTAATCGCCATTTAGAAATGTAAAATATCTTTTCTAACAAATTGTTGATTTCCCCGAAGAATATTTTGTTTTCTCATTCATTTTGAGAAATTAAAGCAGCAGCAACATTATTTTGAATCGATATTTTTATGATATTAACAGCTGTAGAGATTTAGGTTTATCAGTTACAAAATTATTATAATGGATGATTAAAAGTTATCTATTTGGAAATTAAAAGATATAAAATCAAGATATTTTACATAAAAATGGCATAATATCCAACATAAAAACAATAAAACATGTTCTGATTATATTTTACTGTACAAAATCAGAAATGCTCTCTGAATCATTATTTTGAAAATTGGTTGGATTAAAGATCTTATTTGGTATATCTAAATTGATTCTATTATCTCGTGTCGGGTTTCATCTTGTCTTAGCATATTAATGTATTTACTAATTAATTTCCCGATGCAGAATGCACATTATTCTTTATTCTTTATCATCTGTATGGAAGCATCTATTAAGAATCCTACGTGAGAGTTACAAGTTGATGTTGTAAATATTTAGGACAATCCTGCTTTGAAAAGGTAAATATGTCTTGTGTGCACTATATTGGAGGGCAAATAAGAAGATTTGAAAAATCCAGTCTTAAGATCATTAAGAAATATAGTCAGGGCTCAGGGATTTTTTCCCCCAAGCAATCGTCCATGGGACGAGTGAGTTGCAACAGTTACTTGTCCCTGTCCTCATTGTAATCATCACAGTGCACTTCTCCACTATACTGCTTACACTTGTACTAAAGAACCACAGGTACCTGATACAAGCTTGATACTAAAATGGGTCAAAACCATGAAAATAATGTGTTTTAATACATGTCCCCTTAAATAAAAACATACTAAGAGACAAGATTTGTAACTTGAGAAATTGCAGTTGCCCACATAGCCCTTGATTTCTTAGTGGTATTTACGTTTACAGTGACACCTATCAGTAATATAGGTGTCATTTTAATGTCAAGAAAGTTTGCTTTTCAACGAGCTATCATACATCTTTAAGAGTTAGATATCGAAGAAGTTAAAAGACAGAGAATGTCCAAATGTTATAATTTTCGTCTGGTAAGACAGTGTTACACTTGCCCCAGACAACCGGTATTTTCAAGACAGTAAATCTTTATTAAGACATTGTTAAGCCACAGAAAGGACGCCAGCAGACATTTATATAAGTATGTAATTACTTTTTACAACAACATCAACCAAAAAAAAAAAAAAAAAAGAAATGTCGGTAACTTGCATTTAAAAAAGAAGAATTCCATCCGTCTCAGTTTCCACCAACTTTTGCACCAAATGATCTATTTTAGTCAAACCTCCATTCTAAATAGCTAGATATGGTATGCATTGTGTGAAAGTTGGTGAAAATAGGCGAGAGACATAAAATGCTTATTCCAAATGTAAGTTGGCAACATTTTTTTGTGAAAAGTAATTACATACTTATAAAACTATCTGCTGGCGTTTTCTCTTTGGCGTTACAATGTATCAATAAAGCTTCACTCTTGAAAATACTGGTGACCTGGGGCAAGTGTAACATTGACCAGACGAAAATTTACAAAAATGGTGACATTCTCTGCCTCTTAACTTCTCAGAGTTCTGACTCATAAAGATGTGTGATAGCTTTTTGAAAGGAAACTTTCTCTACATCCAAGTGAGGCCTAAATTACTGAAAAGCGTCACTGCAAATGAAACATTGAGGGCAATGTATGAAACTGCAACATAATATGTTCATGATTTTTAACCACTTTAGCATCAAGCTTACATCGGGTACCTGTGTAAAAAAGGCGAAGTCGGTTTCCTTTGCGACATGTTATAGATTGATTAAAAGCAGGAAATTTAGATAAAAGTAATATATAATTGACGCACGCAAAATCTTCAGTGACTTTGAATTTTTGGCGCATGTTAAGGATATAAAATGAACTCAGATTTACTCTCGACATGCAAATATGCATCTACTCGGCACAGGGACGAGTACGTAGTAACGTTTTACTCGGCCCAGTCAATTTTTATCCAGTCAGGATGAGAGGACGAGTGGTTTTCCTGAACCCTGATTAGGGAACTATATTCAGATAAATACACTGAAAACAATTCAAATTTAATTTGTCAACAAAAAGTAAATAAAGTATTTTTAAGTATCATAGCTGGACTGAAATAAATAATTGTACCTTAATAGGTCTTGGAGAGGGGATGAGTAGCAATGACTATTGATAATGATACTTTGTTTTGAACTCAAAGGTATCTCACTGGTGCCTCATCAGATCCAATCTACAATATTCCATTGCATTGATGTCAACAAGTTGCGGGATTGCTACTTGCTCCTCTACTTTAGTATTATTAATAATAATAATAATAATAATAATAATAATACCGCGGCGTAGCAAGCAATTCGCCCCCCCCCCCCCGCAAAACTTAATTCTAGGACCTCCTCCCAATAAAAAAGGTGTTTGATGGGAATTGTGGACCCTCACTGGTATCAACAATAATAATAATAATAATAATAATAATAATACAGTGGCGTAGCAAGAAATTCTGCCTCCACCCCCAGCCACCAGTTGCGTGGTTGCTGGGCGTTTCCTACTTGCTACGTCACATTAATAATAATAATAATAATAATAATAATAATAATAATAATAATAATAATAATAGCAATAGAGTTAAAAATGGGGAAGAGATAAGAGTAAAATATTCTTCTTATCAAAAGCAGATGTAAAAAGATCCTAATTTAATATTTCCTTCCAAAACAGAAACAATAGCATTAAAAAGCTCATACAGATGAATACTAAACGATTAAATTAATAAGAAAGAAATACACCCCACACCACGTCAAAACTACACACTTAAATAAAAAAATAAAAAAAAGTTAAATCCAAATATTTTCTTAATTTCAAACTGAAATTTAACGTCAATAAAACATTTAAATTAAAATATTTATCACATGATCCAAAGGCATATCATTCTATCTGCATTGTTGATTAAATTACCATCAGTTGGACGAAGGTTCCTAATTATGTGATATTTTTAAAATAACGAAAGTACAGAGTGGTTTATTTTTTAAATGGAAACTAATTGATTGGAGTCAAACTCCCTTCGTGATATTTAATTTTATCAAAACAAAACGACTTTGCAACCTCAAAAAGGAATATGGAAGGAAAACTGATAATATTAAATTATTATTTACACTCTTGAATCAATATTTGCTGTGCAAACGTGTACAGGTCAGTTCATTGTAATGTTCATGTAAAATATTAAAAAATATCTTGCATTAAATGAATTTCAATAGGATTAAAATCTTATAATTTTTTATGTCGTAAATTTTGTTAGGATGAAAGTATCGTTACGAATCTAAATTATTCTTTAATTTTGTGTCGAACATAGTTATGGTTGTAAACAAGAAAATCATACACTACCGTCTATACTCGCGTATAATTTTATATCAACTGCAAACTGCACAGACCCAGATATTTCAATAAATTGGTTAAATATTATTTATCGTTAGGGTTTTGAATATAACTGATTATATACAACCTATATTATCCCGTAATACATGCTACTGAATAAAGATTAGTCAATGAATTTCCATTTTCATTATAAGTGAAATATATGATCTTTGAGTTTTGAATACAACTGAAGATAATTACGAACTATTACCGGATGATGATATATTACTGAATACAAATTGGTCAGTAAATAATCATTTCCTTTTCTTCTTTTTGTTGAAAAATATAATATAGAGTTCTCAAAGAAGTTAAATAAATTTAAGAACAAATACCTGAATTATTTATTTTACTAAATAATGAATAGACAATAAATAATCTTTTTTAAAACGGCTTTTTATAATCGTGTCGTTTTTTATTCAACTGAATATAGGCAAAAACAATTATCCAGTGAGTTTATTTTGCACACATTAAACAATAAACAATTTTTTAAAAATATAATTTAATTGTATGATTATTAAGTTTTTTAAAGTAACTGAATGCGGCCAAGTGTTTCAAAAGAGTTTATTTGTCTTAATTAGAATTAGCCATTGCATAGTCTTATTAAAAGATTGAATCGTATGAACTGAATATAATTGAAAAATATAAGAATTAATGTTTTTGAAATGTATGGTTATTTAATAATGCTTTATATTATATTTCTATGCATCATATGACCATTCAATTTTCTAAATTCAGTTGAGTATTTTAGGTTCATTTGTCAATTACTTTATCTTACAATTAAGATTAGTGAATAACTATTAAAGAAACCGAATATACGTGTTAATTATCATGAAAAGAATTCATATTTTTGAATAAAGTTTAGTAAATTAATAAACATTATATTTTTGAATGATCGTAAAGAGTTGTAATATTTTCTTGAAATGAATAAGCTAGGGGGAATATACAGTTTTCAATAGATGCTCTTTTTTATTTTAAAAAAGTATGATAGTTGAAATTTTCAATTCAATGGAATATAGGTAAGAGCTATTTTTCAAAGAATTTTTTATTCCTGAATTAAGATTAGCAAATGAATAACCAGTACAATTAAATATATGAAAGATATATTATGCAAATAATTCATTTTGCTTCATGAGGGAAATTTTCATTTAATCGTTTCTATTTATGATCGACATTGGATCAAATTTCTTTCTTTTAATACCATTGTATAATTGTAAATTCCAAAAATATTTTTTATTATCATTACTTATTAGTTAATCATAAATCTTTTTTAGTTTTAATTTAATCTTATAATCACTGATTTTTTTTCTAAATAACTGAATGTAGGTAATCTATATAACATCAAGAATTAAAGATTTGTGAATGTGTGATCTTTTTATTTTTAATTGTATTATATGATCATTACACTATTATAAAGTATACAACGAAATGTAGTTAAGATCGATAACACAAAAAGTTCATTTCACTTTTTAAAAAAATTATTCAAAGACTAATCTCCTAAGAATTCATTTTATTTAATGAAAAAAGAAAGTTATTCTTTTATTGCAGTTCTTTTCTAAATGTTATGATCTTTGAGGTTTTGAACATAACTAATTGTTGTAAGCTACATTATCCCGAAATTCATTCTATCGAATATCGAGTAGTCAGTGAATTAACACTTTCGTTATTAACTAAAAATATAATCAACGAGTTTTCAATATAACTGAAAATAGTTAGAAACTATGTCCAGAAAACTCCATCTTACTGAATACATATTTGTGAATAAATAATTGTTGTTTTTTTGCTGTTTTTTTGGGGGGTGGGGGTGGGGGGTTGTTGTTGAATAATATAATGCAGAGTTTTCTATAAAACTGAATTAATGTAAGAACTATTACCCAGTTGATTCATTTTACACACTAAAGATCAGTCTATAAATTATATGTTTGTATAATTTTCAAATCGTTTCGTTTCTTATTCGCCTGAATATAGGTAAAACAATTATCAAACGAATTAATTTTGCTCAATTGTGTCAATCAATAATTTAACAAAATAAATTAATTTTATGATTATTAACTTTATAAATGCGACTGAATGTAGTAAATTTCTCAAAAGAGTTTATTTCACTGAGTTTGCAATACAAATGCAAATACATTTGAACTATTACCAAAAAGACTGCAATGTATTGACCACAGATTAGTGTATAAAAATCTTGGGGGGGGGGGGGCGGGGGGGGGGGCGGGTTGTTGAATAATATAATTTACAGTTTAAAAAAATAATGTAAGAACTAATACCCAAATGATTAATTTTAATAATTTTAATAAATAGAGATTTGTCTATAAATAATGATGTTTATTTTTAGTTTTAAAAATACATTGTTGTTTAGTTTTTCATTCGACTGAATATAGTTAAAACCAATTGTCGAAAGAGTTTATTTTACCCAATTTAGTCATTAATATTTCTCAAAATGTATTGAATGACTAATTTTTCTGAATTATTTTTTCTTGAATAAATTACAATTAGTGAACACATAATCCTTATGAAAACTGTAAAGTATTACAAAACAACTGAGTACAAGTTAGTGTAAAAAAAAATTAATCTTTTTGACACGTATCACCGTTATCTGTATTTGACTCCAGTTTCATGAGCGCAGGTATTAACCAATCACGTGATGTGTCAGCCATGACGATAGTAAAACGTACCGCGATCAAAACAACACTAGTCTGCTTGTGTACATTTTATCTTTGCTCGTTTTCTCTTAAAAAATGACATGAATAGCGATGGAAAATATAAGAAAGATGGGGGGTAGCTCATGATCCGTCAATGGGTGTTCAACCGATCGCCACAGACACAATTTATGGAAGCAATCAATGTATGAAATACACGGACAAGTGCATGAAGGCAGTGCGTGCTTGATACAATTTAAATTTCAGTCTATGTCGTCAGATGAGCATGCAAGATATTAAATTCTTGAATTCTAATCTTAGCAGATAAGTTGAAATCGCTGAAAATATGGCTTCCAAGAAAAATAATTAGAGACTGTTCCCTGGAATCTTTCAGAGAAAACTACTCCTGACTACATGTATTATTAATTGTGCAGAAACATTTATTCAGAGGCCAACTAATCTCAAAACTCAAAAATAGTGGCGAGACTTACGGCGTTTATAAATCACACAACACTGCCAAATATATTGTAGGAATATCTACACATGGGCAAATTATGTTTATTTCAAAAGGCATTTGGTGGACGGGCTAGTGATAAATTCATAGTTGAAAAAAAAAGCAGATTTTTAAATTATCTTCACTCTGGAGTGTTGTTAATCTAGATATGTAGCTAACATTGTTTTCTGGGAAGGACTGGTGAAGATTCAGCAGGACTAGTAAATTTCTCATTCTCCTAGTCCTTCTTGTTACAAGGAAATTTATGTTATATTCTAGGCCTGAAAAACTCATATTTTTTCTTATGAGTTAATGCTTTTTGACTTGACTCAAGGTAAAACTTAAACTGACACATAAAATGACTACATTTTATTTTCCGAAATCTGTCATTTAAATAAATGTCACCTTCATTAACATCATAACATGATTAAAAAGTCAGAACCAACATAAAATATAACTATATAAATGTATAGTCACAGACGCATACATGTTTTGAAAGTCTTAATGAACAATAAGCGATCTTCTTCAGTTTCATCAACTATGCATAACATCATTTTCTCTGCATAAAATGCACGTAGTCTTGTAACATAGCCATTTACATAATTTTCAGCATACTTTACATTCACAAACTTGTGGTCATCTGCACTAAGCCATACAAGAAGTTTACATTTCCTAAGACCAGTGCAAAACATTGTCATCTTTATTTGCATATCGAACCCTCCATTCCCTTTCTTCTTAATAATCAGACTTTCATTGCCACTCTTTTGGACAGCATATTTCTTGTTTGAAAAAATTCATCCAGTGTGGTCCAGTTAGTAGGCATTGGACTTTTAATTTCAAGCAGCGTATCTTCATTTAAAATTCCATCTGGGGGCGCTGGCAACCAGTTTTCCTGCACAGAAACATGCAGTCCTTTCTCAATGACAGAAATATCCATTGCTCTGCTTCCAATTCACTTTGAAATCCGTGATTTGTGAATTTATTTCATACAAAGATGGATTGTACGTGTTCTCTCATAGAATTTGTGCAATTAGTGGAATCCTTTATTTTTGGTATTACGCACCTATTTTACAATCAATTTCACTAGTGATATGGCATACACTACTGCTACACACCTAGCGAGCGATATCAGTACAACGGGCGATAATTAGAAAACCGTGTCTATAGTCGTGCAATGATCGTTTATTTTAATATTCTATGGATGACATGATAGTTGAATTTTTGAATTCGGTTGAATATTTTAGCTACATTCTTTAAAAACTCGATCTTACGAAATGAAGATTAGTAAATATATAATCAATACAACTAAATATTGTCCGAAACTATCGTTCCAAAAGTTCATATTATTGAATACAGTTTAGTAAATTAGTAAATTATTAATAATTATATTTTTAAATAAATCGTATAATCCCAACGAGTTGAATAGAATTGTATAGATACGTATTATTTATTTTTTTTAGCCTTATGATGGTTGAGTTTTTCAATTCGATTTTTGATATGTAAGATCTTTGTTTCTCTATCAAAGAATTCCTGTACTTGAATTAAAATTAGTCAATGAATATTCAACACAACTAAAGATAGATAAGATATATTTTGTGCAAAAATTTCATTTTACTGTAAGAGAGTAATCACCAGTAATTTTTTTCTATTTGTAATTGACAGCTAAGATCAAAGTTCTTCTTTTAAGACCATTAAATAATTTAAATTCCTACAAATATTATATATTGTTTTTACTTATTAGCCAATCTATACTCTTTTTCGGTTCAAATTTAATTTTATAATCACTAAGTTTCTTTTATAAAAAAATCGAATGTAGGTAAGTTCTATAAAGAATTTATTTTACTATATACAGATTTGTGAATGAGTGATCATTTTATTTTTATTTGAATTGTATGATCAATATGATTTTAAGATCTATTACACAAAGAGTCCATTTCACTGAGAAAAAAATAATTGATACAAATATTCAAGGAACTAATCTCCTTAGAATTTACTTAACCGAATAAAAAGTAGAAAGTGAATCTTTCACTAAAGTTCTTTTATAAATTTATGATCGTGATCGTTTTCAACATAACTAATTGTTGTAGTTATATTATCCCGTAATTCATGCTATCGAATATCGAGTATTCAAGGAATTAACATTTTCATTATTAACTGAAAAAAGTGAATAAATAATCTGTTTTGGGGGTGAATAATATAATGTAGCGTTTTCAAAAAACTAAATGAATATAAGAACTAATACACAAGTAAAGATTAGTCAATAAATGATCTGTTTTAATTATTTTCAAATCGTAATTATAGTTTGTTTTTTTTTCGACTGAATATAGGTAAAATCAATTACCCAAAAGAGTTAATTTTACACAATATATTCAATAAATTTTTTTTTAATAAAATAATTTAATTTGTTGATTATTAAGATTTTAAGTTCAACTGAATATAGTTAATTTCTCAAAAATGACATAATAAAATGTTTTTTTTAAAAATACACTATTGTTCAGATCTATTATACAAAAAAATTAATTTTAATGGATAGAGTTTAGTCAATGGAAAATTTCTTTTAAATGATTAATTCGTATGATCGTTGAGTTTTTCATGAGATTGTGATACAGGTAAGATCTACTTTTTCAAAGAAAAATGGATGGACCAAAGTTAAATTAATATATAATTTCATTTGTCAACTTAACTCGGTAAGTTTAAGGTATATTTCTCCAAGGAATTATTCTACTGAACTAAGATTTGTTAACAAATATCAAGGGAAGTATCCAAAGCCTTCATTTTCCCAAAAAAGGATTTGCCAATCAATAATATTGAAACTATTTTAATATTAGGATTGTTGACTTTTCGATAGAACTATAGATGGTTATGATAGTAAATAAATTATCTCCCTTATTTAATGAATTGTATGGTTGTCGAGTTTTGCACTATAGTTGAATGAAAATAATTTATATTGTCCAAAGAGCGTATTTTACTAAGTAAAGTAAATGTGTACTATATTTTTCTTTTTAAATACGTTTTATATTTGTCAATATTTAAACAAACAAAATAAAATTTAAAAAAAATAATAATTACTGCATTGCATGCTTGTTTGCGTTGTTGCAGCTGAATAAATGTGACATTTTAGTTCTGTATGAAATAGTCCTCGCACATGACCAGATTGGTCGCACGCGAGTTTAATCCAAATTCATCATCATCTGTATGAAATATTAACGACAATTACCTAATTTTTCTTTATATAACATATCAACATTTCCGTCATATATCGAATTATGGAGCATTTGATTATAACATTTCATTAACGAGTTAAATTTTAAAAAAAAAACATTTTTTTTAAAAAATAGTTCATTAATAATAATTAAAAAAACAGAGATAGAAAAAAAATCTCAAATAAGTTTGAAACAAGAAATTATCAAGAGGAGTACCATTGCTCATCTAACAAGAAACGACATTGCTAAATCTGGCATTACCTGAAACTAAAAAGGACAAAAAATTGGGTATGTGCATATTATTAAAACCTTTTAAAATATATTGTTGTAATATTGACGTAGTTCTATGTTTTAATAATAATAATAATAATAAATTATTATTATTATTATTATTATTATTATTATTATTATTATTATTATTATTATTATTATTATTATTATTATTATTATAATAATGGTTCTATTGTTACTTTCACTTGTTGTCATCAAAATAATAGTGTATTTTACACAATAGACCCTTTTACAAATTTAATAGAATAAAGTGTTCAAAAAGAAACTAACGGGAGAGTCAAGCCCAAACCCATAATTAATTTTTTTTTCTGAAGTTTCATCAACTGTCACTCACAGTCCGTTTTCAGTTAGGTTAATTATCTCATTATTCTGGCGCGATATGACAGCAAGATTACATTCATTTCTAAAAGCGGAACCAAAGGACAAACCTAAGAAGGATTCCAGTGGTAAAGATACTATGATATCTAATTAAAATGTACTAGGAATACCCTGAAAAAATTATTTTTGTTTAAATTTTGTTTGTTGGAGGTATACATATTCTGAAAGTACAGGCACCAAATTCAGGCAATGTGCCGTAAATTTTCCTGCAGAAATAAGGATGAGTACAAATCATGTTTAATCAAATCTTGAATGTCATCATAAAATGTACAGGCTATGGATTGATATACATTATAGCAGGGGTGTCAAACATACGGCCCGCCAGACTCATTATTTATTATTATTATTTATTATTATTTTTATCAAATCCGGCCCGCCATAGCAAATGAGTTTGACACCCCTGCATTACAGAATTACATCCGTACACATGGGGCTCTATCGAAGAACGAGACACACTGCCGAGCACAGACAACCGAACTTCTCTTCTGTGCTTTCTTTGTTGGGATATTGTTCGGATATTATCGACTAATTCCGTTTATGCTTAAATAGCCAAATTATGTCATAATGATATTAAACATGTTGATTAGTAATATAAGAAGAAAAGAAAGCGAAAACAGACCGAATTGACATGAATAATTAAGCATTTCTTATTTTTTAAAATTGTTTTGATTTTGATTTAAAAAGTTCATGTATTTTAGGGATGACAAAGGAGCCATATTTTGTTCCGTACTGAGCCACATTTGGCTCGCGAGCCATAGGTTGCCGACCCCTGCTCTTGACGAACATAACGTTCAGCTCAGTGACAGTTGAAGAAGTACAACGGGAAAGAGCTGTATCACTAGTAAAATTATTAAATTCTCAAACAATATACACAAACGTAATAACAACTCTTATTTGAAGACTACAGGACTGTGTAAATTGTAATAAAAAGTCTTATTTGAAAACCACAGGACTGTGTAAATTGTAATAATAACTCTTATTTGAAAACTACAGGACTGTGTAAATTGTAATAAGAACTCTTATTTGAAAACTACAGGACTGTGTAAATTGTAATAAGAACTCTTATTTGAAAACCACAGGACTGTGTAAATTGTAATAACAACTCTTATTTGAAAACTACATGACTGTGTAAATTGTAAAAGAACAATATATAACAAAGGCATATCACACACACACATAATATTTATGAGCGAAAGTAACGAATCTATACTGGAGAAACAGCGCGTATGTGAAGGTTGATCCACAAGTATCTAATTTGGGCCCATGGCCTGTATTACAAATAAAGGTGATGATGATGATGATTATTATTATTATTATTATTATTATTATTATTATTATTATTATTATTAGTAGTAGTAGTAGTAGTTGTTGTTGTATACCCCTCACTATTACAACTATAAGGGTCAGGGTAACTTCTACTAATAATAATGATACAACAACAACAACAACAACAACAACAACAACAACAACAACAACAATAATAATAATAATAATACCTTGTTCGTTTTCTTATGTTGATGATGATGATGATGATGATGATGATGATGATGATGATGATGATAAGTGAATATGTCGCTGTCCTTGTTTCTGTAATGGTTATTCTGAATTTAAATTTCGGCCAATAACAATTTGTTTGAAAATAATTTTTTTTTATCTTGTGTCATCATCATCATTATTATTATTATTATTATTATTATTATTATTATTATTATTATTATAGGACTAATAATTAATACTAATGTTAATAATAATACTAATCATATAAATAATTATAACATTATTGTTATTAATATCTTTATTATCATTCCTTTTATCCATACAAAATTATCAGTAGTAGTATTAGTAGTATTAGGATTATTAATGGATGAATTTGCATCATTCCGTCTTTTCACTACTACTACTACTACTACTACTATGTCAACAGCTTTATATCGTTTGAATTTATTTTGCTTCTCCTCAACATTTGTTCTGCGATAAACGAATGACTGGGATGGGAATAAATATAAAACATAATAACATCTTTTTAACTTTTCCTTTCTACCACATCATTTTTGGAATCAGTGCTCATAGAACCCATGCCATTTGATTGGTGAGTTTAGCCACCAGCTGAAGATGTCACAAATGATCGACTGGGATGCCTGAAGCACTCAGGTTAAGTGCAAACACAATAATCTCGTCCTACTTCAAGGGCCGGAAGAAATAAATATACGAATTCACTGTTCTATTTATAGTTGTATTTTTTTATTTGTCTACATTAAGTATCTTCGTGTGGATAATAAAGGCTTAGAACTCTGGTTAAACAATATTTGATCATCAAGGTGGAGTGACTATCGTCCAAAAATATCATAATAGAGATTTTATTCATGCAATGTAAATAATTCTTACTCATATGTTAAAGAGGACAGCCTATATCTTTTGCTGGAATTGAACACACTATCCCTAAGTTTTAATTAGACATAATAACATGCTTTTTATTAATAGTGAATGATGTCTAATCAAAAATCCCAAACAAAAACGACCTTTTAAATGATTTTATTTACATGATGCAACATATATCGACATGTTTGTCACTAAGATTTGGGAGAGACACACAGCACATAATATACACTGTCATAATCTGAAAGTAAATCAAAGCACGAATTTTAACATTATAATCCCGAGGACTTCAGAAACTGTTAAAAAAAAACAACGCACAATTATAATCATAAATCAGAAAAACATTTGAAATTTCTTCGTTAACAAATCTGGACCTCAATTTGCTGTAACGTTGCATAACATAGGTAGCAAAAACATTAGATGACTGATGCATAAGAAAATTGAATTCTTTGTTGTAAAAACGATGTTATTAAATACCGTATTTTTCGATTAATCTTTACAAAAATTTGTTTCGTTTGACACAAATTCTGAGAAAGACATTTCTGATTGCTAATAGAAAATTTTATAAAACCGCAAAATTTTCAAAAATTTATATTAATGGTCTGAGATTTGCGAGATTACAAAATTTAGTTTCATAAGAAGAAGACGCACGATTGAATCACAAATGTCTTTGGACCCTTAGAACACCCTCAAAAATGACATAGTAAAATGTATTTGGACACTTAGAATACCCTCAAAAATGACATAATAAAATGTATTTGGATCCTTTGAACACCCTCAAAAATGACATAATAAAATGTATTTGGATCCTTAGAACACCCTCAAAAATGACATAATAAAATGTATTTTTTTAAAAGAAAATTAAACAAAAGTTCATAAGGTTGTATTGTACATTTAAATAAAAGGGAAAGCATCGCCTCGATATCTTTGACATGGTTTACCGATTGGTGCAAGTGAAATAATGGCAGCATACTTTTTTTTATACATATATCAAAATCTGCAACTTCACTATTGTACACGCGTATTTATATAATGCTATAATATCTACGTTTTTTTTACATTTTTATACAGTGTCAGGAAACGTTTTGCGTTACATAATAACAAATGACCACTCTAAACAAATGACCACTCTAAGCAAATGACCACTCTAAATTGATTTTCTGCATTTTATTCAATAACATGTAAACGTTTGTTTTAAAGAATCCGTTAAGTTGATATGGATGCAAGCTGGAAAGAACATGTATTTCAATAATTAATAGATGTATGCCTCAATTGAGACTTATTTAGTTTTCATAAACTTCAAAAGGTAGGTTTCGAATGCATTTTTGGTTTTTATTATTTGGTAATACTGTTATGAAACATAACTTCAAAATAAATACTAGATTGTCACACTCAGAACATTCTTTACAAAATACGTTATAACATTTTAACTTACCGTAAATACTCGCGTATAATTCGATCCCAAATGCAAATTGCAAAGACACAGATCTGCCGTCGCATAATGCGTCGGCAGATTTGGGTCTGTGCATTTTGTAAGGACTAATCAGTAGAACAAACAACATAGACCTTGATCTGCCGGCGCATTATGCAATGGTAAAGTAAAATATGTAACCTGGTATCAATTCAGTGGTAATATATAATACGTAACCTGGTATCAATTCAATGGTAATGTAAAATATGTAACCTGGTATCAATGGTAATGTAAAATATGTAACCTGTTATCAATGGTAATGTAAAATATGTAACCTGTTATCAATGGTAATGTAAAATATGTAACCTGTTATCAATGGTAATGTAAAATATGTAACCTGTTATCAATGGTAATGTAAAATACGTAACCTGTTATCAATGGTAATGTAAAATATGTAACCTGTTATCAATGTCATTCTCAATCTCTCTCCATTACATTGAATGTCAGATAATTTACCTCTTCACATGCTTTCTTTATAACTTCAGATGCGTAATTGTCTGATATATTCGTAACAAAACTAAGGTGTTTATTTTGTTCATCAAGGCATCGATCATCCCATGTCCAGTTACTTCCTTCGAATACAAACAGTTCTCTTTGTAAAGCTGTCCTGTTTAAATCCCGACATATGTCTGGACATTGATCAAATCCTCCAGAAAAACATATTCCAGTCCTTAGAAAATTTCTCAGAGTAACGTTTCTTTTCCATTCGCCTGTTTTAATATGTCGGTAATGAATTGAGGTCCTTACCCTTGGTACCGTCTGCTCAGGGGTTATTATGATATCATAAAATGAGTGATGTTCCCGCCCTGGAGAATTCCCTTCCCCATTCCAATGTGCTGTTCTTCTATGAAAGTAAAAAGCATAGTCATTTCTATGAAATTTCCAAATGTAATGACACATGATGTTAAATTGGCCAAAGCTGTATTTAGAGTATATTTTATAGATTTCATCGAATGGTTTTTGATGTAGTGCCTCTAAGTAAAGTCTGAGTTGTATGATGTGTTCCACTTGGATGATTACGGGAAAGTAAGCCATGCATTTCATAACTTCCTTCGAATTGAACATATCGGCTGTCAATTCCGCCATGCTCCTCCAAAATGGGTCGGATGCAGGGCCATAAACACCTATTACAATCGGCTTCCCATTTTCAAAGAATAAATTCCTTGTTAACCGGGTAACAAAAACTGTATCAGTGTCTATAAATCCCACATATTTTCTTGATGTAAATTTTTCAGGATAAAAGAAGTCTCTCTGCATTCTTTCATGGCCTATGCCATGATAAATTTCAGGGTTTATTGCGCCTTGAAAACAGACCTTAGGGTAAGGGTATTTCTTTTGAAGAATCCTTCCAAGTTTCCGATCTTCGATACTTTCCCCATCTAATACGATTAAAAGCGATATATCTCCCTTCCAAAAGAAACGCATACTGGGCAGCAACATTTGTTGATAATAATTAACAACTTTACCATACATTCTCAAATAAATATCAACTTCGGGTAACAATTCCTGGTGACGTTTTTCTTCACGATCTCTATCCTCCAAACATTCATCCACATATGCATTTAAATAAAACTCTGAGCGTTTCACACGTTGTGCCTTTAAGACTGCGTACGGAGCAAATAAATAATATACTGTTGTCAAAACGATGCAAATTATGCCGAATAGGATTCGGTTTCGTTTTATTACAATCATTTTCAGTATAAAATACCTAAAAGTAACATCTAAAAAGATCTTTCGGCATTGAGAGACTTTTATAACGGTTGTCCGGTCAACATGTTTCGTCATGGCAAGGCGTGCAGCGGAACGTTCTAGAGGTTATCTATTGACTGGCGCATATACAGAGACACGCACTTTTTAGATAAAAACGACAAAGTCACGCACGTTAGTATCTATAAGGAGCAGCATATATGTAAAAGAAAACTTCAAGAAATATATGTATATTGTTTAGCTACAAGGATTTTATGTACATCATAGAAACAGTCACTGCTCATGACATGTTATTCATTGCATCTGCTAACATAGGGTCAGAATTTTTGTTTCATAGCAGTGTACATTGACATGTATTGCTGCTATAAAGACTTCCATTGTATGCCTTTGTTGGATTAAAATCTTATATATCGGCATTGATCATGCACAAATCAACAACGGTCTATATTCTTGCGAAATATTTTTACAGTTAATATATGCAACGATCAGGGATGAGGTTTAATCGTTCATGTATGTGTGAAATTCACATATTCGGATGCCTATATATTACGGTGTTATTCGTTCAATGAGTATACTTTATAATGGAAATATTGACTTGGAAAGTTTAAAATAGATAACGTATTTACAACAATATATAAACTGTGATAAGCTTAATTGAAAACGCAGGTTTGAAATAGACCGATTCGACAACAGTGACCTCGAACACTTTGGAGAGCTTTAATTAGTTTCGACGCTTTTAAAAGTTTCAAGCTCCAACAACTTGCATAAAGTTTTGTTTTGATATTTTTAACTTTTTCTCCAAGAAATTTGCTTTGTTTTCCAGTGTAGCTCTGCGTGGGGCGGGTGTTTCGAATAGTTTGTGATACAAAACGTTTTAAATATTTTAAATGAGTAAAATCAACATTATTCATTATACATTTGCCAAGCAAAGTAGCACATGTCACATATATATATCTTGCTGCTTTCTGAATAATTGTTTTTATTTATTGGTCTAATGTCAAACGTGCAGAAGCCTTTTACAAAATTCTCTGGTCTATCTAAGCATTGTTGCAGTTTGGCACGAATATATATATATATATATATATATATATATATATATATATATATATATATATATATATATATATATATATATACACACACACACACACACGCACTTTGGTTCTCTGCGTGTTACGCACGATAAACACTTCTTTGTTTTTTTTTTTACACAACTTGATTGGGCTGATGGCAGCACAGCACAGATATGTAGTTTACCTGTTTTAGACCGGTTTTTAATTTTGTCTTTTTTCTTTCTTCTGTTGTTTATCCTTTGTTTGTTTATTTCTCCGTCATTTAAACACGTAGGAGTCAAGAATTCTTCTTGACTTTTGTGTTTAGTGTGTTTGTTTTGTGGATGTAATTTGTTTCTTCCCCTAACGAAGAGCTTGTTTAGCTTGAAACGTTGGGAAACTGTTTGGTATTTGCGCCGTTATCAATTTTTGTGTCATTATATATATATATATATATATATATATATATATATATATATATATATATATATATATATATATATATATATATATATATATATAGCGTGTGTGTGTGTGTGTGAAAGATACGAAAGTTCCACTCACTGGCAACTGGTTCAGTTGATAAAATGATAAGAAAAATAAATTTGTGTGCAAGTAATTAAAGGTTTTAAAAATTAAAAGAATCTTATTTATAAAAATTTTAAGAAATGTGTCATGAGTAAAATCAACATTATTCATCATAAATTTGCAAACAAAGTAGTGCATGCCATTATCCTTCTGCATTCTTTAAACATACTAACGCCTTTTCAATTGGTCTTGTCTGTCTGTGACTTACTGCAGTTCAGCAAAAATACATTATAAAAAATATTTTCAAAAACCCAGCAAATCCTATTACTGGCAACAAAGAAAGGATTAAATGTGATGAAACTTCAAAATCTTTTAAAGTAGCTTTTTAAGTTAAATACAAAATAACAAAAGTTGTCATGTCTATAAATTGCCTAACAAAGTGGCACAAGCCATATCTATAAATTGCCTAACAAAGTGGCACAAGCCATGTCTATAAATTGCCTAACAAAGTGGCACAAGCCATATCTATAAATTGCCTAACAAAGTGGCACAAGCCATAGATTTAAATTGCCTAACAAAGTGGCACAAGCCATAGATTTAAATTGCCTAACAAAGTGGCACAAGCCATAGATTTACATTGCCTAACAAAGTGGCACAAGCCATAGATTTACATTGCCTAACAAAGTGGCACAAGCCATAGATTTAAATTGCCTAACAAAGTGGCACAAGCCATAGATTTACATTGCCTAACAAAGTGGCACAAGCCATAGATTTAAATTGCCTAACAAAGTGGCACAAGCCATATCTATAAATTGCCTAACAAAGTGGCACAAGCCATATCTATAAATTGCCTAACAAAGTGGCACAAGCCATAGATTTAAATTGCCTAACAAAGTGGCACAAGTCATGTCTATAAATTGCCTAACAAAGTGGCACAAGCCATATCTATAAATTGCCTAACAAAGTGGCACAAGCCATAGATTTAAATTGCCTAACAAAGTGGCACAAGCCATAGATTTACATTGCCTAACAAAGTGGCACAAGCCATAGATTTAAATTGCCTAACAAAGTGGCACAAGCCATAGATTTACATTGCCTAACAAAGTGGCACAAGCCATAGATTTACATTGCCTAACAAAGTGGCACAAGCCATAGATTTAAATTGCCTAACAAAGTGGCACAAGCCATAAATTTACATTGCCTAACAAAGTGGCACAAGCCATAGATTTAAATTGCCTAACAAAGTGGCACAAGCCATATCTATAAATTGCCTAACAAAGTGGCACAAGCCATATCTATAAATTGCCTAACAAAGTGGCACAAGCCATATCTATAAATTGCCTAACAAAGTGGCACAAGCCATATCTATAAATTGCCTAACAAAGTGGCACAAGCCATAGATATAAATTGCCTAACAAAGTGGCACAAGCCATATCTATAAATTGCCTAACAAAGTGGCACAAGCCATATCTATAAATTGCCTAACAAAGTGGCACAAGCCATAGATATAAATTGCCTAACAAAGTGGCACAAGCCATAGATATAAATTGCCTAACAAAGTGGCACAAGCCATATCTATAAATTGCCTAACAAAGTGGCACAAGCCATATCTATAAATTGCCTAACAAAGTGGCACAAGCCATATCTATAAATTGCCTAACAAAGTGGCACAAGCCATATCTATAAATTGCCTAACAAAGTGGCACAAGCCATATCTATAAATTGCCTAACAAAGTGGCACAAGCCATATCTATAAATTGCCTAACAAAGTGGCACAAGCCATATCTATAAATTGCCTAACAAAGTGGCACAAGCCATAGATATAAATTGCCTAACAAAGTGGCACAAGCCATAGATATAAATTGCCTAACAAAGTGGCACAAGCCATATCTATAAATTGCCTAACAAAGTGGCACAAGCCATATCTATAAATTGCCTAACAAAGTGGCACAAGCCATATCTATAAATTGCCTAACAAAGTGGCACAAGCCATATCTATAAATTGCCTAACAAAGTGGCACAAGCCATAGATTTACATCCTTCTTCTCAAAATCAAACTTTGAAAACAGACTGATTTGTGTCCTTTTAAAGATTTACAGAAATTCTACTTAGAGCCTGAGATATTTTTGTGGCTTGTAAACACACCTTAAACTGATTAGACATTTCAACAATACACATTAGTGAAGTAAGATGCAGAAAAATACAGAATAAAATCAGGGTTGCCACAGGAAGTATTTTTTTAAATTTTTTAATTTGTATTTTCAGTATGTGGTCGCCACCATTCATCTACAGACGCTTCTAGTAGTCTCGCTCTTCGCAGAAGTTCGCGGGGTGTTGTGGGCCAACTATAAAATCACTATATTTAGTGTACATTTGACTTAAATAGAATAACATCATCAATAGTTACATTTATAGATTTATAGTTTATGTTTTTTCCTTTAATGGACTTTATTACATGTAGGGTTAAAAATTGTATTACATTTACGGTTATTAAATTTACGGGACTTAAATACATTTAAGGGTTTAACAAACGCGACATTTTCATTCAGGCATTACAAACCTATCCAATTTGCATGCATATAATTTGGCACTTTATGTTACTTCTTGGTTGAAAAGCGCCCACGTCTTGCTTTGCGAGAGAAAGGTGCTATGTTTCAAAACTGTCAAAGTGAGATTTTCGATGCGAACAATGGAATGCTATTCGTTGATGTTACTATTTGGTTTAATATAATGAGAAATTTCAATACGTATTTCAGACGACACACGGCTTTCATTGTATTAGTTTATTTTAAACCATGTCATTTTTTGAATAGAGGAATTTTAGAACGCTACTGTATATTAATTTATTTTCGTGGGAATCCGTTTTCGTACCCCCCCCCCCCTAAAAAAATAAAAAAATAAATAAATAAAAAATAGAAAGAATTTAAATTCGTTGAGATACCTCTTATTGGATATGGTTTGCACGAGTACCGTATATACTCGAGTATAATCTGAGTCCAAATGAAAACAACATAGACCTTGATCTACCGTCGCATAATGCGCCGGCAGATCAGGGTCTATGTTGTTTGTTCTACTGATTAGTCCTTGCAAACTGCATAGATCCAGATCTGCCGACGCATTATGCGACGGCTGATCAGGGTCTATGTTGTTTGCATTTGGCCCGCATTGTACGCGAGTATATACGGTAGATCATTATTGGCTAGATATTTACAACGGAGGTTTGGAGCGAATACAAGTCCCACAAAAATTACCACCACACGAACAAAAGTAAATGTACTGTATTCCAAGTATTGACGTTTCGATGAATTATCTATTGTTATAAATATTAAAGGATTGGGACGTGATTTCAATAAAGTAGTTGAAAATTGGCAAAGACTTGCAAATATAGATTTTCGTAAAGGGGTTAAAATCTACTGACAATAATTTGTATCTGGTGAGGAAATACTGGATCAAAAGGCACATGCTAAACATAATTGGACAAAATCTTAGCTCTACACGATGTATTGAGACCTTGATTTCCATAATAACGTGATCTTATCTCAGCACGGCTTTGTGTTGCTTTTGACAAACGGTTCTTACCATGCTGATAGTTTGGGGTGTATACTAAGGTATCCAATTTAGGGTCTCTGTCAAGATTTCAAAATTTTCATGTATTAGTTAATAGCTAAACGTGAATATGTATTTACAAATCCCTGCCGTGCCTACTTGCACCCGAATCCACTGTAAATGTGACAAATAGTGGCTTTACTGCATAATCAATCGACTCGCGAAACATTAATGAGGCGCCCAGTCACATGACGCAGTGATATCAGAGAAGGGACTACCTTCGAAATTCCATTAGAACACCGCCATATATGTCCGTGTTACGTTTTTCTTAAAATATGTGAACTATGTAATTAATCACAATAATGTGATCGTCTAGTAATCTAGACATCAATACCGATATTATTTAAGATCGTTGATACTTACGTGTAAAGTATAGTATGCATTATGTTTAATAGATATGGTATCAATATGTATAGTATATATCATCTCTATCTTACAAACATTGTAATCGTATCAATTTTAAACTTTATATTATGATTAACACAAGAATGTCCAGTTTTACTTTGAGTTTTCCCTCTTTTATTATAATAATAATAATAATAATAATCATAATCATCATCATCATCATCATCATCATCATCATCTTGACGACGGTGATAATTACAGTGCTATAATGATGGTTGTTCGTAATGATGATGATGATAGTTACAATTATATCATGATGGTTCTGTCATATACTACTACTACCAGTGGTGTACTGGCCATTGGGCATACCGGGACAAATCCCGGTGGGCCGCCGCAAAAAAATCCGTTTTTACCATCGGTGGGCCGGTGGGCCGTCAAAAAAATCCGTTTTTACCGGTGTTTTACTGGTGTGAGCAAAACCCCGGGCCTGTCCCGGCAGATAGGTCCAGGGCCGAGTTGCTTACCCCGTACACTGACTACTACTACTAGTGCTGGATTACCCTATAGGCAGACTTAGCACGTGCTTAGGGCACCAGCAAAGTAGGGGCACCAAAAAAATTAGAAATTTATTTATTTATTTTTTATTTTTTTTTTAATTGCACCATACTCTTCTCAGTGCTTAGGGCCTCTAAAGGTCTTAATCCGGCCCTGCTACTACTACTATTTTATTATTATTATTATTATTATTATTATTATTAAATTTGTTATTATTAATTGTAACTACTGTAATAATCATCATCATGATTATCATTAGCATCATCATGTACGTGTTTGTTTATACCATGCACGTTAGGTTTTACTGTGTTGTTCATGCAAAGCTTGCATTTGAGCAAACATACAAGTTGTTAAATTCTTTCCTTTATTTTATTTAATTTTTTCAATTTTGACATCAACACTATGTCATTCTCAAACTGGAATATCAGAAAGCTTTGTTCTTAGAGTTAAAAGCTTGCGTTCACTTTGTATATGTGTGTTTGTGTGTGTAGAAAATGCGGATCCCTGTGCACACTATGGGATGTGGAAATACGAAGAATACAGACAGACGCATAACTATTCATGGATATTTTACAAAGCATGAATATGAGCACTGATTCCTGCATACAGCAGTTAATATATGAAAAAAAAAAAAAAATTAAGGTGCGGGTGTTTTCAGGTAATTGTATTGCCAAAAGTCGGTGTCTTCTACGGTATTTGCATGTGAAATTATGTTTGTAAACATAGCAGCATTCAAAATTGGTTCTGGATCTTATATCAAGAAAAAATATTATTAGATAAGTTTGGCTTTAACACCAGGCAAATGCTTAAATACTGTATCACTGAAGTTCGTGTGAAGCGGACTCCCTCTTCTGACGTTACGCGCCTTCGGTTTCCGAATGGTTACGGAAAATATGCATACAGAGCGGGCCTGTTATTCTCACCCGATTTTCGGGAAAATAAACAGGGTTTCGCTGATCGGTCTTTTGTAATTGATATTAAAGCTTTGAATATGTGAAATGCTATGGTCATGATACAAATGTAGAAACCGCGAAAGAAACCATTTAAGGTAAAACTCCAGGATACTAATTAGTTTTAAGAGAAAGCGATACTATCAAAGAAAGTTAAAGATGTTTCCTAGCTTTACAAAGATAACTGAAAAAAGTGATGGTAAAAGTGGAGAATGCGGATCTAGACAATGATCGTGTTTAAAGATTTTCTATCTCATTGATTTAGATGAATTCCAGATATACGTATCCCAAGGGTGTAAAAACCGATTTGTAACTTTATTTTGACTTGATTTGCAGCCTTGAACTTCCCAGGGGAAGACTCGTTATGCCACATAGCACTCAATCCAACATCATTAAAATGTATTCTAAATAAGATATCCATGTATGGCTATACCCTTGATAAAAATCCTTACGTGATAACAAGTAACATAGAAATGACAATTGTGACTACTTTCCTAGTAATAATCTTACCCAAAAAGCACAATTTTTCGGATTTTAACAAATATTTCTTACCGTACAACTATGTTTTTGAAAACTGACCTCAATTTATGCAATTCAAGTGGAAGTATACTATCCTGGAAAGATACTTCTCTATTAATGTCGTTAACAGCAACAACAAAAAAAAAAAAAAGGAAAAAAAAAAAAAAAGAAAAAGAAATAAAATATAAGTAGTTACAAAGTAAAATTTTGGTTTTTCAAAATTGGATTATACTAATATCAAGTTATTAGAGGGCAGTGGAGGAATTATACATGGGCAATTAAATTATTTTTCTAAACATTTTAGTAAGTTACAGAAATATTTTGATTAGACTTTCTGAAAAATGAACGTGTAAGTTTTTTTTTTTTAATTTCATTGCTTGGTTTGTATTTGGGTGTGTGTGGGGGGCTTCCTTTTTTCAAATGATTTGTTCTGTTCCAATATATATATATATATATAATTTTTATCCGAATAAAAAAGTGAGAACCATTTAATAATGTATAAAAGGATTGTGCATTGCACGTTATACAACATTATGTTCAAGCATAAAGCAGTATATCCAAACTTTGAAAATCGCAATCATAAATCAAACAAAAAAATGTTCGTGTACAACAGTTGGTACTGAGAATGGAACTGTCTGATTTTACGATGCTATTATTGAAATAACAATTTAAAAACAAATCTTGATGAAACGTTTGAAACACTGCGATTAAAATATCAAACAACCTTAAGCTTCTTTTCTAGTATCGCTTTTTGTTCAAACTAAATACGGTAGGTCACTGGATTTTACCGCTTGATGGGATATTGTAGTTTATACCCAAACTAATAGCCTGGTAGTAAATGTGGTCAAACAGCACAAAGTCATACTGAGATAAGATCTCGTTGATATGGACATTAATGTTCCATGACCTCGTGTAGAACTAAAACTTTGTCCAAGTTTGATTGGCGTGTCCTTGGTGACCTAGTAGTTACTCCCAGATACAAACTGTTGTCAGTAGATAGTAAAGCCTTTATAAAATTCACTTTACACAAGTGTTTACAAATAGTACAGTAGCATTTGAAATCTTCAATCTTTCTCAACATTATTTTTTGTTTGATTTTTTTTTTTTTTTTTTTTTTTTTGTTTTTTGTTGCAGCAATATGTAATTGATCAAAAAGTTAATGTTTAGAATCCAGTAAATAATGTATTGTTGTTTTTGTGGTGAGAATTTTAGTGGAAGTCGCAATCGCTACAAACCTCAAATGTAAAGACCCAGCCAAAAATGACCTATTCGTGCAGACCATGCAATTCCTTTTCCAATAGGAGGCATAGCAACGAATATAAGTACCAACGAAATTTGTTGGATGTTCTTTTTTGCTTTCTTGCTTTTTTTTTTTTTTTTTGCTAAATTTTAAAAACTGATACCCACAAAAATAAATAACAATACCGGAACATTTTTATATTCACACCTACCTAAAGAAATTGGAAGATGGCAAAATACAGAAAAAGTGGTAGAAAATGTACATTTTGTTGTTCAAATGAAGTAGGAGCTGAGTTCTATTATGTTTTTAGTGTAATTATTATCAAACATATAAAAATATATGTATTTAAACCATATTATTACAAATATTCTAATGCATATAAATTTCATTTTTTTATTCAATTTTTCAATGTAAACATTTTGAGTGATATTTGTACATTTATAGTTACTTTCAAAATCTTTTCAGCGCCGTAAGTAAATAATCTTGTGTCTGTGTTATCTCTCTCGGCCATGTATTTTTTGTCTTTATCTTCATCTACCACCGGGTGACCTAAGTGACATAACGTTCAATTCTGATAAATTAGGTCTCCCAGTGCATAATTTATCATTGTATCCAGATCTAATGTAGGAGTGTGTTAGCGGGCAGGTAAGAACAACGCATGATTGTTCCTAGACATATATATATATATATATATATATATATATATATATATATATATATATATATATATATATATATATTTCCAGTCTTTGCGTGTTTGAGAAAACCTAAGTGTGTGTAAGCGATTTAAGCTAATATACACTGTAATTCTCTTGCGGACGGCATAGAAGATCGGCCTTTTATGACCGAATGTGTTATCCTCGTTATTATTATTATTATTATTATTATTATTATTATTATTATTATTATTAAATAATATTATTTGAAAGATAACATAGTGAACAGACGAATACAATGTCAGCCCTTTGTCATCAGAAATACGAATTGAAATTTTGCTTTATTCTGAATGATTTACACGTTTGTATCTTGTTTAAATGCGCAACCCATAAATTACTGATATCATTGGAAACTGAGGTGGTGTTGTCACTTGCCAACACAAGTAAGACCGACACAATTTCTACCTAAAGACGATTCTGACATTTCTTTGCCTATATCAAGATAGAAGAATCCCTAGTACCCTTTGGTAAACTATGATCTTTACCTCACTATTTGTAAAAAAAAAAAAAAAAAAAAAAAAAAAAAATTTCACGATTATAATTAAATCGAAGTAAACTTTCACTCTATTGTACTCTTCTTGCCTAAACAAATTGAAATAATTATATTTATTTCCTATGTAAGTATAGAGTGATAATTTATGTTAAGGATGCATTTATAGAACTTATATTTCACTCATTATAGTATAAACTAACTGCAAACGGAAAAAGCCTTTTCATGGCTTTGCTCGCCTGAAATTTGACAAATGAAATATTCTCAATTTGAAACTGTGGGTCTAATATGTTCCTGACTTGGATAGTTTTAACTTTCGTACATTTAAGATATTTTTTTACCTACAGCGAATTAATTTTATTTTAACACTAAAAACTATCTCGTATGTTTGGATAATATCCGACTACTACAATACATTATAAGGAAAAAATCAACTGTGACAACACGGCTTTCAAACGATCACTTATATGGTAGGCAGCAACCGTTGTCAGTCAACGTATAGTCACCTTGAGATAAGGTACTGTAGGTATGGAAGCCATGCTTTCATTGCTCTTGAATGCAAGCTGTTACCCTATTTAGAGGTAGCGTTCTTTTTTATCGCCTTTGTGGAAAATATTTGCGTTTATTTTCTGTGTTTATTTTAGTCCCCGTTTCAAAGTCGTTCAATAAATACCATATAGTTTTCTAATACTCAAGGTGAATATGCAATCCAACCTCAGTTCTTTACATGTTAACTTTTTATACGAGAAACGAATAATTGTCCAATCTTCATATCCCTAATCTCACTTGGATAGTTTTGAGGTATAGCACACTTTGTATCATAAAGAAAGGCTAGGGCGATTTTCAGGCAAATAAGGAGCATGAGGTACAAAAATTGTACACATTAATATAGGATAGTCTTGTAAACCACAAGGAAAGAAAATGCCGTGTTTGTTAAACCGGTAAATGTTTTCAAGTCCTGTAAATGTAATACAATTTTCAACATTACATACAATAAACTTTCCTAATGGAATTATCATAAACACTGTAACGATAATGAATCCTCATAATATTACATGTGTGCTTAATGAAAAACAACATGTGAGATATATTTACCCCGCTAATAAAGTTCTAACCTATTAGTACTGTGGTTACTTTTTCTAAATTGCCTTTTTCATTACAGTTTGTGAAACACTCGAAAGTACATTATCAGCGAAGTACAGTGGCAAGCCTTGAAAGGAAACACTATAATGCAATGACGTAGGTCTTGTCGCTATGGAAACTATGTCTTAGTATCTCGTATATACAAACAGATTTTTTCTAGAAATTTGCGTATGTGCATATTGATATGTTTGAGTGTGTGTATAAACTGTATATTTTTAATTTTAGAAATTTTGCATAGATGCAACCCCGAATTAAAACTCATCGCATCACACACACGATTCATAGTACTCTTCCATTTCGTTTAATTCATGAATCGATAACGTTCCTGTTTTTTGTTTTGTTTTTTTTTTTGGTTTTGGTTTTGGTTTTTCTTTATGGTGGCGCTCTCCAGTTTCGTACTTTGCATAGGGTTAGATTTTTAAAGAAAAAGAATTAGCTAGGTTTTCCTCACTGGCTGTCCTGGCTATTTAAAAAGGACCTTGTATATCTTAAGTATTGTTAAAAGAACTTTGAATTCCCTTTATTTTGGTGTATGATTGATGGGTGAAATTTGGGTTATAGAGTATACAGCTTGGTCTTACTTAAGATGTGCACCTCTCAAAAAACTGCTAGTTCCGCTTGGTCATTTTCACTTCCTGGACTTCAAAGGTAAATTAAAAAAAAGAGCGGATAACTTTTTTTACTTTTTAGATATTTTTTAATTCATTCATAGTACTTTTAGAGGCTGGTATTGTCTGCTCTGGCAAAATTCGTTTTCCTATTTTAATAACTCCTGAAAATAGTGCACTTTTGACTAATTCAGACTGATTTTTCGAGTACTTTGGAGCGACCATTTTGTCTGCTGTGTGCTTAGATCATGTCCAGTTTCCACAAGTACAATATGTAAAGAACTTTCAGCCACAGAACATGAAAGTAACATAGAGGTATGCCAACATTCTCTCCATTGTGCATGTTGCAAATGCAAAATACTTCATCTTACACCTGTCGCTCTCGCAGAAGCATGTATTATCTGTAGAGCGCCTCCTATGCAGTAGAAATAATAAATTAAATTTCAAAGCATGCTGCAAAGGAACTTGATATTTACACAAAGCATGCTGCAAAGGAACTTTATATTTACACAAATAAAAGATGACATACACAAGTTAATATTTTAATAGATGAAACCTTTTCCAGACGATCATTTTTATACTAATATTATAGGTATGTTAAGTATGCAGCTTAAATGGAAAACCAAGTCTTAAATTTGCAAAATTATTAAATAATTATTTTCTGTGAAAAGAAGGAAATGTTTTAAATTTTAAATTGAAGTGGCCGCGGGAGAGTCGGGGGGGGGGGGGGCAGCAGAATTAGAACAGGTAATCTATTAATCAAGCCAGCAGTTTCATAAGGAGCATTCACGACTTCCAAGCAGACAGAAAAAAAAACCTCCTTTGATGTATTGATAAGGAAATATACTGATGAAATTATATTTGAATGATCTACACAAATAATTTCAACAAAATTGTTTGGATTATTTGCAATGATTTAGAATAAACATATTCTAACATACACTCATAAAAAAATAATTAAAATTACTCTGAAATAAAGCAAAATTGATCGAACTTAAAGAGTTAGAGATGGAATATCCTTCTTAATGCGAAGTTTCCACTATCCAAGTTAACACAGAAGAACTTTGTTTATAGTGGCAAATTATGCATGAGCTTTTCCTGATAAAAGGAAGAGTTAATGATTTGTATTTTTACGCTCTAAGGGATATAACTCTACTTCTTTCGGACAGACAAGAGTTTGTTGGCTCTTTGTATATCTTTAGTTTACTACTGAAGGTAACCAAGGAGTGCTGTAACAGCACAGTTGCCTGGATACCCGTGCTATCGTAGAACAAAGTTATAGATCCATTCATATTGCTCTACTATCTTCAATGAAAAGTTTCTTAACTTTCTTTTTGAAGTATACGTCAATACTTGTGGTATGAGAATTTGGAACATGCTCTTTAAATTTTCAATACATTGCGCTATAAAAACAACATTTTCGATACTCTCTTATTTTTATAACAGATTTACTTTTGATAATATTGATAATATTATAAAACAAATAATGAGTAGATGTGTTATTTAGTTCAGTAGATTTATTTTTTATTTGCAATAGTAGTTAAAGATTTGAGACCTCAAGTAAACTATGCTAACCGTCAGACATAGGAGAGATAAAAAGATTCAGGTGAGGAGATGGTTATACTGACTGTATGATGTGGCTAGTAGTATAAGCCATTAACATTGGTACAAAGTTACTAACAGAGACGACGATGCCTTTTTATGAGAGGTCCTCCATTTTGGAGTTAAAAGAGTACACAAAGTAAAACGTAATTTCAAGTGACAAGTCGATTAATGTATACATGTATTAAGATATAGACGACCAGTTTACAACAGTGTTGGATTAATGTAGATATGTATTAAGAAATAGACGACCAGTTTACAACAGGGTTGGCGGCATCATTAAGATGGACACAAATAATTGCACCTTCAAGATTTTGACAAAAATAATTACATCTATCGATCGATCGATCGATCGAGAGAGAGAGAGAGTGAGAGAGAAAGAGAGAGAATTATAAATATACACCAAACAGAGCGAAAAGTGCTATCCCTTGATCCTACAGGAGGATGCTTGATAAAATGAACATAATTTTTAAATACGAATAAATACAGGTTAGAGAATTTTTAATTCGTATTCTACGGAGATTCGAACCGGGTCCGCGGGTTACGGCACCCATCGCCTTGCCTGCACGCACCAACCCCCTATACCCTCTCGACCATGCACACATCAACAAAAAATGATGCTACAAAGTCGCTGGTATAGGCATTCGTGCATAGCAGACACACCCGCATATCTACCCAATAATTATTTCTCATGTCAGTACACAGTCACTCTGGATTCCTACGACAGAAATCGATATCGATGTATATAGAGGTTTTTATAGAGAATTATAAATATACACCAAACAGAATATATATATATATATATATATATATATATATATATATATGTGTGTGTGTGTGTGTGTGTGTGTGTCCATTTCCAATCCCTCTGTGAGTACCTGTGTGAGTATACATGAGTGTGTGTAATAGATTTTATAATAATATAAACTGCAAATATGTTGAGGACCACGTAGCAGACTGGGTTTGTACGACCAAATATGTTAGCATTGTTAAATATAAACGACTTATTATTATTATTATTTTTTTTTTATAATTATTATTTTTTTATTGTTGTTGTTGTTCTAAAGATAATATGCTTTCGAAAGGAAGAATACAACTAAAGCCGTGTGTCGTCAGAAATATGGGTTGAAAGTTTGCTGTATATTGAACGGAACATTTACATCGATGATTTATGATTTAAACATTTTTATCTTGCTTTGACGCACGACGCTTAAATTATTGACATCACCACCGGACAAAAATCAAAGACAAAATTGATGGGGCCTGTTAACCGGCGCAAAGAAATCCGCGAGAAAGATTTCTAGGTAACGACAATTTTGACTTCTTTTCTCTCTATCATCTTTATAATTTGTTTATACGATCATAATGTAATTAAAGCAACACAAAAAAAAAAAAAATTAATCTTCATTTATTATTTAAGCACAAAAATAATAATTGAAAGGATGCAATTTTATAACTAATAGTTCCCTTAGTGTAATATAAATTAACTGCAAACTTAATAACCCTTTTGAAATATACATCGTTTTGCGCTTGGAATTTGAAAAATGATGAAATTGCTCATCGTCAAAATGAATATTCTTAATTTGAAAATGTGTCTAATATGTTCCTGACCTGGATTGTTTTAAATATCCTATATTTAAGAGTTGTTACCTAAAGAGAATATATAGTTTATCGAATGCTATAACCTGACTCATAGGTTTGGATAATTTTTGCCTCGTTCAAGAAAATATCAACAGTGAAAACACGCCATTGAAAACATTGAAAACAATTTCCTCATAAGGTACACAAGAACCCTTGTCAGGCAACACCAGATAAGGTGTTTTGAAGCTATGGTAACTATGCTTCCGTGGCTCTTCAGAGCAAGCTGTATTCAGGCCTTTTGTGTGTCACGTTCCTTTCTACAGTCATTCTAGAGAATTATTGCGTGTCTCTTTCAATATCATTTTTTAATATTGTAATCCCTCTTTTCAAATCGTAAAAGAATACCATGTAACTTCCTAATACTAAATAAGAATATGTAATCAACCCTCAGTTTTTATCATGTTAACAAGTAGTAACAGAAAGGATTCATATTCCACTCTTCCGATCCAAAATCTCATTTTGACGGTTTTGAAGGATCGCGCTCTTTCAATCGTAATGAAAGACGTGTGCACTTATCCAACGAAGAAGTAACGTAAAGCGTACATTTGTACGCATAGACATAGGATAGTGTTGTCAGACATAACTAAATAAAATGTTCGCGTTTGTTAAATCCTAAATGTTTTTAAATCCCATAAATGTAATAACTGTAAATGTAATACAGTTCTCAATCGTACATGAAATAATCTCCCCTAAAGGCAATAACATAAACTGTTAATGTAATACAGTTCTCAACCATGCTTGCAATAATTTACCTTTAAAGGCAGTTGCCAACCTGCACCCCCTCCGCCTCTAAATATAAGTTATATAAGTTTTTTGAAAAATTGCCCCCCCCCCCCCCCGTTACACTATGGCAAAAATTCTCCCGAAGGCGCCCCCCTTCGTCTGGCGCCCAGCGGTAATCCCCCCCCCCCCCTCGCGCCGCCACTATGTAAATGTATTACAGTTCACAACTGTACATGCAATAAACTCCCATAAATGCAATAATATAAACTGTAGATGTAATACAGTTCTCAACCGTACTTGCAATAAACTCCCCGAAAGCCAATAACATAAACTGTAACTGTAATTGTCGTTAATATTATTATATTTATGTTTTATGTAAACTACAGTTGTCATGTATTTCATATACTTATTAAGTTCAAATCTGTTAGTACAAGAATTATTTTGTTGCTATTGTCTATTTCAATACATATTAAAGATTATAACCAGTTTGAAACACATCACTTGAAAGTACAGATATCAGCAAAATACAGCAGTAAGCATTGTAAGGCATTAATATAAGGCATATAAATAGAATCTGTCGCTGTGTGAATTTTGACTCAAACCCTCGCAGATAGAAAAAAAAATCGTTCCAGCAATTTTTGTGTGTGTGTGTCTGTGTGTGTGTGAATGTGTGCGTGTGTATACTTTTAATTTGAATTATTTTGCATAAATGAAATACAGCATAAAAACCAAGCCCATAAGTTCTCCAATTCATGTTTCTGTACCATTTGACTGGATTCATGAATCAATCAATCATTATCCTTTTGTTTATTCTGTGCAGTAAAAATAATATATTAATTGGCCAATGTTCTGCAAAGGAAACTTTATATCTACACAGTTGAAAAATTGCATGCATACTATTTGTAATTGCCTTGTAGTAGATGAACCTGATCCCGGATGAATAGTGTTTATGTTACGATAGAATTTTCAAGATGCTTTTATAACTCAAATTTTTATAATTCACATTTTATAATTCTTTAATCGATGAATTTTTAAGGAATTTTTATAAAGAGTAAGTTTTCTTTTATAATTCAAATGTTTATAATTCCTAATAAAACATAATTTTTAGCGCTTGAGTTCTCTAAAACATTATAGTACAAAAGTGTACAGCATTGATATTTTACGGTAGGAGTGAGATTTTTCTGACAATACACAGTTGGGATATTGTAAAGGCAAAATGCTGATGGTAGCAAACATTCTTTTACGTTTACGTAATTTAACACCTTCACCTGACCAGCTCAGCAATCTTCGTATGAGGGGCGTAGTTCAGCTAACCTGTAGCCATTTTTGGAAAGGGGAATGCGTTGTATGAGAGTCTCGTGGAAATCTCGTGGTCCGAGACCCCGAGCCCTGAACTCATAAACTTTTATAGAAAGAGGTGTGCATTCCTTGACCAAGAATTGGATATAAGGCTATGTATCTTCTCATATGAAGTGTTGCTTGTTATTCCAGCCTCCTTTGTAGTTCGAACCCGGTACCCCTCTCGCACCCCAGCGATGTAACCAACACATCGCAAGGAGTGACACCTCCGCAAGGGAGGCCGCAAAGACATCTTGCTGGACGAACTTTTCATAATACATGTGGCCCAAAGAAAAACTTTCCTAATAAGTGGCGATGATACAAACTCTTTCATAATAAGTAGTGAAGTGGTGACAATGTTAAAATTCTTTTCATAATAAGTGGTGGAGAACAATGAAGTCCGGTGTCACTCCGCACAACTACGACCTACGAAACAGACTCGCACCAAAACTTTTGCGACCAGCAGATTTTACTTCGCCCACCCAAGCCACGTCAACGTCAACTACAGTAGCAACGCCATTGCCACGACCAGCAACAGCACCACAGAATCTACAAGATCTACCATCGATTCCAGCCACTTCACTTTTGCTAGACTATCCGGCAACAGTATATGCACCGCCCGTGACACTTCTGCCACCAACGTCCAGCTGTGCCACAATTCCAACGACCGCAACACACACAGTGCCAAGGCCTTTTTCAGCTCCGGTGACCCAGACTAGCTCCGGTGACCCAGACTAGCTCCGGTGACCCAGACTCTATTTGACCATGATCTGACCCCGCCGCTGACCACTCCGAGAAGTTCGAGCCACAACCAGTCATTCTCAACGACTTCTTCTCCAGAGACAGTGTTTCCTAATTACATTGATAGTACTCTTTTTCCGGCGGACCCGATAAACATTACTCACACTTCGCCCGCTGCGTCGGTGCAAAGAACATTTAGGGTTCAGCCGTCTAATTTTGTGACTTTTTCACGGAGTGAAAATTCTTCAGGAAACGTTCGATTCTCGCATACAGGTATGTCTTCTGCTCTTAAATTAGATGTTTTTAATGGTGATCAGTCTCAAAATCCTGTTACATGGTTAGATCATTTTGTACAATGGGCTAGATTTTATGACTTGTCTGATACAAAGGTTTTAAATGCTTTTCCTTTTCATCTTCAAGGTCATGCTAAAATATGGTATGATACCCTATCTGACAGTGTTAGGAATGATTGGTCCAATCTGGTATCAGCCTTTAAATCAAGGTTTCAGCAGAATGATGTCATTTTAGATCTGTCAATTTTGCAAACACAGCAAGGGTCATTTGAAACAGTTTTTAATTACTTAAGTCGCCTTTTAGAAATTGCAACAAACAAAATCATTCCAGATCAAGTGTTGTTAGCGGTGGCTTTAAATGGGTTAAAACCAGCTATCAAAAGGATAGTCATGAACAGAAATCCAACAAATATGGAAGATTTACGTCAAGCTGCAACTCTGGCAGAAAAATCCATAGTCGCCACTGATAACCCTGATCTGTCTACACTTCATACATTTCTAGACGAAATGAAACAAATCAAAGACGAGATTAAGGCCGTTAGCACAAAACAGAACCAAGAACATAACTCATTTTCTCAATCTCAGGCACACCTAAATGTCACCAAGCAGCCATTTAGACCTCAACAATCCAATTACCAACAACAAAGTTTTTATGCTCAACCAACAAATGTTCCAAACTTTCCACCACCAATTCAGCCGATTCCAAATTCATATGGTAGGAATAATTATTTCGTTTAAGTAAGCCCAAAATCATCGCACTTGGCGAAGATAATTAGGCACCTCTTTAAAAACAAAATCGGTGAAGATTGTAACAAAATCCAAGTGCATCTTGTACATTGGATGGTATCTGTAAAATGAAGACAACTCTCACACGCCTGAAAGGTAACGAAGATAAAGACGTTATTGTCCAATTCTTCTAAAAGGCAAGGCACGCCCTCTTTGATATTTAAAGTAATATTTCGATTTTTCTGAAGTTGTTGCTTTGTTAATATTTTTTTTTATCTAATCATCTACATAAATTTTTTATCACCGAAAATGGTATCCAATTTTATATTCTTTCAAGAACAACAGCAATTTCAGCTACAATAATAATAATAATAATAATAATAATAATAATAATAATAAAAGCCCTGGTTTATAATCGCAAGAAGTAGACACTTTATTTCAATAATTTTCTTCATTTCGACGTTTGCACGAGTAGATATGTGGGAACAAAATATATATTTATATTTAACCTGTTATATCAAACACACATTTACGCCTACCCACAAACTCACACACACAAACAGACACACACACAGACACACACACTCATACGAGAAATAAGAACATGATTGATAATAGAAATAATTATAATAATAACAATGAAAACAGGTCATTAAATCTTCTTCACGAGAAAATACTCATGCATAATTTGCTAAAATAGATACATTTCTTCTTCATCAACTGGGATTGTGGAAACCTGACAGTTAGAATACTATTCCGCCTGTGAAATCTTTAATTTCGATCGATTTTGGTTTATTTTGAAGTTATTGTAAATGCTTTTTTTTTATCAATGTATATTATTATGTCTTTATTCCAAATCAATCCAAATAATTCAAACAATTTGGTTAAAATTATTTCTGTTTGCAATTTGAATATGTATAATTTCATCAGCATATTTCCTTCTCAATAAATCAACTGAATCTTTTCTCTTTCTGCTTGGAAATCATGAAAGTCTTTATGATAATTTACCTGATCTAATTCTGCTGCCCATCCCCTCTCCGCTCTCCCGCGCCTTAAATTTCAAAAAGTGTCAATATTTCCAAAGAAAAAAGAAATTGAATATTGCTGAGATTTTCAGCATTTTGGAAATTCAACACTTCTTTGGGTTTTTGTTTCCTTTTTAGCGGGATACCTAACATGACTATAAATATTAATAAAAATGTTCACCCGGAAAAAGTTTCATGTACCACAAGGCAATTAAAAACATCAACTTATGTCTGTCATCTTTCAGCTGTGTAGATATCAAGATCCTTTACAGAATGTTTTGCCGATTAATTTATCATCTTTCCTTGATAAAAAGAGAGAGTTAACGATTTACGAATTCAACCAAATGGTAGAGAACTGAAGTATGAAGAGATGAATTTTTTTTTACACGAGATTGTATTTGCGCACAATTATATTACCCAAATCAAGAATAAAACCATTGTACACACACACACACACACACACACACACACACACACACACACACACACACACACACACACACAAGCCTGTTGGGACCCCATGGAGACAATGGGACATTAATAGTAGACCGCGATTTTTAGGATTTATAGTACATGGGGAAAAAAAGCACATACGTTTAACATGTGTGGGCATATATAAGGTCAAATGTTAAAACTTCATCTACTATCCAACACGCAGCTTTCTACTATCCAATACCTAGTGAGCTGCTGTCAAACACGTAGCTATCTACTATTCAACACGCCATTGGGGGTGACAATCACCCAGTCATCTACTATTTAACGCGCGTTTGGAGTTACAATCGTTCACCTATCTACCATCCAGCACCCAGTGATCTACTGTCCAGAACCCACACTATACCATCAACAACCCTTTTGCAGTTACCAGAATCCAGGTTTCTACTATCAAATAACCAGTTATCGACTATAAATCACTCTGTTTGGAGTTACCATCACCCAGATATCTACTATCTAGTAACCTACATTTACTATTAAACACGGCTTTGTAGTGACCAATACCCACTCATCTACTGATTACACATGGTAGGATGTAAAAGAAGGGGTCAATCAAGAATATAAATCACTTATAAAAAACAGAACACATTTTCTTATCACCCTATAACTTCCCGACTATAGTCTTATATGCAAAATAAAGTATGTTTGAATATATTCTTAACCATACTTAACAAACAAACAAAAATCAAGACATAAAAACATTTATGGTTTTGGTATATTCACATGAAGAGAAACAATGAAATTTAAGAAAAAAATCACAAAAAGTCAATTATTCTTCTTTTTTTACCGTCTCTCTTTTCTGACGTTCTTCAATGGATTGGGTTCTTCTGTTGTTTCTTCTGCTTGTCTTGCTTTATATTTATTTGCTGAAATGGGTTTTTCTTCTGTTTCTTCCTCTGAAAGTTTATCCATTTTCTCTTTCTTTCACTTTCTTGTGACGCTCTGTAGACCAATGTCCTTTTTATGTACAATTATAGCAGGAATCTTAATGTTTGTCTCTCTTTTTTTTTCCTTTGAGATTTTCATTTTGTTTGACGTTGTAGACATTCTGGAGCCCATATTCATTTCTCTTGATAGACATAACAGGTGTCTTCCTTCACTTTTATTTCGAGTATAATATTCTGGAGTTTCTCCAGAGGTCTTTTTGGAAGTGTATTTTCGAATGACTCTCTGTCAATCTCAGACGAGAAGTGTGATATGTTGTGGCCCTTCCTTCTTTACAGATTTAAATTATATAAGTGTATTCTCTTTGAGAGAGGGGTCTCTATATACTACTGCAACAGTAAAAGTCAGTTTCTTTACTAAAATGTGTGTTACTACAACATTAAAAGTCAGTTTTCTTCACTAAAATGCGTGCTACTGACAGTTTGCTTTCATGAAATTTGGAGGCTATGTCGACGCATTGTCCTGATTATAAAATATAGTCGAATGTCAACCATTCTCGTTCTGATTAACAATATTAATGGTGGTGTCGCTACCGAAACACAAACACCTCAACATAGATTATGTTTATGTTTCGGTAGCGACACTAGAATAATTGATGTTTATCTGAACGAGAATGATTGCCATTCGACTGTATATTTAATAATCAGGAGTATGTATCGAGATAGCCTCCAAATTTCATGAAAGCAGATTGTCAGTACATTTTAGTGAGAAAAAAAAAATCAGGCAAAAAATCAAACAAACAAAAAAAACCCAAACAAAACAAAAAAACCCAAAACAAGCAAACAAAAAAGCAAAATAACAAAAAAAAAACCCACCCCCATAAACCCTCCATAATAAACAAAAGGAAAAACCTAAAGAAACAGCAACCCCACCCCCACCCCAAAAAAACCAACAAACTGATTTTTTCCTGTTACAGTAGCACATAGTTTAATGAAGAAATTGACTTTTACTGTTGCAGTGGCACATAGAGATCCTTCCACCTAAGATAATGTATGCAATTTCAATCTGTAAAGATGGAAGAGACACAACAGATCATACTTCTCGTCAGAGCTTTACCGAGAGTCATTTGAAAATACACTTACAACAAGAACTCTCGTGAAACTCCAGGCCACTCCTTTCGAAATAAAAGTGTAGACACCTGTTATGTCTGTGAAGAGAAAGGATTTTGGCCTCCAGAATGTCCACAGCGCCAAATAAAAGGATCTTGTTAAATAGGAGAAAAAACGTTACGATACCTGTTATCATTGTCCAGAAAAAAGGACATTGGTCTACAGTGTCGCAACAACGCGAGAAAATCGAAAAGGAGAAAAAGTCAGATTTTAGATTTCAGAAGAAAAAGAAGAAGAAGAAGAATTGAAGAAATTTAAAGCAAGACAAACGGAAGAAACATCAGAAGAACCCATTCCAGTTAGGAAATTTAAAAAAGGAATATAGTAAAAAAGGAAGAAAAAATTTAATTGTGTGATGTGTTTTGATATTCCGTTGTGTTTCTTATTCATGAGAATATATCAAAAACCGTAAATGTCTCTTTGTCTTGATTTTGTTTTAAAGTATGGATTAGAAGATATTGAAACACACTTTACTTTGTCAAAAGGAGGATAAGAGAAAAGTTATATGGCGATAGGGAAATTGGTTTGTTTAAAAGAGATTTAAATTCTATTTAAAACCCCTTCTTTTGCATCCTACCCTGTGCAGTCAATAAATGAGTGGGTATTGGTAACGCCAAATGGCACGTTGAATAGTAAATATGGGGTATTGAATAGTAGATACCTGGGTGACAATCACTCCAAACGGTGTGCTGAATAGAAGATAAGTGCGTGCTGGAAAGTAAATCACTGGGTGCTGGTCACTCCAAAGGACACGTGGAATAGTAGACAACTGGGTGATGGTTAGGAGATAACTAGGTTTTGGATAGTAGATAACTGAGTGTTGGATTGTATATGTAGTTTTCACATAACATTTTCCGGTTGACCCTATGCATGCTCACACATGTTAAATGCATGGTCTTTTTAAAATTACATTTCCCGTCTGACCCTAGAAATATTTCAACATGGAAGCGTAACGTTAATTTCCGGTTTGACCCTGTAGAGGCCCACATATTTTAAACGAATGTACATTTTTGACAATATATTTCCCTTTTGTCCCTACACATTCTAAAAATGGCGGCCTAATATTACTTTCCAATTGTTCCAGAGGGTCACAACATGTTTTTATTTGATTCCCACTGTCCCCAGATAGTTACATACTGTTAAACCCATAGACTACTGAATCTGCCAAATATTCGGTATTTGGAAATGTCGGACGTTTGGCCAGAATTCCCACAAACAATTCAGCATGACTTTAGCAAACACTAGTCTTCCTTTTCGTCACTCTGTCATTCTGGGTTCCAATTAAGTCATTTACATTTTGCGATTAGAGTTTTTTTTCCAGCAGAGAAGCTGCTTCAACCGTTTTAAAATTGTTGCATTTTACTTTTTTTGTGTGTGTTTTCGGGCTGGGGGTGGGGGGTGGGGGTGGTGGTGGATGGGGTTAATATATTGTAAATTAAAAATGCAGTAAAAAAGAGTAGCAATTGGTTGAAAAATCTCCATATATATCTACTTTTACTGGCTTGGTGACCTTTTTGTTCTTGTTTTGCTATATACATGATATCTTACCTAGAACCATGAAACTTACGGAGTGGGTACATCTTGATAAGCGCTACACTCTTAATCAAAGAATATCTCGTTGACCCATGTATCACACTTCATTTTATTTCCTGGAAATTTGTTTTAAAGTTCATTTCTTGGGTACTGCTCATGTTAGAGTCATGAAACTTGATAATAGATCCTTTTTAAAATCTAATGTAAATTGTTTCCTTATATCATTAGATGTTCTTGAGTAAATTTAGGATACAAAACTTCCAGACAAAAGTTGTTCTTGTTCAAGTATTTTTACAATGGTACACCGATGCTAAGAAAAAACAAAGGTAGTACACATCTTTATCCAATAGACGGCGTTATGTTTACATATGATTTCACTTTGTACTTTTATGCAAACAATAATGTATCTTCCCTTCTTTTTTACCATAGTCATCATATCACCTCAATTCATTTATGCTGTCTGCCGTCAGTTTTCATCCGAAGCTTTGCGTTGGTTACATGACTTGTGTGAAACTCAAGACAGGAGGATGGAACATGTTAGAAGAAAGAAGATTGGATTTTATTCCGCGGTCCAGAGTGACATCTTTGTCATTTAGTGCAGTTGAAACCAAATATTATAGTATCAATGTTGGATTCACATTAGAGGCCAAATAGACACATACTGTTACAATGTTATATTTCTTGAAAAGGCATTTAGGTCCCATTTCCCCTGCATGATATAGACAATAATATGTTAACATTGTCGTTAAAACCAACAAAAGCAAAAACAAATAAGAAAGACAGAGATCTGCTTTTATTTGCCAAAAAATGAGAAAGCGTTATGAATTTATTATGCATTGCCTTTGTTAGAACAAATCAGAATAATCAATAGCGAGAAAGGGTAATATCTTCAACAAGGATTCAAACTGATAATTAGTAAGGACAAGATTGAAGGTCCAAGGATTGAAGTATAGTAGTCTTTGTTCTAATATATATATGTGCAATCAAGTCAAAAAGCTTCATGCTTGGCGTGTATACTTTCATATTACTTACGAGAGGAGGTATACATTAATTTTTTAAACTCTTCTCTTTTATTCCTAAACTGTACACGAATACAGATATCTTCTGAAACCTGTATCATTCTTGTTTAGAAAAAAGGGACCAACCGAGCAGGAAGAGTCCTCAGAGTCTGGTGTCTTAGAGCATTGTCTAAGCGGGTGACAGCAATACTCCCAGTTTCCCTTCTCATCTACAAAGCACCAATTGTAGGTTTGAGTGTGAAGGCCGCATGGATGTGAAGTAAGACAACTTGTTCCTTTGATAGTTATATTACCAGAACTACCACAGAACCTTTCTCGGTCTCCAACGTTACACGACATAGACAAATCCAAAACTGAATGGCATGGTACGATGCAGCAATAATCCCAACTCTCCTTTGTGTAGCACCAGGAGTATGATGTATTTCCATGATATCCGCAAATGTCGTTACACCTGTCGCTACCAACGGTATATCTGTTATCCTGGCCATTATACTGATCGGGAATCTCACCTCGCATTTGAATACAGTGGGAATAAAGAAGCAGCACAAGGCCGAGCAGGAGTAAGCTATACGTCATGGTTTTTCAGTGGAAGACCTAGATTAGAAAATAAATCAGTTAATTCGGCCTTCAAATCTTTCTTCTTAATTTCTAATTTGGGATGGTTACTTGCCAGCGAAAATGACGATTGCTTACTGTACTTGCATGTTTGAACTTTCACTTTCCTTGTCCAAGCATGTGACAAAATACGCTACATTTATTCTTATCCAGTGGCTTATTTGGATCTGAATGTTTTATTGCCTTGTGTCAACATTAATATTCCTTGGGGAGCGGCAATTTTGAAGGTTTGATTAATAGAACAATTGATAAATTGGATGGATGTACGTAAGTACGTACTTGCCTATGTACGTACGTATGTATGTATGTATGTATGTATGTATGTATGTATGTATGTATGTATGTATGTATGTATGTATGTATGTATGTATGTATGTATGTATGTATGTATGTATGTATGTATGTATGTATGTATGTATGTATGTATGTATGAATGTATTGTTACGACTCTAGGGGTAATGTAACAAGTTAAAAGACACAAACAAGCTTTCAAGATTAAAATGCAAATCTTTAATTTCCTAAAGTATTAAAAGAATTAAAATAGTTCAACAAACAATCAAAGTGAAAGAATTAAAAATAACTTACAGATTAGAATATCCTAAAAAGTCCTAAATTGTTTTAAAGTTCACTTCCTGAAGTTAATCCAAATAATCCGGATGTAGTATTCCGAATGAAATAACCTTTACTGTGTTGATAGGTTGATAAGTTCTAAGTAAATCCAAAATATTCCTTGTAAGTCTGGAATCTCACAAGTTTTAGAATAATTTCCGATAATTCCACGGAGCTGTATAGTAATTCAGATCAATTTCCAAATAAATAAATCCACATTGGACTAAATAATTTCGATGACCTTTCTTCTTTCAAGCAACTGTAGAAGAATAATAATCAGAGGATTATTTTCTATATATACATAACTAGTGCGCAGTATTGAATTGAAAAACCCTTACTCTGTCTCCAATAACAGAGTATTACAAAATAATTCAATCCTCTACGAACCATCAGGAACCAGGTTATGCGTCATTTTGCCAAAGGTCTCACGTACTAAAATCTTAAACAGTAAACCTTGTATTGATGCCTGTATGGGAATGTGACCTTGTAGTGTTTACTTCCTAAAAGTACAGAACTAGGTCGACTTCTTTTTCGCGCGCAATTAGTCATGTGACCATTTATTGATCGAAAAAAGAACAGAGATCATAAACTAGTAAATTAAATCATTATAAAAGGGGAAAAAGAGGTGATTCCGTAATAGTATGTATGTATGTATGTATGTATGTATGTATGTATGTATGTATGTATGCATGTACATACGTGTCTATCTTCGTATTTAATCCTCCTTTCGTCAGTACCTCAAACTCAGTAGAGTATGTGTGTGCCATCATTTTTAGAATTCGGTAAAGCTAAGCTTTTTACTTTTATCCATGAGAATTTTTGTGATTAAGAGAAAACTTTCCGATTTTGGTAGTCAAATTTTTATTATTGTTCGACTTTCATCATTAGCTAAATTTAAACATTTCATACATACTTTTCGCCAATGCATATAAATTGTGAAAGTTGCCAGTCTTACATGTTATATAATCCGTAATGGTATAACTGGTGTGGAAACTATATCTTAAAACTGTGAAACGTAGTTAGCTTACTCTCTTTGTGATTCAGACGTTGCATACACGTCGTAGTGAGTACCTGAGTAAGGCACTTGACTTCAATTACCTTGGTGCAATACATTTTTTATGTGTTGATGTGCCGTAAAAGATACCTCCCAAGTACCACCAAAGAAAAAAAATAGAAATAAAAACAAGAAGAAAAGAAAACAACGTCACCAAAAGCAAACAAACAATAATACTACTAATAATAAAAACAACAACAGCAAAGCAGTTTCTTCAAAACGGAATCCCAGTTTTGGAAGCAATATTCCGATTTGTAGTGTCACAGTGTCCCACTATAGGAGTGTTCCACAGAAAATTGACGGTGATGAAGTACGCATGCATGTACCATGATATTATAACTGCCTAATGGTCCGTTTTACCACTAAGATCAATAAAAGTACTTTATTTTCTTATGGAAATGCGAAACTTGTCATTTGAATTGATCTAAATAAATTCTTACAGATGAGAATATCGAACTAATTGTGACAAACCTATTTCATTGAATGTAAAGTACGAAGACATTTATATTTACATACGTAGTGCTTATTACCACTTTGTACGGGATAATTTCTCAATTTCTTAGCTCTTTAAATATGAAAGCAGTAATTGTATCTATACCTATAACGTGGTCTAGTAAATTCCGGTTATAAGTCAATTGGTGAAGGAAATTGAAATTGTATAGATCTTAGAAAGATTGGATTTAATTTGGGATATAATTGTATATCGTACAGAAAAGTCCACGCCTTAGTATGTAGGAGTATCTTGATAAAATATTTTCATTACATAACACATCATTTATTGTTATGTTGACGTGGCGAAAAGTAGTGGATTCTCCGAGTAGGTTGCGTAATCTGACAGCCTTATAAACTGGTTCCTATTTATATCTCCCTAATCTTAATTAACCTCCAATTTTTGCTATATAATTCACCATTGTAATTCTTTGTATTTATTTGTCATATTTCCAGAACAAAACTTTATGTCAACATCGAATCTGTACACTAATGTATCGGCAAAATAACTGATACGCCTTAGTGACGTCACAATTCAAATCATGGCGACTTTCGAAGCCGTAACTCTGAAGGTTTGAAATTGAAAAGTCCTATCTTTAACACCTAACAGTAAAGTTGAAAACATTATCATTTATATTTTAATTCACACTGCATATTATTATATAAAAATATTCGATTTCAATGTATTCGACGTAATTCCTTTGGTTTAATCAATCTTGCCACGCTGTTTCACAAGCATGAGGATCACTACACATTTCAGAATACCTTTCAAATCTCAGTCGATTGCAACAATATGTTGTAATCTGTGCAGAAACCAAAAACACCCATACATCTACTAGAGATAAATTAATCTTACTGTATTGTAATTTGTAACCTCTAAAACAATATATATATATATATATATATATATATATATATATATATATATATATATATATATATATATATATATATATATATATATATATATATAATTATAAAAAGCCCACAACTCCCACTCCCAAACAAACACAGAAATAAAACACAAACAAGCAAATAAACAACCGTAGGCTGCCATATTTATACCATGTGACCAAGCAATGAAGGAAACGGTCAAATACGGTGTCCAGATTGTAAGCAAAAAAAACAGGTGCGTGTTGCTGTTAATTAAGCAGGCCAGATACATTTTAGCTATTATGAATAGAAGGATAAATGCTATATTTTTCGACATTTGCCATGTTAGGTTCGATTCAATGTAGCTTAATTTTGCTAGCCCATATTCAAGTGGCTACACAACCCAGTGGAGAGTGATTTAGGCAAATTCCATGTTTCGGTAGTTAATACACTCGGATCTCACACTGGAACACAACTGTCAAAGTATCTAACAAAATGATGTGAAGGTCAGAAAGATGTTTCTGACTATTAACTCGTGTTAATTATTTTTGGAGCGGCTGTGATCTCTTTAAACACTTCGACGGAATGCATTAGTCGGCTGATATATAAGATCTAGGAATTAAAGTCGAAAGCGTTCGGCACGTCCATGATTTGGGTTATCGAGTCTGGCGAGGAACCGCCAAGAAGTGTAATCCGAGTAATAGCATCACCAATTAATATGTAGCAAAGAACACGTAGAAAGGAACTGTGGGATTTACAGGAAGCTGTTATGTTCGCGGTGAATCTGACGGTCTTGGGGAGAACTCAAGCACACACACACATTTACTCACACATGCACACACATACACACACCTCAAGTGCAAAAGGAAATCAGTAACATATCCATTCTTTATTACATGGAACGGTTTCGCATTGCCACCAACGTGATGGATACCTTTTAGACAGGTATATGCCTCCATGTTAATGCCGTGAAAGCCCTATTAGGAATAAATACATTTTGGATTTCTTGCCGAAGTAAAATAAAATCTATACCTGTTTTTACATGGATATAATGAATATAACATGGATAGACACAAATTGTCAACACAGAGGGCATTAGCATATGCAATCACTCTTACAAAGGTTGTCTCTAGGAATCCAGTATATGAGAAAAGCCTGTTATTTACTATAAGATTTGTATTTGATAGATAGATAGATAGATAGATAGATAGATAGATAGATAGATAGATAGATAGATAGATAATTAATTATTACTTTGTTCAATTTTCATTACTAATATATGAAAGTGTGAACCAAAACAACAGTAATAAACATTTGTTTTCAAAATGCTTAACATCAGACAAATACATTTAGCTAAAATGTTATATCATAAAATGACACCGATAACATAAAGTGTTGAATTCATATTTTGCACGATATCACCTTTTCAGCTTAGAAACTTACCTAATTCGACTACTTAAGATCTGCTGCTCGAAACTAGTTGGTGCGCAATTTGCTTGATACAGGTCTGAATGGCAGGAATTGTTTTTCCTATATTTTGACTATTTACCTTCGCTTTGGTCTCACACATGGGATCAACCGCAACAGCCCGTTTCCAATTCGCTATGTGCAGTCTATATCAGTGACTAGTGCTATATATTCCAGTGATGACGTCAACATAATGCCAAACATAGAAGAAGGTAGGAGGTAATCTAGGCCAGGTTGTTAGCATAAATATAGTTAAAAGCGAGTTATTGGCTGATAAACAGATTCCAGCCAATTGACCTCTCGGAAACATACAGTAAGTCCTGCCTACTCATTAGCATATATATGTCTTGAGAACCGATGTTTGTTGGGTTTTTAAACGCTCTCTCTCTCTCTCTCTCTCTTAAGATATATTTGAGTGCTTGAAATAAGACTCACAAGTAAACCATGATTATTTCTTGCAATGTGATGCACTCTATCGAAGTTGTAAAAAGATGAAATAGTATATGTAATATAGTAAATTAATTTTTCTAGGACCGAACCCCGGTATGCCGGTAGAACGAAATCCCCTCAAAATCAAATGTTTTATCTGGTCGCGAATCTTTCCTTCTTTGATATCATCATTTTGTTCCCCAGAAAACCAAAGCCACTCAACTCTGAAAACCGCAACAAATGTTCACAACTTCAGGTCTTAATACTGTCAAATATTTTAGGTCACATAACAGAGAAATCAGAAAAGTTACCGAACCAATTTATGGTGCATTAGGTCGGTTATAAACTAGCCTGAGAAACGTTTCGTAAACAACATTCCCCGCCATTATTCAAGCTACGAACCTCGAGAAGCCCCTTTAAGCTGTAAGAAGATTATGCTTATTTAGTGATATAGGTCTTTGGCAAGTAATACACAATACAGAACGATCTTTATTTTCTTTAGCGTCATAGTGAACAGTGTAACAATTTCTTTGCATGCTTATATATCATTGTAAAATATTCACATATTTTATTTTAATTTACAAGCTGAAACAAGCGAGTAAATAAATCACAGTGAAATGAAATAAATAGAAAGGATGCAAACTATACATAAGCACACCGCAGAATAACCGTAGTAATTTTATTCTTAAAATAATATTAAAAAAAAAAAAAAAAATAAAAACAACCTGTTTTTCGAAGATGGAATGCTGTGTGCAGAAACTATGATATATTACTTATCATTGACGATTCAGGGTTATCTTGGTGCCAAATTAAGGTATTAACAATGATTAACTGTTTCTTTCAATTTCACAAAATGAACCACTTCTTGGTTTTGTAAAAGAAATAACCCAACTCTATTATATTCTCTAAATTACTCAGCAAACTTTTCTGCATGCCCAATAACCTAACTACTGTAATTGCCGAAATATTCAGAGAAAGAAAATCGTGTTGCCTTATAAATAGTATCATATGCATTTAGGACTTGTTCTCCGCACAGAAGCCGCAAAATTGCAATAATATTGTAACAAGCCAGGGGTCTAAGAGCAGCTAGTTAAGACTAGAGCCGGAAAATAGTAGCAAAAACCTACAAACCCGTCCCAAAAAACCCAAACAAAATATAAAAAAAAAAAAGAAAAAGTAAAACGTATAGTCTACCATACAGCATGAGGTTAGCTTGAGGTCGTAGTGTCTTCAGTAATTCTAATGATCTTAAGACATTGTCACGGAATTGTATAAATCCCTTTTATTAAATACATGTACTCGGGTTTCATTTTTCAGTATAACAACGATACCCGAGAGTGAGTTATGTATATTTATATTGTACAATATTTCGAAACAGTGAGTTCGGTTCACCCCATGCCGCACGTGCGAAGTGCTTTCGATGGGAAAAACCGAATGCATCAAGTGTACGGACGATGTAGAGCTGCATCGTCTGTGTATAAATGCCTCACCGTAAGACTAAATCTTTACATTACGGAACGTCTTGTCAGTGAGCAGTCTACTTAAGGATTTGCACGTCTTCAGCTGTAGAGGTACGTAAATTATTAATTAATTTATGGTGTATGTTTTCTATGTAGCTTCGGCTTGCGTAGTACAATGCAAATATTTTCTATTCTTGTTTGTGTATTTTCTATTCTTGTTTGTATATTTTCTATTCTTGTTTGTTCTTAATAAGAGCTTTATATTAGCAATAAAAAGTGGCATATTTAGGAAACGTTTAGTTCTTATCGGACACGTGTAGGTTCACTTCTGAACTTGTTTATTGCTTTGTAATGTTGTGCCGAAAATATAATTTGTATAACTTACCGTATATAACGTCATTACGTGTTATCGTATATGCTCGTGTCAATCATACTACACGGTGTTAGATTTATTTTCAGCTGTAGAGCTGTAGAGATCAGAGTCGACGAGGTCCCAGCTATAGAGGGGACAATAGAAGTTGACTATAGCAGCTGTAAAGCTGACCATAGCAGCCGTGGAGCTGAATAAACAGTGTGTTGCTTGAATACCAGGTGATCGGGCGTTGTTGACCCATTGGTGGGCGTGGATCGCTTGATTGACCAGTGCGACTAGCAGCCAGGTATGCTAGTGACGGAGTGTTTGTGAGTCACTCCATATATGTAATCTTTTAGCCGTGGGCTAATTTTGGGTTTTTGTGATACCCAGTTGTTTGGGAGTGTAAGATATTTTGCATGATATCTATCCCATTTGTTTGCACCACATTTTATTATTTGAATAAAGTGCCTCATGTTTCATTATTTGAGGGTATACATTTTTGCTATATGAGTAAAAATACATCATTTTTGCTATCTGAGTAAAACACATCATTCCTTTCATCGTATGAGATGAATCATTAGCCTTTATCATTGCACTGTGTATTTATTTATTTGTATTCATATTTGGGTTACCGTATTAGGTTCGTGCGGATTATGTTAATTTGTCCAATATTTGGACCCTATACACGCACGTATTAATCATAACCTTTCTTCCCATTCAAGTCATTCATCAATAAACATTGCATTTTTATCACCATCAAAAGTGTTCTGTTATAAATCCGAAATCCAACCCGGTTATCTTGTTACAGACATCAGTCGTTACCGCTAAAGAGTTCTGTAAAATGCCCAGATAGCACACATAATTTTCCTCTAATTAAACTAAGGACCAGATATTCACGAGTCTATAGTTTCACCCTAGTGTGAATTTAGTCCTGAAATATAGCTAGTTATTGAGTCCTTACGTTTCAAAATTTCAATGGAATACCTGGCAAGGTCGTTGTGTACACATTTATAAACAAGGATAAGCCTTGTATGTAGCTACCGTTTTTCAAGAGTTGGCCAGTTAAGTGCTGGTCTCTTTCGAATTTGCTAAATTTTTTTTTAATTTAGATTTATGTCGGTCGCATACTCTGCTACTGTATTTTACTTTAGGTCTTACGAGAGTCTGACATGAGTTGTCTTTAGATTTTGACGAATGTATTTTTATATTTATTTTAAAAAATTCCCGGTGTCAGATAATATATTTTTCGTTTCTAAGTGAATCATTATGGAGCTAATTATTATCGGTTGCATCAGGTTATACATATTAATAGGATCACACTTTTCACCTTTTGTTTAACACAACTCTGACATTGGCTTCTTCTCAAGTATCTGGTATATTAACGGTCTTTTTAATCTACTGAGAATGATGGATAGTATAAGGACAATAGTGTTTCTTAGTTCCTTGACTGCTTGTTCATGTATTTTATCGGGCCCCATCGCTTTGTTTGGGGTTATGCCATTTAGAAAGTCTGAGAACTCAGAACTCATTTATGGTTATATTAGGCATTAAAAATAAGCAAGCAGACTATGCCATTTTGTCTGGCATAGGAACGGTGTTATCTCCTGAAGTTATGTTTATTGAGAATATTGTCTTTCTAGCAGGGGTGTGATGTCATTACTATCTTGTGACGAAGAAGCTGGAAGCCTGGTTTTCTCCTCTTTGAGATTTTATGTATGAAAATACATCATTTGGTCTTATAATTGTGGTTGTTTCCATTTTTTATGTTTGCAATACATTTATAGTATCCGTTTCTAATTCACTTTTGAACAGCAGATCTTAGCTCTTTGTGTTTCCCTGTGTGTTCATGTTTGGAGTAGCTTTTGATTTAATTTTTCTTAATATTTCGCTTAACTTCTTTATTAAAACAGAGCAGAATTTCTCATTTTCTGAGCTTTGGAGGTAAGTGATTCTCTATTGACTTTAGAATTAGTCCCGGGTATTCGGTTCAATATGACGACTGTAGCTACTCATTGGTTAATTGCTTGGTTTAATAAATATTATCCGAACACCGGTTCCACCAAATCAATCAAATAGTCACTAAAACATATGGAATCTATAAACGGAGACGTGAATACAAATAGCACATATCTTAGGTTTGTTACAATATTTCCTTTCGATAAATCCCGCATGAAAAATAAGCTCTCAGGAAAAGAAGAGAAATCTAGGGCAAAGGTACATACAAATTATAAATATGCAGCTTATGCATGATTAATAAATATCGTAGCTATATACCTACGTTTTATTCTTATTTACATTTACATATTTTTACTTTATCGTGAGAAATCAAACGAGAAATAAAGTTCGAAGAAGATGGAAAAGTTTACTCGCACCTATTTTGACTTAATCATAGAAAAGTGTACATTTACTAAAGTTAGCGTTGATGACGTGGACGACACTGCTGCCAACAAAGCATGATCATTCAAGTCAGGTGGATTCTCATGTAAGGCCATAACAGTAGATAATCAATATATTTGTGTCCGGAGAATCTGGTCTTCAGAGACAGTTGGTTTCTCATAGCAGTGGCTTTTTAGGACATGTTTTGCCGTACAAGCATCTGTCAGACTTTATTTTAGTAAACATATCAAACTTGCCTCCAAATGTTTAAGAATATCACACATGGCTACGTTTTATAAAATAATTCTCCTCAAGTAAAGTTATAAACTTAGACATGTCTTTTTATACAAGAAATATCTTCTTATTGGACCAACATAAACTTAAAAAACCCACAATTACCAATAGACAAATACATCTAATTGTGTAAAGAAATTATGATACACAATTACAACATTGCAGATAGTTTATGCTAGCCTGCAAGTGTTTTCTCCAAACAAAGTTTCCTTATTTTAAACTTAGCCTTGAAATATAAATTTCGAATTATCTATTTTAATCCCTAGGATGTATTAGTTTTATACAGTTTATAAATTGTCCTTTTGAAAGTGATGCATCTAATATGCTAAATTGTATTTGCATATTTTTGCAAGGTGAAGAACTCTTAGTAAGCTCATACCTGTGATGCGCAATAGTCAATATCATGAGTTATTTTCCTTGCTTTCACTAAGAGAGAGAGAGAGAGAAGACAAGCATATTAAAAGGAAACAAAATGATTACATTGGATACGAATAATGAACTATTCTTAACTGTTTTGAATTTCATGAAATATGCACAGATGCTGATAATAAAACTTACTGGATATCTTGATGATATTAGCGTATATTCCAAGTTTGATAACAATCTGATCAGAAATAGTAATTAAAGTGAGGAGAAGCTCAGCCAATCCGATGCAAGGCTACCTGATCGATATGTGTTGATGTTGCTCATAATTGTACCAATGTAAGATCTTGATGATACTAGGCCACATTCCATGTTTACTCCAAATCGGATCACAAATACAATCTCTTGAGGGGTAATATGTTCAGCAAGTCAGATGCAAGATCACTTCATTAATATGTGCAGATCTCGCTCATCACTGAACTTATATTAAGCCATATTCAAAGTTTCTTCACAATCGAGTAAAGTACATGACTTCCTGAGTGGTAGCAAGCACACGTGGACGGACGGACGACAGTCACATGGTCATGTTATAAGCTCACTTTGTCTTGCGGGCAGGTGAGGTAAAAACTAGTTATACTACCACATTATATTTTACTTGGTGGTATGTAAATACTTCTTATTTCTTACGGAATCCCTTTTGTTACAGCATTATAAATTTAATACCAGTTGAACACAACTGAAAATACTCTCGCTTGCCGTTTAATTAGAGATGTTCTAAAGACGTGTTGTACATATGTAAACTTGCAGATCTTACCAAACATTTTACTATGACTATATGCGGAAACGAGAAGTGGATTGTAATATATGGACACAAGCACTTTAGCGACACCACAGCTTTTTTCTTGCTAGGCAGTGCAAACACTTACTTTTTTGTACTTTGGTTTTCTATATCACAGGTCAATTTTTTTATTCATACGTTAGGTATAACTTTTTTGATATATTTGTTTTTTTCATAATAGGTTCTTTACTGAATCTTTTCCATGTGTGAAGTATAAACTTGCGAAACATAATATCAAGTGCACTATCCTTCTCAATTCTGCTTGTGCTTTCTTAGTAGGTGTCGTCATGCATTGGTTCTAGAAATCCTGCCAACACCCTACGGCAAGTAGTAGAGACTCACAGACTGACCACAAATAGTGGATAAATCTGACCTTTCTCGGTGAATCATTCTAGCACATCAAAAGTATAATATGTCTCATACATATATATGCAACAGCTCAGCTCTGATGTATATTTTATTAGATATCATTTTATTCGAGATAATTGCGGAGCCGAACTTCAATTGTGGATATACTATTATCATTATCAATTAAAGATAACATAGGCAGCATGATAAATGGGTCAAATTAAATTCTTATATACAGTATGTCCTAAAGGAACACAAGGTGATAATTCCAAAACTAATATTATTGAATATTTTTGGAAGATTTGTCCACTATCTGTGAACCATTCTGGGCGACTTTGCTGTCAAAGTGTAGGATGTTACAAGTTGCAATATCAGTATCCAAAGGTAACACATAACTCAATTTATGTTGAAACATGTGCCACAGCAAAGAGACAAATTACTCTAATGACTAAAACTGGGAGACAAATACTGGTTGTGAGAGTAAGAATTGTGGAAGAAATTCATTTGCTCATACATTGCCAAACATTTAGTGTATTTGTGTCAACTAAGCAGGATATGTGTTGTATTTAAGCACCAAAACTATATACGTGTAAGAGTGTCGAAGAAATTACCCATAAATAAAAAGTAATTTTGATATGGTAGGAATATATCACATTTGATTACTATGGAAAGGGATAACATTAGAGATACAACCGGACACGACAGGCGTACATATGTTGACACTGATGGTGACTATAGTACCAGGACTCATAGTTATCAAACTGTTTCAGTATAAAGATCGAACTCAGGCACATCAATCAAGAATTATGTTTTTTAATAACTTATTATAACTTTATTAATGTGACTCATCAAAATGTTTATATTCACATCATATTCATAACTTTCTCAACTTAATGTCAAACTTTCTCGTCTGTCAGTAGACCGTCAGTACAAATTCCAATTTTAGCTTCTGAAGCCTCAATGAACGTTGTTGCCCAACACTTTTGTAATAATAGGGCCGGGGAAAAACAATTGTTTTAATTAACATTTGTTCAAGCAAGCTAATAATTAATGTAATGCAATTGAGACTTGAACATTTATAGCTATGTTTTACCTATGGTTTGCAAGCAAGATGCAAATCAAATGTCTTATCTAAAATGATTCACAGAAAGGAAGACATACGTGGACAATTGTGAATGATATATATATATATATATATATATATATATATATATATATATATATATATATATTATATATATATATATATATATATATATATATATATATATATATATATATAAGTTAAATCTCTATATCTATATATACATACATACATACATACATATATATATATATATATATATATATATATATATATATATATATATATATATATAGTGTGTGTGTGTGTGTGTGTGTGTGTGTTAAAGATACGAAAGTTCCACTCACTGGCAACTGGTCAAGTTGATAAAATGATGAGAAGAGAAGAAAATTTGTGTGCATGTAATTAAAGGTTTTAAAAATTAAAACAATCTTATTTTTAAAAATTGTAAGAAATGTGTCATGAGTAAAATCAACATTATTGATCATAAATTTGCAAACAAAGTAGTGCATGCCATTATCCTTCTGCATTCTTTAAACATGCTAACTCCTTTTCAATTGGTCTTGTCTGTCTGCGACTTACTGCAGTTCAGCAAAAATACATTATAAAAAATATTTTCAAAAACCCAGCAAATCCTATTACTGGCAACAAAAAAAGGATTAAATGTGATGAAACTTCAAAATGTTTTAAAGTAGCTATTTATACAAAAA